>JBBDGP010001835.1:0-677042 GCA_037952835.1 Lithobates septentrionalis
AGCAGGAAGTGATGTCAGGTCATCGCTTCTGGGTTACCATAGTGGAGAACCAATCAAAGGCAATCTGGCTTTGTTCGGCTGTCCAGTCAGGTCGCGGTGCGCTGGCTGGTCACTTGGGTCACCCGGTGGGACGAGAGAGCCTGAGCAATCCGCGGAAGGTATCCGGTTCAAAAAACAATCCAGCGGCTGCTAAAGTGCTAAGCTGTGTAAAGGCTTTTGAAGCGGCACCTATGGATAGTACATCATCATTTACATCATTTGTCACCGCTGCACAAATGTACGCAATTTTAAAGCGTGACATGCTGGGTATCTATTTACTCCGCGCAAAACTGTCTTTCATATTGTACAAAAAAAAAAAAAAAAAAAAAATTGTTTATCTATTGTGGTTTTTTTTTGCATTCAAATGCAGAAAAAAAAGTGTACTTTTTCCCCAAAAAATTGCATTTGAAAAACCCCTGTGCAAATACCACGTGACATAAACAAAAATTTGTAAAACCCACCATTTTATTCTCTAGGGCCTCTGCTTTAGAAAAAAAAAAAAAATGTATATACTCGAGTATGAGACAAGTTTTTCAGCACATTTTTTTGTGCTGAAAATGCCCCCCTCGGCTTATACTCGAGTCGAGCACTTTTCTGCAGCAGAGAATGACATTTCCCGAACTGAATTTGGGGCCCCGTATCTCAAGGCCACTTGGTGCTAGGAACCCCAAATTTGGTCTGCAAACCCAGTGGAACTAGCACTACAACATATCCAAAGCTGGGGATCCTAACACCAAGTGGCCCCAAAATACGGGGCCCCAAAGTCGGTTCTGAAAAAGTCATTCTCTGCTGCAGAAAAGTGCTTGACATTTCTGAACCCACATTGGGGGCCCCGTATCTTGGGGCCACTTAGTGCTAGGAACCCCAGCTTTTGATATATTGTAGTGCTAGTTCCAGTGGTGTTTGCACACCAAATTTGGGGTTCTTAGCCCCAAGTGGCCCAGAGATACGGGGCCCCAAAGTTGGTCAACTGTGTCCATCGGCAGCAACGTCATTTCGGGACCCTTTGGGTCCAGAGACCCCAAATTTTGACTGCAGCTAGGGGGCATCTAGGAACTACCTTAACTACCGAGTTTGAAGTTTGGGGGACCTATGGCTGCAAATCGGTACAGTAATGCTGCAAATGGGCATTGTTGACCCTCATTTCCACTTACAGTAGCTGCGCATTTCTCACCCTCGGCTTATACTCGAGCAAAATTTTCTAGCAAAAAATACTACATTTTTACATGTAAACAAAAAGTGTAAGAAAAGGCTGGACTGGAAGTGGTTAAAAATGAGTTAACCACTTGCTTACCAGGCACTTTTACCACCTTTCTGCCCAGGCCAATTTTTAACTTTCAGCGCTGTAACACTTTGAATGACAATTGCGCGGTCATACAACACTGTACCCATCATTTTGTTCCCACAAATACAGCTTTCTTTTGGTGGCATTTCATCACCTCTGTGTTTTTTATATTGTTTTGTAAATTAACTGCTTGCCGACCAGCCGCCGCAGTTGTACTGGCACGGGCAGGCGAATCGCCGTTATGTTACATCGGTTTCTAAGGCGGCCACTAGGGGCGCGCGCACGCTCCTGCTGCCTGCCCCTGGAGCCCATGCAAATGCCCCGGCGGTCTCGATGACAGCCGGGCTCCAGCCATCGCTCGTAACACGGCGAGAACCGGGATCTCTGTGTGTAAACAGTTTCCGGTTCTCTGAGGGGAGAAGTGACGGATCGTCTGTTCATACAAAGTAAGAACAGCGATCTGTCATCTCCCCTAGTCAGTGCCCCCCCCCCCCCCTTCAGTTAGAACACACAATAGGGAACACAATTAACCCCTTGATCGCCCCCTAGTGTTAACCCCTTCACTGCCAGTGACATTTTTACAGCAATCAATACATTTTTTGTAGCACTGATCGCTGTATAAATGCCAATGGTCCCAAAAATGTGTCAAAACTGTCCAATTTGTCCGCCATAATGTCACAGTCCCGATAAAAAAAAAAAAGAAAAATCGCAGATTTTGCACTACTAATAAAAAAAAAAAATAATAATAATAATAATAATAATAATAATAAAAATGCTATAAAAAAAATCCCCTATTTTGTAGACACTATAACGTTTGCGCAAACCAATCAATATACACTTATTGCGATTTTTATTACCAAAAATATGTAGAAGAATACATATCGGCCTAAACTGATGAAGAAATTTGCTTTTTTTTAAAAAAAAAAAAAAAAAAAAAAATGGGGATATTTATTATAGCAAAAAGTTAAAAATATTGTGTTTTTTTCAAAATTGACGCTCTTTTTTTGTTTATAGCGCAAAAAAATAAAAACCGCAGGGGTGATCAAACGCCACCAAAAGAAAGCTCCATTTGTGGGGGGGGAAAAAAAAGGCATCAATTTTGTTTGGGTACAACGTCGCACGGCCGCGCAACTGTCAGTTAAAGTGACGAAGTGCCGAATCGCAAAAAGTGCTCTGGTCAGGAAGGGGGGTAAAATCTTCCGGGGCTGAAGTGGTGGTTATAGCGGGAGTCCGGCGACCAATCTTTTTTTTTTTTTTTTTTAGGTCATTGAGACACTTTGCTAACCCCAAAATAATACTCACAGTTTGGGTGTAATATTTCCGCCTCTGTCTGTTTTCGTACTGAAGAATAACTTAAAAAATGTGATGCTGGCTGTTTCCATCTTGCTTGTGGGCATGTGAAGCCCACAAGCATTGATTTCCTAGATGCGGTGAATGCTGTTTCATTCACGGCTTGTTCACACGCATAATCATTGTTCCCGCACTGAATCTTGGGAAGCCTGACACTAAGCTCCCAGGAGACAGTGCGGCGCCGGGAAAAGACAATAAACCCGCCTACTCCCATGGGAGGAGAGACAGGAAGTGCCACAATAAAGTACAATATAAAGGTAATTACAGCGATAAAAAAAAATTTCGTGCGGCATTTGAATATCTATGCAATTAACTGAAGGGGGTAAGATTAGGTTAAAAATTTGAGTGGAACCCCGCTTTAACAATAAAAAAAGAAGACCGTTTTTTTTTTTTTTTTTAAATAAATAACATTTTTCATAGTTTGTTCTAAAACTTTGCAAACAGGTAATTTTTCTCCATCACTAATGTGCATCGATGAAGCTGCAATGATAGGCAGCACTGGTGAGGAGGCACTGAGAGGTGGCACTGATAAGCAGCACTAATAGGAAGCACTGATGGGAACTGATAGGCGGTATAACGACATACTCGGCGACCCATCGCAGTTTGCTACGGAAGTGACGTTCCGTCGCCGCCATCTTGCTACACCCCACACTCGTCCACAGTAAGGATACACTAAGAAGGGGGAAAGCGGACATGTTGGTACACCCACCGGAGTTTTGCATTTTACACGTATTTATAACAGTAAAGTCAGTTTATATAGTGAAATACGGGACTTAGAACTCCGTCTGACTGCTTAGATGTTGAATTTTAAAAGCAGCGAACTTCTGTCAGATTAGCAAACCTGTGAGATGAGAAGGGTTGGCGCTGCTTTTAAAATTCAAGATCTAAGTAGTCAGACGGAGTAGTAAGTCCTGTATTTCACTATATAAACTCACTTTACTGTTATAAATACGTGTAAAATGCAAAACTCCGGTGGGTGTACCAACATGTCCGCTTTCCCCCTTCTTAGTGTATCCTTACTGTGGACGGGTGTGGGGTGTATCAAGATGGCGGCGACGGAACGTCACTTCCGTAGCAAACTGCGATGGGTCGCCGAGTATGTCGTTACAGGGGCATTGACGGGCAATGATAGGTGGCACAGGTGGGCACTGAGAGGTGGCACTGATAAGCAGCACTGATGGGAACGGATAGGCGGCATTGATCGGTACTGATAGGGGGCACTGATAGGTGGCACTGATTGGCAGCACTGATGGGAATGGATAGGCGGCATTGATGGGCACTGATAGGTGGCACTGATTGGCAGCACTGGTGGGTACTGATAGGTGGCACTGATTGGCAGCACTGGTGGGCACTGTTGGGACTTCCCTGATCATCAGCGCTGACGTCCCTTTAACACAAACCAGTTATCGGCTCTCTTCTTCTCTCTTCATGCCGCCAGTGTGAGGAAAGGAAAGCCGATAACTGGCTTGCGTTTACATCCTGTGATCAGCTGTTATTGGCTGACAGCTGATCACATGGTAAAGGGCCGCTGTGATTGGCCCTTTACCCTGATCTGCGATCAGCTGAGTACGAAGGACCCGCCAATCACTGGGCGGGTAGGCAGCATGATCACAGATGGACGCCCTCCCGGCGATGTAGTCGGCTTACTTTGTGGACAAGAAGTGGATACTTTGCGTTTCTGGTTTGTGGTGCTCAGACGTGGTGTACTCCCCCTTTAAGTAGATAATCTGTACACAGATGAAAAAAAAAAAAAAAAAACTTTTGTGCTGGTTTTATAAAGTGTACCTGACTGGCTGGAACGTTTCACAGCTTTACTCTTCTAATGATGTCATCGTTTGTATTCCTCGCCAGGACCTAAAATGTCCAGAAATGTGACAACAGAGGGGCATTAAAGGCAACATATCGGAGAATTACAAGTAAAGAGATACATGGAAGAGTTAGAAAAATCACAATAAGAACATTTTGATGAAGTGTATCCAAAGCAGTTTCTTTAGTTCTGGATGGAGAAGAAGGATTACACCCCCTGTCAGGCTTCTTCTTTTTTTTGCGGTCTGTGTCCCTGCTGGGGAGATTTGTTCTGATCACTATTATCAATGAAGGGGAAAATCCAACACTTTGAAGATGAACAAATCTTCCATCTGGAACACTTTCCGGTGACAACTGCCTAAGATGGGATTCCCCCCCCCCCCACTTCCTATTGTGCCAGTAGGACAGGAAGTGACTGTAGATCTCCCCGATGGGACACCTGCTGGGCCTTTACTGTTCTCTGTGGCTCCATTAGAAGGTTCTCCCCTTACTACAACAGCAGCAAACAAAAATACTAATTATTTTTCAGAGTATAGTGGGGGGAGGGGCCTAGAACCCCTGCCTGATGTTTATCACTGGTTAAAGGATTGGAAGGTGTCTTGTTGTTGTATATCGGCCACCAAAAATTATCGGGTGAAAATAGGGTTTTCAGCGTTTTGTCAATAGGAGGAAAAAAAAAAGTGCCAATAAAGGCATACTGCGCCCCATTGACTCCAGTGCAAAAATCCATCCCCATTGACTCCAATGCAAAAATCCATCCCCATTGACTCCAATGCAAAAATCCATCCCCATTGACTCCAATGCAAAAATCCATCCCCATTGACTCCAATGCAAAAATCCATCCCCATTGACTCCAATGCAAAAATCCATCCCCATTGACTCCAATGCAAAAATCCATCCCCATTGACTCCAATGCAAAAACATCAGCCACATTAATTAAATCTTTAAAAATTAAAAATAAAATAAAAATTGCTTTAAACTGTCTATTCCAGTTTTGGTTTTTGGCCAAGTGAATCCTGAATTTCCGGGCCAGAATTTTCATTTCAGTGCACCATATATGTAATAAGAATAGAAATATACAATTTATTTTTTATAGTATTTTATAAATCTATTTTTATCCACATAAGAAATAAGATCTTCATATACAGTATATATTCATCCATATATAAAATAAGCAAAATATATATAAATTTTGTATACTTTATATATCTATTTTAATTATATATACAGAAGAAAAACAGGATATTTATTACACATATATTCCTTTTTATACTTCATATATATATTTTCATCCCTATATATAACAAATTATATATATTTTTTTATATTATTTTTTTATCATCCACATATCTACATGAAAGCGCTCTATAATATTTTTTAAATGAAATATATACTTTCTATATATTTATTTGTATCCATCTACAAAAACATGAAATATATATTTATATGTAGAATATATATATTTATACATAAAATATGAGTGTGTATATATAAAACATATATTCAAATTTTATATGTATAAATATATACATATAAAATATGAATATATGTTTTATATATACACACACTCATATTTTATGTATAAATTATATATATATTCATCCATCCAAAAAAAGTTATAAGTAAAATGTTTTTTGTGTGTGTGGATGAAAATGGTGTAGAGATAGATGTGTGTGTGTAATATATATATATATATTTCTAATAATATAAATTTTTTTTCATCCACCCAAAAAAACAAAAAAAAAAAAAATATTATATATATATATATATATATATATATATATATATATATATTCATCCACCCCAAAAAAAGTGTGTGTGTGTGTGTATATATATATATACACACACACATATACATACACACACACACACACTTTTTTTTGGGGTGGATGAATATATATATATATATATATATATATATATATATATATATATATATATATATATATATATATATCAGAAATATGTAAAAAATAAATATGAAACTATATATCTTACTGTTTTATATTTAAAACTATATTTATTATTATTGTTATTAATGGGTATAAAGAAAACAAAATATGGATTATACTTATTATCTTCCATATGTAAAATATAAAAGAAGATTTCCTCTATTATCCCCGCGGACACACCGCCGTCTCCGATCCACCAACAAATCGCACTCCTCCGGAGGGGCATTTTCTAGGTGACGCTCCTTTCCTTATGGGAACCTCTTGGAGGGGCCCAAAATACAGAGCGCCCCCTGTAGGGCCGCACACAACAACGCACCCCCCCCCACTCCTCAGAGCCCTGAGGCCATTAGTGTCCCCAATGCAGACCTCCCCCCCCACTACCTGTCTGATGGGACTGTTGTCACCAGGACAGGAAGTGACCAGAAATCTCTCCAATGGGGTCCCGGAGAGCATTAAAAACCTGCCAGAGGCTCCAAACTGCCCTGACTGCTCCCAACACTGAGCCCAGCCCCTGTCCTGGGTGAACACAGGGGGGCAGCAGCCCAGAGCCCTATCACATAGACAGTATGGAGGGGCTCACCCCTTCCCAGCCATACCCCTCCCCCAGACACCTATACATATCATATCACATCGCTATATATCCATATATACATCCTCTGCTTACCTCACTCTGCAAGAAGAAAGCATGTGACCGAGCCCGGCCAACCAGCACCAGTAAGCTTGTCAGCCTCCGGAGCCCCGCCCACACGTTTCGTCACCTCATCCGGTTACATTGTCAACAGCGCTCCGCCCGCTAGAGGCCGGTCCTTCCCGCTTCTATGGTGTCCGCGGCGCTTCCGACTATTACAGCAGAGGAAGGAGGCTCCGACAAAATGGCCGCCGCTGTGCGGTGGGCGGGGTTTTGGCGTTGCTAGGCTCCGTGTTGCAGTGACTGGGTTGTGTAACGCTCAGTAATGAACAGAAATACTAATCACTTTCTAAATAAAATAACTTCCATGAATATATTTCACTTGTGTATTTAACTTTTTTGCTTGAGCATGAGCTTTAAAGTAGAAATTAAGAAAATTCCCCATTGAGGAGATTTCCCTTCACTTCCTGTCCTACAGCCACAACAAGAAGTGAGAGAAAATTCCTCCAAATCGCATTCAGAACGCTCTTCAGAGAGCATATGAAGAGCGAGGAGGCCTCCTCATCGCCAGTCAATACAACTCCTCCTCACCGCCTTTCATATGCTCTCTGAAGAGCGCTCTGAATGCGGACTGCTCTTCAGACAGCAAAGCAAGTGTGGACGAATCCTTAGTTATACTTTAGGGTCAATTCACACCACATGCAGTCCAGTGTGGGTTTTTTTTCTGCATCAAAAACGCACGGAAAGTCGGTTATATGGTTTTCAGTGGAATCGTTCACACCAGTCCTGTCATTTCCACTTCCAGAAAAAAGAAAAGTAGAGCATGCTGCATTTTTCCTGCACTGGACTGTACTGGAACGCAGTAAAATGCATCAAAAGCGCATTGAAATGCACTGAAAAGCATTAAAAAACGCACCGAACCCTGGTACAGAGAGGGGAAAAAAAACAGGAAAGAATAATAAAAAAAGAACCTGGAATGAATCTGGAAACGCATCAAAAACGCTCCAAAAAGCGCCAAAAACGCATTAACGCGTATGTAGAAACACAACCGGAATGGATCTGGAGTGCATTTTTGCGGTGTGAACCACACAGACTTAGGGCTGGTTCACACCACAAAAATGCACTCCAGTTCCATTCCGGTTCCGTTTCTGCATACACGTTTATGCGTTTTTTAGTGCGTTTTGCAGTGAATTTAGCATGGTTTCCTATGGTAGACGTTCACATTAATGCGTTTTTCAGCTGCTGCGTTTTCGGAAAGGGTCAGGGACTTTTTTTTTCCCGTAGCAGATTGTGTTTTGCATGCAATAGACTTCAATGGACCTGCAGCAAAAAATGCAAGTGATGCGTTTTGAATGCACTTTTACATGAGCTTCTTTTTCTTTTTCTTCATAACAATGTGTATAGCTGGTTGTTAAGGAACGGGCTGGGAAGCCGGCTGCCGGGTCCTTAGCGACCAATGAGTCACCAATGAGTCAACAAATTTTTTTTTTTTTTTAAATGGTGTTGGCCCCCCCCCCCCCCCCCCCCACAATCCATATTAGACCCCTATGGATTTTGAGGGGAACCTGACTCCAAAATAGAATTTAAAAAAACGGCTTGTGGTCGACCCTAAAAAACTATACCAGGCCACATGCCCTCAACATGGGGGGGGTGCTTTGGGACAGCCCCACTCCAAAACACCTTGTCCTCATGATGAGGAGAAGGGCCTCATCCCCACAACCCTGGACGGTGGTAGTAGGGATCTGCGACGAAGCCCGCCGCACCTCCAGACCCGGAAAAAGAAAAAAAGAACTCTGCTCATGCCGAAGGCTCTTACCGCCTCTGCCTGCTTCACCGTCTGACAATTCTTAAATAGCTAAGGGGCGGGGACACCCGGCGACGTCACCTAGTATCACCACATCCCTGTGACATTGACAGCCCAGCATGCACAGGTTGATGACCTCACAGGGGGGAGCGATTTCACCAGGTGATGTCACCGGGTGGCCCCGCCCCTTAGCTATTTAAGAACCCTCAGATGGCAGAGCAGGCAGATGGCGACCCTTTTTTTTTTTTTTTGGGTCCAGCCGGCGTCGTGATTGACGATGGATCTACATCGGGCGACATTGTTTTTTTATTTTTGAATAAAGGAATTGTTAAAAACTCATGTTGTGTCTTTACTCGTTTTTTTGGGGAAAGGGTAGGGGTATAGTACCCCAAACTCATCCACATAGGGTGGAGGCCGGGATCTGGGGGCTCCCAGATTCCCAATAAACCCCCCCGCTGGTAGACCCCCTCAACCACCAGCCAGGGTTGTGGGGTAGAGGCCCTTGTCCCCATCAACATGGGGGCAAGGTGATCGAGTGCCCCCCCCCCACAGCACCCTCCCATGTTGTGGTCATGTGGTCTGGTATGGTTCTAGGGGGGGGACCACACGCCATTTTTGTTTTAAATTTTGGCTTGGGGTTCCCTTCAAAACCAATACCAGACCGGAAGGGCCTGATATGGCTTAAAGGAGGGACCCCCACGACGTTTTTTTTTTTTTGCTGATCTTTTTATTGCCGGAAATTTTTGTCTTTACATTCAGCTGTCAGCGAGGAAGCCCGCTGACAGCAGATGACTCGATGGATGTTAAGGACACAGCGGCCGGCTTCCAAGCCCGCTCTTTACCAGGGCTTTGATGTGCAGACACTAGACATGTGCACTGCCGAAAAGTGTGTTTGTTTTTGTTTTATTCGTTTTTTTTTTTGGGGGGGGGTTTCGTTTTTTGGGTTATTCGTTATGATCGCAATTTGTAAATTCGAAAATAAGAAATAAAATCTGAAAATTTGAAATAATAACTAACTAACTAATAATAGCTATTAAATTATAGGTATTGGAATTTCCTTTCAAATTTGGTTGTTAGTGAACGTAACGAATACGAATTTATCCAAAGTTACGAATTATTTAAAATAACGAATGCTGCAGCTAAACAAATAGAACGGAGCAAATTAATAAATAATAATAATAATAAAAATGTTTTTATTATTATTATTGCTATTTACGTTCCATTCGTTTAGATGCAGCATTCGTTATTTCGGATAATTCATAACTTCGGATAAATTCGTATACATTACGTTCAACCAAATTTAAAAGGAAATTCAAATACCTATAATTTAAAAATTAGTAATGGTTAAGTTATTATTAGTTAGTTATTATTTCAGATTTTCGAATTTTCGAGTTTTCGGATTTTCGGGTTTTTTGGATTTCTGGATTCACGAATTTTCGAATTTTTGAATTTACGAATTTTCAAATTTTCGAATTTTTGAATATTTGAACTGAAGAAAAATTTCTTAAACAGGTTTAGGTTAATTTCCGAATTTCCGAATTTTTGCATTTCCGAATTTTCGAATGTACGAATTTTCAAATATTCGAATTGATGAATATTCAGAAAAATTTGTTAAAAGGGTTTTGTTTAATTCGGATATTTTGGAATTACCGAATTGGTCGAAATTTGTTAAAAAACGTTTTTGGAACGAAATGAATTGCACCTGTGTAGCAGATACTGCGTCCTAATAGACTTGAATGGGCCTGGGGCTTAAGTGTATGGACATAGGCTAACATGGGAAGGGGGACATTTGAAGGCAGAAAAAAAAATGCTGGACGCCCCTAACAGCAGTGTTAAAAAAAGCCCAGTGCGTGAGTCCTTAAAAAAAAAAAAAAAACCACTGCCAGCGCATTCAGGTGCAGCAACGTTTCGTCAGAAAAAACGCTTGACGCGTTAATTCATTTCAATGGCCCGAATAAATAATTGTTCTGGCCAATAAAATGAATTAACATCCAAGCGCTTGATGCGTCTAAACGCGTTTACAAGCGCCATGCATTTTTTCTGACGAAACGCTGCTACCAGGAGGAATGGCGTCTTGGAGAGATGGGCAAACACTCCCCGTGCGTGAGGCCTAAAGATGCAGGAAATAGGCCCTGTTTATGGTATACGGGCCTCAGTGCCTTTGTGAATGAGGCCCAGTACCTAGTAATATTATATGTAGCGCCCTGGGGTTTAGTCAGGGAGCTCCTCACCAAATTCCTTGTCAGGGGTAGCTACCATAGTTAAATTGTTAGAGATCCATTGATTTCTCCCTAAGTTTGGCCTTGTTGTACTTTTCTCTTCTACCACTAGGTGTCCGAGCACTTGGTGGTAATAGATATGAGAAGGACAACTCAAGGTCAGGTTATGGGTATATGGGGTATCTCAGCCAATGGGCAGGGGTTTTCTTGAATCCCTTGGCCTGCTGGGAGAGCCTATATATTCGGGTGAGGTCAGGTGATCCATGTTCTGCGCCACCCGGACTGCCGTCTGGGTGGGCACGTGTCATCTGCCCTAGGCTGCTAGGCTGGAGATTGGGCCTGTCCCGGGGGCATCTGGCTGCCAGGCTGTGTGAGGGCCTATCCAGAAGTAAGAGAACAGCACAGGGTTGGGACTGCGGCTTGCAGTCAAACCAAAAGTGAAGGTTCTGCCGGCTGGAGAACCTGTCATGGTCGGAGGTAGAAAGGGAGCTGTGGCCACTAAGGGACCAACCACCTTATTACCAGGGACCACAATGAGTAACTGAAGCAAGTACCGGAGCAGTATTCTCACCGAACGGGCATGGTGGAAAATCGGGAAACTTCAGGCGGTGATCAAGTCAGGGACCCAACCAGTTGAGGTGACGCTTGCAGAGCAGAAGGTGGTAATCAAGTCAGGGACCCGCTGTAGCACTGCCAAGAACCTCCATGATGTTGATGAAGTGGCCTCCCTCTTACAGACCTCTATTATGAGCAAACAGGCACTGCTTGAGTTGGCCGAGGAGCTTCTCAGGATGGGCCTGTCTGTATCTGAGGTGATTGAAGGCTATGAAAAGGCCTCCAAAAAAGCTCCGGAGATCCTCTCAGATCTGGTCTGTAGCTCTGCCAAGTCAGGGACCCAACCAGCGGAGGTGACGCTTGCAGAGCAGCCTTGTGAGTCAAGTCAGGGACCGAGCTGGTGAGCTGGGGTAAAGCATGAAAGGTATCCAAAGTGCCAAGCTAGGGACCCAGCAGGGAATCGTGGGTGACGCTTGAGGGAGATACCACCACAAAAGGCTTGAGGAGCTCACGGTATTCAGAGTCAGTGAACCAGAGGGTCCGTGAGAGACCAGGAGCTCAAGGAGCTGAAGAACTACAAGCAGAAGTTGTAGTAAAGCTGAGAGAACTGTTACGTTTGAATTAGGAACTGCTAAGTACTGTTGCCATAGGGGACAGCAAACCTGCACATGCAGAAGTGGCACCTTGATGGGACCCTTCCCTGTACGGTTGTCCTCCTATTGAAGCCTCAGAGTCTGCCTATTGAAATTGCAACTACTTAAGGGTGTCCTGGCCACAACCCTCTTTCCCTTGCAAAATATAAAAGAAATAAAACCTCTTTTGCATCCAAGAAGTGTCTGGCGCCCAATGACTTTTACCAGCTTTGCACCCACTATGCCCCACAACCCACCACATATTGAAGGATGTCAGCTATCTTTGGCCTTGAAGGTTCTCATTAGACTGGAAGAGGTTAGAGATTCTGCTACATATACGTATTATAGTATAGGCACCTGTGTGTAGGTGAGGATGTAAGTAGTGTGTAATGAAGGTAATTTCTGAAGGCAAGATGGAAATCCCCACAAAAAAACAAAACAAAAAAAACTTGTCAAACCGCCCACCAGCCATGTAACCTTCACCCAGAAACTGTTTTTTTTTTTTTTTTTGCACCATCCCTGATAATATATCTCTGCACAGAAGTATTAGGCTACATTCACATATATGCGGGAGTGTGTGTAAATCGCACACATTCCGGCCCCCCGCATGGTGCTGCATAGAAAACGCAATGGGGGTGCCATTTTTTCCACTTGCTGACCCTGGCTTTTTCTGACATTTGTTGTTTGCAAGCAAAAATCTGTATTTTTACGCATGCGTTCAATTCTGCGCGCAAACACGGAGGGATGGGGCGCTTTAAAAAATTTTTTTTAGTATTTTACTTATTATTTGTTATTTTTACACCGTTCCTTTAATTGTTTTTTTTTTTTGATCACTTGTATTTCTATTACAAGGAATGTAAACATCCCTTATAATAGAAATAGGCATGACAGGTTCTCTTAATTGAGAGATCTGGGGTCAAAAAGATTACAGTTTGAGACTTTTCCTTTCTGTGATAAAGACCGCTCACTGCTGCTCTTTTTTGCTTGTGCAGGGTGAGTGGTCTTGACTCCGCCCCTCATGTAGTTTCCTTTGGAGGGTGGGGCCTGATGAGCCCCTCCCACAGCTCTGCACATTTTCGAATTTTCGAGTTTTCGGATTTTCTGGTTTTTTGGATTTCTGGATTCACGAATTTCTGAATTTTTGAAATTACGAATTTTCAAATTTACGAATTTTTGAATATTTGAACTGTACAGCACAGTGTTGATGTCACTACAAGGTAATATCTGGGTTTGTAAAGGCTTTTGGTGAACACAAAGTGATTTTTTGGGGTTATTTATTGAAAGGCATCACATTAAAGCACAAGTTTATCATTCAACCAGGAACCCCCATTAACAAAATAAATAACTATATTATATTTTTTTGTATTATTTTTACCTGTTTTTGTCCTTTCTATTTCAGGACAAATCTCAGGGGAGGTAGAGGTGGAACGCCGGATACAGATTTACAACCCATAAGAAGAGGTCATTGGTTGAGCCTGATGGCATGGGTTAAGCTGGTCATAGATGGATCTAAATTTGATTGGTTTAGCAGGGACTGGCCAAATTTTGATCCATCTGTAGCCATTCCCACGAGACCTAACGATCAACTTCTGTAGTATGGGAAAGTTGGAAAATTTTTATTCGATCGGCGTCTGTAGCATTGATGGGTGTATTCTGAAGGTGGAGGAGTCCCCGCTGTGAGAATACAAGAGGACTCTTCAATTCACCTCAAAAGAAAAGACCCATCTATGGTCAATCTTAAAGCAGAAAACTGAGGAACTCAGAATTAGTGGGAGCCACTCAACTCAAGAACTTATATAAAAAAATATATATATATATATATATATATATAAAAATACATAAAAAAAAAAAAAAGAGTGTTAAATCATCATCTCAAGAGTTCAAAGTCCTTAAGTCCAACGATCCCTCTTTATCAGAACATTTTTTTTCAAGCCCTGAAAAAGGGAATTGCTGGCTCCTGAAATGCATTGACTGCCTTTGCTTCCATGTTACTCATTATTATGAAAGGACTTTGAACTCTTGAGATTGGTCTATTTGACACCCAGACAAATCTCAGGTTGTGTGATTAACCAGATGACATCGTCCACCCCTTTCTGTTGTCATCAGAGGAGGTCTAGGTTTCCTAGTAGCTTCCAAGTGCCCATTGGCTTGTAGACCCACATAAATATTCCCACCTGTGTTTTATTGGCAATACAACTGTTGGTTGAAAGATTGTTGTTTCCTGGACTTCAAGTCCTTCAGATCAAGTTTTCAGTACTAATGCCGCGTACACACGAGCGGACTTTACGGCAGACTTTGCCTGGCGGACTTTTCGACGGACTTTTACGACGGACTTTCTGAATGAATGGACTTGCCTACACACAATCCACCAAAGTCCGTCGAATTCGTACGTGATGACGTACGACCGGACTAAAACAAGGAAGTTCATAGCCAGTAGCCAATAGCTGCCCTAACGTGGCTTTTTGTCCGTCGAACTAGCATACAGACGAGCGGACTTTTCGACCGGACTCGATTTCGACGGATTGATTTAAAACATGTTTCAAATCTAAGTCCGTCCAACTTTTGAGAAAACAAAGTCCGCTGGAGCCCACACACGATCGAATTGTCTGACGAAATCGGGTCCGCCGGGCAAAGTCTGCCGTAAAGTCCGCTCGTGTGTACGCGGCATAAGAGCTTGCTAAGAACTTTCTACAGCACCACAGCCCAAAACAACTTGAGGGTACATTACATGCAACTCTTGTCTGCTTGGATGTTTGACTAAAATTCTGTTTGCTCCAATAAAGCTCTGGCTTTGGCCTTCCAACATAAGATAGCCCCTGTGTACAATAATTAGCTGAGCAAGAGCCAAGAAGTTGGAGATGGTTTATGGCTTTGTGCCTATGCTTCTTGGTAGGGGTGAATGAAATGGAGATTTTGATGGCAAAAATTTATTGGAGTCAATGAAAAAGTAGCCTTTTGAAGTTTAAATCTTTGTTGGGGTTTAATTGGCTCCCAAGGTCTAGTAGGGACGAACACAATGAAGATATTGGAGCCAGTGGGGAAATCAAGGTGGTTTTAGTCCAATAAAGTTCTGGCCTTGGCCTTCCAATACAAGATAGTACTTATGTAGTTACTTGGGATAGGACCATACCTTTGGGATAGGGATGGGTTATGGCTTTTTGCCTATGTTTCTTAGTAGGGATGAGCAAAATGGAGATTTTGCCATTTTAGCAAAATCCTTTGGAGCCAGTAAGAAAATGAAGGTGGTTTTAGTCTATAAAGTTCTGGCCTTGGCCTTCCAATACAAGATAGCCCTTATATAGTTAATTGGGCTAGGAATATACCTTTGGGATAGGGATGGGTTATGGTTTTGTGTCTATGCTTCTTAGTAGGGATGAACAAAATGCTTTGTAGCCAGTGGGAAAATGAAGGTGGTTTTAGTTCAAAAAGTTCTGGCCTTGGCTTTCCAACACAAGATAGCACTTTTGTAGTTACTTGGGATAGGACCATACCTTTGGGATAGGGATGGGTTACAGCATTGTGCCTACGCTTCTTAGTAAGGATGAGCAAAATTGAGGTTTTACCATTTTGGCTAAATGCTTCGGAGCCAGTGTGGAAATGAAGGTAGATTTGGTCCAATAAAGTTCTGGCCTTGGCCTTACAATACAAGATAGCCCTTATGTAGTTACATGGGTTAGGGACATACCTTAGGGATAGGGATGGGTTATAGTTTTGTGTCTATGCTTCTTAGTAGGGACAAGCAAAATGCTTTGTAACCACTAAGAAAATTAAGGTAGTTTTAGTCCAAAATGTTATGGCCTTGGCCCTTCAACACAAGATAGCACTTATGTAGTTACTTGGGATAGGACTATACCTTTGGGATAGGGATGGGTTACAGCATTGTGCCTACACTTTTTAGCAAGGATAAACAAAAATGAGGTTTTACCATTTTGGCAAAATGCTTTGGAGCCAGTGTGGAAATGAAGGTAGTTTTGGTGCAATAAAGTTCTGGCCTTGGCCTTGCAATACAATATTGCCCTTATGTAGTTAATTAGGCTAGGACTATACCTTTGGGATAGGGATGGGTTATGGTTTTGTGCCTATGCTTCTTAGTTGGGACAAGCCAAATGCTTCGAAACCAGTGGGAAAATGAAGGTGGTTTTAGTCCCAAAAGTTCTGGCCTTGGCCTTCTAATACAAGATAGCCCTCATGTAGTTAATTAGGCTGGGACCATACCTTTGGGATAGGGATGGGTTACAGCTTTGTGTCTATGCTTCTTAGAAGGGATGAACAAAATGGGGATTTTGCCATTTTGGCAAAATGCTTTGGAGCCAATGTGGAAATGAAGGTAGTTTTGGTCCAATAAAGTTCTGGCCTTGGCCTTCCAATACAAGATAGCCCTTATGTAGATACATGGGCTAGGGACATACCTTAGGGATAGGTTATGGTTTTGTGCCTAAGCATCTTTGTAGGGATAAGCAAAAGTGGGATTTTGACATTTGACAAAAGGCATTGGAGCCAATGGCTCCAAATTTGGTTTTAGTGCAAAAAGATTTGGCATTGGCCTTCCAATTCAAGATAGCCCTCATGTAGTTACTTGGGCTAGGGTTATACCTTTGGGAAGGGATGGGTTATGACTTTGTGCCTATGCTTCTTGGTAGGGATGAGCAAAATGGAGATTTTCATGGCAAAAATGTATTGGTGTCAATAGCGAAATTAAGGTGGTTTCTGGAAGTTGAAGTCTTTGCTGGGGTTCAAATGGCTTCCAAGGTGTATAGAAGCTCCTTTCCACCAGCCTGAACCTGTTCTTGTGCGTGCCATAGAGGTGAAGAGAGGAAGACATGTTTGATGCCCAGCCTGGGTGACAAATATGGCTCCCTCTATAGTGTAGGAGTGAGTACAACAAAGTAGATACAAAGGGCAAAAGGTGTTAATTGTAGGATTACCAGGTGAAAATAAGAAGAGTTAAAATTAAAAGAAAAGGAAAGCAGCTACCACATCTAAGAACTTGTAAGCTGCAATATATATTTTTGTTTTTAGTTTTAGACACACTTTAATTTCACACTAATGACTCCACTCATCCCTATTTCTCAGCAGTCAAGACCATTCCTAGTGCTAGCAGTTTGATACATAAGGCACCGTTATGTCCTCCATTTCATCAGACTTTGACCTGGGCTCCATGTTGAGATATTTGGTGGTTCTGAAGACCGGCATGCTCAGGGAACCGCTCTCCACAGTCACTGCATACATAAAGAGCCTCCCCCACATGGATCTTCTGGTGAATAATCAGATAGGACTTGCGAGTATAACGTTTGCCGCACTGCTGGCACTCAAATGGCCGCTCCCCCGTGTGGATCCGTTTGTGGAGCACCAATTGTAGCTTACGGGTGAATCCCCTCCCGCACTCCACACACACAAAAGGCTTTTCGGCCAAATGAGTCTTCTGGTGGCTGGCAAACGTGAGCCGGTTACTCAAGCTTTTCCCACACTGGTTACAGATATAAATGGTGCTTTCCGTGTGGAGTTTATGGTGGGCCACCAGGTTGGAGTTGCTACTAAACCTTTTGCCGCACTGGTTGCAACAATACGGCCTCTCTCCGGTATGAGTTCTCTGGTGAATGACGAAATGGGACCGGTCACTGAAACATTTCCCGCACTCCTGGCAGGAATAGGGCTTGTGACCCGTGTGTATCCTCTGGTGTAGCACGAGGTGCGAGCTTTGGATGAAGTTCTTCCCGCAATCTATACAGGCGTAGGGCCTCTCTCCACTGTGGATCCTTTGGTGAGTAGCCAAAGTCGAACTCCGAGTAAAGCATTTGCCACAGTCGGGACATGGATATGGTTTCTCACCGGTGTGGGTTCTTTGATGTGTTGCCAGCGTGGAACTGTGCGTAAAACACTTACCGCAGTCCAGACACACGTACTGCCGGTGACCCGACCAGGCTCTGTACTTCATCCTCCTACCAGCTCTGTTAGACCCGTAGTTATACCTTGAGGGTAAAATGTTATCTGCCATATAGGTTCCATTTTTTACATCAGTGTCACTAGTATGAGTTGATACCAACCTTTCCCCTTGCTCTTGTAAAGGGGTATTGGGACTGTCCTTCTCAACCTGAATATGGCTCTTCAACGCATCCAGTACATTTGTTCCCCAGTCACCGGTACTGAGCCCATCTTTATCGGTAGGATAACACCAAGGCGCATCCTCCTCCATATTCTGGAATGATCTGGAACATTCATGAAGTATTCTGTCTTGCTTGTTCAACCTACCAGAAGACATATATTAGTTTTACATTTTGACAAGACATCACAAAAATCAAAGAAGATCTTTTTCAGTTGTTTTTTTTTTTTTTTTTAACTTTAACGGGACACTTTGAAGTCTATTTAAAAAAAAAAAAATCACATGGCAAATTCCTCAGCTTTGGCAAAAAATCCCCTAAATGTTTCTAATATGTGTATTTCCTCTGACAAAAAATCAGAAATACAGAAGCCTAAGCATTCACACAGTCATTGCATATAATCCCCTTAATGTGTCTAATAGGTGTATTTCCTATGATGTTATCTCCATCTAGTGGCTATAATGCTGTATTTTCCTAAAACGAGATAATGGGGTGACTTTCTGGGATATGATACAATATTCTCAGAAACAATACATACACTATTCTGGGGAAACAATACATACAGTACAATATTCCAAGGATATGATATATACAATATTCCAGGGATATGATACATGCAATATTCCCAGGATATGATACATACAATATTCCAGGGATACCATACATACAATATTCCCAGGATATGATACATGCAATATTCCCAGGATACAATACATACAATGTTCCATGGATATGAAAAAATATCCCCAGGATATGATACATATAATATTGGCAGGATAAGATACATACAATATACCTGGGCTATAATACATACAATATTCCAGGGATACCATACATACAATATTCCCAGGATATAATACATACAATATTCCAGAGATATAATACATACAATATTCCCAGGATATGATACATACAATATTCCCAGGATATGATACATACAATATTCCAGGCATATGATAATACAATATTCATAGGATATGATAATAAAATATTCCCGGGATAAAATACATATAATATTCCCAGGATATGATAATACAATATTCCTGGGATATAATATATACAATATTCCCAGGATATGATACATATAATATTGGCAGGATAAGATACATACAATATACCTGGGCTATAATACATACAATATTCTAGGGATACCATACATACAATATTCCAGAGATATAATACATACAATATTCCCAGGATATGATAATACAATATTCATAGGATATGATAATAAAATATTCCCGGGATAAAATACATATAATATTCCCAGGATATGATAATACAATATTCCCGGGATATAATACATACAATATTCCCAGGATATAATACATACAATATTCCTGGGATATAATACATACAATATTCCCGGGATAAAATACATATAATATTCCCAGTATATGATAATACAATATTCCTGGGATAAAATACATACAATATTCCCGGGATATATTCCATACAATATTCCAGGGATATAATACATACAATATTCCTGGGATATAATACATACAATATTCCCGGGATATAATACATACAATATTCCCGGGATATAATACATACAATATTCCCGGGATATAATACATACAATATTCCCGGGATATAATACATACAATATTCCTGGGATATAATACATATAATATTCCCAGGATATGATAATACAATATTCCCAGGATATGATACATATAATATTCCAGGGATATAATACATACAATATTCCCGGGATATGATAATACAATATTCCCGGGATATAATACATACAATATTCCCGGGATATAATACATACAATATTCCCGGGATATAATACATACAATATTCCCGGGATATAATACATACAATATTCCCGGGATATAATACATACAATATTCCCGGGATATAATACATACAATATTCCCGGGATATAATACATACAATATTCCCGGGATATAATACATACAATATTCCCGGGATATGATAATACAATATTCCTGGGATATAATACATACAATATTCCCGGGATATAATACATACAATATTCCCGGGATATGATAATACAATATTCCAGGGATATAATACATACAATATTCCCGGGATATGATAATACAATATTATTCCTGGTATATAATCCATACAATATTCCCAGGATATAATACATACAATATTCCTGGGATATAATCCATACAATATTCCCGGGATATAATACATACAATATTCCTGGGATATAATCCATACAATATTCCCGGGATATAATACATACAATATTCCCGGGATATAATACATACAATATTCCCGGGATATAAAACATACAATATTCCCGGGATATAATACATACAATATTCCCGGGATATAATACATACAATATTCCCGGGATATAATACATACAATATTCCCGGGATATAATACATACAATATTCCCGGGATATAATACATACAATATTCCCGGGATATGATAATACAATATTCCTGGGATATAATACATACAATATTCCCGGGATATAATACATACAATATTCCCGGGATATAATACATACAATATTCCCGGGATATGATAATACAATATTCCAGGGATATAATACATACAATATTCCCGGGATATGATAATACAATATTATTCCTGGTATATAATCCATACAATATTCCCAGGATATAATACATACAATATTCCTGGGATATAATCCATACAATATTCCCGGGATATAATACATACAATATTCCTGGGATATAATCCATACAATATTCGTTGTATGTCTCTCCGGCTCTCTCCCTACCTGCTGCAGAGGGGCCTTTTGTGTGCACAGAGTGGAGTCAGGCGGCCTCTGACAGCCCGGAGCCCTGCAGCATGCGGGGAATTGTAGTCGGGATTGAAGCCGAGTCATTTTATTCATTGCTTATAAAACTACATCTTCCAGAATTCCGCACTCCGGAGGAGCCAGAGAGCTGCACAGCT
Source organism: Lithobates septentrionalis (assembly GCA_037952835.1). NCBI lineage: Eukaryota > Metazoa > Chordata > Amphibia > Anura > Ranidae > Lithobates > Lithobates septentrionalis. Next base: position 21,289 of record JBBDGP010001835.1, read on the forward strand.
CATGCCGGGTTAACCCTCAACCTGTGCGATCCTTCCCGTCCTTCCCGTCCTTCACATTGATCCAATCCAATCCTGTAACATAATACAGGGGACGTTTTCATTATGGTGACCATACACGCTTCGAATTTATTATCCAATCGATCAAAATGATCAAATTTCCAAATAATCGAACAGCCAGACCTTCCCTTTCAATCATCTATGGGTGACCATAGAGGCTTTGATTTCTTTTTACCGATCGATTTACGTTTCAATTAAGATGAACTGATGCGTAAATCATGGAATAGCCATAACTTCCCCTTGATTGATTTATGGCGCCCATAGAGGTCTCAATTGTTTTTTATCTGATCAATGTGCAATCTGATCAAAACGATCAAATCTGTAAACAATTAAATAACCATAACTTCCCTTCCAATCAGATTCGATCAAACTGAGTTGATCGGCCAGGGCAATTTTTTTATTATCAATTATTTTGCATCAATCAGCAGCAAAAAGATACTTTGTTCATCAATATGATCGTATTTCAATCAATCAGATTATGGGATTACATACTGGAAAGAGAGATGTGATCAATAATTTATGATAAAAAAAAACGATTGTGTCTTAACTATCGATGTAAATCCACTTCCCCGTGTGTGGCATATCGATCAAATAGATTGTGGACCATACATTATTTTATTCCTATTGGAAGAGTTTGATTGGAAAATAAATAGATTTTTTTATCAAAGCGTGTATTGTCATTGGTCACCATTAGGTTCAGATCAAATTTGATTGGCCAGGGCAGAAAATTATCAATCGTTTTCTAACCATCAGCGGCATTGAGATACAGTATTTTTTTTCATGAATACAATTGTATTTCAATCAATCAGATTATGAGATTGTAATGGTGGCCATAGACAACAAAATAGAGCTTTTTTTGGGTGGTAATTAACCGCTTGTCCTCCAGAAGATTTACCCTCCTTTAATGATCAGGCCTTTTTTTTTTTTTGCGATACGGCACTGCGTTATTTTAACTTACAATTGCGCGGTTGTGCGATGTTGTACCCAAATAAAACTGACATCCTTTTTTCCCCACAAATAGAGCTTTCTTTTGGTGGTATTTGATCGCCTCTGTCGTTTTTATTTTTTGCGCTATAAACAAAAAACACGACAATTTTGAAAAAAAAAACAAAAAAAACAATTTTTTTTTTACTTTCTGCTATAAAACATCACACACATCACTTGTGAAAAAAACAAAACAAAAAAAAAAAAAAAAACATATCCAATAAAACAAATTTAAAAAATAAAACTTTCTTCTTTATGCCATTATGTATTCTGCTACATATTTTTGGTAAAAAAAAATCCCAATAAGTGTATATTGATTGGTTTACGCATAAGTTATCGCATCTACAAACTATGGGATATTTTTATGGCATTTTTATTTATTTATTACTATTCGTGGCGACGATCAGCGATTTTTAGCGGGACCACGACATTGCGGATCGGAAACACCTAACTGGCGCTTTTTTTGGGGACCAGTGATCAGTGCTAAAAAGATGCACTGTTACTGTACTAATGACACTGGCAGGGAAGGGGCGATCAAAGGGCTAACTGTGTCCCTGGGGCAGTGATGGCGAACCTTGGCACCCCCAGATGTTTTGGAACTACATTTCCCATGATGCTCAACTACACTGCAGAGGGCATGGGCATCATGGGAAATGTAGTTCCAAAACATCTGGGGGTGCCAAGGTTCGCCATCACTGCCCTAAGGGCATAGCGCCCAACTGTCCCTGATTTGGAGCAAAGTCCCACTGTCCCTCTTTCCTCCTCATTTGTCCCGGATTTCGAGGGACTGTCCCTGATTTGGAGCAATGTCCCGCTGTCCCTCTTTCCTCCTCATTTGTCTCGGATTTGGAGGGACTGTCCCTAATTTGGAGCAATGTCCCGCTGTCCCTCTTTCCTCCTCATTTGTCCCGGATTTGGAGGGACTGTCCCTGATTTGGAGCAATGTCCCGCTGTCCCTCTTTCCTCCTCATTTGTCCCGGATTTCGAGGGACTGTCCCTGATTTGGAGCAATGTCCCGCTGTCCCTCTTTCCTCCTCATTTGTCCCGGATTTGGAGGGACTGTCCCTGATTTGGAGCAATGTCCCTCTTTCCTCCTCATTTGTCCCGGATTTGGAGGGACTGTCCCTAATTTGGAGCAATGTCCCGCTGTCCCTCTTTCCTCCTCATTTGTCCCGCATTTGGAGGGACTGTCCCTGATTTGGAGCAATGTCCCTCTTTCCTCCTCATTAGTCCCGGATTTCGAGGGACTGTCCCTGATTTGGAGCAATGTCCCGCTGTCCCTCTTTCCTCCTCATTTGTCCCTCATTTTGGTCTGATCTATATAGTTGTATATAAAATGCACTTCTTATCTTTCAAAAAGTGTTTCCCAGTGCTAAAACTTTCATCCAATTTCTAAATTGCTGCATTTGTATATTTCAAAAGCCGATATAAAGGAATAATAGTGGTAAAAAAAAGCCCTTGTGGGTTTAACAAATCTTTTTTTTTAGGTAAATTCTCCTTTAAGGGGGCGTGGCAGGGGGCATGTCCAATGCCTACATGCTTTTGCTAGTAGGTGTCCCTCATTCCCATCTCAAAAAGTTGGGAGGTAGGGGGGTGCTTTCTAACTGTGTGGGGGGAGGTGCTATGAACAGAGGTCGGTGTTCCTGCTTAACGGAAACACAAGATCTCCATCTTCATCCCTGTGAGAACGGCGATCTGCCTTGTTTACGTAGGCAGATCGGCGTTCTGCCTCACTCGGGAACGATCACGGGTGGCCAGTCGACGTTGCGGTCCACCGGACCCCGCTGATTGGCTCCCCCTCTGTCCAATCAGCACGCGGTCGCACCTCCGGCGTCGCGCGCCCCCCAGTGTCTATTGCACGAAACAACATACAGGTACGTGGTTTAGAGCCAACCTGCCGCAGTACATGTACAAAATAGAGCTTTCTTTGGGTGGTATTTAACCACTTCCGGACCGCCGCACAACGGTATACGTCCTAAATTTGAAGAGCTACCATAACCCCGGTATCCACTTCTTCAGCAGGACGTCCGCTTTCCGATAAGAGTGGTCTCTGCGGCGGATCCGCAGCGAGATCACTTTTATCGGCGGCGGGAGAGGGGCCCCCCCTTCCCCCATGCTCTGGTGCCCTCCGCCGCTTACCGGAGCCGTCGGCAGCAGCGGATGTTGCTCCTTGCTGGGTATGGAGACAAGTGAGGGGAAGATGGCCCCCACCCGTCTCCGTACCATTGCAGGGCGGAAACGACATCAAAACGTCACTTCCACCCATAGATCTTAAAGGGACTTTATTTTGTTTGGTTTTTTTTAATGACAGTTTTCATTTTTTTTTTTTTTTTTTATTGCATTTTAGTGTAAATATGAGATGAGGTCTTTTTGACCCCCAGATCTCATATTTAAGAGGACCTGTCATGCTTTTTTTCTATTACAAGGGATGTTTACATTCCTTGTAATAGGAATAAAAGTGACAGATTTTTTTTTTTTTAAAGAACATTGTAAAAATAAAATAAAATAAAAGGTAAAAAAATAGGAAAAACATTATTTTTTTTGAACGCGCCCCGTCCCGCCGAGCTCGCGTGCAGAAGCGAACGCATACGTGAGTAGCGCCCGCATATGAAAACGGTGTTCAAACCACACATGTGAGGTATGGCCGCGATCGGTAGAGCGAGAGCAACAATTCCAGCCCTAGACCTCCTCTGTAACTCAAAACATGCAACCTGTAGAATTTTATTAAACGTCGCCTATGGAAATTTTTAAGGGTAAAAGTTTGTTGCCATACCACGGGCGGGCGCAATTTTGAAGCGTGACATGTTGGGTATCAATTTACTCGGTGTAACATTATCTTTCACAATATAAAAAAAATTGGGCTAACTTTACTGTTGTCTTTTTTTTTTAATTCAAAAAAGTGTATTTTTCCCAAAAGAAGTGCGCTTGTAAGACCGCTGCGCAAATACGGTGTGACAGAAAGTATTGCAACGACCGACCATTTTATTCTCTAGGGTGTTAGAAAAAAATGTATAATGTTTGGGGGTTCTAAGTAATTTTCTAGCAAAAAAAAACAGTTTTTAACTTGTAAACAACAAATCTCAAAAAGAGGCTCGGTCCTTAAGTGGTTAATAACCGTTGAACTTTTAAAAATTTGGGGGGGGGGGGGGGGAACGGTTTCAGTTACATCCTATTATAAAACATAGTAACTACTTGCCTACCGGGTCAATTCTGACATTTCTCTCCTACATGTAAAAATCATCATTTTTTTTTTTTTTTGCTAGAAAATGACTCAGAACCCCCAAACATTATATATGGGTTTATATATGAGCAGGGACTCTAGGTAATAAAATGGCAGCTGTCGCAACTTTTTATCTCACACGGTATTTGCGCAGCAATTTTTTAAACGTGTGTTTTTGTGGATAAAAAAAAAAGTTTCATGCATTAAAAAAAAAAAACAGTAAAATTAGCCCAATTTTTTTTTTACATAATGTGAAAGATGAGGTTACGCCGAGTAACTAGATACCTAACATGTCACGCTTTAACATTGCACACACTTGTGGTATGGCGCCAAACTTTGGTACTTCAAAATTCCCATAGGCAACGCTTAAAATTTTTTTTACAGGTGACATGTTTAACTTTATAGAGGGGGGTCTAGTGCTAGAATTATTGCTCTTGCTCTAATATTCAAGGAAATACCTCACATGTGTGGTTTGAATGCCGTTTGCATATGTGGGCGCAACCTACCTATGCGTTCGCTTCTGCGAGCGGGCACACGGGGACGGGGGCACTTTAAATTTTTTTTTTTTTTTTCATTATTAATTTTACTTTTATTTTTATATTTTGATGCTTTCTTTTTACATTTTTTTAAAATTACTTTTATTCCATTGTAAAAGGGATACGGCACGACAGGTCCTCTTTACGGTGAGATATATGGGGTCTATAAGTCCCCACATCTCTCCTCTAGGCTGGGAAGCCTGAAATTAAAAAATAAAAAATAAAAAGATCTCAGCTTCCCAGTCGCATACCTCCCAACATTTTGAGATGGGAATGAGGGACACCTACTAACAAATGTATGTAGGTATAGGACACGCCCCCTGCCACACCCCCTTAAAGGAGAATTAACCGGAAAAAAAAGGTTAATTCAATCTACAAGGACTTTTTTTTACCACTCCTATTCCTTTATATCGGCTTTTAAAATTTACAAATGCAGCAATTTAGAAATCGGATAAAAGGTTTAGCACTGGGAAACACTTTTTGAAAGATAAAAAGTGCATTTTATATACAACTATAGAGATCAGACCAAAATGAGGGACAAATGAGGGGGGAAGAGGGACAGAGGGACTTTGCTCCAAATCAGGGACAGTTGGGAGCTATGCAGTCGAGGCGGCGGGATCTTTTCAAATGCAGAGGCCAGGCGATGACGTCATGACATCACGCACGGCCTACAAACGATCATAGAGACTTCAGAGATAACATAATCGGCAGGGCGGGAGAAGACACACAGGTATGGCCTGACAGAGGGAGGTGAGTGGTGACCACGTCCTGTGATAGCCCTTCCTGGACCGCGGTCTACCGCTCACCTCCTGCTGTGCGGCCCAGTCATCAACAGGCCATGGACCGAAGCCTGTCCGCAGCCCAGGGGTTGGGGAACCCCTGCTCTAAGGGATTATTACTTGCCACCGTATGTAGATTTACTGCCCAAATAAACTCTTGCCTTGAAAGGATTGCGTTTATGATCTTGCCATCTGCCTAAGGTATGACAGCTTTATAGGGGAACCAGAGAGCTATGGACAAGCGTGTGGAAGATACCTTTGAGACCTGTTTGTGTGTTACCTGCAACTACTCCAATAAAAGATCTTTATTGTTCATCTAAATTGCCTGGTCTGAAGTCTCTAAAGGGGTGCATGCATGTCTTATCAAAAGAACAGGGCTTACATCAGGTTACTGCACAGGTTAGAGAAGAAACAGTAAAGAGTCTAACGAGCACAGGGGCGGACTGACCATTCGGGCACTCGGGCACTGCCCGAGGGCCCCATGCCACTAAGGGGCCCCATCAGGGTTGCCAGCCTCAATAAAACCAGCGACAGTATGTAAAAATCTGTGTTTTTTTAAAAATCCCAATATTATAGCTGCCCCGTCTCTCCAGTACCTTTTCAGTGTGTGTATGTGTATTCTGTGTGTGTATACTGTGTGTGTATATTGTGTGTCTGTGTGTGTGTATACTGTATGTGTGTGTGTGTGTATACTGTGTGGCCCCATAATCTATTACCTGGAGGCCCCATAATCTCCTATTGCCCGGGGGCCCCATGAGTTGTCAGTCCGCCCCTGAACAAGCACTATGCTGCTTAGAAGAAGATACTGTAGATTGCCAATGCTAATGACTACCATATATGTGTCGCTTGCTAAATCAACCAACCAGCCAGGAGACGGGTGACATGGCAAGGGTGACCTTACTCTGGTAGTGAAGGGGTGTCATGCTCGGCCCTTTCACCAGCGGGATTTTAGCGTAATTTTTAACCACATACATTGCACTTGGTGGCAGGGTGATTGTGATGTGGCCCTGTATACTTAAGTGGTTTGCATTCGGCAGAGGCACTACCTGCCAAACGCAACCTGGGGTAAAGGTTCTGCTGCAGCCACGGGTGCGGCATGTGCACTAAAAGGCGACCAGATTTTCAAACTGAAATCAGGGACAACATAATGACCACGCCTACAGGGGTTGGGGCAGCGGGTGGGATAATAGCAGCCGGCAAAGCTCTTCACACCAAATGTTGGGTGTGGCCAAATTGTGGAGGGGCTTAAAGGGATATGTTTTAATAATTTCTGAGCCTACTTTGCTCTGGGTCAAGAGTGCAGGCCCTAGTGTGAACTGCAGGTCACCATCACAAGCAAAGGCAAGGAACCAAAAACCGGGGACTGTCCCCAGAAAGTGTGGACATCTGGTCATCCTAGTGTACAACCGAGCACTGCTGCCTTTACAGCTTAAAGCATTTGTTACCCCAACACTTCATATTCCTGATATGTGGCTGCTGTACCATGTACTTGTATGAGAAAATGTCTTGTTCTCTTTGTGTTGCTTCCTTTGTGTAAAATGCCTGGTGTTTCTGCTAGTCCCCTTGCTTTCCTTTTAAAAACTGACCATACTAAGAAGGAAAGCACACCGTGGTGGAAAATCTCATGCTGGATATCTATCCTGATATGGATTGGGTATTGTATTAGGAAGGAAAGGATGCCACATCATTTGATGGAAATGAAAATCAACCTACTGAGGGCTGAATTCAAAGACACCCCGAAAATCAAAGTGAAAAAATGATGCAACAGGCGAGTCCATTTTGCTGAAATTTCATTGCAGCGACTCAAAATGGTCCTCAGTAGTTTGTATGGCCCCCATGTGCTTGTATGCATGCCTGACAACGTTGGGGCATGCTCCTAATGAGACGACAGATGGTGTCTTGGGGTATTTCCTCCCAGATCTGGACCAGGGCATCACTGAGCTCCTGAACAGACTGAAGAGCAACCTGGTGGTGTCAGATGGACCGAAACATAATGTCCCAGAGGTGTGCTATTGGATTTAGGTCAGGTGAGCGTGGAGGCCATTCAATGGTATCAATTCCTTCAATTTCCAGAAACCGGCTTCATACTCTAGCCACATGAGGCCGGGCATTATCGTCGCCCAGGAGGAACCCAGGACCCACTGCACCAGCGTAGGGTCTGACAATGGGTCCAAGGTTCCAAGGGTTTCATTCCAATACCTAATGGCAGTCATGGTGCCATTGTCTAGTCTGTAGAGGTCTGTGCGTCCCTCAATGGACATGACCATCACTGACCCACCACCAAACCGGTTATGCTGAATGATGTTATAGGCAGCATAACATTCTCCACGGCTTCTCCAGACCCTTTCGCGTCTGTCACATGTGCTCAGGGTGTGAAAATCACAGGGCGCCAGAGGTGGACCTGGCAATTATGTTGTTCAATAGCAAATGCCAATCGAGCTCCACGGTGCCGGGCAGTAAGCATAGGGCCCACTAGAGGACGTCGGGCCATCAGGCCACCCTCATGAAGTCTGTTTCTGATTGTTTGGTCAGAGGCATTCACACCAGTGGCCTGCTGGAGGTCATTTTGTAGGGCTCTGGCACTACTCATCCTGTTCCTCCTTTCACAAAGGAGCAGATAGAGGTCCTGCAGATGATATAAGGACCTTCTACGGCCCTGTCCAGCTCTCCTAGAGTAACTGCCTGTCTCCTGGAATCTCCTCCATGCTCTTGAGACTGGGAGACACAGCAAACCTTGTGGCAATGGCACGTATTCATGTACCATCCTGGAGGAGGCGGACTGCCTGTGCAACCTCTATAGGGTCCAGGGTCTATAGGGGCCAGGTATCACCTCATGCTACTAGTAGTGACACTGACCCTAGCCAAATGCAAAACTAGTGAAAAACAGTCAGAAAGGATGAGTATTTTAGGGGTGTCTTTGAATTCAGCCCTCTGTAGGGTGATCATTTTCATTTCCATCAAACAATGTGGCATCCTTTCCTTCCTAAGACATTACCCAGTCCATATCAGTATAGATATCCAGCATGAGATTTTTCCACATTGAGATCTGATGTGTTTTCAAAGTGTCCCTTTAATTTTTTTGAGCAGTGTATATTCATAAATATATATATATATATATATATATATATATATATATATATATATATATATAAATATTTTAAGTTTCTAATGAAAAGTACTTATTATAGATGCATTTCGGGGGTCAGTCACCATAAGCTGGTTTGGGCTGCTCAAACTGCTGCTGCTGACTATCCGGTATTAGTACCCTAAATTTTGTATTTCTAACTCAGTCCAGCACTCTTTCTTTTCCTATTCTAAAGCCCTGATGAAGGGGGTGTTCTCTGACCCCCAAAACGTGTTAGCCCTGTGATGATATTTGTTCACTTGATCGCATTGAAACTTTGGAAATCTTTTGGTGTGGAGGAGCTGCCAGCCCAGAATCCAGATATTTGGCTCAAGTACAACTCCTTTATCATTAGGATAACGCTAGGGTCCCTGCCCCACCCTCCCACTTTTTGTAAATGGTTTCCATGCGCTGCACTGATGATGGCTACAAAGCCTGAAACAGCTGTATGCAGTTTGGAATTAATGGCTCTATAATATTTAGCTATGTTTGCAATATACACCTACATCTGTTCTGGATGTGCATGTGGCCAAAGGGGAGTAAAACAATGAGTTGCATGGCTCCGCCCACTTTACTGAAAACGTGCAGAAGTCTGTAGGTACTGCAGAGATGTACGTAGGTTTTGCTTAATTGCGCCCTGAAATACACTTAAAATCCTTCAAAGTCCCCAGGGCAATGGGTGAATGTCTTACCGTGGTCTTCCATTTTTAGTCAGGATTAATGGATGTTTACATGACCCTCCGCAGCACTTCTTTCAGGAGTGAAAACTGGTGATCCACTGCTGCACACCACCAGCCAGTCTAGTTGTCTGACTTTTCAGGACGATATGAGGACACCACCAATGGACAACCAATGGGAAGTGTCCACATCTCCAGACAGCAAAATAGGCACCCAAAGAAAGACTAACCCCTTTAAATTGCTGAAGAACTCTTGTTTAGACTCTTCAGGACAATTTGAAGACTCCCTCAATGGATGACCAATGGGAAGTGTCCACATCTCCAGAGAACAATATTGGCACGCAAAAAAAAATCCTCTCCCTCTCTGTTGCTGAAGAAAGAAAACACAGGACTTGGTGTGCCATGTGACCGCAAATTTAGATAATTATAAGGGATATTAGTACTTTTTAGGACAATATGAAGACACAACCAATGGACAACCAATGGGAAGTGTCCACATCTCCGGACAGCAATATTGGCACCCAAAGAAAGACCCCCCCCCCCTCTCAATTGCGGAAGAAAAAAAAAAACACGGGATTTGGAGTGCCTTGTGACCACAAATTTAGGTAATTAAAAAGGATATTAAGACTCTTTAGGAAAATATGAAGACACCACCAACAGACAACCAATATGAAGTGTCCAGATCTCCAGACAACAATATGTGAACCCAAGGAAAGACCTCCCTCCCCCATTGCTGAAGAAAAAAAAAAAAAGGGACATGGAGTGCCATGTAACCACAAATTTAGGTAATTAGAAGGGGTATTAAGACTCTTTAGGACAATATGAAGACACCACCAATGGACAACCAATGGGAAGTGTCCACATCTGCAGACAGCAATATTGGCACCCATAGAAAGACTCGCCCCTTTATGTTGCTGAAAAAATGAATAACAGGACTTGGAGTGCCATGCCACCACAAACGTTGGTAATATAAAAGGGGTATTTAGACTCTTTAGGACAATTTGAAGACACCCTCAATAGATTATCACTGGGAAGTGTCCACATCGCCGGGCAACAATTTTGGCACGCTCTCTGTTGCTGAAGAAAGAAAACATAGGACTTGGCATGCCACATGATCACAAATTTCAGTAGTTTAGACTTCAAGACAATAGGAAGATACCACCAATGGACAACCAATGGGAAGTGTCCACATCTCCAGACAGAAATATTTGAACCTTAAAAAAAAAAACTTTCCCTTTCTCCATTGCTGAGGAAAAAAAAAACAGGACTTGGAGTGCCACATGACCACAAACTTAGGTAATTAAAGGGGTATTACGACTCTTTAAGACAATGTGAAGACACCACCAATGGACAACCAATGGCCTTGGAGTGCTATGTGACCACAAATTTAAGTAATTAGAAGGGATTATAAGACTCTGTATGGGCGATATGATACATCTCCAGACAGCAATATAGGCACCCAAAGAAAGACCCTCTGTAGCTCCTTTGATGAAGAAGGAAAACATGGAACTTGGTGTGTCATGTGACCTTTAGTTATTTTTTTATGGAATTGAGGAATTAGCTAGAGGGGGGTTGGTAGGGTAAACTTTATTTGGGCGCTTTAAGCTTGTTTATCTGAATGAAGAAGCATAGCTTCAATGCGTTCCCATAATAAACACAAGTAGAAATGAACAGATCTACAAACTGAACTTTTTAGTACCAACTGGTTAGAAACAGCACATTTTGTAACAGTAGAGTTCATTGATGCGGTACAAATACATATTCACAAATACATTCAAGAAAACAGTTCCTTCACATTTTACAAACAGAACCAATAACCTAAAGTATGATAATAATCGGCACTTAGTGTGGAGCTTTTCAACATTCTGATTATGGAAAATGTCCAATGGGCAATCACTCCAATGTGGGTCTGGAAGCATCCTGATCCATGTTGAAGACAAGGTAGCATGTCTCAAGTCTGTCCGGACCCATCTTGTGTTCAAACTGGGGCTGAAGATCTTCTGGGGTCAGGCCTTTTAGGAACTGACTGGAGAGCTCATTGTACAAGGTTGGACCAACGTTATCTAGGGAAAGCACAGATTATCAGATCATGTTACAACAATACATTTGCAGGGTTTTATATGTGGCTTAATAGGATTCTGTGGGAATCTCAAAAACATCCACTGATCCTTCAAGAGACACTGTCACTTTACCCATTTAGGACTACGATAGTGCTTACTGACAGCTTTCCTCAGCAAAGTATGCTCACCCCATCCATGCTCTTCTGCTACCTTTCAGCTCTGTCAGAGCCCTCACTCTGTTCCTCTGTCCTCTGCGGCCCTTGGAGCTCCAGCAGATAGTATTCTGTGTCTTGGTGACTACTCACTTTTATGCTTTTTTTTATCATAGTAAAAAAAGAAGACGGCTGTTGGACACGCAAATGTGAAAATATTGAATTGTAAAGGGGCTGTCACAGCCATGACTTCTAGCAATTTTAAGTAATGTGTCACCAGTCTATGACTGTCTCCCGAAGCATGTCCCCAGTCTCCAACAAACTTCTACAACATGTCTTCCTTCTCCAACAAACTCCAATAGCATGTCCCTTATGCCCCCCCAAACTCCCATAGCATGTTCCCAGTCTCCATCAACTTCTATAACATGTCCCCAGTCTCCAACAACTCCTACAGTATGTCCCCAGTCTCCAACAACTCCTGTAGCATGTTCCCAGTCTCCATCAACTCCTATAGCATGTCCCCAGTCTACAACAACTCCTATAGCATGTCCCCAGTCTACAACAAACTCCTATAGAATGTCCCCAGCCTCCAACAACTCATATAACATGTCCCCAGTCTCCAACTCCTATAATATGTCCCCAGTCTCCAACAACTCCTATAGCATGTCCCCAGTCTCCAACAACTCCTATAATATGTCCCCAGTCTCCAACAACCCCTATAGCATGTCCCCAGTCTCCAACAACTCCTATAGCATGTCCCCAGTCTCCAACAACTCTTATAGCATGTCCCCAGTCTCCAACAACTCCTATAATATGTCCCCAGTCTCCAACAACCCCTATAGCATGTCCCCAGTCTCCAACAACTCCTATAGCATGTCCCCAGTCTACAACAACTCATATAACATGTCCCCAGTCTCCAACAACTCCTATAGCATGTCCCCTATCTCCAACAACTCCTATAATATGTCCCCAGTCTCCAACAACTCCTATAGCATGTCCCCAGTCTACAACAAACTCCTATAGCATGTCCCCAGTCTACAACAAACTCCTATAGCATGTCCCCAGTCTCCAACAACTCCTATAACATGTCCCCAGTCTCCAACAACTCCTATAATATGTTCCCAGTCTCCAACAACTCCTATAGCATGTCCCCAGTCTCCAACAACTCCTATAGCATGTCCCCAGTCTACAGCAACTCCCATAGCATGTACACAGTCCCCTGACTTGTAGTCATCTCTTGTTGCATGTCTACAGTCTCTGCCAATTTTCTCTAGCAATACATCCTCTGAATATTATGCTTGACCCTTTAATATCAGGAGCTGCACTTGAGACCCCCTATATCAAGTAAATAGATCACCCTTTCTCTAACGGATATGAGTGACAACGAGATCTCTATGTGACATTTCGCTATCCTGAGTGATCAATCACCAAGCGCGGGAACTGTAATAAGGGGAGGAGCAATGACATCAATCACCCTTGTAGTCTCATTGGCTCAGACCAGGTAATCGAGGGAGAAGTAGGCAGAATCGTAGTGAAGTTCCAAGAGAAGAAGCCAGCTCAGGAAAAGCTGTTTCGGAGAAAGGAGGTTTGGACAGACTTATCTTTGATAGGCTGTACTGAATATGTCGGGGAAGACAATGTGTATTTTATTTCAGCCTATAAAAGGAACTTTAAAAATGTTATGGTTCAAAGGTAGGTTGGGTTTGTTGGCACTAGACATGTGCACAGCCAAAAAATTCGTTCATTTTCGTTTTCATTTCATTAGTTTATTTTTTTTTTTTCGTTTTTCGGGTCATTCGTTATGATCGCGATTCGTAAATTCGTTCATTCGTAAATTCGAACATTCGTTCATACATTCGTAAATTCGAACATTCGTTCATTCGTACATTCGTAAATTCGAACATTCGTTCATTCGTACATTCGTAAATTCGAACATTCGTTCATTCGTTTATTCATACATTCGTACATTTTTACATTTGTTCATTTGTAAATTAGAAAATTCGGAAATTTGTAAATTCGAAGTTTGAAAATCCAAAAACCCGAAAATTCAAAAATCTGAAATAGTAACTAACTATTAATTTATAATTATTGTAATTTCCTTTCAAATTTGACTGTCAGTGAACGTAACAAATACGAATTTATCTGAAGTTACGAATTATCCAAAACGAATGCTGCATCTAAACAAATGGAACGGAACAAATTAATAATAAAGAATAATTATAAAACGTTGTTATTATTATTATTGTTATTTATTATTATTAATTCATTACATTGCATTCCGTTTTTTAGGATCATTCATAACTTCGGATAAATTTGTATGTGTTACATTCACTAACAGCCAAATTTTAAAGGAAATTACAATACCTATAATTTAAAAGTTACTAGTAATTACTAATAGTTAAGTTATTATTACTGTAGTTAACTATTTCCGAATTTACAAATTTACGAATTCACTAATTTACTAATGTACGAATGCCCGAATTTACGAATGTCAAATTTTATCGAATTTACGAATATTCGGAAAAAATTAGTTAAACAAGTTTTCCTTAATTCGGATATTCCCGAATTAACGAATTTGTCTAAATTCGTTAAAAAACGAATTCAGAACGAAACGAATTGCACATGGCTAGTTGGCACGCTTTTTGGATATAGCTTTTGAGACACATACCTATATCTAGTAATAACTAGTCACATACCTATACACTGCTGGCAAAGTGTCTTTAGTGTTTCTGACAAAGTATGGACGCCCTCATCTTCTTGATCATCATGGAAGCTGTCATTATCAGCAGACACATCCATTGCCGACCGAGCATGGTTCACCATCATTTCCAGAGTGTTTCCTTCAGCCTCTTCAAAATCATCAGGATAATCGTCAGGCCCTTCATCACCACCAATACCTTAAAATAATAAAAATCAATGTAACTGATAAACAAAGACAAAAAATTGTTAAAGTGTATCTCTAGGCAAAAAACTTTTTTAGTTTTGGATGGAGTAGGGAAGGGTAAACTTTCTGTTAAGTTTTTAATGCTGTCTTTGTCCCCCATCCACCCCAGTATCTGTACTGTGACCATTGTCCATGAGAATATGTCAATTGTCAACGAGGGGAAATCCAGAACTAGAAGTGACAGGAAAATGTCCAATGGAAACACATGTTTCGGGATAACTGTCTAAGAGGGGAATTCCTCTTGCTTTGGGAGATTTCCTCTAACTATCTGCTGTATCTCTGGGACAGAAAGTAAAAAGGAACTTTCTTTCCCCAATGGTACATGGAAGCAACAAATTCTCTATCCAAAAAAAAATAAAGGTTTGGGCTATACATACATTTTAGGGGACCTAGGATGCACCTGGTGAATTTTAGGGCAGTGGTTTTCAAACTCCAAACAGATGCAGCCCATTGATTGCCTTTATCTGGCCCTTGGAGACACTGTTCTTCTCACTGAAACAATGCACTTTTCCTTCCACTGATCCCTATGATGATGCACCATTCCTTTTGCTGACACCAACAGTGGGGCATAATACCTCCCCACTGACATCAACAATGGGGCAATATTCCTCCTCCTAACACCAATGATGGGGCACTATTCCACCCACTGACACCAGCAATGGGGTGCTATTTATTCCACTGACACCAATAATGGGGTACTAGTCATCCTACTGACACTAACAATGGAGCACTAGTTCTCCCACCAGTGCCAACAATATCACTAAAGGGGCACTATTCCTTCCACTGAGGCCCTGTGTAATTTTTTTTTACTTCCACCGACCACTAAGCCTAAGGCATTGTTTACTCCCACTGGCCACAATTCGGCCCACCTAAGATTTGAAGGACAGTAAATTGGCCCTTTATTTAGAAAGCTTGGAGGCCCCTGTTCTAGCGTCCTTTTGTCCTGAGCTCATGCCTGTAGCTGCCAGGGCCCACTATTAATTCAACAGCTGAGGTCCTGATCTATGACTTTTAGCTGTATTAAGATACAAACTCACAGGTGCCACAGCAACTGGAAATTAGGAAAATTCTCCCCAGTGGGGTCACAGACAAATTAAAACATTACCAAATTTTTTGCTTGTCCTACTCTATTGAAAACAAAAAATATTTAACCATTGAAAGCCTTTATTTCCCTATTTTGCCTTATAATATGTTTTTTTATGCAATGGCTCCTTTTTTTCTGCTCTAATCAGACACCCTTTTGAACCTCAAAGAAAACACCAGCCAAAAGGTTTGTGGAGTAAAACCCATGCGATAAATGGCATGGATTGAATTTTACATACAAAATAACACAAAAAATTGTTGAGGTATGGGCAAAATAAAGAATAGCACATGGTTCAGGGTCTTCTATTTTCTTCTCTGTAGATTAGGAGGGTTGTCTTTGGGTGTCCATGTCATTGCCTGCATGATGTGTGTGGGATACACTTAGAATCCAGGAGACTGTAGCAGCATAACCACCCCTGAATTGGGACCATCGAGGGGCACAGACTGAAGGCTTGGTTGAGAAAACGTATAGAAACATTTCTAACAAGTGCTAAATGGGTTAGATGGGAGTGATGGAAGTGGAAGTAGGGTATCTTTGCTAGGAGATAAATTCTTCCTTTCAGGGTGCCCTCATTTTCAAGTTTCAACAGGGTTGTTTTAAATAGATTACTTTTTTTCCTCTCTAGCTATGGGTCTAGTGGACTTATACAATGACCACAGCCCTATATTAGTCATTGCGTACTAAATCCTAGTTTCAATAGTAAACCTGAATTCCTGAAGGCAAATAAAGCCACCCATTATGTTACATTACACCTAAAATACAAAGCCAGGTTGTTTTTCACTGTCAGGGCAATAAGGCTGTGGAACTCTCTTACACAATTGGTGGTAGCAGCGAGTATGGATATTTTTAAAGGACTCTTGGAGGTACATCTTAAAGAACACAACATACAGGGATACGGGAAATAATTATAGACACTGACACACGTACACCTACACAGGTAGAACTGGATGGACTATTGTCTTTATTCAACCTTACCTACTATGTAACTATGTAACCTTGAAGGCTTACCAAGCTCCTCTGGAATCTCCTCATTCTGACAAGTTTCCACATCCAGGTCTTCCTCAACAGAAGCCAAACTGTCTTTATCAAAGTCCTCAGAGTAGTCAGATCCATCCGCAGTACCCGATAGTTCCTCAGAATCCCACAATTCACAAGAACCAACCAATAGTCTTTGAGAGCTTGGTGGAGCAGATTTAGATCGATAGTCTCCTTTAGAAACATCATGGTAGGCCATGGATGTCTTGCTCCGAGTTTCCGATGAACCAAAGTCTCCGTTGTCTTTTTTCTCCAAAGTTTGCTTATATAAATAAAATTCATGTTTCTTTATAAATTGTTTTAAATGTTCCTGAACATAGGGTAAACATAGAATGCTATTTGCACTAGGTCTAGTTTCAGGGCATTTGTCCAGAATGGTTTTAACCAACAGATGTAAATCGGTGGAGTAGCAGTCTGCCAGGGGGGCATAATTCTCTTTCACAATTTTGAAAAACAGACTTAATAAGTTTGTTGCATCAAATGCTGGTTTCAAGTTACACATTTCATAAAGTAAACATCCAAGAGCCCAAATATCTGACTTGGAACTATACGGCACGTCTTGGCACATCTCTGGACTGAGATAATAGGGCGTTCCCACGCACGTGCTTGCCATATCCATTGTGTTAGACATAATCTTGGAGATACCAAAATCCCCAAGCCGAATTGTGCCCTTTTTGGTAAGGAAGACGTTTGAAGCTTTGATATCTCTGTGAAGAATTTTCAAGGAATGGATATATTGAACGGCCATCGTCAACTGAATAAACAAGTCCATGATGGTGCCTTCTGGAATGAGGACACCATTCCTTTGCTTGATGTGATCATCTAGCGTCCCTCCATCACAATAATCTTCGACGATAAAAACAAATTCATCCTCTGGGTCACAGAAGTATTCATGACACACAACAACATTTGGGTGGATAAGTTTGCCCATGATAACTGCTTCGCGAAGTATAGACTCTTTAGTTCTGGTACGCTTAGATGCATCTACTTTAATTTTTTTCACAGCATATGTTTTTTTGGTCTCTGTATTCCTCATAAGAAAAACCTCAGCTGTTGCTCCTCTGCCGATTTTTAATATCTTCTCATACTTCTCCATGTTGTGTCATGTATCTACATCTATAACAAAAATGTGTTATGGTTAGCATATTGTAAATACTTGGATAAACGACCCTACATAGCCAAACCTTTGTGTATACCTGCCCATCACACCTACCTACAGTATATGGTCAAAAGCATGAGGAAACACCTCCACATGATTGAGTTCAGGTGTAACCAGCGAAGGGTACTGGTAATTCTGCAGCATACAAAGACATTAACGAGAAATGTGCACTTCCAACCTTGTGGTAACAGTGTGGTGAAGGCCTTTTTCTGTTCCAGCATGACTGTGCCCCCAGTGTACATAGCCAGCTCCAGAAAGACATGGTTTGACCAGTTTGGTGTGGATGAACTAATGTGGTCTAAACAGATCCCTTAGCTAAACTCTACTGAACATCTTTGGAATGAGTCAGGTCTTCTCAACCAACATCTCCATAAAGACATGGTTTGACCAGTTTGGTGTGGATGAACTAATGTGGTCTGCAGAGATCCCTTAGCTCAACCCTACTGAACATCTTTGGAATGAGTCAGGTCTTCTCAACCAACATCTCCATAAAGACATGGTTTGACCAGTTTGGTGTAGATGAACTAATGTGGTCTGCACAGAGCCCTTAGCTCAACCCTACTGAACATCTTTGGAATGAGTCAGGTCTTCTCAACCAACATCTCCATAAAGACATGGTTTGACCAGTTTGGTGTGAAGAAACTTGAGTGTTCTGCACATAGCCCTGACCTCAACTATACTGAACACCTTTGGGATAATTTGGAACACCAATAGCGATCCAGGTCTTTTTAGCCAACATCAATGCCTGACCTCCTGACCGCACAAATGCTTGTTTAGCATATTTTGAATACTTGTAGAAAGCCTTCTCAGAAGAGTGGAGGTTGTTATAGCTGAAGCATGGGGACCACATATAAGAAAATCTGGCTCGCAATGGGCATTCCAGTTCATACCAAATGTGGTCAGTAGGGTTGAGGTCAGGGCTCTGTGCAGGACACTCGAGTTCATCATCACCAAACTGGACAAACCATGAATTTATGGAGCTCCCTCTGAGCCAGGGGCCCTTCCCTCCAAGCCCGGGGCCATCTCACTGATGGCGGGGCCCTTTATAAGCCCCGTTCAAACTGCCGTGGCTTATCATGTGTCTTGTGACACATGGGATTGAGTTACTAAAACTAGAAAGGGCAAAATCTGGTGCAGGTGTGCATGGCTTTGCACTCTCCAGTTTTAGTAAGTCAACCTCACAAAGTTGCATGACATGTCAAAACACATTCATTTTAATTGTCTTAATCAATGAGATTCAAGTCGTGGCAACAAAAAAAAAGGTTCCTGTACTAATTTTCTACAACTTTTGTGTGATTTGACTGCCATACACTGCAATGTTAAAGCAAAAAAGCTGCAAAGAAGT
Source organism: Lithobates septentrionalis (assembly GCA_037952835.1). Classification (NCBI taxonomy): domain Eukaryota; kingdom Metazoa; phylum Chordata; class Amphibia; order Anura; family Ranidae; genus Lithobates; species Lithobates septentrionalis. Next base: position 40,445 of record JBBDGP010001835.1, read on the forward strand.
CAAAGTCACAAAGAAACCGCAAGTAAGTTGCTAGGAAATTGCAAGCAAGTCACAGGACTTTGGGGTTGCAGCAGTATGAGCCGCGCTTTACGGTCCCTCAGCGGGACCCTTTCACATGTTCTGAAATGGGCCCCCCTTCCTGCCGTCTTGGGGCCCCCCCCCCACAGTGGCGGAATGTCAGGGCCCAGCCCCAGTCACAAGTGTGGCCTTTGCGACCCTGGTAGTTCCGCCACTGCTTGAACTTTTTTTATTGTTTAGCAATTCCTACTTCTCAGGTGAAGTCTTACAGTATATGCTACTTCTTGACGTATTGCAGTTATCCCATTCTCTGGATTTTATTGGTTTTAGGGTGGCTCCTTTTCCTTTACACGGTTCTATGGAGGCACCCCTCCTGCATTCCTGGCCAAGAGCTGTGTGTGCACCAACATAAACACACATCCCCGAAGCCTTAGGAAGGCAAGCCACTCTCCTGTACCTGCATCCTCCCTCCTCAAAACCAATAGATGGAAAGCTGCTGTCCATTGGGACTTGGTAACCAGTGAACGTTCCCCCGACAGGGAGTCCTGGGAATTTGGAGCCTTCACCAGTGAAGCTTCAAATGAGGAAGTTCTTGGCACATATATGAACTAAATAATGTATCAGGGAATGCTTTCCTGGAAGATAAGAATGATATCAGTTAAAAAAAACATTAGTTTAATAATACCTTCACCAGAAGCACACCTGAATTCAGATGTCCACCAACTTTTGGTCGTAAAGCAGTAGCATAGAAACCCTATGGAACCCCATGGAAACCTGAGGTTCCTCCAGAGATTGCTATGGGTTCCTTGAGCTGTGGATGACTGACCTCCAGTTTGCTGGTACCGGCATACTGCCGGGTCCAACTCTACTTGGCAGAGCCATCAGCATTTTTTAATTGTCTGTAAAGGTGGCATACTGACCACCACTATAAAAGGGGCATTCTTTCCACTGACCATGAATGTAAAAAGGCATTTTGGCTACTGCTCCTGAGGAATTCATTATAGCAGGAGTTCCCAGAGACCTGAAAATTATTTTAAGGGATCCTCTGTGGTAAAAAAAGGTTGAGAAAGGTTGGTGTATCAGTACCGCCATCAGGAGCGGAGCTCCCCAGGCCAAGATGGCGGCGCCGCGAGGAGAGAGGACACGGCAGTAAATGCAGACACCAACAAGGTACTGGAAGCAATCACTGTTTGTCAGGAAGCTATTGCTGCATGCCAATCCTCTCTCACAGCCAGAATAGAGGAGGTTAAAGTGGACATTTCTTTAGTGAGACAAGACTTCCAGAAGCTCAGGGAGAGGGTCACAGAAACCGAAACTAGGATTAGCACGATAGAGGACTCCCTCCCCCCTCTTCAGCATTCTAGCGAGGCCATGCAGGCGCAGGTGAACCAGCTCCTACAGAAACAAGATGACCTCGAAAATAGAATCAGGAGGTGCAACCTCAGATTCATAGGCCTCCCAGAAGGGGTAGAAGGAAAGGACCCCCGGAGTTCTTGGAAACTCTATTATGTGACACATACGGCAGAGCAGCATTTTCCTCTACATTTACCGTCGAACGTGCACACCGCATGTCAGGCAGACCCCCACCAGTGGGCGCACCACCCCGCACCTTTATCGCCAAATTCCTGAACTACAGGGACAGGGATAACATATTACGTCTCAGTCGTGAAAAAGGCAATATCCCCTTTGGCAATAAAACGATAGCTGTCTTCCCAGACTTCTCTGCAGAAGTACAAAGAAAGCGCAAGACCTTCATGGAAGCGAAGCGCCGCCTACGTATTAAAAATATCAAATATGCGATGCTCTTTCCAGCCCGTTTGAGAGTGGAAGGGGAAAACAGGGCCCATTTCTTTGAGGATCCTGAGGAAGCCATTGCGTGGCTGGAACGAAGAGATGCATAGAGTCTCATTTCTAGGATGACCCTGCCTAATTTGTGCCAGTAAGATGGGGCAATAGACTGCATGTGGACATTGCTCTCTGCTACACTTGCCCTGAAGCGGTAAAAACTTTGCACACGACTCACTAACAATGGCTGTCGGTAAGGCCCTCTGTGTATGTGTGCCGTTTGGATCATTGTTGGTGCGGCAGAGGCCAGCTAAGCACATACGTTATTCCCCTGTTTGTGAAGATATACCTGGACAAACAGCTGGTAGAGAGACAGAATACACAAAAAGGCATGTCTGGAGTGAAATCCTAATCCCTTTACTTTTCTATAAAGAAAAGATTTTCTATTTTTTTATTTTTACTTTATACTTTTTAAACTATACCTCTCCGGCGGAGGAAGGCTATTGGCTAATGGGCTCACTGCAGTAAGTGGGCTTAGTTCTACAATATGCTTTGTTATGCAGCGAAGTTTCGCCCTATCATGTCCAACCTAAGATGGACTGCAACATGTGACGTCATACACTGTGTGATTGCTGCCGGCGCGGAGATGAGGATTACTCTCTCTGCCCTGGCAGCACTAGCAATTCTCTTTACTCTATTTGCTCACCACACTCTTTTTGCAGGTTGGACGATGTTCATGCCACGTTGGCAGTTATGGGGGAAAGCCCGCACCAGTTGGGGAATGTGTTGGGCAGGGAGGGGGGATTGTAATATATACCTCAATGTAAGACGAAACCCCTATACTTGGCTCGATAGGCTTGTATTATGCTGGCTACCAGACGCTGGAAACACAGAACTTTACCCTATTTTGTATTTGACCATGTTAGATCTCAAACAATATTTGGTGGTTGATGGAGGTCATGGAGCTCAATATTTCAAATATCTTACTACATGGCTGCTCTGACATGTCTCACATGGAATGTACGTGGGATGAGGGACCCCATTAAAAGGTCTGCGGTATTCGCTTTACTTAAACAGCAACGAGCAGATGTAATGGTTTTGGTAGAGACACATGCTGAGGGTTCTGTTCAAGGAGCGCTCAAACGCCCTTGGCTGGGATGGACATACCATTCTGTGCACACCACACATTCAAGAGGAGTTTCCATTCTTATTGCCAAACACACCCAGTTTGAGCTCCATGGCTTAACATCAGATCCACAAGGTCGATATGTTTTCTTAAAAGCTAAGCTATATGGTGAAATGATCTTATTAATGGCATTCTATATACCTCCACCATTTCAGACCTCTATTCTTGTAGAAGGGTTTAATTTTATGGCCTTACACCCTAATATACCAGCGATGTGGTTAGGTGATTTCAACAATGTTTTGAACCCTGCACTAGATAAAATGACTAGCCCATCTATACCTAACACCCCTCAGCATCTAACAAGATTTGCAAAATTATTGCAGGATTTTGGTTTGGTGGACGCGTGGAGATGCAGGAACCCCTCATCCCGGGTGTATTCGTGCTTCTCCGCGTCCCACCGTACTATGTCTCGTATCGACCTAATACTGATTTCTAGAACACTCCTTCCCAAATTGATAGATGCAGGTTTTTCTCCTAGATCATTATCTGACCACTGCCCATGTTGGGTTAAACTCTCCATCCATCATAATAGACCGCCATTCTCTTGGAGACTAAACCCTTTTTGGCTAACTCTTTTTCCAGCAGATGATGATCTCTCCTCACTAGGGATGAGCCGAACACCCCCCGGTTCGGTTCGCACCAGAACCCGCGAACGGACCGAAAGTTCGCACGAACGTTAGAACCCCATTGACGTCTATGGGACTCGAACGTTCGAAATCAAAAGTGCTCATTTTAAAGGCTAATTTGCATGGTATTGTCCTAAAAAGGGTTTGGGGACCCGGGTCCTACCCCAGGGGACATGTATCAATGCAAAAAAAACTTTTAAAAACGGCCGTTTTTTCGGGAGCAGTGATTTTAATGATGCTTAAAGTAAAAAAAAAAAAGTGAAATATTCCTTTAAATATCGTACCTGGGGGGTGTCTATAGTATGCCTGTAAAGTGACGCGTGTTTCCCATGTTTAGAACAGTCCCTGCACCAAATGTCATTTTTAAAGGAAAAAATCTCATTTAAAACTGCTTGCGGGTTTAATGTCATGTCGGGTCCTGGCAATATGGATGAAAATCAGTGAGACAAACGGCATGGGTACCCCCCAGTCCATTACCAGGCCCTTTGGGTCTTGTATGGATATTAAGGGGAACCCCGCACCCAAATTAAAATAAGGAAAGGTCCCTATATACTCTGAACAGCAGTATACAGGCGGTGCAAACAAGACAGGGACTGTAGGTTTGTTGTTAAGTAGAATCTCTTTGTAATTTTGAACATTTTTAATGTGTTTAGCTCCAGCCAAAAAATCTTTTCTAAGCTTTTTGGAAAACATAGGGAAGGGTTATCACCCCTGTGACATTTGTTTTGCGTCTTTCCTCCTCTTCAGAAGATTTCACCTCACTTTTTTGTCCCAATGAAAAATGTTTTTTGAAAATTTGGGTTTTTTTGTGGAACAAGGATTGGAAAGCATCAGTGGAAAGGAGAAATTGTTTTCCCATATTAACTCTTACATGAGAGAATTTCCCTTCCTATGGGTAGATTTCATCTCACTTCCTGTTGTCTCCTTCCGTTTGCAAGTAGGAGTCGTTTGTAAGTTAGATGTTTGAAAGTAGGGTCCTGCCCTATATACTCAGCAGAAATTTGGGCCTTAGGTGTTGCTGTGGCCAAAACACTGTAAGCCCTCACAGGGCCCTGCTGTGAAATATTAGATCAAGAATTGTAATTACATGCCCCTGTTGAACAGGAGCTGAAAAATTAGGCCTTAGGCACTGGTGCTGGTGCCACAACACTGCAACCCCTCACAGACACTCTAGTTGGAACGCAGGAACGAGCACTGCTGCAAAGTATTGCATCAAAAATTGTAATTACACGCCCCTGTTAGACAGGGGCAGAAAAATTGGGCCTTAGGCACTGGTGCTGGTGCCACAACACTGCAACCCCTCACAGACACTCTAGTTGGAACGCAGGAACGAGCACTGCTGCAAAGTATTGCATCAAAAATTGTAATTACACGCCCCTGTTAGACAGGGGCAGAAAAATTGGGCCTTAGGCACTGGTGCTGGTGCCACAACACTGCAACCCCTCACAGACACTCTAGTTGGAATGCAGGAACGAGCACTGCTGCAAAGTATTGCATCAAAAATTGTAATTACACGCCCCTGTTAGACAGGGGCAGAAAAATTGGGCCTTAGGCACTGGTGCTGGTGCCACAACACTGCAACCCCTCACAGACACTCTAGTTGGAACGCAGGAACGAGCACTGCTGCAAAGTATTGCATCAAAAATTGTAATTACACGCCCCTGTTAGACAGGGGCAGAAAAATTGGGCCTTAGGCACTGGTGCTGGTGCCACAACACTGCAACCCCTCACAGACACTCTAGTTGGAACGCAGGAACGAGCACTGCTGCAAAGTATTGCATCAAAAATTGTAATTACACGCCCCTGTTAGACAGGGGCAGAAAAATTGGGCCTTAGGCACTGGTGCTGGTGCCACAACACTGCAACCCCTCACAGACACTCTAGTTGGAACGCAGGAACGAGCACTGCTGCAAAGTATTGCATCAAAAATTGTAATTACACGCCCCTGTTAGACAGGGGCAGAAAAATTGGGCCTTAGGCACTGGTGCTGGTGCCACAACACTGCAACCCCTCACAGACACTCTAGTTGGAATGCAGGAACGAGCCGTGCTGCAAAGTATTACATCAAAAATTGTAATTACACGCCCCTGTTATACAGGGGCTGAAAAATTGTGCCTTAGGCACTGGTGGTGGCGCCCAGAACCAAAAATGTTCTTACAAGCTATCAGCGTGATGATTGAGGAGGAAGAGGATAATTACTCAGGGATAATCACTCAGCATCAGCATAGGCAGTCTTTGAAGGGATCTGAAAAAAATTATTCAGTTACATCAGCATCAGGTGCTTGGTAGCTGGTGGTGATCCAAGACTGATTCATTTTTATGAAGGTCAGCCGATCGACCGAGTCAGTGGACAGACGCACCCTGTGATCGGTTACCACGCCTCCAGCAGCACTGAATGTACGTTCCGAAAGAACGCTGGATGCAGGACAGGCCAGTAGCTCAATTGCATACTGTGCAAGCTCTGGCCAGTGATCCATCCTCAAGACCCAGTAACCCAGAGGATTTTCGGTGGGAAAGGTGTCCAAGTCTGATCTTGCCCCTAGGTATTCCTGCACCATGTAAAACAGACGCTGGCGATGGTTGCTGGAACCGATCATACCTTGGGGCTGCGGACCAAAAAATTGTCTGAACGCATCGGTCAGACGGCCACCTTCTCCACCGCTCCTTCTTTGACTGACCGAAGCCTCAGCAACACGTTGTCCAGAAACAGGAGTTTGTAACCTCCCAGTCTCTGGGAACGCGTTGCACAGACCTTTCTGCAAGGCCTCCCGAAGATGTTTCATCCTCTGCTCCCTCTGCGATGGCAAGATAAGGTCCGCAACCTTACCCTTGTAACGTGGATCAAGGAGGGTTGCCAGCCAGTATTGGTCCTTCTCCTTGATACCACGAATACGAGGATCCTTACGCAGGCTTTGCAGGATCAGGGAGGCCATGCAGCGTAGGTTTGCTGAGGCATTCGGTCCGGAGTCCTCTGGGTCACTAAGGACAACAACGTCCGCAGCCACCTCCTCCCAGCCACGTACAAGTCCATGTGTTCCTTGGGACTGATCCCTTAAAGACTGCTGATGCTGAGTGCCAGGCTCCACCTCCATACTGACACAATCTTCCTCCTCCTCCTCCTCCTCCTCCTCGTCCTCTTCCTGTGTGATCGGCGGGCACGCAGGAACACTGTCTGGATAAAGGGGGCCTTGAGAGCTAAGGAAGTCCTCCTCTTCCTGCCTCTGTTCTGCCTCAAGTGCCCTGTCCATTATTCCACGCAGCGTGTGCTCCAACAGGTGGACAAGGGGGACAGTGTCACTGATGCATGCACTGTCAGTGCTCACCATCCTCGTGGCCTCCTCGAATGGTGACAGGACAGTGCATGCATCCCTGATCATGGCCCACTGGCGTGGGGAAAAAAAACCAAGGTCCCCTGACCCTGTCCTGGTGCCATAGTCGCACAGGTACTCATTGATGGCCCTCTGCTGCGTGTGCAGCCGCTGCAGCATGGCCAACGTCGAGTTCCACCTGGTGGGCATGTCACAGATTAGGCGGTTCTTGGGCAGGTTAAACTCCTTTTGGAGGTCCGTCAGCCGAGCACTGGCATTATATGACCGGCGGAAATGCACACAGACTTTCCTGGCCTGCCTCAGGACATCCTGTAAGCCCGGGTACCTGCCCAAGAACCGCTGCACCACCAAGTTAAGGACGTGAGCCAAACAGGGCACATGGGTCAGTTGTCCCTGTCGGAGGGCAGAGAGGAGGTTGGTGCCATTGTCGCAAACCACCATTCCTGCCTTAAGTTGGCGTGGCGTCAACCACCTCTGAACCTGCCCCTGCAGAGCTGACAGAACCTCTGCCCCAGTGTGGCTCCTGTCCCCCAAGCACACCAGCTCAAGCACCGCATGGCATATTTTGGCCTGCGTACTTGCGTAGCCCCTTGAACGCCTACGGAGCACCGCTGGTTCCGAGGAAGAGGCCATGGAGGAAGAAGAAGAGGAGGGGGTGGAGGAGAGAGGTGTGTCACAATCAGCATTTTGGAGGCGTGGTGGCGGAACAACCTCCAACACTACTGCACCTTGTCCTGCATCCTTCCCAGCTGCCAGCAGAGTCACCCAATGCGCCGTGAAACTTAAGTAACGTCCCTGTCCATGCCTGCTGGACCATGAGTCAGCGGTAATATGCACCTTACCGCTGACCGCCCTGTCCAGCGAGGCATGGACATTGCCTTCCACATGCCGGTAGAGAGCCGGAATCGCCTTCCGTGAGAAAAAGTGGCGTTTGGGTACCTGCCACTGAGGAACCGCACATTCCACAAACTCACGGAAGGGGGCAGAGTCTACCAACTGAAAAGGCAGCAGTTGAAGTGCTAGCAATTTTGCCAAGCTAGCATTCAACCGCTGGGCATGTGGATGGCTGGGAGCAAACTTCTTTCGGCGGTGCAGCAGCTGGGGCAGGGAAATTTGCCTGGTACAATCTGACGTCGGTGTACCAAAAGCAGATTGCCCACAAGTACTTGGCTGTGACACACCTAATTCTACACCTTCATTCCTCTCACTGCAGGTCTCAGAGAGGACTGAAGGTCTAGTGGGGTTGGAAATCTCAGCTGATGAGGAGCAAGGAGAGATCCTCTTTGTTCTTTGGTGTGGGTCTTTCAGATACGCTTGCCAACGAACTGCATGGCAGGTCAACATATGTCTGGTCAAGCATGTGGTACCCAAGCGGGAGATGTTTTGGCCACGCGAGATACGCTTGAGACATATGTTGCAAATAGCAGCGGTGCGATCTGATGCACTCGTCTCAAAAAAGGCCCACACCAAAGAACTTTTTGAATAACGCGCAGAGACTGCAGCGCCCTGCACATGTGGAGCTTTGGGGTGTGATGCAGTCAATGTGCTGCCCTTAGGCTGGCCCCTGGAGGGCATCCTGCCTCGTTGGTGATGTGCCGCCTCCTCCTCCTCCTCCTCCTCCTCTCTCCTATCAGGCACCCACGTTGAGTCAGTGACCTCATCATCCCCTCCCTCCTCATCACTGGAGCAAACCTGGCAGTATGCTGCAGCAGGGGGAGCATGACTGCCAGATTGCTGTCCTTCTTGGGCACCCCCTCTGTCCGTGCTCATGTTACTGCCTTCATCGAGCTCAGTATCATCATCAGAGCCTTCCAAACGCTGGGCATCCTCCTGGAGCATGTACCCAACACTGTGGTCAAACAGTTCGAGGGAATCCTCATGAGGACATGGTGGAGCTAGGGAAGGAGTCACTGATGACATTGAGCTGAGGGAAGAGGCCGCTGCTTTGCCAGACAAAGCACCCTGGGCATGGGTGAGAGAGGATGAGGAGGATGAGGACGGCTTGGTCATCCACTCGACCAAGTCTTCCGCATGTTGCGGCTCAACACGGCCAGCTGCCGAAAAAAAGGCCAAGCGTGTCCCATGGCCACGTGCTGATGAGGATGCACCGTCTCCACGACCAGCACTAGACACAGAGCCTGCTTGCCCTCTCTTATTGGCTTGTGACTGTCTGCCTCTCCTTCTTGGCCTTCCAGACATACTAATGGCCTGTAGCTGCACTAAGCTGGGATAGAACACCTGTAATTTTCTTCAGGTAGCTTTATATACTGTAACCAGACAAGCCTGCCTGTCAGTAGGAAGATAACAGGAACGGATCTAGCTGAACACTGTGAGCAGGACACACTGTACTAAATGTAAATAGTCTAGCTGCCTGACCGTGGTACTAATAGGATCAAAAAGAACACCTGTAATTTTCTTCAGGTAGCTTTATATACTGTAACCAGACAAGCCTGCCTGTCAGTAGGAAGATAACAGGAACGGATCTAGCTGAACACTGTGAGCAGGACGCACTGCACTGAATGTAAATAGCAGGAACGGATCTAGCTGAACACTGTGAGCAGGACGCACTGCACTGAATGTAAATAGCAGGAACGGATCTAGCTGAACACTGTGAGCAGGACGCACTGCACTGAATGTAAATAGCAGGAACGGATCTAGCTGAACACTGTGAGCAGGACGCACTGCACTGAATGTAAATAGCAGGAACGGATCTAGCTGAACACTGTGAGCAGGACGCACTGCACTGAATGTAAATAGCAGGAACGGATCTAGCTGAACACTGTGAGCAGGACGCACTGCACTGAATGTAAATAGCAGGAACGGATCTAGCTGAACACTGTGAGCAGGACGCACTGCACTGAATGTAAATAGCAGGAACGGATCTAGCTGAACACTGTGAGCAGGACGCACTGCACTGAATGTAAATAGCAGGAACGGATCTAGCTGAACACTGTGAGCAGGACGCACTGCACTGAATGTAAATAGCAGGAACGGATCTAGCTGAACACTGTGAGCAGGACGCACTGCACTGAATGTAAATAGCAGGAACGGATCTAGCTGAACACTGTGAGCAGGACGCACTGCACTGAATGTAAATAGCAGGAACGGATCTAGCTGAACACTGTGAGCAGGACGCACTGCACTGAATGTCAATAGCAGGAACGGATCTAGCTGAACACTGTGAGCAGGACGCACTGCACTGAATGTAAATAGCAGGAACGGATCTAGCTGAACACTGTGAGCAGGACGCACTGCACTGAATGTAAATAGCAGGAACGGATCTAGCTGAACACTGTGAGCAGGACGCACTGCACTGAATGTAAATAGCAGGAACGGATCTAGCTGAACACTGTGAGCAGGACGCACTGCACTGAATGTAAATAGCAGGAACGGATCTAGCTGAACACTGTGAGCAGGACGCACTGCACTGAATGTAAATAGCAGGAACGGATCTAGCTGAACACTGTGAGCAGGACGCACTGCACTGAATGTAAATAGCAGGAACGGATCTAGCTGAACACTGTGAGCAGGACACACTGCACTAAATAGTCTAGATAGAAGATAACAGGAACGGATCTAGCTAAACTGAATACAGTGTATATATATATATGCAACACCTGGGATGCATATATATACACAATACACTGTAAGTGCAGCTAACTGACTGACTGTTCTGCCTAATCTATCTAACTCAAATCAAATGACACTGTCTCTCTCTCTCTCTATCTCTCAGCACACCGGAACACACACTACACAGGGCCGCCGTGCAGGCGGCCTTATATAGTGTGGGGTGTGTACTAAATCCCCTGAGCCATAATTGGCCAAAGCCACCCTGGCTTTGGCCAATTACAGCTCTCTCTACTGACGGCGCTGTGATTGGCCAAGCATGCGGGTCATAGTGCATGCTTGGCCAATCATCAGCCAGCAATGCACTGCGATGCCGCAGTGAATTATGGGCCGTGACGCGCCACACGAATTTGGCGCGAACGGCCCATATCGTTCGCAATTCGACGGACGGTCGAACAGCCGATGTTCGAGTCGAACATGGGTTCGACTCGAACACGAAGCTCATCCCTACTCCTCACACTGGTCACAGTTTTTTGAGACCAATGAGGGCTCAGCGTCCCCTCAGGTAGTCTGGGAAGCTTTCAAAAAGCACGCTCGTATGACACTTACCACTCACATTAACAAAAAAAAGAAAGGTTGGTGTAGACTGACTAATGGATATTTTGATTTGATAAGGCCAGTATAGCACACAAACTTAGCCATTAAAGAAAAATGGGCCCGATTGCCTAATGCCTTGCGTTATTTAACTACCATGTTCTGTAACAGCCAACGGCTGCTGGCAACCTGATCTTCTGGTTCTGGTTCCTGCCCATCCAGTCAAACAGCCTAGAAGCTTTAAACCACAACCCGTACAGTCACATTGAAGCACAAGTGACCTCAAAGTGGTACCTTCAACGACAAGACGTGCAAGTGTCTGGCTGTGACAAAACGTTGTGGCTTCTGTTAGGTGTGTAAATTCAAAAAGGACACCATCTACTCTAAGGCCAATGTGCATACAGCTAGTAAAAGCACATACAGTATATGGGGTATCCTGGTCATCAGAAGGAATCGCTCTTTAAACATTGTTTACATTCCTTAAAGTGTCACTAAACCCACATCATAAAAAACTATCAATAAATGGTGTATTACAGTGCCTTGAAAAAGTATTCATACCCCTTGAAATTTTCCACATTTTGTCATGTTACAACCAAAAACGTAAATGTATTTTATTGGGATTTTATGTGATAGACCAACACAGAGTGGCACATAATTGTGAAAAGGAAGGAAAATGATAAATGGTTTTCAATTTTTTTTTTTTACAAATATATACCTGGTGCGTGCATTTGTATTCAGCCACCCAAGTCAATACTTTGTAGAACCGCCTTTCGCTGCAAGTTTTTTGGGGTGTGTTTTTACCAGCATTGCACATCTAGAGAGTGAATTTTTTTACCCATTTTTATTTGTAAAATACCTCAAGCTCTGTCAGATTGGATGGAGAGCGTCTGTGAACAGCAATTTTCAAGTCTTGCCACAGATTCTCTATTGGATTTAGATCTGAACTTTGACTGGGCCATTCTAACACATGAATATGCTTTGATCTAAACAATTCCATTGTAGCTCCGGCTGTATGTTGAGGTGTCCTGCTGGAAGGTGAACCTCTGCCCCAGTTCCAAGTCTTTTGCAGACTCTAACAGGTTTTCTTCTAAGATTGCCCTGTATTTGACCCCATCTATCTTCCCATCAACTCTGACCAGCTTCCCTGTCCCTGCTGAAGAAAAACATCCCCACAACATGAAGCCGCCACCAACATGTTTCACAGTGGGGATGGTGTGTTCAGGGTGATGTGCAGTGTTAGTTTTCCGCCACACATAGCCTTTTGCTTTTAGGCCAAAAAGTAAAATTTTGGTCTCATCTGACCAGAGCACCTTCTTCCACATGTTTGCTGTGTCCTCCACATGGCTTCTCGCAAACTGCAAACGGGACTTCTTATGACTTTCTTTCACCAATGTCTTTCTTGTTGTCGCTCTTCCATAAAGGTCAGATTTGTGGAGAACACGACTAATAATTGTCCTGTGGACAGATTCTCCCACCTGAGCTGTGGATCTCTGCAGTTCCTCCAGAGTTACCATGGGCCTCTTGGCTGCTTCTCTGATGAATGCTCTCCTTGCCCGGCCGGTCAGTTTAGGTGGACGGCCATGTCTTGGTAGGTTTGCAGTTGTGCCATACTCTTTCCATTTTCGAATGATGGATTGAACAGAGCTCCGTGAGATGATCATAGCTTGGGAATCTTTTTTTTTATAACCTAACCCTGCTTTAAACTTCTTTACAACTTTATCCCTGACCGTTCTGGTGTGTTCCTCGGCCTTCATGATGCTGTTTATTCACAAAGGTTCTCTAACAAACCTCTGAGGACTTCACAGAACAGCTGTCTTTATACAGCGATTAAATTACACACAAGTGGATTCTATTTACTAATTTGGTGACTTCTGAAGGCAATTAGTTACACTAGATTTTAGTTGGGGGCATCAGAGTAAAGGGGGCTGAATACAAATGCACACCACACTTTTCACATATTTATTTGTAAAAAATTTGGAAAACCATTTATCATTTTCCCTCCACTTCACATTTATTTGCCACTTGGCCTATCACAGTGACTCTGAAACGTGTCAGGTGAAGTATATCTCTTCTATACCACTACCATGTCACAGTTGTAGTACCATTGGTTGTTTGTTGTAATGTACACTCCGTGTTATCTCTTTTTTAATTACGTGTTATAAATAAATGATTTTTCTACTTTAATACGATTGTTATATGTATCCAAGTGCCGTTAAAGTCCAAATCCAAGGGGAACGCATTCTCTGTTTCTAATTGAAACATAGTTGGCACTATGAAGTAATCACCGATACCCTCCATACATTTCCCATGATGCTCAACTACACTGCAGAGTGCATGAGCATCATGGGACATGTAGTTCCAAAACATCTGGTGTGCCAAAGTTCGCCATCACTGGTCTATCACATAAAATCCCAATAAAATACATTTACGTATTTGGTTGTAACATTACAAAATGTGGAAAAATTCAAGGGGTACGAATACTTTTTCAAAGCACTGTACATGCTGTTCATACTCACTCAGTCCCTATGAAATTCGTTTTCTGTATTCTGCAAAAAAACCTGGTGGATCCTGCTGCTCTCTATCGCCCCCTTCTGTTCATGTCCCCAATTCAGCTAGGGATTTTGCAGAGCAGTGTTGGCAGCTCTGCACATGCTCAGTTTTCAGTGAGTTTCTATAATGAGCATTTCCTCCCTATCACATCTGAGCAGCCCATGTGACTAAAGAGTCACACATGTGGGGCATATACACAGTGGTAAATGACAGCCCACTTCCTCCCCTCCTCCTCCATGCCCACTATCCAGCTAAACACAATGGGGACGGGATATTACTTCTTGACTGATGGAGGCTTCACCTCCCTGTTAGTCTAAGACACAAGCTGGAGTGGCCTGACAGCCTGTGACTGGCAGAAATCAATCCACACCATGTTATTGTCAAAAAATAATAGAGATTTGATTTCAAATATATATTTGTTTGACAATTTAAATCAGTTTATTGATATTATTTATTTATTTTTACTCTGTATTTTTTTTTTCATTTTAAACATGTGACCAGCAGCAGAGGACTAGAAGCTCCTCCTGCCACTGTTTCCCTACAGACAGGCTGGGAGAGAGCTGGGTCATGTGACAGCTGTATATCGATCAGATTTAGATTAGATAAATTTTTTTCCCCATTAAAATATTTACAGCGCCATGATCCATATACAGAAAAAGAAGGGACAATGTAGACTTAACCAGTGTGTGTTTAGTATCACTTTAATTATAGGCTGTTTTAATAATTACCTCTAAATTATTTCATGCTATTTTTTGTGCCACGTTCTAGTAAAAAAATTGTAAAAAAACAGAGAAATGCTCATTTTACATTGCAATGTTCTCCCTGTGGCTCTTTTTGCCGGGAGCTCTACCCTGTGGTTGCAGACAGGGCCGGGGTGGGGGTTCACACGCCAAAGTTGCGAGGCTTTGCTTTGTGGCAGGAATTACACCCCCTGCTGCTTTCGGCAGGAACTACTGCCCTCTGAAAGTGACCCATTCAAGTGATAGGGGCTACTCTGCAACTGCGTGCAATGTATGTGGTTGCAGCACGCTTGTGCGGGGTTCAAGGGTTTAGAAGCAGGCAGTAAGGAGACGGTACAACGCCTCTTCACTGCCTGTCAAATGCTCTCTGAAGAGCGATGCTAATGCAGATTGCTCTTTAGAGAGCAAAGTGTGAATGAGGACTAGGGTTTTTTTTATTAGACACAATGCAAAAGCAGAAAGCCATCACGTTTCGGAAGCTCACAACTCCCCCTGCATCAGGGCTTGTATGTTGACAATTAATTCAAATTCGTACTGGGCTGTACTTGTGTAGAGAGAACAGATATACCCTGTTTCCCCGAAAATAAGACCTAGCGTGGTTGTCGGTGATGGCTGCAATATAAGCCCTACCCCCCAAATAAGCCCTACGCTGTTTCCCCGGAAATAAGCCCTACCCTGAAAAGAAGACCTACAAGGACTTTAACTAGGGCTTTTTTGGGGGGTAGGGCTTATATTGCAGCCATCACCGACAATCACGCTAGGTCTTATTTTCGGGGAAACAGGGTAGTAGCAGGCAATAAAGTACAGATTTAAATTCACTGTCAGAGTACAAGACTCAGGACTCTATCCATAGCAGAAGCTCACAAAGAATTGGCATTCCTGCCAGTATCCTACATGCACAGGTGGATGCTGATGCACAGCTGGCCTGGGCTGGTGCCAAATGGCCTTTATAGGGGAGCCAGCTTGTCTCTGTGATTGCTGGTTGATCGTAGGCTCTCCAGTGCGTTTGTTCCTGTGTTACCCTTGCTTCTGTTGATACCTGTTATTGACTCGACTAGCCCCCGGACCTGTCTTCTGCCTGCATCCCGATCCGACCTCGTTTCTGTTAAACTTCACCTAGGTCAGGTGGAGAGCCAAGGTCATACACAGGAGAGATCCTGCTCTTCTGTCTATGACCTTGGCTTTCACCTGACCACGCTTGTTCTTGTCCACACCTGGTACCTGACCCTGGCTTTGAACTGGCTTCTCGCCTGACTGCTGCTCTGCCTGAGTCCTGCTTCTTTCCATGGTTGCCACCCGTCTGCAGACACTATCCTGGTGTCTCATCTGAGTACCTGACAAACAAGATATTTGGGGGGCACACCCTAAAAGATGCATTGAAGATGGTGCAGCCATAAGACCATACAACAGAACAAAATATTACAGAGCACACATGCAAAATGACATTTACCTCCTGCAAAGCTTATTTAAAACACTTAGACATTTTCAAAAAGCATTATCAAAAAATATGGGGATTTGGTCACACCATATTGCTATATGGTGCTTAAGCCCACTTAGTGCGACAAAGTACCCCATGATTAGTGGGTCCTACACTATCCATAGACTGGGACATCCTGCTTCTCTAAACCATGGGAGCAATACACTCCTCTATATGGGAGAACTTGAGGTCTCCACTCATGACACAGGTGGACTCTAATGGGAGGCACTTGATGAGGGAGTGGGGTGCTCCTCACCCAAAAGGATTTGGTCAGAATCCATACAATAGACAAACAAGATATTTGGGGGGCACACCCTAATAGATGCATTAAAGATGGTGCAGCCATCTGTTGTATGGTCTTATGACTGCACCATCTTTAATGCATCTTTTAGGGTGTGCAGCAGCCATTGGCTCAATCAAATCCAATGACGCGGGCGCCGGGGGGGAGGGGCCGAGTCATGCATTCAACCTCTATGGACGCCGAATGCTGGACTCGGGAGCGCGCCCACAAGGTAACCCCCTTTGCTTCTCAGAGGGGGTTATCAGATGTGGGGAGGAGCCACGAGGGACCCCAGAAGAGGATGTTCAGGGCCACTCTGTGCACAACGAGCTGCACAGTGGAGGTAAGTATGATATATTTGTTATTAAAAAATATATATAATAATTACCCTTACAATCACTTTAATGCATAATGCTAACTTCAGCTTGTTCATTGAAGCTTTGACAAAAATACCTGGAAGCTGATTGGTTTCTATGCAGAACTGCACCAGATTTTGTACTCTCCAGTTTAAATAAATGTCCATTTCCAGACACATTGCCCAAGCAGGTCCACTGTTGTCACCATCAGGAAACCCGAAATGAAACGTGCCATGCCGCCATCGCTGGAATGCATGTAGGCAGGAAGTGGCTGCAGGAGATCCGCAGTGCTGAGATGCAACAAAGGATGAAAAGTAGCTGAAACTAAGTATATTATGGGAAAAAAGAATTGCTTATCATACACTGTGCTTTAGCAAAGTAAATACCATCCAGTTAGGGATTACACCTACTTTGAGACTAATCTCCTAACGATCACCCAACAATCTCCCACAGTAGCACAAAAGAGCGTTTTGGCATTTTTTTTTCAGCCTCCAAAGTGGAAAATTATCTGCGTTGCCCAAAGCTTATTGTTCAGTAAACCAAGAGATGCTGGTGAAAATGTGGTCCGTTCTCCAAGGTTTCTCTTACCCCCCCCCCCCCCGGACATTAAGGAGTTAAGCCTTGTATAGCCCCAGGAGGGAGGTTAGACCTGCGTCATATAGAATAATAGGTGTCCCCAGGAGAGCAAAGCTGCTATGCACATGGAGAAATGGAGAGGGGACAGGAGAGCGTGGGTGACACCATCTGGAGGACATGGGTGACACCATCTGGAGGACATGGGTTACACCATCTAGAGGACATGGGTTACACCATCTAGAGGACATGGGTTACACCATCTGGAGGACATGGGTTACACCATCTGGAGGACATGGGTGACACCATCTGGAGGACATGGGTGACACCATCTGGAGGACATGGGTGACACCATCTGGAGGACATGGGTGACACCATCTGGAGGACATGGGTTACACCATCTAGAGGACATGGGTTACACCATCTGGAGGACATGGGTTACACCATCTGGAGGACATGGGTTACACCATCTGGAGGACATGGGTTACACCATCTGGAGGACATGGGTGACATCATCTGGAGGACATGGGTGACACCATCTGGAGGACATGGGTGACACCATCTGGAGGACATGGGTGACACCATCTGGAGGACATGGGTTACACCATCTAGAGGACATGGGTGACACCATCTGGAGGACATGGGTGACACCATCTGGAGGACATGGGTTACACCATCTGGAGGACATGGGTTACACCATCTGGAGGACATGGGTGACACCATCTGGAGGACATGGGTGACACCATCTGGAGGACATGGGTGACACCATCTGGAGGACATGGGTTACACCATCTAGAGGACATGGGTTACACCATCTAGAGGACATGGGTTACACCATCTGGAGGACATGGGTTACACCATCTGGAGGACATGGGTGACATCATCTGGAGGACATGGGTGACATCATCTGGAGGACATGGGTTACACCATCTGGAGGACATGGGTTACACCATTTGGAGGACATTGGTGACACCATCTGGAGGACATGGGTGACACCATCTGGAGGACATGGGTGACACCATCTGGAGGACATGGGTGACACGTCTATATAAGGAGGATTGGTGGTGGGATGGGTCCTCTAATGCTGGAATCATGCGGTGTGGGAATATTGGGAATGATATGTCGGAAGCTTGTTGAATTGACAGGTACAAGTAGGAAGAACCAGCAATGGAGCTTTCCCAGGAGGAACGTACAATAAAATGCAATGTGACCTCACCACTCGGATTGTTCAAGATGCGTCTTGCATTTTTAATTACCAACTATGGGGGCCGGTGACGTGATAAATGTCACAATGAAATGACTGAGAATTATTTTGGAAGCTCGGTAAATTTACAGCCACAAGTTGGACCAACCACTGGAGGGGGGGTGGTGGCGGTTGTACTGGAGGGGTGGGTGGTGGCGATGGTACTGGAGGCGTGGGTGGTGGCGGTGGTACTCGAGGGGGGTGGTAGTGGTTGTACTAGGGGGGGTGGTGGCGGTGATACTCGAGCGGGGGTGGTGGCGGTTGTACTGGAGGGGGGGTGGTGACGATGGTACTGGAGGGGGGGTGGTTGTACTGGAGGGGGGGTGGTGGCGGTTGTACTGGAGGGGGGGTGGTGGTGGTTGTACTGGAGGGGGGGGGTGGCGGTGGTACTGGAGGGGGGGTGGTTGTACTGGAGGGGGGGTGGTTGTACTGGAGGGGGGGTGGTGGCGGTTGTACTGGAGGGGGGGTGGTGGTGGT
This sequence comes from Lithobates septentrionalis, assembly GCA_037952835.1. Classification (NCBI taxonomy): domain Eukaryota; kingdom Metazoa; phylum Chordata; class Amphibia; order Anura; family Ranidae; genus Lithobates; species Lithobates septentrionalis. The sequence goes on from JBBDGP010001835.1 coordinate 59,246, forward strand.
TGTACTGGAGGGGGGGTGGTGGCGGTGGTACTGGAGGGGGGGTGGTGGCGGTGGTACTGGAGGGGGGGTGGTGGCGGTGGTACTGGAGGGGGTGGTGGCGGTTGTACTGGAGGGGGGTGGTGGTACTTAAGGGGGGTGGTGGCGGTTGTACTGGAGGGGGGGTGGTGGCGGTTGTACTTGAGGGGGGGTGGTGGCGGTTGTACTGGAGGGGGGGTGGTGGCGTTGTACTGGAGGGGGGGTGGTGGTGGTTGTACTGGAGGGGGGGTGGTGGCGGTGGTACTCGAGGGGGGTGGTAGTGGTTGTACTGGGGGGGTGGTGGCAGTTGTACTGGGGGGTAGTAGCGCTTCTACTGGAGGGGGGGTGGTGTCGGTTGTACTGGGGGGGGGGGGGTGGCGGTTGTACTGGAGAAGGGGTGGTGGCGGTTGTACTGGAGGGGGGTGGCGGTTGTACTGGGGGGTGATGGCGGTTGTACTGGAGGGGTGGATGGTGGCAGTGGTACTCGAGGGGGGGGTGGTGGCGGTTGTACTGGGGGGGGGTGGTGGCAGTGGTACTCGAGGGGGGGTGGTGGCGGTTGTACTGGAGGGGGGTGGTGGCGGTTGTACTGGAGGGGGGGGTGGTGGCGGTTGTACTGGAGGGGGGGGTGGTGGCGGTTGTTTAGTTCACATGTGACCACAGACCAAAGTGCATCCAGAGGCGTCAGCCATTGTACAAACCAATGGCCGGCGCAGCCACTGATTATAAGCAGACCCTCATTTGAGCGGTTACATACAATTAAGCGACTCTGACTCAACCCTGGCTGCAGCTTGCATCCGGGGACAGCGGTTCTGCCCGCAGCTAATTGTCCAGTTCACATAGTGTATAGAGTGCTGCTGCATTCAGAGGAGCAGCCATTGTACAAACCACTACAAAGCTGCTGTTTGCATGCAACCCAATTACATGCGACTTTGCCTCATCCGGGTACAGCGGAAGCTGTTTGCAGCAGTTGGCATGTGTCCTTAGAAAGTACGTAAAAAAAAACAAAAATCGTATTTTTGCTTGCACGTGATTGGATGACGGACATCACCTCATTCACTAAACCAGGGAGATGCAATTAGTGGACCTCCAGCTGCTGCAAAACTACAAGTCCCATCATGCCTCTGCCTCTGGGTGTCATGCTTGTGGCTGTCAGAGTCTTGCTATACCTCCTGGGACTTTTAGTTCTGCAACAGCTGGAGGTCCGCTAATTGCATATCCCTGCACTAAACTCTGGGGGGGGGAATTCCCTTGCAAAGTGCAACTTCCCTTTCTAGTAAACAGCCTATTTGCATTTAATAAATCCCCCCCCTCCCCTCGGTGTCTCTGGAGGCCGTGTAGGGGTGCCACGCCGCCCCACATTACCCTCCACCAGGCCCGGGGTACCCGCGACAGCCGCCCGTCCGTCTCTCCGTCCTCATCCGCCTCTCCGACCGATGGATGCCGAGAGCTGATCCCGGGTCACCTTACTCCGGCTGTTGTTGGCCTCCGGGCTGTTTTTGTCCCGTCTCCTTGGAAACGGCCAGAATGACAGGAAGATCAGGGAAGGCCCCGCCCACCTCACAGAGAGGGGGGGGGGGGGGGGGGTGAACATTGAATAGACTCCATTCACAAAGCTAGCACACCAGGATAGAGCAATGTTTCTCAACTCCAGTCCTCAAGGCGCCCCGACAGGTCGTGTTTTCAGGATTTCCCTCCGAGGAAACGGCTGCTAAAGGCAGCGAAACGGATCAAATCCGCTGTGCAGAATAAAGAGAAGGCTGAAAACATGGGCCGGAGGGGGCGCTTTGAGGACTGGAGTTGAGAAAACACTGGGATAGGCTACGGCGGCGCTTCACACCTATGCGTTTTTTTATTGCTTTTTTTGCAGAAACGCACTGCAGTCCATCTAACATGGCTTCCTATGAGACGCGATCACATCTATGCTTTTTTTTTTTTTTTTTTCCCTAATGGGCACTGATTGGCATCCCTTGGCTCTGTGTTTTTGGAATGGGTCAGAGACTTTTTTTTTTTTTTTAACCACTTAAGGACCGAGCCTCTTTTTGAGATTTGTTGTTTACAAGTTAAAAAACGTTTTTTTTTTTTTTTTTGCTAGAAAATGACTTAGGACCCCCAAACATTATATATATTTTTTTTCTAACAGCCTAGAGCAGTGATGGTGAACCTTGGCACCCCAGATGTTTTGGAACTACATTTCCCATGATGCTCAACTACACTGCAGAGTGCCAGAGCATCATGGGAAATGTAGTTCCAAAACATCTGGGGTGCCAAGGTTCGCCATCACTGCCCCAGAGAATAAAATGGTCGGTCGTCGCAATACTTTCTGTCACACCGTATTTGCGCAGCGGTCTTACAAGCGCACTTTTTTTGGGGGGGGAAAAAATACACTTTTTTAAATTAAAACAATAAGACAACCGTAAAGTTAGCCCCTTTTTTTTTTTTTTTTAGATTGTGATGATGTTACGCCGAGTAAATTGATACCCAACATGTCACGCTTCAAAATTGCGCCCCGCTCGTCGAATAGCGACAAGCTTTTAAAAATCGAAAATCTCCATAGGCGACGTTTAAAAAAATTCTACAGGTTGCGTGTTTTAAGTTACAGAGGAGGTCTAGGGCTGGAATTATTGCTCTCGCTCTACCGATCGCGGCGATACCTCACATGTGTGGTTTGAACATCCGTTTTCATATGCGGGCGCTACTCACGTATGCGTTCGCTTCTGCGCGCGAGGTCGTCAGGACGGGGCGTATTTATTTATTTTTTTTTCTTATTTATTTTACCTTTTATTTTTTATTTCTACACTGTCTTTAAAAAAAAAAATTGTGTCACTTTTATTCCTATTACAAGAAATGTAAACATCCCTTGTAATAGAAAGAAAAGCATGACAGGACCTCTTAAATATGAGATCTGGGGGTCAAAAAGGCCTCAGATCTCATATTTACATTAAAATGCAATAAGATAAAAAAAAAAAAAAAAAAAAAATGTTGTCATTTAAAAAAATACAAAAAGAAAATGTCCCTTAAGAGCTATGGGCGGAAGTGACGTTTGAACGACGGTGGGCGGTCCGGAAGTGGTTGAACTCTGCGTTTTTCTGGTTCAATAGACTTCAATGGAGAAGCTGCAGAAAAGAATGCAGTGCACTCATCAGGCAGCACTGATCAGGAGGCACTGAGTGCCATCCCTAATGGGCACTGACTGGCATCCCTGGTGGGCGCTGCGTTTTTTGGAACGGGTCAGAGACTTTTTTTTTTTTTTTTTTAAATGCTGCGTTTTTCTGGTTCAATAGACTTCAATGGGGAAGCTGCAGAAAAAGAATGTAGTGCGTTTTTCTTTTCCCCCGCGATTTTGCCGCGATTGGCGTTTTGCGTTTTTTAGCCACTTTCTGTCACTTCGCTCCTACATGTAAAAATCGATTTCTTTTTTTTTTTTGCGCAAGAAAATTACTTAAACCCCCCCAAACACTATATATATATATATAAATTAGAAACCCCCAAACATTATATATATATATTACAACCCCTCAAACATTATATATATTTATATATTAGAACCCCCCCAAACATTATATATATATATTAGAACCCCCCAAACATTATATATATATATTAGAACCCCCCAAACATTTATATATATATATTACAACCCCTCAAACATTATATATATATATATATATATATTAGAACCCCACCAAACATTATATATATATATATATATATATATTAGAACCCCACCAAACATTATATATATATATATATATATATATTAGAACCCCCCCAAACATTATATATATATATATATATATATATATATATATATATATATATATATTAGAACCCCCCCAAACATTATATATATATATTAGAACCCCTCAAACATTTTATATATATATATTTTTTGCAGAGGCCTAGAGAATAAAATGGTGGGTGTTTTTTTTTTTTTTAGGTCACGCGGTATTTGCGCAGCGGTTTTTTCAAACGCATTTTTTTGAGGGAAAAAACACTTTCATGAACTGAAAAAAAAAAAACCCAGTAAACTTAGCCCAATTTTTTTATATAGAGTGAAAGATGATGTTACTCCGGGTGATTAGATACCAAACACGTCCTGCTTTAACCCCTTCAATACCGGAACATTTTACCCCCTTTCTGCCCAGACCAATTTTTCAGCTTTCGGCTGTCACATTGCGCGGTCGTGCTGCGCTGTACCCAAACTAAGTTTTTATCATCTTTTCCCCACAAATAGAGATTTCTTTTGGTGGTATTTGATCACCTCTGGGGGGTTTTTGTTTTTTGCGCTACAAATAAAAAAAGACCAAAAATTTTGAAAAATAAAACGTTTGTAAATAAGTAACTTCACTGATTGGCACTGATGAGGTGGCACTTATATGCAGCACTGATGGGCACTGATGATGAGGCACGAATAGGTGGCACGGATAGGTGGCACTGATAGGTGGCGCTTATATGCAGCACTGATGGGCACTCATAGGTGGCACTGATAGGCGGCACTGATGGGCACTTATAGGCGTCACTGATGGGCACTGATAGGTGGCACTGATGAGCACTCATAGGTTGTACTAATAGGTGGCACTCATAGGGGCCACTGGTGGGCATTTATAGGCAGCACTGATGGGCACTCATAGGCAGCACTGATGGGCACTCATAGGCAGCACTGATGGGCACTGATATGTGGCACTGTTAAGCAGCACTGATGGGCACTGATAGGTGGCACTGATGGGCACTTATAGGTGGTACTGATAGGTGGCACTGATGGGCACTGATAGGTGGCACTGATGAGCACTCATAGGTTGTACTGATAGGTGGCACTCATAGGGGGCACTAGTGGGCACTTATAGGCAGCACTGATGGGCACTGATGGGCACTCATAGGCAGCACTGATGGGCACTGATAGTGGCACTGATAAGCAGCACTGATGAGCACTGATAGGCGGCACTGATGGGCACTGCTAGTGGCACTGATAAGCAGCACTGATGGGCACTGATAGGTCACACTGATGGGCACTGATATGTGGCACTGATGGGCACTTGTAGGTGGAAACATCACCGGTGGCAGTGGGAATACCAAAATGGGCAGGAAGAAGGGCAAAGTGGTTGTAGGAACACAGAAAAAGGATAAGTATGTGCACCCCAAGAGAAAGAAATTGTGAGTAGGGAGGAGCTTTGGAAAGCACCAAAACAGGGTTCAGGAGAGGGGTGGGTCTGAAGAGGAGGTTGGTGTTGGACCATGGGTACTGTGGGAGAGGTGTATAGGGAACACCAAAAGAGGGTTCAGGGGTGGGGGTCAGAACAGGAGGTTGGTGTAGCACCACAGGAAAGGTAGGGGAGAAAAAGTGTTTAGGGGAAAACCAAAACAGGGTCTTCTGAACCCTCTTTTGGTGTTTTTAAAACTTTTTTTTTTTTTTTGCATTGTTACATGTCCCCTGGGGCAGGACCCGGGTCCCCACACACTTTTTAAGACCACCTGCTGTATTTGAAGTTGGGGAAAAGTATTGAATTGCTTGGGCTCAGTAATATGGGGGGGATTGGGTGCAGAGGATCACCTATCTAGAACCGTCAAACACCATATCTTTTTTTTATCAAAGGCCCTGGAGAAAAAAAATGATGTTTTTAAATTATCTATAGGTTTAGAGGCTACCAGTTTAACGTTACACAGGAGGTCCAGTGGCAGAATTAATATTGCAATACACGTCAATGCATTTCATTCATCAAACCCAATCTAATCCCAAATTTTCAGAAGAGGAGGCTGGTGTAGGGGGGAGAAGTGGATAGGGGAACACATAAATGGGGTTCACTAGAAATTGTTGTTGTACCATGGGTAGGGGGGAGAAGTGTCTAGGGGAGCACCAGAAGAGGGTTGATATTGGGCACTGATGGCGATTCATAGGTGGCAGTGGTTGGCACTAATAGGTGGCACTGGCAGGCATCACTGATGGACACAGAGTGCCACCATTGATTGGCATCCCTGGTGGGCTCTAGTGGCCATCCTCAATAGGTCTGCATTTATAATCAATGCACTAATTATCAGTGCAGCCCCCCCCCGCCCCAGGAGAGTTGCTGATTGGCTCTCCTGTACCCGTGCCTTGTTAGCGTGAATGGAGGAAAGCCGATAAACAGCCCTTCCTGGTTACCATGTGATCAGCTTTGATTGGACACAGCTGATCGCTTGGTTTATAAATTTTATACAATTTTTTTGTACTAACTTTATTGCTATCAAAAGGGATGAACAACATCCCTTGTGACACCACACGAGATCTGGGGTCTATTGGACAACAAACCTCTCCTCTGGCCTCCAGTGCAGCCAATCAGACACAGATCGATTCGATCAGCTGCTTTCCTGGCCACTGGATGGACAGAAACACCAATAATATATAGATATATAGTAGGGGGTGATGGTCCCCCCAAACACCCTTGTAAATTAGCCTATAAGCTGGTGGCCCCTGTCTATGTAATGGGTCTCTGTCTGCTATATGACAGTGCTGTGTAAATCTCAGGACTGGATGGACAGAGATCTCACACCTTAGATTCTAATAATAAAATAATAGTCACATACAGTATATAATACTCCCGAAGGCCTACTGCCTGTGTGAATGAGCCTATAAGGTGGTGTCAATTGTCTGTGTGCTGTATGGCGGAGCTGTGTAAATCACAGGATTGCATGGACAGAAACAGCAATAGTAATATATATTAATAAAGGAGGTGATGCGTCCTGTCCCCCCCCCCCGAACACCCCCCCCCCCCCCATGAGCTGTGTAAATTTTAGAACTGGATGGAACCCCAATTTATATAATATAATAGTAATATAGATAATAATAGGTTGTTGTATCCCCTCCCGAACACCTATTATCTGTGTGAAGGTGGTGACCCCTTTCTGTGTGATTGGGTTCCCTGTGCTACATGGCAGAACTGTGTAAATCTCAGGACTGGATGGACAGACACCAATCCAGATTATAACATTAAAATAATAGAAATGTATACAGTGAAGTAAGTATTTGAACCCTTTCGCAAAACATGACTTGGTACTTGGTGGCAAAACCCTTGTTGGGAATCACAGAGGTCAGACGTTTCTTGTAGTTGGCCCCACCAGGTTTGCAGACATCTCAGGAGGGATTTTGTCCCACTCCTCTTTGCAGATCCTCTCCAAGTCATTAAGGTTTCGAGGCTGACGTTTGGTAACTCGAACCTTCAGCTTCCTCCACATATTTTCTATGGGATTAAGGTCTGGAGACTGGCTAGGCCACTCCAGGACATGAATGTGCTTCTTCTTGAGCCACTCCTTTGTTGCCTTGGCCGTGTGTTTTGGGTCATTGTCATGCTGGAATACCCATCCACCACCCATTTTCAATGCCCTGGCTGAGTGAAGGAGGTCCTCACCCAAGATTTGATGGTACTGTACATGGCCCCATGGCGGTTTTCCCCTCCCGATCACCTGCCACCCTTGTGAATGAGCCTCTAAGGAGCTACGTTCATTGTCCCTTTGATGCAGTGAAGTTGTCCTGTCCCCTTAGCAGAACCCCCCCCCCCCCCCCAAAGCATGATGTTTCCACCTCCATGTTTGGCGGTGGGGGAAGGTGTTCTTGGGGTCACAGGCGGCATTTCTCCTCCTCCAAACACGGCGAGTTGAGTTGATGCCAAAGAGCTGGATTTTGGTCTTATCTGACCACAACACTTTTACCCAGTTCTCCTCTGAATCATTCAGATGTTCATTCAGGGTTGCTCCTAAATGTACCAAACAAAAGAAAAAGGGTTGGGACTTTAAATGAGGTGAGAATAAATATGCACCTCCATCCCTGTGGCGTTGCCAAAAATCGAGAGAGAAGTTTGGGACTTTAAATGAGGTGTGTTTCCAAAAGTTGATACAATAGGCAAGACCTAGGTGTGAATGCATTGATCCATATACCAAAGGTGAATGCACATGCCATAAAATACTTTATTGAACATCGTTTTACAATTGTAACCATGTTGCAAAATATAGAGGAATCAAAATGTTACATTAAGATCATAGCTACAGCAAGTTTGCAGCAATAAAAATACAATAATCACATCAATGGTAGGTACATTAAATTGGTCATTCATTGGTCGATCAATAGAGTTGTCGCACAGTATGCTCGACGCGTTTCGTGAACCATCACTCATCAGGAGCAAGCGACAACCATCCATCTATAGGTAACATATAAGTATGTATAAATACCACTGTATTCAAAATATTCATAAAATAAAAATAATAATAAATTATAATATATATGTATAGCCAAAGTGCGAGCAAAGGTCAAAATTTGGTTAGAGTTACTCACAACAATACGCTACCCTCATGGGCACTAGGTGCAGACATCAAAGGTGCCATCCAAGAAATGTCCACCACGGGAGCTGAGGGGGCCACAACAATGCACACTGGATTGCAGTAATGGACCAAGAAGGGGAAACAAAGTATCCATGAAGAGTTCACCGGTGCTCCTAAATGTACCTGACAGGTATAGCTACCTTGGCCAATTGTTGAGGATCAATTGATTTCACTCTAAGTCGGTGATTGCTGCACTTTTCTCTTTTGTCACTGGGTGGCCAGGCACTTGGTGGCATTAGAAAAGACAAGGGCAATGCAATGGCAGATTATGGGTATATGGGGTATCTCAGCCAATAGGCAGGGGTTTTTTTTAACCCCCTTGGCCTGCTGGGAGGGCCTATATATTTGGGTGGAGTCAGGTGATCAGGTTCTGTGCCACCTGGACGGCTGTCTGGGTGGACGTGTGTGGTGCTGCCCCGGGCTGCTAGGCCGGAGATTGGGCCTATCCTGGGCACATCTGGCTGCTAGGCTGTCTGAGGGCCTCTCCAGAAGGCAAGAGAGCAGCGCAGGGTTGGGATTGCGGCTTCCAGTCCAACCAGAAGTACCGGTTCTGCCGGCCGGAGAACAAGTCGTGGTCAGAGGTAGAGGGGAAGCTGTCGCCACTAAGGGATCATTCGCCTTATTACCAGGGACCACAGTGAGTAGCTGAAGCAAGTAGCAAGAATCGGGAAACTTCAGCAGGTGTCAAGTCAGGGACCCAACCAGTGGAGGTGACGCTTGCAGAGCAGCCTTGTGTGCCAAGCCAGGGACTTAGCAGGCCAGTGCAAGGCCGTCTTTATTATTGATTGGACCTTGGGCAAAAATGTTCTTGGCCCCCCCCCCCCCCCATGCAGTTTGGCTCTCCACCTGCTCTGAGAAATACAATAAAAAGCAGCTAGACTCAAAATCAGTTTACTGAATCAGATCAGACAGTGATTGCGATTGGTTGCCAGAGGTTTACAGTGTATCATTACCGCTCACTGACTGGTTGCTAGAGGTTACAGTGTATCATCACCGCTCACTGATCTGGTTGCTAGAGGTTACAGCAAACATTTCGGTTCACTGATTAGTTGCTAGAGGCTTGTTGATTGGTTGCTAGAGATTACTGTACATCAATACTGCTCACTGATTGGTTACTGCGCATCATTACTGCTTACTGTTTGGTTGCTAGAGGTTACATCACATCATCTCCTCACTGGCTGCACACCATGGACTGGACCTTGCTCACCTGTGCACCCCAAACTGTAATTCCTTCTCTGCCTACCTCTGCACACCACACACTACCCTCCCCCCCACTAATTTTCTTACCTTTGCAGAACAGGCTGATGGTAGGCTTAATGACCACAGTTGTAAGCAGGGCTTTCAAGCATGCCCCTTTATCTCCCCAGTGGGTAGCATTCAGTATAGGTGATGGTGGATATGACCTCAGGGGGGCATGATATACATATGAATACCACCTCTGTTTACATAGAATGCTGCCGGTCTGACACTATTTACATATGAATGTCGCTGCTATTTACATATCAATGCCGGTATTTACATGTAAACACAGGGTCTGCAGGTGAGTCATCTGTACACAATAACAAGGCAGAGCTGGGCAGCATTAATAACAGAACTTCACACTGAGATATTAGGACACAGCATGAGACTAAAACCTCAAGGGACGAGGGAATTTAAACTAGGAAAGTTGGCAAGTATGAGGCAGCTGATTTGGGCCCCACAACAATGACAGGGCCCAGGGCAGCTGCCCCTTTTGCATTGCCTTAAAGACGGCCCTGGGTGGGTAGGAAAACACCAAGAAAGGGTTTGGGGAGAAGAGCAGTACGGTGGGTGGGGAAACACTAAAATAGGGTTCAGCAAGAGTGGGGGAGAAGAGGAGGTAGTTGGGGGAACACAGATAAGGGGTTCAGAAAGGGGAAAGAAACCCTTTAGACTTGGTGTTTTGAACAGGGTCGCCAGAAGATTAATTTCCAGACCAATAAGGCCCCTCCCATTTAAAGGACTTGAGTTAAGCATAGCTTAACAGTGTGTCGAAAATGAAAACTCATCCCCCCATCGGAAAATTGAACCCCGGTCTCCCACGTGACAGGTGGGGAAACTCACCATTACACTAACGAGGACCAGGTGTTGGTCTGGCCACTGTCGCCCTCTTCCTGCAGTAGAGCATATGGCTGTGGCTCTTCTCTTCTTTATGGAGAGATCTAGGGTGTATTAAAATCCCTTGGTATAGAGTAGACAGTTACCATGTCTGATATGGCCCTGATTTTTAGAGGCCTTTGCAAGCACCTGCAGTGGTGGTGCAATGGGTAGAGCGCCTGATGTGTTATCGTGAGGTTGTGAGTTCAAATCCCTGCTGTGGCATGCAGATATTCAGGAGGGGGGGAGAAGGTATTGACTTGATTGGGTGCCAAGGATCACCTATCTAGCCCAGTGTGTGCCAGATAAAAAGGGTGGTATGAGTTGGGTAAGGGGAGGTGGTGTATAGATAGAGGATGTGACTGATAAAGATGGGTGATGGAGCCTTGAAAAGGGGGGTTGGGATGGAAACATCACCAGAGGCAGTGGGAACACCAAAATGGGCAGGAAGAAGGGCAAAGTGGTTGTAGGAACACAGAAAAAGGATAAGTATGTGCACCCCAAGAGAATGAAATTGTGAGTAGGGAGGTGCTTTGGAAAGCACCAAAACAGGGTTCACAAGAGGGGTGGGTCTAAAGAGGAGGTTGGTGTTGGACCATGGATACAGTGGGAGAGGTGTATAGGGAACACCAAAAGAGGGTTCAGGGGTGGGGGTCAGAACAGGAAGTTGGTGTTTCACCACAGGAAAGGTAGGGGGAAAAGGTCTGTAGGGGAACACCTAAACCGGGTTCAGAAGAGGAGTTTGGTGTTGGTTCATGGGTACTGTGGGAGAGGTGTATAGGGAATACCAAAAGAGAAGGGTGGGGGTCAGAACAGGAGGTTGGTGTTGCACCACAGGAAAGGTAGGGGAGAAAAAGTGTTTAGGGGAAAACCAAAACAGGGTCTTCTGAACCCTCTTTTGGTGTTTTTAAATCTTTTTTTTTTTTTTTTTTTTTTTTTTTTTTGCATTGTTACATGTCCCCCTGGGGCAGGACCCGGGTCCCCACACAGTTTTTAAGACCACCTGCTGTATTTGAAGTTGGGGAAAGGTATTAAATTGCTTGGGCTCAGTAATATGGGGGGATTGGGTGCAGAGGATCACCTATCTAGCCCAGTGTGGGCAGATGAAAAAAGCAAAAATTAACATTTGCATAAAAATTACTTAGAACCGCCAAACACCATATCATTTTTTTTATCAAAGGCCCTGGAGAAAAAAAATAATGTTTTTAAATAAGTTACACAGGAGGTCCCGTGGCAGAATTATTATTGCAATACACGTTAATGCATTTCATTTATCAAACCCAATCTAATCCTGAATTTTTGGATAAAATATAAAAGATGATATTGCACCGATTAAATAGATACCTACCATGTCATGCGTTAACATGCCCATGCTTCTTTACAGGCTGCCAGTTTAACGTTACACTGGAGGTCTGGTGCTAGAATTATTGCTGGATTATTAGTGCCCTCGGTCTGACGTTTGCGGCGATACCTCAGATGTGTGGTGCGATTACTGTTAACATATGCGTGCTGGACCTACGTATGTGTTTGCACGTCAATGTTTTGTTTTAATTAGATACGCTGTTTCTTTATTTTTATTTATGTAATTTGAATCCACTTTTTTGCTATAGCAAGGGATGAACAGCAAAACTGGAGGTAGGTGGGCGAGCACTTAAAAGGGCTTCAGGAAGGGTGGGGGGGGAAGTGGAGCATAGGTGGGTAGGAAAACACCAAGAAAGGGTTTGGGAAGAAGAGCAGTGCGGTGGGTGGGGGAACACTGAAATAGGGTTCAGCAAGAGTGGGGGGAGAAATGGAAGTAGTTGGGGGAACACAGACAAGGGGTTCAGAAAGGGGGGGAGGGGGGAGGTGAAGCCTGGGTGGGTACGGCAACACCAAAAAGGGTTTGGGGGGGGGGGGGGGTGAGTAGGGATGTGTCCCTTTTCATCCCATAGGACCTACTAGTCTACTAAATTTTCCCTAGACCATTGGGCAGCACTTTTACATCCAGACTTGACCAACGAAGGGGCAGGAACTTAGACGCTGCCATTCCGAGGTCTCTGGGGCCAAACCTGGGATGGTGCCAATGACCGTGCAGGGGTAGAGAGGGAGCTGGTTGAGAGACTTGAAGATAAGAGGAAATGGGAGAAATGAATACGCCAGCGTAAAATTGCACACTGGACAGAAACCCTTTAGACTTGGTGTTTTGAGCGGGGTCGCCAGAAGATTAATTTCCAGACCAATAAGGCCCCTCCTAAAAGACCATTTAAAGGACTCGAGTTAAGCATAGCTTGTGTAGTGTGTGTCGAAAATGAAAACTCATCTCCCTGTCGGGGATCGAACCCCGGTCTCCCGCAGTGACTGGCAGTGATACTCACCACTATACTAATAAGGACCACATGGTGGACTGGCCACTGTCGCCGTCTTCCTGCAGTAGAGCATATGGCTGTGGCTCTTCTCTTCTTTATGGAGAGATCTAGGGTGTATTAAAATTACTTGGTATAGAGTAGACAGTTACCATGTCTGATATGGCCCTGTTTTTTATAAGCCTTTGCAAACACCTCCAGTGGTGGTGCAATGGGTAAAGCGCCTGATGTGTACATTGTGGGGTTGTGAGTTCAAATCCCTGCTGTGGTATGCTGATTCAGTTTGGTGGAGAAGATATTGACTTGATTGGGTGCCAAGGATCGCTTATCAAGCCCAGTGTGGGTGGTATGAGTTGGGTAAAGTGAGGGTGGAGTATAGATGTGGGAAGTGATTGTTGAAAATGGGACATGGAGTCAGGATTTGTAGGGGAGCCTTGGGAAGGGGGAGGATTTGGGAAGAAGCGGGTGGATGTGAGAATGCTAAAAAGGGGAGGAGGAAGGGCAAAGTGGTTGTGAGAACACAGAAAAAAGGATAAGTATGTGCACCCTGAGAGGAAGACAATTTTTTTTATACACTTTTTTTTGTACTAACTTTATTGCGATCAAAAGGGATGAACAACATCCCTTGTGACACCACAAGAGATCTGGGGTCTATTGGACAACAAATCTCTCCTCTGGCCTCCAGTGCAGCCAATCAGACACAGATCGGTTCGATCCGCTGTTCTCCTGGCCACTGGATGGACAGAAACACTGTAGTAGGAGGTGATGGAGGTGATAGTCCCCCCCCCCCCAAACACCCTTGTAAATGAGCCTATAAGCTGGTGGCCCCTGTCTATGTGATGGGTCTCTTTGTGCTTTATGACAGTGCTGTGTAAATCTCAGGACTGGATGGACAGAGATCTCACACCTTAGATTCTAATAATAAAATAATAGTCACATACAGTATATAATACTCCCGAAGGCCTACTGCCTGTGTGAATGAGCCTATAAGGTGGTGCCAATTGTCTGTGTGCTGTATGGTGGAGCTGTGTAAATCTCAGGATTGCATGGACAGAAACAGCAATTGTAATATATATAAAAATAGGAGGTGATGGGTCCCCCCCCCGAACACTTCCCCCCCCCCCCCACATGTGAATTAGCTTCTAAGGTGGTGGCCCCTGTCTGTGTGATGGGACTCTGTGTGCTATATGGCGGAGCTGTGTAAATTTTAGAACTGGATGGAACCCCAATTTATATAATATAATAGTAATATAGATAATAATAGGTGGTTGTATCCTCTCCTGAACACCTATTGTCTGTGTGAAGGTGGTGACCCCTTTCTGTGTGATTGGGTTCCCTGTGCTACATGGCAGAACTGTGTAAATCTCAGGACTGGATGGACAGACACCAATCCAGATTATAACATTAAAATAATAGAAATATATACAGTGAAATAAGTATTTGAACCCTACGCAAAACATGACTTGGTACTTGGTGGCAAAACCCTTGTTGGCAATCACAGAGGTCAGACGTTTCTTGTAGTTGGCCCCACCAGGTTTGCACACATCTCGGGAGGGATTTTGTCCCTCTCCTCTTTGCAGATCCTCTCCAAGTTATTAAGGTTTCGAGGCTGACGTTTGGTAACTCGAACCTTCAGGTTCCTCCACATATTTTCTATGGGATTAAGGTCTGGAGACTGGCTAGGCCACTCCAGGACCTTAATGTGCTTGTTCTGGAGCCACTCCTTTGTTGCCTTGGCTGAGTGTTTTGGGTCATTGTCCTGCTTGAAAACCCATCCACCACCCATTTTCAATGCCCTGGCTGAGGAAAGGAGGTTCTCACCCAAGATTTGATGGTACTGTACATGGCCCCATGGCGGTTTTCCCCTCCCGATCACCTGCCACCCTTGTGAATGAACCTCTAAGGAGCCCCTTTCATTGTCCCTTTGATGCAGTGAAGTTGTCCTGTCCCCTTAGCAGAAAACCCCCCCAAAACATGATGTTTCCACCTCCATGTTTGACGGTGGGGGAAGGTGTTCTTGGGGTCATAGGCGGCATTTCTCCTCCTCCTCCAAACATGGAGAGTTGAGTTGATGCCAAAGAGCTCGATTTTGGTCTTATCTGACCACATCACTTTTACCCAGTTCTCCTCTGAATCATTCAGATGTTCATTCAGGGTTGCTCCTAAATGTACCTGCCAGGTATAGCTACCTTGGCCAATTGTTGAGGATCAATTGATTTCACTCTTATGCCCCGTACACACGGTCGGTTTTTCCGATGGAAAATGTCCGATCGGAGCGTGTTGTCGGAAATTCCGACCGTGTGTACACAAATCCGACGCACAAAGTGCCACGCATGCTCAGAATAAATAAAGAGATGAAAGCTATTGGCTACTGCCCCGTTTATAGTCCCGATGTACGTGTTTTTACGTCACCGCGTTCAGAACGATCGGATTTTCCGACAACTTTGTGTGACCGTGTGTATGCAAGACAAATTTGAGCCAATCCTAGGATTTTGTTGTCGGAATGTCCGAACAAAGTCCGACCGTGTGTACGGGGCATAAGTCTGTGATTGCTGCACTTTTCCCTTTTGTCACTAGGTGGCCAGGCACTTGGTGGCATTAGAAAAGACAAGGGCAATGCAATTTTTACCATTTTCACACTTTTTTTGTGAAATGGTATGGGTACAATGTACCCGTTACCATTTCAAACAGGGGGGGGGCTGGGATCTGGGGGTCCCCTTGTTAAAGGGGGCTTCCAGATTCTGATAAGCCGCCCCGCCCGCAGACCCCCACAACCACCGGGCAAGGGTTGTGGGGATGAGGCCCATCAGGACCTGAAGAGCCTGGTATGAAATTTAGGTGGACCCCCACGCATTTTTTTTTTGAAATTTTGGTTCGGGGTTCCCCTGTGGGGGAATCCCATGCCGTTTTTATCAACAAACTTTTATGTGTATTGCCGGACCGACAATTCATTAATAGCCGCGAGTAGTTTTAAATGACTTTTTTTCCTTTAGAAATGTCATTTTGCTGTCAGACTGTTCTAAACACGGGAAACATGCCCCCCTTTACAGACATACTATAGACACCCCCCTGGTACGAAATTTAAAGGAATATTACACTTTTATTGTTTCACTTCAAGCATTATTAAAATCACTGCTCCCGAAAAAAACCTCAGCTTTTAGAACTTTTTTTTGCATTGATACATGTCCCCTGGGGCAAGACCCGGGTCCCCAAACACTTTTTAAGAAAATACCATGCAAATTAGCTCTTTTGATTTTTCATGTCCCATAGACCTTAACGGTGTTTGCACAAATTTTTTGCCTGTTCTTCTGCATACTGTTCGGTCCATAACTAACTGCTACTCGTTCCATTTTTGGAGCTTACATTCTAGAGAATCCAAATTACATTAGCCCACACCGGTCCAGGGATTTGAACTAGTGACTTCTTGCTTACAAACCCAGCGCTCTACCACTTGCACCACCATCTAAGGTGCTTGTGGTGAGTCTGAAAATGCTAGGGCCTTATCATGTGTTTTTGAGGCAGCCTATCCAACCTTAAAGTGGAGTTCCACCCATTTTTACAACTCTTCAGCATCCCTCACTAAACTGTGCACTGTAAACAAATTGGATATTTTTTTATTTTTTTTATTAGCACTTACTGTATATCTGCTGTATTCATTTTTCACTTCCTCCTCCCTGGCCGCGGCCCATCGCCTCATTTCCTGTTTGCAATGCCTTCTGGGAAAGGGGCGGCAACTTCCTCTGACACTGCCGTTGCTATGGAAACTGACCTGAAACCTATTACACTGCTTGTGCTGCACTGAGCATGTGCGAGATCTGCAAGGATGAGATCAAGGAAGAAATACAGTCTGGCTTCAGATGCCCACACTTAAGATGGCCACGGCCTGCTGTAAGTTTATAAAATAACAAACTACTGCTATAAACTAACAAAACAGACCTTAGTTTACAGACTAACTTTACTAGAATACATTAAGCTTGTGTATTATAGGGGTATTTTTATTTAAAAAGTATAATTTCAGCCGGAACACCACTTTAACCACCTGCTGTATTTGAAGTTGGGGAAAGGTATTGAATTGCTTGGGCTCAGTAATATGGGGGGATTGGGTGCAGAGGATCACCTATCTAGCCCAGTGTGGGCAGATGAAAAAAGCAAAAAATTAACATTTGCATAAAAATAGTTGGGGTTCAGAAGAGGAGGTTGGTGTTGCAGAGGAAGTGAGGGGTTGATGGAGTCTTGAAAAGGGGGTATGGGAAAGAAGAAATAACACTGATGGAAGTGGGAACACCAAAAAGGGCAGGAGGAAGGGCAAAGTATGTGCACCCTGAGAGAAAGAAATTGGGAGCAGGGTACAGGGGTGGGTCAGAACAGGAGGTTGGTGTTGCACCACAGGAAAGGTAGGGGGAAAAAGTGTACAGGGTTCAGAAGAGGAGGTTGGTGTTGGATCACCGTAAAGAGGTGCGGGTGGTTACAAAAAGGGGTCTGGTGAGTTGGGGTTTAGTAGGCTTACTATTTTCACCAAAACCCCCTATTTTATTTCCACCCCAAAAAGAAAATTCTTACACGAGGTTGACGCTCTGACATCATCGCCATCCTAGTGTGGACGGGTGCTCGCTATGCCGGCCGGCTATTTGCTGTTTTTTAATCTGCTTATGTAAGTTTTCCACCTTCTTTTATTAAACTATCTTGCCAGTATTACATTATGGATAGTTTCTTTTTATCTACACGCCTGTGAGACGAGAGTTTGGGGTCCTGGTTATATCCTCCTAGCCACGCTGTATGCAGTCAAGTTACACCAGCTGGATCTCCCATATCAGGACGGAATATAGGCGGTTTTTTTGCTTGCCTTGTGGTAAGCGCAATATTTGTGTGGTGGCGGATCACTGAGTGTGGTGTCTCTCTCATCTTTTCCACCGGGTCTGGTTGTGTCTACTCAGGGGTTTCTCTCTGGGGCTGATTTTGGTCAATCATCATATATAAGGATTCCCATCTACCATATATGGACACTACCTTTCAATTTACCTTTTGATTTATGTGACTTATATATTTTTCTGATTATCGCAATGTTTCACACATACACATGAATCTTTCAACAGAAGTTTTCAAGATCATTTCACATGTCTTATTGACATTTAGCGCGGTTATTTTTTAATTCTTGATTAAATAATGATGTCAAAAGAATGCTATTTGGTCTCTTTGATTCGCTGAAGCAATGGAGGGGTGAAGTGAGAAATCACATGAAGAGAGGGAATGCTGGTAAGGAGAGTATATGGCGGTGGGGGAGAGGTTTGTCAAGGAAAATTTAACAGAATCCACTTTTTCCCAAAGCTCAGATTTCATCCGATTCAAGATGAGAAACTGGCCAAAATGTGTTTTGCATGGGCAGCTTTAGACCACCAAAGAAGCAGGCAGAGAGACATGGGGCACCTACAGTATACGCTATATTACCAAAAGTATTGGGACACCTACCTTTACACGCACAAGAACTTTGCTGGCATCCCAGTCTTATGCCCTGTACACACGGTCGCATTTTCAGACGGAAAATGTTCGATTGGAGCCCTTTGTTGGAAATTCCGACCATGTGTAGGCTCCATCGGACATTTTCCATCGGAATTTCCGTTGCACAAAATTTGAGATCTGGTTCTCAAATTTTCCAACAACAAAATCCGTTGTCGTAAATTGGGCTTTAAGAATTTTTGAATGAATCACAACGAACGATCTATGTTTTTAAAAATTTACACTATTTGATGTCCTATACACAGTACAAGGTGCGTTAACAGTCCCAATTAGGTCTATTTGTTCAGGTGTAGATACTTCTAGGGACACTTTACCTGCTGAGCCAGTAATTTAAAGGGACACATGTCCTGCTGATGGGAGGACAGTCCGTAAAAAGGAGGACACAACATTGGCAGGGACACTACTGCTGAACCAAGAATGGGATATTTCCAGGGACGGTCCACCATGGATTCATGAACATTGAGAGTGATACCTCCAGAGACCATATGTTGCTGAGCTGGGGATGGAGGGAACAATGGTATGTCTTGGAATGACATTTCCTGGGACACGGCATTGTGTCAAGACCTTTTGTGGGCGTTCCGAGCTGTTGTATTTTCCAGGGGGGGGGGGGGATCAGGGGAGGTGGAGGAGTGGGGTAGCAGAAGGACCTGGGTGCGGAAATCAAATCGGAAAAGCTTACCAATAATTTGGTTTTGTGGTCCCTTTCAAAAATTGTATGCAGTTCTACAGTAAAACACAAGGTGGCAGCATAGTTCAACCATTGCCACAAAAAGCAACAATGTTTATGTCAAGGTTAAAAAGCAAAAAAAACAAAAACAGCATGAAGAGCGATATGTTTATTGAAACTGTGGTCTGTCATTCAAAATATCATATGATCAGTTTTCGTTTTGTACTTGTGACCTGCTGCTCTCATGAAAATAATATCTGGTGACCTTGCCATGAAAGTCCTTGTTTAGACACCTCCTGCTATGTGCTGATCTCCTTCAGCCTGTTTCCAGGCACTTACTGTCTACATGCACTGTAAAGGTACGTACATACGATATGAAAATCGAAAGGAAAACGTTGTCCGACTAACGCTCTGCCGATTTTTGGATCGACATGAGACTAGCATGCAACAAAAAACGGACGAACGGTCGTCCGAAAATCTGATCGTGTGTACGAGGCTTGACAATAGCTGCATGCCATTTCTTAGAACGAGTTTTCTGATGATGACAACAGTGGACCATGCATGGTAATATATGTCTAAATCTCCATAGTGCACAAGGTCACATCATACATGCTGCATGACCAGTCATTACAAATGGCATTTTAACAACCACATCATAAGATTGTTTTATTATAAAAAAATAAAATAAAAAATGTACTCTATTAAAGTCTAAAATGTTTTGGAAAAAAATTATGGATAATATGCTATATGGCCAAACGTTTATGGGTCTGACCATATAATTCTTATGAGCTTGTTGGACATCCCATTCCAAAAGCATGGGAATTAATATGGAGTGGGCCACCTTTGTGACTGTTACATACTGATGTCCAATTAAAAAACCTAGCTCACCATCGGTATTCCAAGTCATCCCAAAGGTGTTCAGTAGGGTTGAGGTCAGGTACAGGTGTTGGATGGGAAGACCTGATCCCAGAGGTGTTCAGTAGGGTTGAGGTCATGTACTGATCCTGGACAAGAAGACTTGACCTCAAAAGTGTTCAGTAGGGTTGAGGTCAGGTACTGATTTTGGATGAGAAGACCTGATCTCAAAGGTGTTCAGAAGTGTTGAGGTCAGGTACTGATATTGGATGAAAAGACCTGACCCCAAAGGTGTTCAGTAGGGTTGAAGTCAGGAACTGATGTAGGATGAGTAAAGGTGATCCCAAAGGTGTTCAGTAGGGTAAGGTTGGGTGTTGGATGAAAAGGCCTGATCCCAAAGGTGTTCAGTAGGTTTGAGGTGAGGTGTTGATGTTGGATGGGAAGACCTGATCCCAAAAGTGTTCAGAAGGGTTGAGGTCAGGTGTTGATGTTGGGTGGGAAGACCTGATCCCAAAAGTGTTCAGAAGGGTTGAGGTCAGGTACTGATATTGGATGAAAAGACCTGACCCCAAAGGAGTTCAGTAGGGTTGAAGTCAGGAACTGATGTAAGATGAGAAAACCTGATCCCAAAGGTGCTCAGTAGGGTAAGGTTGGGTGTTGATGTTGGATGAGTAGACCTGATCCCAACGGTGTTCAGTAGGTTTGAGGTGAGGTGTTGATGTTGGATGGGAAGACCTGATCCCAAAGGTGTTCAGAAGGGTTGAGGTCAGGTGTTAATGTTGGGTGGGAAGACCTGATTCCAAAAGTGTTCAGTAGGGTTGAGTTCCGATACTGATTTAGGATGAGAAGACCTTGCCCACACTCTGTGTTAAACTTCCTACTAAAGGTATTCAGTAGGGCCGAGGTCAGGGCTCTGTCTCAGGGCTCTGTGACCACACCAATCTGGCCAAACCATGTCTTTATGAAGCTGACTTTATACACAGGGGTACAGCCATGCTGGAACAGAAAAGGGCCTTCCCCAAAGTGTTTCCACAAGGTTGGAAGAGTACAATTGTCTAAAATGTCTTTGTATGCTGTAGTATTAACAAACCCCTGAGCTCAATGATATGGAGGGGAGGCCTACATAGCTTTGGCCGTATATTCTATATTAGGATAGATTTCAAATAAAGTTATTTGACATTAAGTCAACCTATCCCCAAAACCTGAAAAAGCTCAGTGAGTTGAGGGTTAACTGACAGTGACACCTTACCTGTCCACCCATTATTAATCTATTTCAGGTGTTCTATGTACCATGCATGTTGTTACTTTCGCTTGTTGCTATTGTTTTCTATGCAAATGCTAATGTGCCGCACCCATGTTCTCACAATTTTTTTTTAGTAGTAAAGCTAATTGTGTAAGATAAATCAGCTTTTGCTCTAATAATGGAGTACATTTTGTTCCTGTTTGTTTTATTATACTTTACAGGGAAACATTTCCATCCTTCATGTAGATGGCAGTGCTCATACCGCATGTGATGGAACCATTCCATACCCATTGGTGGGCAAAGTCACCAATGGGCCCTTGTGCAAGATTGATTTTTGGCCCCCACCATGACACTGCTGACCAAGCAAGAGCCATATCTAGATTTACACGACAGCAGGAGAGGGTCTCAATACCCATCTGACTCACATCTAGCAAAAAAGGCCCCTAAGTCCCAGAGGGCCCTTGTGCGGCTGCACAGTCTGTACCAATGGTATATCCATCTTTGGTCATACACAGTAATACAACAATGTCAAAGAGGGGTGCCTATTTATCCAACTTGCTTAGAAACAGTTGCGGGCCCCTCTAAACAACCCCTGGGTTCCTAAATCTCTTTAGGGTTCTTCCAACCCCTGCACTTCCCAGGGAATATACTTTTTTTTAGTTCCAGCCACCTTGCAGTCAGAGAGACCATGACTGATGGGACTGGAGTAATTGGGCATGCAAGCTGTCATCAAGTGTCAAGCCCTTCACTGCTATCAGGGGCGTGCAGGCCATCGGGATGGACCACCAGAGAACGCTGCTTCCTTTCAAGTTCAAATCACTGAAAGCATGTTTCACATCTCCAGAGTTCTAAGCTGCCAGTAGAATGGTCCTGCACCTACAGCCAGCCACCTACAGTATGTTCCCGTTCAGAGACTCCCCCTGCCATTTCCCTGTGGAGCAGGTCAAGGGTTTCCACCAGCAGACCACCTGGACTACCAGCTGCTGTGTAAAAGGTGCTGTCCCCAGGAAGTGACATCATCGCCACCTGGCACCTACAGGAAATGGGCAGAAACCGTTGTGTAATTTTTTTCTGCTTTATTTATTTATTTTTGAGTCGCTGGGGATTTGCAGGATAGGCAGACCAAACAAGGTCTGTCTTACAGATTTTATTTGTATTTTAAAAACACCAACATTTTAACGAAACAATTTGGCTGCGCTGGCTGTCCACAGAGGTTACCAGAGACCAGATCGTCTCTGACCGCCTCTATGGTCTTGGAAGACCGGAGCGACGTCATCTGGTCTAGGGTGGAAGTAAAAAATTTTTTTTTTTTTTTGCAAAGCAAAAGATCAAAAAATTTTTTTTTGATCTTTTGCTTTTAAAGGTAGAGGAGAAATTTGGGAAATTTGACCCCGGATTTCTCCATAAAGAGAAAATGCCATCCTTTATTTCTATTAAAAGGGATTTTTACATTCCTTGTAAAAGGAATAAAAGTGATTAAAAAAAAAAAATTAAAGGGACAGCGTCAAAATAAAAAATAAAAAAAAATTAGAAAAAAAAAAAATTAAAGCTCCCCTATCCCTCCGTGCTTGCGTGCAGAAGTGACCGCATACTTATATGTAAAAAGTGTTTGCACCACACATGTTTGGTATTGCCGTGACCGATACAGCAAGAGCAATAATTCTAGCACTAGACTTCCTCTGTAACTCTAAGCAGGTAACCTGTAAAAAATGTTTAAAGCCTCATCTATGGAGATTTTTAAGTAACGTAGTTTTTCGCCATTCCATGACCATGCGCAGTTTTAAACTGTGACATGTTAGATATTTATTTACTCAGTGTAACATCATCTTTTATATTTTACAAAAAAATTGAGCTAAGTATTGAGGTTTTCTTTGCATTAAAATTCATTAAAGTGTATTTTTTCCTCAAAAATTGCATTTGAAAAACTGCTGTGTTACATAAAATATTGCAACAACCGCCATTTTATTTTCTAGGATTGCTGCTAAAATATATATATATATATATATATATATATATATATATATATATATATATATATATATATACATATATATATATAATGTTTGGGGGTTCTAAGTAGTTTTCTAGCAAAAAATACTGATTTAAACTAGTAAACAAAAAGTGCTAGAAAAGGCTTGGTTGGCAAGTGGATAGAGGAATGAGCTCCCCTAGTGTAGTAATCAGTTTAAAAAAAAATAAATGTATTAGGTAACGCACTCACATGGACTAAAACAGAAACGGCTTATCTTATAATATGTATATAAGGCCCAGGGAAAATGGCAGCATCTCCACTTCAGGTTACGTTGTGTAATAACGTCACGCGCCTCCGCCCTACGCGTTACGTCATATCAAGTGAATTCCCTAGTCGGTCCCAAGAACCTGTTCATTTTTTGGATCAGGGCTGAGGGCTCTTGAGAGTAGTACTGTGGCAGGGTGCTGTGATCTTTTCAGGAAGCTATGTACAGCACCCTGCCGGCTCCTCCCACCTGCCAGGATCCGCCTGCATTGCAAAGAATAGCACAAAGACCCAGTGATGATGTCACTGGTTCTAAACGGAAAATATGTAATGAAAATAGAAAGGGTTTGTTAAAAATATCATTAGCGTGTTGATTAGGTGGGGAAAAGAGGAACCAGGGAAAGCAAAACATAAGCAGATTAAACTTCAGCTTTGAGGTCCTGTAAATAAGGTTCTGACTTTGAATTTCTTAGTGCAGTTGACATAAGCTTGTAGGCATAGATTATTGTCTGCTCTAACGTCTAGGCTGCACAGGGATTAGGTTGTATAAGATGTGCCCGATAGAAAAACACAGACAGAGACTTCTACAGTGAGGTGAATCAGAGCATAGTCGGCACAAAAAGTACATACACGGCATATACAGGAGGTAAGAAAAAAACAATAAAATAAGTTCTTTACAACTATTTTGCACAAGAAGACGATCTACACCAGTACTTAATGAAGAGATACTTTGAACACAATATTTTTTTATTTATTTCTAAGGGGGTGGTTTAGTATTTGCCAATGTATATATGCACACGGGTAGCCATGGGCTACATGGGCAACTGTTGTTTGCATGGGTGACCATGCGATTTTTTTTTTTTTTATGACCAAAACTGCGTGATCGTGTGTTATCCACAAGTGTGGCGCTCAAAAGATTCTCCTGTATTTATAATCTCTTATGGATATGTTTGGATGCGGCTTTGCACGATTCATTGCTTGTTCCTACTAGCTGTATAACACTGTTTGGCTGGGAAAAAATAGTTAGCTACTGTCTGGCTGACTGGGTACAAATTCCCACAGATTCACTCCAAAATCTTGTGGAAAGCCTTCTCAGAAGAGTGGAGGCTGTTTTAGTTTCAAAGGGTGTGGGCAATCCTATAATGGCCATCGTTTTGGAATGAGATGTCCAACAAACTCATATTGGTTTGATGGTCAGGTATCCACAAACGTTTGGTCATATAGTGTAGCTCTAGATCAGTGGTCTCCAAACTGTGACCTGGTGGCCAGATGTGGCCCTTTGCTTGCTTTTATCTGGCCCTTGTGGCACTATTCCTCCCACTGATATCAATGATGGACACTATTCCTCCCACTGACACCAATGATGGACACTATTCCTCCCACTGACACCAATGATGGACACTATTCCTCCCACTAATAGCAATGATGGGCACTATTCCTCCCACTGATACCAATAAGGGGGCACTATTCCTCCCACTGATATCAATGATGGGGCACTATTCCTCCCACCAACACCAATGATGGACCCTATTCCTCCAACCGACACCAATGATGGACACTATTCCCCCCACTGATAGCAATTATGGGCACTATTCCTCCCACTGATACCAATGATGGGGCACTATTCTTCCAATTGATACCAATGATGGGGCACTATTATTCCCACTGATACCAATGATGGGACACTATTCCTCCCACTGATACCAATGATGGACCCTATTCCTCCCACTGATATCAATGATGGACCCTATTCCTCCCACTGATATCAATGATGGACACTATTCCTCCTACTGATAACAATGATGGGACACTATTCCTCCAACCGACACCAATGATGGACACTATTCCCCCCACTGATAGCAATGATGGGCACTATTCCTCCCACTGATACCAATGATGGGGCACTATTCTTCCAATTGATACCAATGATGGGGCACTATTATTCCCACTGATACCAATGATGGGACACTATTCCTCCCACTGATACCAATGATGGGGCACTATTCGTCCCACCGATACCAATCCAATAATGGGGCACTATTCCTTCCACTGACACCAAAGATGGGACCCTAGCCCTCTACCTAATAGTAAAGATGGGGCACAGTTTACTCCCACCGTCCCCTCTAAAGTCTGAAGGACAGTAAACTGGCCCTATGTTTAGAAAGTTTGGTGACCCCTGATCTAGATCTATGCTTGTGCTTTCTTGATTCTTATACCCCACTGCCGTTCCCCCAGATGTAGTCTTAAAAAAACAAAAACGATAGGCTTTCTGCAGTATCTAATGACCTGAAACACCCACAATGCTCCTAATAGCCATTGACCATGTGCTCTCAGTCAAGTCTAGGCTGTGCGGGAGCAGTGTTTTTTAATTGGTAGCAAAAAGGAGGTAATTTAAGCCCAAATAATGTAGCTGGTATAGGTTGGCATGGCCAGCTTGTTGGTGGGTGCAGTGGTAATAACACACACAGTCCAGGTGCAATTAGTAGGACTTGTATTGTAGTAAAGGCAAAACAGTTCACAACAAACCCAGCTGGAGAAGTCCCAACCGGGAGCACTCACGAATACCAACAGTGTGTGGAGGAGCAGGTGTCAGCCGAACTAACAGCGTCTGTCTGGAGGGGCAGAAGGGCAGAGGGCTTGGTGGTCTCATACCCAAACGGGAAGATGTCCAAGAGATTGCGCTTTCTCACCTCATATGGAACCCTTCCCTGCCACAAATACTAGCCCTGACAGGTAAACTGTCCTTACACTACCCAAACACAAATTTGTGCCAAACCTGGGAGCCAGGGCCTTAAATAGGCTTTGCCTGACCCAAGATGGCTGCTAGAGTCACATGGGATGACAGTATCCAATTAGATAGCTTCCCCAGTGGCCCTGGAAACCATAGATGAACCATGTCCCTCTTGGCTTTCTCTCCCCCTGCTATGCCACTGTGGTTAAGCGCCACCTACAGTGGAGACAACAGACTGCACCTGCCTACATGCTGATTTAAGTGTGCCTTTTATCAGATTACCTTAACCACTTAGCGCCTGCCCTTGTGCATTGTACTGAGGATGAGCGGCCGCTGGAGGCAAAGAATCGTACTAGTTCCTTCCCCCTCCTCCCATTATAAGTCATTGATTGCTGTCATTAGTAGTATATATAAAAAAAGAAAAAAAACAAACAAATAAAAATTCCAGTATATGCTGTATACCAAAGTTTATAGGGGGTTATAGTGGCTGGACACTTTAAGAGCCTGAACTTTTTCAAAGACTGGATTTATGCCTGGAAAAAAAGAAAAATCCTTGTAAGGCTGTCCTCCCACATTGTCTTCTCGTCCTCTTGTCCCTGCTTCACTCCAGACTCTGGATGTAATGCCAGATTCACATGCAGCCACCGGATTCCAAGAGTTCCAAGAATCAGCAGATTCCTGTGGCTGGAACGACCAGGGCATGCCCTTAGCATGTTCACATGCAGCCGCACACGCAGCAGATAGCTGCGGTTATGGATGGATGTCCGAGCCTAGGCGCAGTCAACTGCATAACAGGCTTTGTACATCTGTCCCTAACCGTAGCTGACCGCGCTGTGTGCGGCTGCGTGCAGCCAACCGGATTCCAGCGGCAAGAATCAACAGATCCTGGAGGCTGGAATGACGCAGGCATGCGATTAGCAGCGGACATTCAGCCTATTTAAAATGATTGGCAGGTTGACAGCGTTCTTCGCTGC
Source organism: Lithobates septentrionalis (assembly GCA_037952835.1). Classification (NCBI taxonomy): domain Eukaryota; kingdom Metazoa; phylum Chordata; class Amphibia; order Anura; family Ranidae; genus Lithobates; species Lithobates septentrionalis. The sequence goes on from JBBDGP010001835.1 coordinate 86,284, forward strand.
TAATCGCATTGCCCGCTGATTCTTGCCGCCGGAATCTGGTGGCCGTGGGCATCCAGTCGTATGAAAAAAGCGGTACATCCCAAACAAAAAGTCAACAACGGATGTGCCTCTTCTACCTGTCCAGCTCCTCTCCCCTTGCTGCGATAGCGCCCGCCTCCCCCATCCGTTACTATTACTGGTAATTGTTGGCTGTCAAATTGACAGCCAAAAATTGCTTTATATTACGCAGTATTAGCAGCTGTTGAAATACAGCATGTCCTGTGTAAAATGACACTTGCGGATATTCTGCAAGTGTCATAGAGTAATACATAGTAAGAATGTGTTGTTACATTGTATTTACTGTTTCATTCATAGGTAGATCAAATGTAAGACCTTTAAAATGCATATAATATCAGTTAAAGGAGAAGTATAGCCAAAGCTTGTTTGGCTGTACTTCTCCTGTGGATCACAGGAGTGCAATTCGTTCTGCACTCCTGTGACCCGTTTTCAGCAGACAGCGGGCTAAAACCCGCCGTCGAATGACTTCACGGAGCCGGTTCGGGCTGGGGAAAGATTGTGACAATATGGTCGGGATCCACCCACAACCCTGGACTGGTACCTGTCTCATCCTCTCAACGAGGCACTGGGAGCCAGAGTCGACCACCCCCCGTCCCCTCCACAGCCCATCGCTCCAGTGAACAGGGCCGGTGCTACCACTAGGCAAACTAGGCAGCCACCTAGGGCGTCCTGCTGCCTAGGGCCCCCACCCCTGTGGTGTTCCTACTCTCTCCTCTCTGCAGCAAGCAACTAAGTCTCAGCATCAGCAGGCAGCCACCGCTCCTTTCGCACATAGTGTCAGAGGCGCAGCGGCAGCGGAGGACTGTGTCTGTGTCCCAACTCCCGAATGAATAGAAACAAGCAAACATTCATTGATGGGCATTGGAAGGCTGCATTTATGGGCGCTGGTAGGCTGCATTTGCTAGGCACTGGTGAGGCTACATTTGATGGGCGCTGGAAGGGTTCATTTGATGGGCACTAGTGAGGCTGCATTGATGGGCGCTGGTAGGCTGCATTGATGGGCGCTGGTAGGCTGCATTGATGGGCACTGGTAGGCTGCATTGATGGGCGCTGGTAGGCTGCATTTGATGGGCACTAGTGAGGCTGCATTTGATGGGCACTAGTGAGGCTGCATTGATGGGCGCTGGTAGGCTGCATTGATGGGCACTGGTAGGCTGCATTGATGGGCGCTGGTGAGGCTGAATTTGATGGGCGCTGGTGAGGCTGCATTTGATGGGCGCTGGTGAGGCTGCATTTGATGGGCGCTGGTGAGGCTGCTTTTGTTGGGCGCTGGTGAGGCTGCATTTAATGGGTGCTGGTGGGCTGCATTTGATGGGCACTTCATTAAAAAGGTGGAGTCAGGGGTGGAGCCAAGGGGGGGCGGCAAAATGAGGTTTCACCTAGGGTGTCAAAAATCCTTGCACCAGCCCTGCCAGTGAAGGCGGGGGGGGGGGTGCAGAGCAGAGAGCTGATGACTGACAGTCACCAGCTCTCTGCCCAGGGAGGTCTGAGAACTGAGCGATCGACAGTGTTTGATCACTCTCAGTCTTAGAAATGGCAGGGGACAGATGCAGCATCCACCTAGGTAAGTACGATTCTTGAAAAAAAAAAAAAAACAACCTCCTCTTTTACCTTACCTGTAATTTTTTTTTAAATATAAAATGTATTGCTATTTAACCCCTTATTAAAACTTTGTCAAACCTAATCAGCCCTAGTTAACTCCTCCCAGTCCTCCCTTTCTCCTCATAGCCATTATTCTTCTGCTAATTTTTTTTATTTCTATTTTTTACCATTATTATTTTTTTTTTCATTTTTGTTTGCTTTTTTCTTTTGTTGAATAAAAAAAAAGGTGCAAAAAAAAAAAAAAAGAGAAAAGAAATTATATATTTGTATTTACATAGTTAGTCAGGTTGAAAAAAGACACAAGTCCATCTAGTTCAACCATAAATATAAATAAATATATAAATAAATAAAAAATAATATCAAACAATCCCATATACCCAATCCTGTATCCACAGTTGATCCAGAGGACGGCGAAATATATTTGCAGTAAAACAATTTTTTTTTCAACCAGTACTGGTCAAATTTTTGTATATAGATATATAGATTACATAGAAATTAAAAAAAGTTTGCAAAAAGCAGCTTAATTTGTCTCTAAAAAAATAAAAAAATAAAAAATAAAAAAGGATGTGTGCTTTTCTTTGTTATCTTAGTTATTTACAAAGGTATTGATGAATAAACACGCTCATAGTGGAAATGGGAAATGGTTAAAATGAAGCATACAGCGGTTGATTCACTAAAGGCAAATAGCCTGTTGACTTTGCAAGGGAAGTTGCACTTTGCAAGCCTGGTGAATGAGGTGAAGCGCTGCTGACTTCCATCATCCACGTAAGTGACACTTATTTTCTGTGTATTAACTGGCAGCTAGATGTAAGCCATGCCAAGGTCAGCAAGATAGTGGCCCCAACACCCATTTGACCCATATCTAGTGTAAATGGGCTCCTAAGTTCCCACGGGGGGCCCTAGGTGATATGCCCACCCCTGCCTGGACACCATGGACCACATTAACCACTTGCTTACTGGGCATCTAAACCCCCCCTTCTGCCCAGACCAATTTTCAGCTTTCAGCGCCGTCACTTTTTGAATGACAATTACGCGGTCATGCTACACTGTACCCAAATGAAATTTTTATCATTTTTTTCCTACAAATAGAGCTTTCTTTTGGTGGTATTTGATCACCTCTGGGTTTTTTATTTTTTGTTAAAAAATAAATAAAACAGACCGAAATTCTGTCAAAAAAATACAAAACCGTTTTATATTTTGTTAATAAATTTTGCAAACAGGTAATTTTTCTTCTTCATTGATGTACGCTGATGAGGCTGCACTGATGGGAACCGATAGGCTGCATTGATGGGCACTAATAGGCGGCACTGATGGGCACTGATAGGCTGCACTGATGGGCACCGATAGGCTGCATTGATGAGCATTGATAAGGCAGCACTGATGGGCACTAATAGGCGGCACTGATGGGCACTAATAGGCGGCACTGGTGGGCACTGATAGGTGGCATTGGTGGGCACTAAGAGATGGCACTGATGGGTGACACTGATGGGCATCACTGAAGGGCATTGATAGGTGGCACTGAAGGGCACTAATAGGTGGCACTGATAGGTGGCACTAATAGCTGGCACTGATGGGCACTGATAGGTGGCAGTGATAGGGAACTGATGGGTGGCAGTGATGGGCACTGATGGTTGGCAGTGATGGGCACTGATCGGCACTGGTAAGTGACACTGATAGGCAGCACTGCTCGGTGGAACTGATGAGGCACTGATTGGCACCACTGGTGGGCATTGATAGGTGGCACTCGTGGGCATTGATAGGTGGCACTGATTGCTGGCCCTTATGCATTGATTCGTAGCACTGTGTGGGCACTGGCAGGTGGCACTGGAAGGCAGTATTGGTGGGCACAGATGAGACGGCTTCGCCTTCTTTCTCTTCGGGACCGATGTCCTTTGCACTGAAGCCGGTGATCAGCTTTTTCTTCTCCTCATGCTGTCAGCGTGAGGAGAAAAAAAAAAAAAAGATTACCGCTCTTCTGTTTACATCATGTGATCAGCTGTCATTGGCTGACAACTGATCACGTGGTAAGGGGTTGGGGTCAGCCCCTTACTTTCGATCTGTGATCACCCGAATCTCATTGACTCGGTGATTACAGCGCGTGCAGGGCGCGCACAAGGAGCGTGCAAAGGGTAGGACGTGTATTGACAGCCTCCTGGCAAAGTAGATCCGCTCTGTAGCCGTCATTCGCCTATAGCGCGGATCTAAAGGCGTTAAAGGCCTAGTCAAACTTTTGCAATCCCTTGTGGTGCCCTAAGGTATGTTAGGTCACATATTAACATGCCTTGCATTATGGCAGCCGATTCATTATGGAAGTCTCTTCATTATGGCAGCCCATTTATTATGGCAGTCCCTTCATTATGGCAGCCCATTCATTATGGTAGTCCCTTCATTATGGCAGCCCATTCATTATGGCAGCCTATTCGTCAAATATGGTCTGCCAATGAACAACAACAGATCGAAAGAAAACACACATGCCTTTTTTTTTTAACAACCCAGTTCACCACAAGGCACGGTATATATGCAAGTGCCCTCCATGATTCATCACATACAGTGCAGAACCTGCAGTAATCACTAGTCCTGCATTGTATCTGATGACATTGGGGGTCAGTGACATGTCTGAACATCATATTCCACATCTTCTTGGGGCACATTTCATTTATTTTGGTCAGTTTGGAGTTCTGCTTTAAGCATTCCTCCTCAGACATCCTTTCCAGACGTCCCTACACGTGATTTCTGTATCGCTCGTAAAGCCATAAGAATTAAATCTCAGTGATAGGAACAAAGTGCGTGTTTGAACTCTTTAATCCGAGATTATTAGTGTATATTTTAAGATCCATGGCTGTCTGTAGCTTTGTAATTCCGGTGTGCGTTTCAAACTTAATCTGGATGGGATTTATCTACTTTTATTTAAATCTACAAATGTTGTCAGTTATGGTATTGTCCTGAAACCACACTTTACATGAACTTTATACATACAGTGCCTTGAAAAAGTATTTATTCTTTATTTTGTATTATTTTTATTATTTATAGTATTTATTTATTATAAACTTTCAACATTTTGTCAGGTTACAACCAAAAACGTAAATGTATTTTATTGGGATTTTATGTGATAGACCAACACAACGTGGCACATAATTGTGAAGTGGAAGGGAAATTATAAATGGTTTTCAATTTTTTTTTTACAAAGAAATATGTGAAAAGTGTGGGGGGTGCATTTGTATGGCGCCCCCCTGAGTCAATACTTTGTAGAACCCCCTTTCTCTGCAATTACAGCTGCAAGTCTTTTTGGGGATGTCTCTACCAGCTTTGCACATCTAGAGAGGGACATTTTTGCCCATTCTTCTTCTTTGCAAAATAGCTCAAGGTCTGTCAGATTGGACGGAAAGCGTCTGTGAACAGCAATTTTCAAGTCTTGCCACAGATTCTCAATTGGATTAGGGTCTGGACTTTGACTGGGCCATTCTAACACATCAATATGCTTTGATCTAAACCATTCCATGTTTAGGGTCGTTGTCCTGCTGGAAGGTGAACCTCCGCCCCAGTCTCAAGTCTTTTGCAGACTCTAACAGGTTTTCTTCTAAGATTGTCCTGTATTTGGCTCCATCCATCTTCCCATCAACTCTGACCAGCTTCCCTGTCCCTGCTAAAGAAAAGCATCCCCCCAACATGATGGGTGAACTAGAGATACTGTTGTACGGGAAGGATTTGGATTTTGTGGGAATTTCAGAGACCTGGTTCAACAACTCTCATGATTGGCTGGCAACCATTCAAGGGTATACCCTTTATCACAGGGAAAGTGAGGGTAAAAAAGGTGGAGGGGTATGCCTATATATCAAGAATAATGTACAAGTGAAGGTGAGAGAAGACATGAATAAGGGAGCTAGGGAGGAGGTGGAATCCTTATGGGTAGAGCTCCAAAGGGATAAGCTAAGGGGAAAATAATACTGGGAGTATGCTATAGGCCCCCTAACCTGAGGGAGGAAGTGGAGACAGATCTCCTATCATAAGTTGGATTAGCAGCAAGGATGGGAAATGTTATCATAATGGGGGATTTTAATTATCCAGACATAGACTGGGCGGAGGGAACCACGCATTCATCTAAGGCTCGCCAGTTCCTAAATGTCTTGCAGGACAATTTCATGGTTCAGATGGTAGACGCACCAACTAGAAATAAAGCGTTACTGGATCTACTGATTACCAACAATACAGTACAGACCTGATCACGGATGTGGAAATACGGGACAATTTAGCGATCTCAGGTCAATTGGCTTCAGTATAAATCACACAAATAGGAAACATAAGGGGAATACATAGACACTGAATTTCAAAAGAGCCAACTTCCCTAAACTACAAACCTTGTTAGAAGGCATAAACTGGGATGTAATCTTAGGAACAAAGAACACAGAGGAGAGATGGGTTTGCTTCAATAGCATATTAAATAAGGGCATTAGCCAATGCATCCAAAAAAGAGAACAAAAGTCCTGGATGTCTTAACTGCAATGTAAAAATGCATATAAAAAGCAAAGGAGAAGGCCTTCAAAAAATACAAGGTTGAGGGATCATCATCAGCATTCAGACTTTATAAGAAATGCAACAAGAAATGTAAGGGTGGAATTAAGATAGAACACGAAAGACACATAGCGGAGGAAAGCAAAAAAAAATCCCAAGAAATTCTTTAAGTATGTAAACAGTAAAAAAGGAAGGACATACCATGTTGGCCCCATAAAGAATGAGGAAGGAAATCTGGTTACAAAGGATGGGGAGATGGCGAAGGTATTGAATTTATTCTTCTCCTCAGTCTTCACGAGGGAATCAGAGGGCTTCAGTCACCAAAACTGCAGTGTTTATCCTCATGACACATCACAGGAAGCACCTCCATGGTTAACAGAGGACAGAATTAAAATTAGCCCTGGGAAACGTAACATTAATAAATCACCGGGACCAGATGGCTTGCCCCCGAGGTTACTTAGGGACCTCAGTCAAGTAATTGCCAGACCATTGTTCCTAATTTTTACTGACAGTCTACTGACTGGAATGGTACCAGCTGATTGGAGAAAAGCCAATGTAGCACCAATATTTAAAAAGGGCCCAAAATACATCCCTGGGAATTGCAGACTGGTTAGCCTAACATCAATAGTATGCAAGCTCTTGGAGGGGATGATAAGGGACTATATACAAGATTTTAGGAATTGGAACGGTATCATTAGCAGTAATCAGCATGGATTCATGAAGAATTGTTCTTGCCAAACCAATCTATTAACCTTCTATGAGGAGGTGAGTTGCCATCTAGATAATGAAGGCCCGTAGACATGGTGTATCTGCATTTTGCAAAAGCATTTGACACAGTTCCCCATAATCGTTTACTGTACAAAATAAGGTTTGTTGGCATGGACCATAGGGTGAGTACATGGATTAAAAACTGGCTACAAGGCCGAGTTCAGAGGGTGGTGATAAATGGGGAGTACTCGGAATGGTCAGGGGTGGGTAGTGGGGTCCCCCAGGGTTCTGTGCTGGGACCAATCCTATTTATTTTGTTCATAAACGACCTGGAGGATGTTTAAGATTGAATGACCAGTTCAATCTTAAACAGTTCAATCTCTGTATTTGCGGACGATACTAAGCTAAGCAGGACAGTAACTTCTCCGCAGGATGTGGAAACCTTACAAAAAGATCTGAACAAATTAATGGGTTGGGTAACTACACGGCAAATGAGGTTAAATGTAGAAAAATGTAAAATAATGCATTTGGGTGGCAAAAATATGAACACAATCTATAACACTGGGGGGGAGAACCTCTGGGGGAATCTAGGATGGAAAAGGACCTGGGGGTCCTAGTAGATGATAGGCTCAGCAATAACATTCAATGCCAAGCTGCTGCTAACAAAGCTAACAGAATATTGTCATGCATTAAAAAGGGGATCAACTTGAGAGATAAAACCATAATTCTCCTGCTCTACATAACTCTGGTCCAGCCGCACCTAGAGTATGCTGTCCAGTTCTGGGCACCAGTCCTCAGGAAGGATGTACTGGAAATGGAGAAGAAAAAGAAGGGCAAACAAGCTAATAAAGGGTCTGGAGGATGTTAGTTATGAGGAAAGGTTGTGAGCACTGAACTTATTCTCCCTGGAGAAGAGACGCTTGAGAGGGGATATGATTTCAATTTACAAATACCGTACTGGTGACCCCACAATAGGGAGAAAACTTTTTCGCAGAAGGGAGTTTACCAAGACACGTGGGCATTTATTAAAATTAGAAGAAAAGAGGTTTAACCTTAAACTACGTAGAGGGTTCTTTTACTGTAAGAGCGGCAAGGATGTGGAATTCCCTTCCACAGGCGTTGGTCTCAATGGGGAGCAGTTTCGATAGTTTCAAAAAACGATTAGATAAGCACCCGAACAACCAAAACATACAGGGCTATACAATGTAATACTGACATTTAATCACACACAGGTTGGATTTGATGGACTTGTGTCTCTTTTCAACCTCACCTACTGTGTAACTATGTAACATGATACTGCCACCACCATGTTTCACGGTGGGGATGGTGTGTTCAATGTGATATGCAGTGTTAGTTTTCCGCCACACAGCGTTTTGCGTTTAGGCCAAAAAGTTCAATTTTGGTCTCATCTGAAGAGAGCACCTTCTTCCACATGTTTGCTGTGTCCTCCACATGGCTTCTGGCAAACTGCAAATAGGACTTCTTATGGTTTTCTTTCACCAATGTCTTTCTTCTTGTCACTCTTCCATAAAGGGCAGATTTGTGGAGAACACGACTAATAGTTGTCCTGTGGACAGATTCTCCCACCTGAGCTGTGGATCTCTGCAGCTCCTCCAGAGTTACCATGAACCTCTTGACTGCTTCTCTGATGAATGCTCTCCTTGCCCGGCCTGTCAGTTTAGGTGGACGGCCATGTCTTGTTAGGATTGCAGTTGTGCCATACTCTTGGACACATTCTACGGATTGGATTCCCCCATGTCAGGCACAGTGAATTGCTGATATGGGTTTCTTGTTCATCGTATATGGTGAAACTTCACACCCATCTTACCAAGTGATGCCACAAGTGCGGACGAGCCTTGCGATGTAGAGAAAGGCCCGGGCTGGGTTATAAGCCACAAGCACAGACTGACCCCCTGTAATAAGGGGTCTACAGGAGCTGGTAAGCAGATTCTTCAGCTTTTGGTGGAGGCATTGCTGCACAAGGAGGTGGATGGTGTCGATTGACACCAAGAACTTTAGATCTACTTCACTAATATCTGTGGATTCACCAATGGACAATTTGATTTTTCATATTATTCATTTTCTGTTAAGAGCCCGAAGGAAAAAATAAAAAAATAGGTAAAGGGCAGGAATGACTAGGCCAGCAGGGTAGTACAGCAGTCAGTGGGTTAATGGTAAAGTGGTCAGGGGTCGGTAAGGGGCTGTAGGCATTTATTGCTGTAGGTAATGCTAGGGAGGGGCAAAGACTGTGGGGAGGTGGGGTCGTGAAGTCTGAGGGGCACTCCGAGGCAGACAGACGATGAAGAAGCTTCCCACCCTCCCGTCCTGATGATGTTGGACTTGTGAGTTGGTTGTAGTGTTATTGTGGTTGGGGTCGTCCAAATTTTGCTGTGTAAGATCAGAGTAAGGACCCGTCTATGGTATGGCATCCTATGGTTAATCCCAGTTAGCGGTGGTTTAACAGGCTTTGTGGAGATGGAGGTGTCTGCGGGAAATTTAGTATTGTTCTCGAGCCGGTGTTCTGTGGCTGAGGACCTTCAAGTGGTTTCGAAGATACAAAGTTTGTGTTTGTTTCGGTAGTACCTCCAAGGATCGGCAACCTGGGGGTCATTATTGTTATTGTTCTATATTTCTGTTCTAAGTAATGTTGATATGTTTATTGTTAATAAATGGCTGCTACGGCCCATTTTACTCCAAAAGATAAGTGGAAAGTGGGGGTTCACTGGGCTGTAGAGGTCTACAGAAGCACATCCAGCACTACCTCTAATGCCGCGTACACGCGAGGGGACTTCTCTTCGGACTGAACTCCGAAGGACTTTTCGATGGAGTTCCAACGAAACGGACTTGCCTACACACGATCACACCAAAGTTCGATCATTTCGAACGTGATGACGTACGACCGCACTAGAATAAGGAAGTTCATAGCCAGTAGCCAATAGCTGCCCTTGCGTCGTTTTTGGTCCGTCGGACTAGCATACAGAGGAATGGATTTTTGGATAGGAATTGAGTTGTCGGAAACATTTGAAACGTGTTCTATTTCTAAGGTCCGTCAGATTTTTAGACAGAAAAGGTCCGATGAAGCCCACACACGATCGAATTGTCAGACGGATTCGTTCAGTCGGACCTTTGATGCCGAAAAGTCCGGTTGTGTGTACGCGGCATAAGTCATGATTATGTAGCGCGACTCTATGTTTTATTATAAAAGTATTGGGACGTGTGCCTTTACACACACATTTAAACTTTAACGGCATCCCAGTCCTATGCCCCGTACACACGGTCGGACTTTGTTCGGACATTCCGACAACAAAATCCTAGGATTTTTTCCGACGGATGGTGGCTCAAACTTGTCTTGCATACACACGGTCACACAAAGTTGTCGGAAAATCCGATCATTCTGAACGCGGTGACGTAAAACACGTACGTCGGGACTATAAACGGGGCAATGGCCAATAGCTTTCATCTCTTTATTTATTCTGAGCATGCGTGGCAATTTGTCCATCGGATTTGTGTACACACGATCGGAATTTCCGACAACGGATTTTGTTGTCGGAAAATTTTATCTCCTGCTGTCCAACTTTGTGTGTCGGAAAATCCGATGGAAAATGTCCGATGGCGCCCACACACGGTCGGAATTTCCGACAACACGCTCCGATCGGACATTGTCCATCGGAAAATCCGACCGTGTGTACGGGGCATTAGTCTGTAGGGTTCAATATTGAGTTGGCCCACCCTTTGCAGCTATAAAAGCTTCAACTCTTCTGGGAAGGCCGTCCACAAGGTTTAGGAGTGTGTCCATGGGAATGTTTGACCATTCTTCAAGAAGCGCATTTGTGAGGTCGGGCACTGATGTTGGACGAGAAGGCCTGTCTTACAGTCTCCGCTCTAATTCATCCCAAAGGTGTTCCATCAGGTTGAGGTCAGGGCAATAGCCATCCCCAAACTGTCCTCCAGCATCCTAGCAACCAAGGACGCTTTCCAGGGTCCTAGCACCAATTGTAGTGTGTGGTAGCCAGCATGTTAGCACATTATGGTGGCGTGGGGTCTCAAGTATCCTAGCAATTAATGATGCTGTGCGGCAGCCATGCTTCTAGCGTCTAATGATGCTGTGCTACCACCAGCATCCTGGCAACAACAGGGGTTTGGGGGGCACCAGGGCTGAGGGCTCTTGAGAGGATTACTGAGGCAGGGAGCTGTGATGCTTTCAGGAAGCTATGTACAGCACCCTGCCGGCCCCTCCCACCAGCCATGATCTGTATGCATTGCATAGAGAAACTCAGAGCTCCACTGATGAAATCTCTGGGTCTAAATAAGGTGTGTAGTAAAGATGGGGAGGTTTTATTAGCATGATGATGGCAGCGGTGAGAAAGGAGGAACCAGGGAAGGCAAAATATAAGCAGCTTAAGCTGTAACACTTCCCCATTCCATCCGAAACTAACAAATATTTTTTTTTTTTACTTTACATAGATTTTAATAAGTACACTTTATTTTAGGGAAGCACATATAATGACCAACCTGCACCTTAGACGTTAGGGGTGCAACGGATCATCATCGATCCGTGATCCAATCCGCGGAGGTTGATCCGTACGGGACACCCGCGATCCGCGATATCGCTCTGTGGCCTCGGCCATAGGAAAGGCCGCGGCTTCGGCCTAGCTCCGGAGCGGCGGCCATCTTGGTACACCCGGCGGCCGTTTAGCATGTGATCGCTCCGTCCAATGACGGAGCGATCACTTGTAACGAACCGGCGTCATGTCATGACGCCGGTTCCTCTCTCCCCTCTGTGTACTGATCTGTACAGTGGAGGGGAGAGATCGGATGGCAGCAGTGCCAATACTCTGCTGCAATGCCCTGCCAATGCTCCGCTGCAATGCCCTGCCAATGCTCTGCTGCAATGCCCTGCCAATACTCTGCAATGCCCTGCTGCAATGCCCTGAAAATACTTTGCAATGCCCTGACAATACTCTGCAATGCCCTTACAATACTTTGCAATGCCCTGACAATACTCTGCAATGCCCTGCTGCAATGCCCTGACAATACTTTGCAATGCCCTGACAATACTCTGCAATGCCCTGACAATACTTTGCAATGCCCTGACAATACTCTGCAATGCCCTAACAATACTCTGCAATGCCCTGCTGCAATGCCCTGACAATACTTTGCAATGCCCTGACAATACTCTGCCAATACCCTGCCAATACTCTGACAATACTCTGCCAATAGGGAGATTGTGGATATTACAGTGGGGGAGATTTTTTTTTGTTGATCCGAAAATGATCCGAACCGTGACTCCTGATCTGAGGAATGATCCGAACCGTGAGTTTTTTGATCCGTTGCACCCCTATTAGACGTCTTAAATTTGTTTCACATTTTAATCCCATCATCGATGGGAATGCAGAATAAAGTGCTGAGTAAATGGTCGGCGCTATATAAATACCTGTAATAAAAATAAAATACAATTTATTTATAACGGCAAATGCCAGCTGATGCCAAATGTTCTCCCCATAACTAGGCACAGTGACAGAGATGAGATCCTGTACTCAGACCGGTGTGATGCCTCTGTCCCCAGATAATTATAGACCTGGGACCTTATATACCCCGTCTGCAACAGGAAGGAAAGGCAGCATCATCATCTTCTGAGATCTCTTTAAAAGTGCACCCCGCCTCATGTGAAAAAAACACCCCCTACGTCAAAGTTTCAGTCTTTCGATGTACTCTGGCTGACCACAGCTTCCCCTTTCAGCCCTGAGAACAGTGAACTTCCTCCTAAAGTAACAGAAGGAACGGCTTGCACTGGTTGTGATACGTTGTTGTCAACAAACAGGCTGAGCAAAACATTTAGCAACCTATCAGGCGTCTTCATTAATACGGTTAACGGTGCAAAGCGGGACTCAATGGACAATGGACAGTGTGTAATAGAAGATAATTAACAATGAACTGAACACTTGGGGCTGCTGGGAGCTCTTATTTGAATGTACACGTATGCTCACCATTGAGGATGAGCTTGAGTTTGGTCTAAACCCATGTTCAGCTATACCCAGAAGGAAGCTGCCAGTGACGGCCCGGTCAGCTGTGGCCAGGGCATACCTTGCCCTGCAGCTGCATGGCAGTGCAGTGCCAGTAATAGAAGATGGTTAACAATGAACTGAACATTTAAGGCCCCCAGGAGCTCTTAATTTGCAAGTATGCTCGCCATTGGGAATAAGCTTGGGTTTGGTTTTAACCCATGATAGAAGCTCTCAGTGATGGCCCGATCAGCTGTGGCCAGTGCATTCCTTGCCCCACAGCTGCAAGTACTCAAGGGGCATGGATGCATTTGACATCATTGACCTAATACGGCCAAATGTACATGCAGCTCTGGGCACCAGGAGCTCCTACCTTAGTATGCTTACCATTGGGGATGAGGTTGGGTTTCAGGTGTACCCCGAAAGAAGCTGTCAGTGACAGCCCGATCAGTTGTGGCCAGTGCATACATTTCCCCACAGCTGCATGGCAGCGGAGTGACAGTGATAGAAGACAGTTAACAATGAAGTGAACATATGGAGCCCCCAGGAGCTCTTACATTATATGCAAGTATGCTCCCCATTGGGGATAAGCTTGGGTTGAGTCTGAACCCTTGTTTGGTTGTACCCAAAACATAGCTGTCAGTGATGGCCCGATCAGTTGTGGCCAGTGCATTCCTTGCCCTGCAGCTGCATGTACTCAAGGGGCGAGGATGTGTTTGACATCATTGATCTAATACAGCATATGGCCAAATGTACATGCAGCTCTGGGCACCAGGAGCTCCCACCTTATCCCACCTTAGTATGCTCACCATTGGGTTTGGTCTGAACCCATGTGTGGCTGTACCTAGAAGGAAGCTGTCAGTGATGGCCCTTGCCCTGCAGCTGCTTGGCAGCACAGTGCCAGTAATAGAAGACAGTTAACAATGAACTGAACACTTGGGGCCCCCAGGAGCTCTTACCATAGTTTGCAAGTATGCTCATCATTGGAGATAAGCTTGGGTTTGGTCTTAACCCATGTTTGGCCGTACCCAGAGAGAAGCTGTCATTGATGGCCCGAACAGCTGTGGCCAGTGCATTCCTTGCCCCACAGCTGTAAGTACTCAAGGGGCGTGGATGCATTTGACATCACCTAATAGCTTTTGGGCACCAGGAGCTCCTACCTTACTATGCTCACCATTGGGGATGAGCTTGGGTTTAGTCTGAACCCATGTTTAGCTGTACCCAGAAAGAAGCTATCAGTGACAGCCTGATCAGTTGTGGCCAGTGCATACATTGCCCCGCAGCTGCAAGGCAGTGCAGTGCCAGTAATAGAAGACAGTTAACAATGAACTGAACACTTGGGGCCCCCAGAAGCTCTTACCTTAATATGCAAGAATGCTCACCATTGGGGATGAGCATGGGTTGGGTCTGAACCCTTGTTTGGTTATACCCAGAAGGAAGCTCTCAGTGATGGCCTGATCAGCTGTGGCCAGTACATTCCTTACCCCGCAGCATCATGTACTCAAGGGGCAAGGATGTGTTTGACATCATTGACCTATTACGGCCAAATGTACATGCAGCTCTGGGCACCAGGAGCTCCCACCTTATCCCCTCTTAGTATGCTCACCATTTGGGATGAGTTTAGGTTTGGTCTGAACCCATGTGCGGCTGTACCTAGAAGGAAGCTGTCAATGATGACCCAATCAGCTGTGACCAGTGCATACTTTGCCCTGCAGCTGCATGGCAGAACAGTGCCAGTAATAAAAGACAGTTAACAATGAAACAAACACTTGGGGCCCCCAGGAGCTCTTACCTTAATTTTCAAGTATGCTTACCATGGGGATAAGCTTGGGTTAAGAGAAGCTGTCAGCGATGGCCCGATCAGCTGTGGCCAGTGCAGTCCTTGCCCCACAGCTGTTTGACATCATTGACCTAATACGGCCAAATGTACATGCAGCTCTGGGCACCAGGAGCTCCTACCTTAGTATGCTTACCATTGGGGATGAGCTTGGGTTTCAGCTGTACCCCGAAAGAAGCTGTCAGTGACAGCCCGATCAGTGCCTGTATGCTCAGCACTGGAGGATGAGCTTGGGTTTGGTTTGTACCCATGTTTGGCTGTACCCAAAAGGAAGCTTTTGGTGACGGCCCAACCCACAGTGGCTGGGGCCCAGAGCAGTATGTACTTTTGGCCATGGCCATTTGGCCTTATTAGGTCAATTATATCACAAACATCCCTACCTCTTGTGTACAGGCAGCTGCAAGGTGAGGAATGCACCACCCTAAGCTGATTGGACCATCACTTACAGCCTTCTTCTGGCTGCGGCCAAACATGGGTTCAGACTAAACCCAAGCTCATCCTCCAATACTTGTACATTAAGACAGAAGCACCTGGGAGTCCCAGGTCTTCAGTTCACTTTTCACTGTTGTCCATTTATCAACCCTTTTTTCTTTGCACCATTCATTTAATACGCCTGATGGATTGCTAAATGTTTTCTTCACTTCCTACCACTGCCCGTAGAGTCTGCAGCATCTGACACCTCCAGGAGTGGTGGATGCCTGGTCCCCTGCTAAATACTGTGGTTGCTTCCCCCATCCTTTATGTCACTATTGTGTTCTGTGGAGATGTAGAGGTCGATGGAAGGTACTACAGAGGGTAGCGGGGGGATCAGGCACCCGACACGCCCAGAAGTGTCACATGCAGAACATTTTCAGACCATGTTAGCTCTGAAAGAGCAAAGATTGGCATTGCAGGTGGAGGGACAGGGGAGTGATAACTGTTCTTTTAAAAGCACTGCATTTTATTTTTTTGGGAAGAGACAAGGTCACATTTACCGCAACGTGTCCTTACCCTTTAGACAACCGATTCACTCTACTAATTCAAGCCCATATATAAGGAAGGAATTTTTATTGAATGCTGTGATCACTTTACATGACACCTAATGCTTTTCTTTTCACACTATTTAATCCAATCAATATTTTTTTTTATTATTCATGCAAATGAGATAGTAACAGATAAACATAATTACACTTAATTATAGGCCTTTTAACTAGGATATTAAAAATGAAAATGAAAATTACTTTGTCTTTCCACACTCTGCTCTACAAAAGATGCGGACTCAGCTAAGTTCTATAGTGAACTGTGGTGATGTGAGTCCATATTAATGCAGCCTTAATGTGGACCTGCCATCAAAACATTTTTTCATGTGTGCTAATTCATGTGTAACACAGGTACACTATGTGGCCGAATGTTTGTTGACATCTAACCATCACTACTATATAGTATGTGGTTGCTGTACATCCCATTCTAAAACATTGGTCTTTAATATAGATTTCCCCCATGGCCATTAATATGGAGTTGGCTTCCTTTGGGGCTACAACAGCCTCCACTCTTCTGGGAAGACTTTCCATACAATTTTGGAGGGTGTTTGTGGGAATTTGTGAGCTCAAAATCAGCGTTCCAATTCATCCCAAAGGTGTACAATAGGTTTGAGGTCAGGCACTGATGTCAGAGTTCCAACTCATTCCAAAGATGTTCAGTAGGGTTCAGGTCAGGGCTCTGTGCAGGACACTCTAGTTCCCCCTCACCAAACTAGTCAACCCATCACACCTATATGAGCATGCTGGAAGTCCCATTCCCAAACTGTGGGCATTTCATTGGAGTTGCCCATCCCCATCCCTTCCTTACATTTTTCTGGGAAGGCTTTTCACAAGATTTTGGAGTGTCTGTGGGAATTTGTGTCCCTTTGCGAGTTCAAACACAATGTTCCACATCCACACATTCAAGAAAACCGGCTGTTGAATGATGCTGGATGCTGCAATGACCATAGGCTGGAAACCGTGGATACTCAAAGTGAAGAAAATGTCATCAACACACCAAGGATTCCTTGAAAGGGACCAAAGCTTTATTTTGTGGTCACATGATAGATATACAGCAACGTTTTGGAATCATGCAGGGCCCCTTCATCAGGCAAATGACCTATGGCTGATGAAGGGGCCCTGCGTGGCTCCGAAACAGTGTTGTATATCTATCATGTAACCACAAAATAAAGCTTTGGACCCTTTTGAGGAATCCTTGGTTTGCTGATGACATTTTCTTTTATTTGTGAGTTCAGGTACTGATGTTGGATGAGAGGACCTATCTTGCAATCAGCATTCCAATTCATCCCAAAGGTGTTCAGTAGGGTTGAGGTCAGGGTTCGTGAAGGATACTCAAGTTCCTCCACACCAAACTGGTCAAACCATCACACCTATGTGAGCGTGCTGGATGTCCCTTTTCCTAACTATGGACATTCTCATGGAGATGCCTATCCCCACCCCTTTCTTGCAGCTATGACAGCCTCCACCCTTCTAGGAAGGCTTTCCATAAGATTTCATTCATCAACTCATCGCAAAGGTGTTCAGTAGGGTTGAGGTCAGGGTTCTGTGCAGGACACTCGAGTTCTTCATCACCAAACTGGACAAACCATGTTTCTATGGAGCTGGGCTTTGTGCACAGAGGCACAGTGATGCTGGAACAGAAAAGGGCCTTCATCAGACTCTCACCACAAGGTTGGAAGAGCAGAATTGTCTACAATGTCTTTGTATGCTTAAAGTATAACTAAAGGCAAAACTTTTTTTAGTTTTGGATAGAGGGGAGAGGGATTATGTCCTCTGTCCATTTTTATCGCTGTCAGTGCCCCCGTTAAGGAGATCCGCCCTCTCTATTTGTCCTATTTACCATTATTACTAAAAGTGAAAGTAAAAGAAAATCCCAAATTTTGGGTTGTCCCCAGAAAAGTAATGGAGGGGAAATCTTCCAATGGGGGCACTAGTCCTTGTGACATGGGGTTCCCCAAGAGATTCCGTTAATTTGCAGGTATTTTCTCTTACTTCCTGTTATGGCTATGGGACAGGAAGTGAAGTTAAATCTCCCCAATGGGACAAAGAAGGCAAAAATAAACCTTACATGGGTTATAACCCTCCCTTACTTTATGCATAATGAAGAAAAAACAAGTTTTGCTTTTAGTTCTACCTTAAGTATTACCAGTACCCTACACTGGAAACACTTAAAATCCATCATTTGGAGGGGGCCTCATAATTTTGCCCATATAGTGTAGCAAGGAAATAAGAGTGTGGTCCATACAAGTTTAGAATCAACTTTCCTGATAAGGGAGGCTTCAAGTGCAGCCTCCAATATCACCAAAGGGCCGCACATAAAATGAAGTGAATATTCATTCTCTGAGACAGCACCCACAACAGGATATAGTAGGAGACTGTAGGCATGATACAAGAGATGGTCTGAGACTGCGGACATGATACAAGAGATCAACGGCGGCTGGTCCATAAAGAGTGCAGGGGTGTCCCTGCCCTAATCTCTATGCGCCCGGTGCCCCACATGGATTTCTACAGGGTTTTTTTTTTTCCTGAAGCACATGATTAGAGCCTGAGGCTGCGCCTCAAACCTACCCAATTGTGACATTAGCGAATCAGCATTTGCTATTGTCTTCCTGCTTCTCCTCCCAGCCAATCAGGACAGGAAGCAGGTCCAAAGACCAGATTGGTCGGGATGAGAAGCCAGGGAAGCGGGGGAAGGGGGGAAGCTGCCCGCGACCTGGATGGGGTAAGTGCGGGTGGACGAACAGGGGAGTGAGTGAGCTGGCGGGGGGGGTTGTTTTTGTTTTCCGCCCCCCCCCCCCCCAAAAATGGAGCACCAGCGGCCACTGCAGGAGATGGTCAGAGCCTGTGGACATGATACAGAGATGGTCAGAGACTGTGGACATGATACAAGAGATGGTCAGAGACTGTGGACATGATACAGAAGATGGTCAGAGACTGTGGACATGATACAGGAGATGGTCAGAGACTGTGGACATGATACAGAAGATGGTCAGAGACTGTGGACATGATACAGGAGATGGTCAGAGACTGTGGACATGATACAGGAGATGGTCAGAGACTGTGGACATGATACAAGAGATGGTCAGAGACTGTGGACATGATACAGAAGATGGTCAGAGACTGTGGACATGATACAGGAGATGGTCAGAGACTGTGGACATGATACAGGAGATGGTCAGAGACTGTGGACATGATAAAGGAGATGGTCAGAGACTATGGGCACTATACAAGAGATGGTCAGAGACTGTTGTGGTATGATCCAAGAAACAGCCAGAAACTGCAGACATGCTGCAAGAGAAAGACCGTGAACTAGATATAGGCGTTGTTGGAGACTGGGAACATGCTTCAAGAGAGTCATAGACTTGAGACACATTACACAAGACCGCTAGAGATCATTGCTATAACAGCGCAATGGGGAAACAGATTAGTGTCTGCAGGTGCCCTATGAGCCACACAAGAAGCACCAAAGGGCCGCATGTGGCCCCCCACTTATCTTTGCTGCTGCACATATGTACTGGCATCAATACAAGCCCATTTCTGCATGTTTTATGCCTTTAACCACAGGCCGTCTTCTCCCTAAAATCCCTGGAGTTCCAGAGTGTTTTTCTTGCTTCGGCATTGCCTCGGTTTTGCACATCTTTTAGGTTATCATTTCTGAGAACTTGTCAGAAAATGCCGGCTTTTCACATGGCTCACTGTTTCATAATACATATAATGACACCATACAAGTCAGTAGGGGGGCATGGAAGGTAGGTACGATCCATTGATAGATCGTCTGCAAGCTTCCACATATCGAGGCCAAAAGGGGACATCAGGGGTAGGTACGATCCATTGATAGATCAGCCACGAGCCTCCACATACCGAGGTCAGTAGAAGGCATGGGAGGTAGGTACCATCCATTGTTAGATCGTCTGCAAGTCTCCACTTACTGAGGTCAGAAGGGGCCATAAGAGTTATATATGATCCATTGATAGATCTTCTGCAAGCCTCCACATACCAAGGCCAGAAGAGGGCATTGGAGGTAGGTACGATCCATTGATAGATCGTTTCAAAGCCTCCACATACTGAGGCCAGAAGGGGGCATCGGAGGTAGGTACGGATCCACTGATAGATCATCTCAAAGCCCACACATACCGAGGTCAGAAGGGGGATATGGGGGTAGGTACTATCCATTGATAGATCATCTCAAAGCCTCCACATACTGAGGCCAAAAGGGGGCATCGGAGGTAGGTACGGATCCACTGATAGATCATCTCAAAGCCCACACATACCGAGGTTAGAAGGGGCATTTGGAGGTAAATATGATCCACTGATAGATGGGCTACATGCCTCCACATATCAAGGTCAGAAGGGAGCATTGGAGGTACGTAGAATCCATTGAAAAATTGGCTGCAAGCCTCCACATACCGAGGTCGGAAGGGGGATGGGGGGTAGGTGCGATCCATTGATAGATCAGCTACAAGCCTCCACATAACAATGTCAGAAAGGGGGCATGGAAGGTAGGTAGGATCTATTGCCAGATCGACTACAAGCCTCACACACACCACAGGTTGAACTGGGTGCACTGGTGTATTTATTCAACCTTACCAACTATGTATCTACAGAGGTGGAAAGGAGGATGGATGGTAGCTAAGATCCATTGATAGATCGGTTATAAGCCTCCACATACCAAGGTCAAATGGGGCCTAGAAGGTAGGTGTGATCCACTGATAGATCAGCTGCACGCCTCCACATACAGAGGTCATAGGGGGGCATGGAAGGTACATACAACCGGTTGATAGATCGCCTGCATGCCCGAATATACTGTAGCGCAGCATTGGGGGCATACAACATACATTGTGATCCCCTATTAGCTGTCACCCATTTGGAAAAGTGTGTAGAGATCCCAGACAAATGTGTGTCCAATGCTGCACTCCCCCCCCCCCCCCCCTTGAATTCTCCAGCCTGAGCACTTCAGAAAATTCCCCAGGTATGATAATCATGCCCCTCACCAAGACAAAAACATTTCCAGTACATGCAATATTTTGTGATAGTAATGCTTTCATTTTCATTAACCAACATACATTGCACATTCAAAATTCCACCAGGAGAAGGCACCACATCCCTCGAGATGCCTCGGTGGTGATCCTGTAACTGGCGGCAGGCTTTTTGGAGGCCGCTGCCTTTTGGAAAGCTGTTGTTGATGGGATTATGGTTATCGTATAGTTACGTAACCCCATTACACTGATCATTTCCTATGTAGAGGACAAACATCTGCCTTTTTTTACGTTACATTAAAGCAATATGTTTGTTTTGAAGAAAGACTGAAAGAATATTTCGAGGTAGCTCTGGTGTATTGCAGAATCCCGGCCAATCATTCGAATAAATGAACTCGATGAACAGAAATACATTTGACAGATGTGAAAATGACTCATTATGACACCGGAATTCAATGTCATAGGATGGAGGTCTCGGCATGGGAGTGTCTGCAGCCCAATCGCTGCGAACAAAGGGTGGCGGTGACAAGCCTGCGCGCTCATGGAGTCAGCATGGAGGTTGAACATCACAGGGAATTATGAGACTAATGAAGCGATAATCCAGGGGAAAAAATCCGTTTAGCTGATGTATAAATAGTAACTTTAGACTTCAAACGGTCCCTGGAGCTCATGGAGAGGACACGTTGGTTCAGGTTAGAGTTCCATCCTTTGACGTAGAAACTAATGCCCAGAGCTGCTGACTGTCCATCTCTAGGAACCAAATCCCTCTGGATTTAACCAGATGCCCTTCCTCTTGGTCTGGTGTATAGATCTCTATAAAAAAAAATATATAAAATGTATATACTGTACACTATATTACCAAAAGTATTGAGATGCCTGCCTTGCTTTGTGCACTAGTCCAAATCATTTGGTGGAGGAGGGAATTATGGTGTGGAGGTTGTTTTTCAGGGGTTGGGCTTGGCCCCTCAGTGAAGGGACCTCTTAAGGCATCAGCATACCAAGACATTTTGGACAATTTCATGCTCCCAACTTTGTGGGGACAGTTTGGGGATGGCCCCTTCCTGTTCCAACATGACTGCGCACCAGTGCACAAAGCAAGGTCCATAAAGACATGGATGAGCGAGTTTTGGGTAGAGGAACTTGACTGGCCTGCTCAAAGTCTTGACCTCAACCCGATAAAACGCCTTTGGGAGGAATTAGAGCTGAGACCATGAGCTAGGCGCTTCTGGAAGAATGGTCAAACATTCTAAAAGACACGCTCCTAAATCTTGTGGACGGCCTTCCCAGAAGAGTTGAAGCTGTTATAGGTGCAAAGGGTGGGCCAACTCAATGTTGAACCCTACGGACCAAGACTGGGATGATAAAGTTCACGTGCGTGTAAAGGCAGGTGTCCCAATACTTTTTGTAATATAGTGTATATGGGTGCCACAAGTTGAACCAGGTCCCTAATATAACCTACAACCAGAAGGAAGAAGAACAATGTGGGACGTTGAGGGCTCCTTCATATGGGCTTCTTTGTGGATGGGTGGGCAGGGGACATGCCAGGAGATTTTCAGGAGAGGTACATGCCCACCACCTTTGCAAAAGTACTTACAATATCTTCAAATAGCAATCCTGACTTGAATTGAAAAAACAATATCAAGCCATGAATATTAACCCCTTGCTGCCCAAGCAACACACATGTTCGGCAGCAAAAGAGTGGGCTTTAACACCCACATGTTGCACATAAGCGTTCCTGAGCAGCTAGTTTTTCTGTGCTAAGAGCGCACCCATTGCGTGCTCCTAATCCAGCGACCAAGTTATCAAAGACAGCTCTCGATCACGTGACAGCCAATAACAGTGGTCACCTGAGCAGCCGATCCTTCCTGTTAAAGGGATTGGGCAGGAAATGGCTAACATTGTATTTAAATTGGAGTCATTTCCAAACTGGAGTGTCCAATTGTCTCACGAAAAGATGTTACCCAACTCTTTTTAAAACAATGACAATATACTGACAAATGTGATCAGTGGGAGGAATATTATTATTATTATTCAGGATTTATATAGCGCCAACAGTTTACGCAGCGCTTTACAATATAAAAGGGAGACAATACAGTTATAATACAATAAAATTCAAGAGGATTAAGAGGGCCCTGCTCAGAAGAGCTTACAATCTAATAGGGTGGGGCAGGTGGTACAAAAGGTTGTAACTGTGGGGAATGAGCTGATGGAAGAGGTAAAAGATTAGTTAGAGACGTTATAGGCTTTCCTGAAGAGGAGAGTTTTCAGGGATCGCCTGAAGGTAGCAAGAGTAGGGGATAGCCGGATAGATGGAGGTAGCGAGTTCCAGAGGATGGGAGAGGCTCTGGAGAAATCCTGGAGACGAGCATGGGAGGAGGAGATGAGAGATCTTGAAAGCAGGAGGTCTTGAGAGGAGCGGAGAGGTCGATTTGGAGACAAGATTAGTGATGTAGCTCGGGGCAGAGTTGTGAATGGCTTTGTATGTTGTGGTTAGTATTTTGAAATTAATTTGCTGGGTGATTGGGAGCCAGTGTAGGGATTGGAGGAGAGGGTTGGCAGACACTGAGCGGTTGGTAAGGTGGATAAGTCTGGCAGCAGCATTCATGATAGACTGAAGAGAGGAGGAGCCTATGGAGAGGTAAGCCAATGAGAAGGGAGTTGCAATAGTCAAGGCGAGAGATAACAAGGGAGTGAATGAAGAGTTTGGTGGTTTCATTTGTTAAAAAGGGGCGAATTTTAGAGATGTTACGGAGGTGAATTCTACAAACTTTTGACAACGATTGGATTTGAGGCTGAAATGACAAGTCAGAGTCTAGGATTACACCTAGTACCCTGGCGTGAGGGGAGGGACTGATGGTTGCATTGTTGGAATAGTGCCCCATCATTGGTATCAGTGGGAGAAATAGTGCCCCATCATTGGTGTCAGTGGGAGGAATAGTGCCCCATCATTGGTGTCAGTGGGAGGAATAGTACCCCATCATTGGTGTCAGTGGGAGGAATAGTGCCCCATCATTGGTATCAGTGGGAGGAATAGTACCCCATCATTGGTGTCAGTGGGAGGAATAGTGCCCCATCATTGGTATCAGTGGGAGGAATAGTGCCCCATCATGGGTGTCAGTGGGAGGAATAGTGCCCCATCATTGGTATCAGTGGGAGGAATAGTGCCCTATCATTGGTGTCAGTGGGAGGAATAGTGCCCCATCATTGGTATCAGTGGGAGGAATAGTGCCCCATCATTGGTATCAGTAGGAGAAAGTTATTAGCTGACAACATTTCTGGCATCAGCAGGTTTTTTTGCACTTGTTGGACTGGTATAGCAAAGCACTTTCAATGGTGTACTGAACAGACCAAAAGGGAGCAAATAGGAAAAGTTCATTGTTAGGGTTTACATACACTTAAGGGCTCGTTCACGTGTCATGCTCTCTGAAGTTTGAAGTCGCTCATCAGAGAGCGTTGGACAGGTGGTGAGGAGGCATTGTATTGTCGCCTCACCACCTGATTTAACCCCTTGAATACCGCAGTAGCATGCCTCAACCATGTGCATACCTTATAGAGCGGAAAGCAATGGGGGGGGAGGGGGTAAAATTACAGCCGCAACATATGTACACCCCTGTCCACTGTCTCTGCAGCTAAACGGGGTAGTGGTTGAGGGGCAGTAAAGCCATATCTCAATCACAGGGTTCCACCAACTCCCAACCACACATGTGAATGAGCCTGACGAGATAGAGTATATTTATTTTTCTTTATGCCCTTTTGCCTTGATTTGATCAGAAGCGTTATTCAGAAGTTGCTTTCATATGTTCTACGGAGCGTTTCTAATCTTGATAGAATTAAAAATTTCACGCAATCACATTAAACTGATTACAAAATGGGCCCATCAGATGACATGAGGTTGTGAAGTGCTTCTATAGCGTCTGTCTATTGCCGATCTCTGTTGATAAGTAATCACGTCTTTTATAAGTTCAATTTCCTCTTTGGCTTAGACACCATTCTGATTGAAACAAATGGTCATTGAAAAGCTAACAGAGAGGGCTCCGCGTGATCTTATAAAACGTTCTCTGCTGAATCCTCATCGTGTGCGGCCAACCTATTAGGCAGCTAGTATACCACTATTGACATCACCTGTTCCTTCTCATCCTATATTAATAAGTTCTTTAATAGAACTCCACACCAAGGTAATACGAGGGATAGTTGAGAAGGAATGAGGGACGGAAGGATTGGGTTCCAAATGATGGCCAGGTGTATGAGGATCCACCCTCCAAATGATGGAGTTCAGGTTCTTCCACTGAAAGGTACAAAGACATTTTAGACATACTGAGAACTTCCAACCTTGTGGTAACAGTTTGGTGAAGGTCCTCTTCGGTTCCACCATGACTGTGCCCTTCATACAAAGCCAACTCCATAGAAATGGTTTGACCAGTTTGGTGTGGAGGAACTCGAGTGGCCTTCACAATGACCTGACTTCAACCCCTACTGACCAAGTATTCTCATCCAACATCAGTACCTGACAGGGCCGTCTTTAATATTGATTGGACTCTGGGCAAAACTTTTCTTGGGGCCCCCCCCCCCATGCAGTTTCACTCTCCACCTGCTCTGATACATACAATAAATAGCAGCTAGACTCAAAATCAGTTTACTAAATCAGATCAGACAGCTATTGCGATTGGTTGCCAGAGGTTACAGTGTATCATTACCACTCACTGACTGGTTGCTAGAGGTTACAGCACACATTATGGCTCACTGATTAGTTGCTAGAGGTTATAGCACATGATTTCTGCTTGTTGATTGGTTGCTAGAGATTACTGTGGATATGACCTCAGGGGGGCATGATATACATATCAATGCCGATGGCCGCCGCTATTTACATATGAATGTCAGTAATTTACATGTAAACAAAGGGTCTGCGGGTGACTCATCTGTACACAACAATAGGGCAGAGCTGGGCAGCATTAGTAGCAGCACTTCACACTGAGATATTGGGACACAGCATGGGACTAAAACCTCAAGGGATGAGGGAATTTAAACCAGGATAGTTGGCAAGTATGAGGCGGCTGCTTTGGGCCCCACAACAATGACAGGACCCAGGGCAGCTGCCCCTTTTGCCCTGCCTTAAAAACAGCCCTGGTACCTGACCTCACAAATGGGCACAAATTCCTGCAGACACTTTGAAGTGGGATGTCCCACAAGTTGATAAAGGTGTGATGGCCGGAAAGGTTACTGGTAATGCTACAGCATACAAAGATGTTTTAGACATTTGTGAACTTCATATTTAGACTAAACCAAACATGGTTCAGTCCAAATGTTACCTGTTCAGAGTTCCCTAAACGACCAACCTAAATGGGATGTTGTTCGGACGCTTGCTGAGCCCCAAACCTTTGGCTGCAGGGGAAAACTCTGGCTGCTCAGGGTACTGGTTTGGGAATAAGACATCCAGCAAGCTCACATAGATGTGATGGTTTGACCAGTTTGGTGGAACATGAGTGGCCTGCACAAACCCTGACCTCAACCCTACTGTGACACCTTTCGGATTTTTTGGAATGCTGATTGCAAGACAGGTCTTCTCATCTAACATCAGCACCTGACCTCACAAATGGGCACAAATTTACACAGACACTCGAAAATCTTGTGGAAAGCCTTCCCAGAAGCTGTTATAGCTGCAAGAAAGGGGTGGGGAAATGGCAACTCTATGATAATAAATAAATAACATAATGCCCATGGTTTGGGAATGGGGTGTCCAGCATGCTCATATAGGTGTGATGGGTTGACCAGTTTGGTGTGGAGGAACTCAAGTGTCCTGCGCAGAGCCTTGACCGAAACCCTACTGGACACCTTTAGGATGCATTGGAATGCTGATTGTGAGCCAGGTCTTCTCATCCAACATCAGTACCTGACCTCACAAATGGACACAGATTCCTGCAGACACTTTGGAGTGGGATGTCCCACAAGCAGTGTTGATTTTGGCAGCAAATTTTGATTCAGTTTTAGTCTTAGTCTTTTAAATAAAATGCCATTTTAGTTTTAGTCCCATAGTCATCTGCAACTGTTTTAGTCGTATTTAGCCGACTAAATCTGCAGTACATTTTAGTCTACTAAAATGTCCTACATTTTAGTTGACTAAAATAATTTTAGTCGACTAAAATATAACGGGTTTAGTAAATTGTAATGCTATATTTAAGCATTTCTCTAGAATTTCCAAACCTATTATATACTCCTGGAGTAAAAAATTCTAATATGTTATCATTTATGGTATTAAGGTTTAACCACTTGGTGTCCGCGCTATAACCAAATGACGGCCTCCCCTTTGCACGCTCTGCGCGCTGTGATCATCGAGTCACTGAGACTTGGGTGATCACAGATCCGAGTAAGGGGCCGATCCCGGCCCCTTACCATGTGATCAGCTGTTAGCCAATGACAGCTGATCACATGATGTAAACAAAAGCTCGGTAATCGTTTTTTTTTTCTCCTCACGCTGACAGCGTGAGGAGAAAAAAAGGCAGATCACCGGCTTCTGTGCAAGGGACATCGGAAGAGGCAATTCTGCCTCATCTGTGCCCACCAGTACCCCCTGCCAATGCCACCTGCCAGTGCCCACAGTGCCCACCAGTGCCACCTATCAATGCCCACAATTGCCACCTATCAATGCCCACCAGTGGTGCCACCTAGCAGTGTAACCAACCAATGCCGATCAGTGCCCATTATTGCCACCCATCAGTGCCCATCATTGCCACCCATCAGTGCCCATCATTGCCACCTATAGGTGCCCATCAGTGCCGCCTCATCAGCGTACATTATTGAAGGAGAAAAATTACCTGTTTGCAAAATTTTATATCAAAATATAGAAAAAATTAAATTTTCTTTTTTAAATTCGGTCTTTTTAAATTTTTTTAACAAAAAATAAAAACTGCAGAGGTGATAAAATACCACCAAAAGAAAGCTCTATTTGTGGGAAAAAAATGATAAAAATTTCATTTGGGTACAGTGTTGTATGACCGCGCAATTGTCATTCAAAGTGCATCAGCGCTGAAAGCTGAAAATTGGTCTGGACAGGAGGGGGGTTTAAGTGCCCGGTAAGCAAGTGGTTAAACAAACTCACAGATACTGATTTAGCCTCTCTGCATGGTCTGAGGAGGCCTGTAATGTTGCATAGTGCTTTGGACGGTGGTCTCAGGAGGCCTGTAATGCACAGTGCTCTGGATGGTGGTATTAGGGACCTGTAATGGTGCTCTGGATCCTGGTGGTCATAGGAGGCCTATAATGCTGCACAGTGCTCTGGATCCTGGTGGTCAGAGGAGGCCTATAATGCTGCACAGTGCTGGATGGTGGTCTCAGGTCTGAGGGATGGCCTGTAATGCACAGTGCTCTGGATGTCGGTGGTCACTGGTCAGAGGAGGCCTGCAATGCTGCACAGTGCTGGAAGGCGGTTTCAAGTCTGAGGGATTCCCTGTAATGCACAGTGCTCTGGATGCCGGTGGTCTTAGGAGGCCTGTAATGCTGCAAAGTGCTGGATGGTGGTCTCAGGTCTGAAGGATGGCCTGTAATGCACAGTGCTCAAGATGCCGGTGGTCACTGGTCAGAGGAGGCCTGCAATGCTGCACAGTGCTGGATGGTGGTCTCAGGTCTGAGGGAATGCCCTGTAATGCACAGTGCTCTGGATGCCGGTGGTCTTAGGAGGCCTGTAATGCTGCAAAGTGCTGGATGGTGGTCTCAGGTCTGAAGGATGGCCTGTAATGCACAGTGCTCAAAATGCCGGTGGTCACTGGTCAGAGGAGGCCTGCAATGCTGCACAGTGCTGGATGGTGGTCTCAGGTCTGAGGGAATGCCCTGTAATGCACAGTGCTCTGGATGCCGGTGGTCTTAGGAGGCCTGTAATGCTGCAAAGTGGTGGATGGTGGTCTCAGGTCTAAGGGATGGCCTGTAATGCACAGTGCTCAAGATGCCGGTGGTCACTGGTCAGAGGAGGCCTGCAATGCTGCACAGTGCTGGATGGTGGTCACAGATCTGAGGGATGGCCTGTAATGCACTGTGCTCTGGATGCCAGTGGTCAGAAGAGGCCTGTAATGCTGCACAGTGCTAGAGGGTGGTCTCAGGTCTGAGGGATGGCCTGTAATGCACAGTGCTCTGGATGCCGGTGGACTGGTCACTGGTCAGAGGAGGCCTGTAATGCTGCACAGTGCTGGATGGTGGTCTCAGGTCTGAGGGATGGCCTGTAATGCACAGTGCCCTGGATGCCACTGCCAGTGGTCAGAGGAGGCCTGTAATGCACACACAGTGCTCTGGACGGACGGTGGTCTGAGGGGAGGCCTCACCTCATGCCTGCTGTAATTGTAATGTACACTACACACTCACAGTGGGTGCTCTGTTTGCTCTCTGCTCTGGACATGGGCGGTCGTCGTGAGTCGGGACTCGGGAGTGGTACTCTCATCGGGACCGGGGAGGCCTGGGTGTAACGCACAGTGCTGCTCTGGTCTCTGGCTGTCGTCACGGTCTGAGACTCGGAGGCCTGTAATGCTGGCTGCACACAGTCGCTTGCTTGCTGGGATCGGAAGCAGGCGGAGCTCCGTCAAAACCGGAAGTTAGTTCAGGAGGGTAAATGTCCCTGCCTCACATTCTCGTTTAGTTTTCATTCGTTAACAAAAACGGAATTGATTTTCGTCATAGTTTTCATTAGGGGACGAAAATGTGCTGTACTTTTTGTTTCGTTTTCGTCACTGTAAAAATGCTGCTGACGAAAATTTTGACGAAAACGTTTTCGTTGACAAAATTAACACTGCCCACAAGCTGATATAGGTGTGATGACCAGAAGGTTACTGGTAATGCTACAGCATACAAAGGCGTTTTAGACATTTGTGAACTTCCAACCTTGTGACTAGGGAAGAGCTTCTTATTCAGACCAAACCAAACCTGGTTCAGTCTGAATGTTGCCTGTTCAGAGCTCCCTAACCCGTCAAACCTAAATGGGTGTTCTTCCGCTTGCCGAGCTCCAAACCTCTGGCTACACAGGAAAACTCCAGCTGTGAAAGGTACCTGGTTGTTAGGGGGCTGGCATCCGCCAGTTTCCTAACAACCATGATTCATACTCCCTGCCCATTCAGCTGACAACTAAAGGTAAAAAAAGAGTCCAGGGACGGAAGGTTGACATCATTGGATGTGGCCATTTTCGGTTCTTGGCCATGTCCATGTTTGGTCAATAACACGAGCCACCATCCCTGCCCCTTTGTTTACATTTCAACCTTTTTTAAAAAAAAATTGGGGTCCCTACTTAAAGTCCATAACAGACACTCATCAAGGATGCGTTATAGATTTTAAGTGAGAACTCCACAAAAAAATGTAAAAAAAACCCACAAAAATATGTGTTCTGTTATAAATTTTTGGGGAATACACAATTTTTGAAGAAGGATATATTACAGCAAAGGTGACATTTTCCAAAGAAAAAAAAACATATGAAGACATTTAAAATTTCCTGTTACTTCTTTTTATTTATATATCCCCCCCCCCAAAAAAAAGAAAAAAAGACATTGCAGGCCCTTAAGTGCCCAAGGGGTCCCCCATCTTTGTTGAAAAAAAAAAAGAACTCTCATGGGAATGTTACCATAAGTTTAAATGGCATTTTTTTTCTTGCCCAGTTTTGCTGTAGCAGGTTGTATACATTATGCAGTTACGTTACGTTACGTCACGTCGGAGGCAGAGTCAGGGAATCCTCCAGACATGTTATTTGAAGGAATTTTGCCGTGTTTCACTTTCAGAATAATAAAATCCTTTTACATTCCCCACCTTGACTGAGCTTACAATTTAAGGTGCCTATCTCATATACAGTTGTGCTCAAAACTTTACATACCCTGGCAGAATTTATGATTTTCTTGGCCAATCTTGGATATCTTGGCCAATTTATGATTTCTTGGCCAGAGAATATGAATGATAACACCAAAACCTTTCCTTCACTCATGGTTAGTGTTTGGCTGAAGCCATTTATTATCAATCAACTGTGTTTACTCTTTTTAAATCATAATGAGAACAGAAACTACCCAAATGACCCTGATCAAAAGTTTACATACCCCAGTTCTTAATACCGTGTATTGCCCCATTTAACATCAATGACAGCTTGAAGTCTTTTGTGGTGTTTGTGGATGAGGCTCTTTATCTTCTCAGATGGTAAAGCTGCCCATTCCTCTTGGCAAAAAGTCCTCCAGTTCCTGTAAATTCTTGGGCTGTCTTGCATGAACGGCACGTTTTGAGATCTCCCCAGAGTGGCTCAATGATATTGAGGTCAGGAGAATGAGATGGCCACTCCAGAACCTTCACTTTATTCTCCTGTAGCCAATGACAGGTCGACTTGGCCTTGTATTTTGGATCATTGTCATGTTGGAATGTTCAAGTACGTCCCATGCGCAGCTTCCTGGCTGATGAATGCAAATCTTCCAAATCTTCCTTTTTTGATAACATAATGCATTCATCTTGCCATAAATTTTGACCAAATTTCCTGTGCCTTTTGTAGCTCACACATCCCTAAAACATCAGCGATCCACCTCCGTGTTTCACAGTAGGGATGGTGGACCTTTCATCATAGGCCTTGTTGACTCCTCTCCAAATGTGTTTTATGGTTGTGGTCAAAAAGATACATTTTGGTCTCCAAATGACTTTGTGCCAGAAGGTTTGAGGCTTGTCTCTATGCTGTTTGGCGTATTGTAAGTGGGATACTTTGTGGCATTTGCGTAGTAATGTCTTTCTTCTGGCGACTCGACCATGCAGCCCATCTTTCTTCAAGTGCCTCCTTATTGTGCATCTTGAAACAGCCACACCACATGTTTTCACAGAGTCCTGTATTTCACCTGAAGTTATTTGTGGATTTTTCTTTGCGTCCCGAACAGTTTTCCTGGCAGTTGTGGCTGAAATTTTAGTTGGTCTACCTGACCGTGGTTTGGTTCCAACAGAACCCCTCATTTTCCACTTCTTGATTAGAGTTTGAACACTGCTGATTGACATTCTCAATTCCTTGGATATCTTTTTATATCCCTTTCCTGTTTTATACAGTTCAACTACCTTTTCCCACAGATCCTTTGACAATTCTTTTGCTTTCCCCATGACTCAGAATCCAGAAACGTCAGTGCAGCACTGGATGAAAGATGCAAGGGTCTGTCAGGAGTCCAGAAACTCATTGACCTTTTATTCACACACACCAATTACAAGCAAACAGATCACAGGTGAGGATGGTTACCTTTAATAGCCCCCTTTGTGTCAACTTGTATGCATGTTATGAGACCAAAATCACCAGGGTATGTAAACTTTTGATCAGGGTCGTTTGGGGATTTTTGTTGCCATTATGATTTAAAAAGAGTAAAGACAGTTGATTGATAATAAATGGCTTCAGCCAAACACTAACCATGAGTGAAAGAGATGTTTTTGTTATCATTCATATTCTCTGAAAAATGGCCAAGAAATCATAAATCCTGCCAGGGTGTGTAAACTTATGAGCAAAACTGTACATACTATGGTCAAATAACCCACCATCATGTCTTTGAAGTATTGGAGGAAACCAGAGTATCTAGTGGAAACCCATGCAAACACGGGTAGAACATGCAAGACACGGCTTCCCCGGGCTAAACCAATGTATACTTCAATCTGTGCTATACTGTGGAGTCGCATTTTGAAATGGGTTTGACCTTGTTTGTCCTTGCAGCATGTACAGTTTGTCCTCCGTCCCCGGACAAACAAGAGATCTGCAATATGGTAGATAAGAAGGCCGCGTAGCGTGGCGTTCTGCGGAGCGCAGCTGGCCACAGATAAGGAAGGCAGAATCCTCTCCGATGTATTCCCCAGGCCGCTCGGCTCCGCAGAATTTTACATCGTTAACGCCTTACCAGCCTCTCGAAGGGCTCTGATCAAAACACATCTCTGGGACATTTTGTCATGTGATTATATCTAGATAGGTTGAGAAAAGACACGAGACCGTCTGGTTCAACCCAAAAGTGATTTGCAGCTTCTCTTCAACGATCAAATTGAAAGTGTATGGAGAGTCAAAACTTTTTGTTTTTGTTTTAGTTTTAGATGGAGTGGGGCTCTTCACATTTTCTAAGCAGAGGGCCAGTTTACTGTCCTTCAGACTTCAAGGGGTCAGACTGGGAATATAAAATGCCCCATCATCAGTGGGAGTATACAATGCCTCAAGTCTGGTTACATAGCACCCGTGGTCCATAGGAGGAGGAATAGTGCCCCATCATTGGTACTGGTGAGAGGGAAAGTGTTAGTTGTTGGTATCAGTGGGAGGAATAGTGTCCCATTGTTGGTATCAGTGGGAGGAATAGTGCCCCATCATTGGTGTCACTGAGTGGAATAGTGCCCCATCATTGGTATCAGTGGGAGGAATAGTGCCCCATCATTGGTGTCACTGAGTGGAATAGTGCCCCATCATTGGTGTCAGTGGGAGGAATAGTGCCCCATCATTGGTATCAGTGGGAGGAATAGTGCCCCATCATTGGTATCAGTGGGAGAAATAGTGCCCCATCATTGGTATCAGTGGGGGGAATAGTGCCCCATCATTGGTACTGGTGAGAGGGAAAGTGTTAGTTGTTGGTATCAGTGGGAGGAATAGTGCCCCATCATTGGTATCAGTGGGGGGAATAGTGCCCCATGATTGGTATCAGTGGGGGGAATAGTGCCCCATCATTGGTATCAGTGTGAGGAATAGTGCCCCATCATTGGTATCAGTAGGGGGAATAGTGCCAAATCATTGGTATCAGTAGGGGGAATAGTGCCCCATCATTGGTATCAGTGCGAGGAATAGTGCCCCATCATTGGTATCAGTGAGAGGAATAGTGCCCCGTCATTGGTATCAGTGAGAGGAATAGTGCCCCATCATTGGTATCAGTGAGAGGAATAGTGTCCCATCATTGGTATCAGTGGGAGGAATAGTACCCCGTTGTTATTGTCAGTGAGAGGAATAGTGCCCCATCATTGGTATCAGTGAGAGGAATAGTGTCCCATCATTGGTATCAGTGGGAGGAATAGTACCCCGTTGTTATTGTCAGTGAGAGGAATAGTGCCCCATTGTTAGTGTCTATGCGGGGAATGGTGCCCTATTGTTGTTGTCTGTGGAAAAATGAGTGCCCATCCTTTGCGTCAGTAGGAGGAATAATGCCTCCTATTATTGAGAGGAATATTAACCCATTATGGGTGTCAATGGAAGGAATAGCGCCCCATCATTGATAACAGTAGAAGGAATAGTGCCCCATTGTTTGTGTCAATGCGAGGAATAGGGTACAAAGAGGAGAGGGGTGGTATGGTTGGGCTGGGCCTACATCCCAAAAAGACAGTAGAGTAAAGAAGGAACTCCCCCTTACGGGACTTTAATGGCGATAGTGGTAGTACACAAAGAGTATGTAAAAGGAGTATACAACATTTATTTAAATATAAACAATTACATTTTGAATCAATAGGTGGCTAAAGACATCTGAATTACGTAGATATAGCAAAAAACAGAATAACAAAACTCTAGAGAGGTCCAGGGACTACCGTGATAGGGTCACCACGGCAAGTCGCACGGAACACACCCGACGCGTTTCAGGAAACTCCTTCTTCAGGGGTGAGAAGAGCAATTTTGTTTCTATCTTTGAGAGGAATAGTGCACCATCATTGGATGGAATGGTGCCCCTTCATTGGTATCAGTGCGAGGAATAGTGCCTTATTATATCAGTGGGAGGACTAGTGCCCCATCATTGGTGTGTCTATGGGAGGAATGGTTCTGCACCATTGGCGTCAGTGGGAGAAAAGGTGCCCCATTACTTGTGTCAGAGGGAAGAATAGTTCCCTATTGCTGGTGTCAGTGGATGGAATGGTGCCGTCACTTGTAAAACCAGTAAAGCCCCAGAGAAGTCAATCACAGCTCCAACAACCACATTTTCCCATGCTAGGAGGGTGCTACACTTGTAAAGTTCTACATTCACACCGGTCCCCGCCCTCGAGGAACTTACGGTCTATGGTTCCCATCTCAAAGACTAGAGCCAGGTAACCTACCGCCATTGCTCTGGCAGGAAACCCACACAAGCAACAAGCACGGGGAGAACATGCAAACTCCATGCAGGCACTGTCTGGGGTGGGATCCAAACCCGAGGACCCCCCAGTGCTGCAAGGAAGACGTTCCAACCACTCAGCCGCTGTGCTGCCCTGACAGGTCCTCTTTAAATACAAACTATTCATTGAAGGAAGATTTTTTTTTTTTTTTACAATGCTACCGCATGTTATTCATGTTACTCATGTTATTTGTACAGCTAAAAAAAGAAGCCCGAGTAGATATTTCCTCTTTAGAAAAATAAATCATTTTGGTGCGTTTTGCGGGGTTGTTACAAGCGCCCGGGCGGCCGGACTGTATCATATTTTCCCATTCGGATTCTTGGCTTTTGCTCTGGTCCTGGCTCCGTCTTCACACAACTGATACGAATTTACTGTTCGGAACATTCTGTCCACTCACCAGCATGTGTGGCCCCCCCGGCACAATACAAGGGCCCGGGACTAGGGAATTCACATCATCAACTGGCAGATCATCGCGGACTTTTCACTTTCATTGTGTCTTTCATTGGCTAATTACTGTCTATGCTGGCCCAGCTCCTACCTCCTTTCATGTCACAGCCCTCTCCTCCTCTGGGAATGTTTAATTAATGTCCGTGCTGGCCCAGCTCCTCCCTCCTTTCATGTCACAGCCCTCTCCTCCTCTGGGAATGTTTAATTAATGTCCGTGCTGGCCCAGCTCCTCCCTCCTTTCATGTCACAGCCCTCTCCTCCTCTGGGAATGTTTAATTAATGTCCGTGCTGGCCCAGCTCCTCCCTCCTTTCATGTCACAGCCCTCTCCTCCTCTGGGAATGTTTAATTAATGTCCGTGCTGGCCCAGCTCCTCCCTCCTTTCATGTCACAGCCCTCTCCTCCTCTGGGAATGTTTAATTAATGTCCGTGCTGGCCCAGCTCCTACCTCCTTTCATGTCACAGCCCTCTCCTTCTCTGGGAATGTTTAATTACTGTCTGTGCTGGCCCAGCTCCTCCCTCCTTACATGTCACAACCCTCTCCTCTTTTGTCACAGTCACAGCCCTCTCCTCTTTCTAATTACTGTCTAGGCTGGCCCAGCTCCTCCCTCCTTAAATGTCACAGCCCTCTCCTCTACTGGAAATGTTTAATTGTCTGCGCTGGCCCAGCTCCTCCCTCTTTACATGTCACAGCCCTCTCCTCTTCTGGGAATGTTTAATTAATGTCCGCGCTGGCCCAGCTCCTCCCTCCTTTCATGTCACAGCCCTCTCCTCTTCTGGGAATGTTTCATTAATGTCTGCACTGGCCCAGCTAATCCCTCCTTTCATATCACAGCCCTCTCCTCCTCTGGGAATGTTTAATTAATGTCCGCGCTGGCCCAGCTCCTCCCTCCTTACATATCACAGCCCTCTCCTCTTCTGGGAATATTTAATTAATGTCTGCGCTGGCCCAGCTCCTCCCTCCTTACATGTCACAGCCCTCTCCTCCTCTGGGAATGTTTAATTAACGTCCGTGCTGGCCCAGCTCCTCCACCACTGACCAGTTTTTATTCATTCATACAAAACCTTTATCCCAAAAGGAACAAAACAGTAACTGCTTATAAAGTATTAGCCGGAGTTTGGCTTCAGTTTGTTAGTGTATTTAAATCTGCTGGCCTGGTACTAACACTCCCCCCCCCCCCCCCAGACTGACAATGCTGCTCACGAAGTGCCTCCTGTGCTCCTTTATCCAGAGTGGAGGCACTCTAATACAAAGGGATGTTACTGGCCAGATCACCAGTTGAAAACAGAGGGGGGAGAAAGCCTAAAAAAGAAAACGAATGCAGCCACCACATCTATGGATTGGCAATATATGACGTTTTTGGTTTTGGGTTTTATACTGCGATATTTATCTTTTATTAGACGCTAATTACCACACGTACAAAACCTTCTCTGATTTCTGTAATGGCCTTCATGTCTATAGCTCCCCTCACTGGCGAAGATGATGAAGTGCAGAGGGTGAAGCCAGGAATTATTGCAGAGGGGAACCCCCCCCCCCCCCCCCCGCCGGTGTACACACCGGATCCCTCCCTATAAATAGCACTTCCTAGTCTCACAACAGTGGAATTCTCCCACACTTTTTTTATGTTTGCTCGAACTGGTGCCAAGACAGCACAATTATTTGAATCAAGAAAAATGTAAAAATAACATATTTCTGTTTTTAGTCCAGGAAACGGAAACACTCGAGAATCAGATAATAAGCTCTCAAGGTGAACTTGTGACGAAACGTGTTTGTTGGCACCGCGGCGGGCTGTTGTCTCAGTGGGCTTATTTTGGGCAGTGACACTTCTCGTGACCCCAGTTGTATAGTTATAGTTATTTCTAGGGTTGGCGCAGTTATCTCTTATACCCACACAGATGCCGTGTGCCTGGCCCTGTCTGTACCACGTAATCACTATGACCAATCACAGCAATCAACACAATAGTACACAATAAATGACTATAAATTAAAATAATGATTGGCCACAGCTATCACATGGTACAGACGCAGTGTGCCTGGCCCTGTCTGTACCACGTAATCACTATGACCAATCACAGCAATCAACACAATAGTACACAATGAATGACTATAAATGAAAATAATGATTGGCCACAGCTATCACATGGTACAGATGCAGTGTGCCTGGCCCTGTCTGTATCATGTGATCATTATGACCAATCACAGCAATCAACACAATAGTACACAATAAATGACTCTAAATTGAATTAATGATTGTTCACAGCGATCACATGATACTGGGGCCAGCCTGATACACCGATCTTTCATCTGCTTTGTCTGGTGGGCGGATCGGGCTGCAGTGTGGTTGCCAGAGTGCTCATAAATCACATGACTGGGGGGACTTCATATAGGGCCCCCTCCTGGATCCAGGGAGCTTCCACCCAGCCGTCATATTCCTTTAGGCTGGGCGGGAAGCTGTAAAAAATGCACCACACCCGCAGCGCACTGATGCGAAGAGTTCCATAGGATTTAAAGGGAAATATATTTCATGCGTTTTTCTTTGGCTTTTTTTTTTACCCCAAAAACGCGTCAAAAATGAATCAGTGTGAAATAGCTCAAAGATTGTGGGTGGAGTGGCGGATGTGGCGTGCAAAGCACCACATTCTGCGTGTGGAGAAATTGCGATTACGAGTGGGAGGGGTTAAAATTATAAGTTTACAGGGTCTACACACCATGCCGATGGCACTGACAGTGCAGCTGGCTCCCACCTACCCCCCCATTAGACCCCATTCACACTAATTGCACTTCTAATCTTATTGATAGATTTTTTTGTTGAATGAAATAATCTGGCGACAGCGTCTCTTTAAGGCTCGGAATCGCACAGGAACGCACAGCGTGTACACCCCAACGCAAATATTAGACGTTCCTGGTTAGGGTGTACATGCCCTTTAATTATGATTATGTTATACAGACTCCCTGCTGTGAATATTTGTGTCTACCGCTTCAGGGGTAGGTGGTCCCTGTTGACATTTTTCCATACAGAAGGAATCGTTTAAGCGTTAAAAACAAACCTGCCGCTATTTTTAGCTGGCCTTATGGGAAAACAAGCCGTATAATCGCATACATGTGCAGGCTCAGCACAAGAAGGGCTCCTGTTCCTGCTATAAATAAATCCCCAAAGGGGATCCAACATGTATACAGTGTGTATTAGTCACAATTTCCACAAGGTAAAGCCCTGAGTTATGAGCATATTCTTGTTTTGTTGACTCAAAGGCGAGGATTATTGTGGAGACCCTGACGTCACACTCCGAGCCGTCTGTTGTAATCCACCCTTCCTCAACGCTAGACATTTTTTTAATTGTGCCCAGAGATTTGGCAATATTAAAGAGAAAACAGAAGTCTCAGATGTCAGCTGAAACAGTAGATGGAAACCCACTCACTGAAACCTCATGTAAGCTTTTAGGCAATTTTAACATTTTTCATTCTGCAGATTTAAAAAAATTAAATAAAAATCCAAAAAGTCTACCATGATGGTTCTTCTCTAGGCACTTCCTGTTATAAGTTGACAACAGTTCCCATCTCCTAAGTGTGCTCCTGTGTTGTCACATGAACTACAAGTGGCCATCTCAACATACATTACACAGTCAAGGTCCACCATCACCATCAGGACCCCCACCCTGAGAAATGCCATGCAGTCATTGCTTGAGTGTACCTAAGATATAGACAGTAGAGAACATCAATCTGTTTGAAACAGCAATGGGCAAATGGACATTTACCTAATGCTGCTGTTAACAGATTGATGTTCTCTATGGTCTAAAATCCTGATGCACAACCTGTGGCTATGTGGCTATAGGTGGTCCTTTGGCACTTATTCTGTGGCCCTCAGAAGAATCTGTGTTTTGGTGCTTACTCAAGCCAGGGAAAGAAAAATATTCTTTAGTTGGGCTTGGTTTGGTTTTATATCTTTCATACTATTTTACTTTTTTATGTGCCCTCCATTCCTCCTTTCACATTATGTTTTTTTCCTCCAAAAACTCCTAGGACATGTCCCCAGTCTTCAAACGCTCCTATAGCATGCCCCCAGGCTCCAACAACTCCTATTGCATGTCCCAGTCTCCAACAACTCCTATAGCATCTCCCTAGTCTTCAGCAACTCCTATAGAATGTCCTCAGTCTCCAACAACTCCTAAAGCATGTTCCCAGTCTCCAACAACTCCAATGGAATGTCTTCAGTCTCCAACAACTCCTATAGCATGTCCCTAGTCTTCAACGACTCCAATAGAATGTCCCCAGTCTCCAACAACTCCTATAGCATGTCTCCTGTCTCCATTATCTCTAGTCTCCAACAAATACTCTAGCATGTCCCCAGTCTGCACCAACTCCTACAACATGTCTCCAGTCTCCAACAACTCCTAAACTATGCCCCCAGTCTCCAAAAACTCTTATAGCATGTCCCTAGTATCCAACAAATTCTATAAAAAGCCCCTAGTCTCCAACAACTCCTTTATCATTCATGTCCCCAGTCTCCAACAACTCCAATAGCATGTCTCCTGTCTCCATTATCTCTAGTCTCCAACAACTCCAATAGCATGGCCACGGTCCCTATTAACTCCTATAGCGTGTCCATGGTCCCCAACAACTCCTATAGCATGTCGTCAGTCTCCAACAACTCCTATAGCATGTTTCAAGTCTCCAACAACTCCTTTGGCATGTCAACAGTTCCCAACAACTCCTATAGCATGCCCATGGTCCCCCAAAACACCTATAGTGAGTCCCCAGTCCCCAACAACTCCTAAAGCATGTCCCCGGTCTCTAACAACTTCTAAAGCATGTTCCCAGTCTCCAACAACTTCTACGGCATGTCAACAGTCTCCAACAACTCCTATAGTATGTCCACAGTCCCCTAAAACACTTACAGCATGTCCCCAGTCTCCAATAACTCCTAAAGCATGTTCCCAGTCTCCAACAACTTCTACGGCATGTCAACAGTCTCCAACAACTCCTAAAGCATGTCCCCAGTCTCCAACAACTCTTAAAGCGTGCCTCCAGTCTCCAGCAACTCCTAAGGCATGTCCCCAGTCTCCAACAACTCCCATGGCATGTCTCCAGTCTCCAGCAACTCCTATAGCATGTCTCCAGTCTCCAACAACACCTAAGGCATGTCTCCAGTGTCCAACAACTCCTAAGGCATGTGCCCAGTCTCCAACAACTCCTAAGGCATGTCCCCAGTCTCCAACAACTCCTAAGGCATGTCCCCAGTCTCCAACAACTCCTAAGGCATGTCCCCAGTCTCCAACAACTCCTAAGGCATGTCCCCAGTCTCCAACAACTCCTAAGGCATGTCCCCAGTCTCCAACAACTCCTAAGGCATGTCCCCAGTCTCCAACAACTCCTAAGGCATGTCTCCAGTGTCCAACAACACCTAAGGCATGTCCCCAGTCTCCAACAACTCCTAAGGCATGTCTCCAGTGTCCAACAACACCTAAGGCATGTCTCCAGTGTCCAACAACTCCTAAGGCATGTGCCCAGTCTTCAACAACTCCCATGGCATGTCCCCAGTCTCCAGCAACTCCTATAGCATGTCTCCAGTCTCCAACAACTCCTAAGGCATGTCCCCAGTCTCCAACAACTCCTAAGGCATGTCCCCAGTCTTCAACAACTCCCATGGCATGTCCCCAGTCTCCAATAACTCCTATAGCATGTCTCCAGTCTTAAACAACTCCTATGGCACGTGATAGGTCTCTGACAACTCCTATAACATTTTCTGGCCTCTAACCATATGATCCCTGTTATACAAATCAATAGATACAATTTACAAAGATTTATATATCATAACAATATATACATAGAGGTGTGATTAATAGCTAGGACAGCTTCACCCTTATCTTTGGATCATTTCCCATCTATAGTAAGCATGTTATTCAGTAATATATCAATGTCATTGAAGCTAAAAATTGCTAAAGATGAGCCAGCCTTACAAATCATAAAACTGGATAAAAACTGGATCTCAAAGCTTTAATAATTTATCGGTCAGGTAGTGCTCATTTCTTCACATTAGACATATTTATTCTGTAAG
Organism: Lithobates septentrionalis; assembly: GCA_037952835.1. Taxonomy (NCBI): domain Eukaryota; kingdom Metazoa; phylum Chordata; class Amphibia; order Anura; family Ranidae; genus Lithobates; species Lithobates septentrionalis. The sequence continues at coordinate 127,556 of JBBDGP010001835.1, forward strand.
TTCCTTCTAATTCCATGTATTACAATACTCTATTGTAAGTCCTCTCCATTGCAATACAGAGAAATGCTTTGAACTTTCCCATACTAGAATATCTGCTTTGTAATTTCTGGCCGTGTATCAGGATGGTTTCCACACTTCCAAGCAGAGTCTCTGTTCCTCTTTTGTTCTCGTTGCACAAGGCAACCAGGTGTAAAACAGTAAACATGTTAGAAAACTCATGCTTATCCGAAATAATAGGCCAAATAAAACATGTTTAATGGCAAACAATCCTGTGAACAATGGGAGCATTTAGTTAACCTTGATTGATTTTTCTTATGAAAAGGTTTTTGCTTTATGAGTTGGTTAGAGGCTTTAGAAAAATTTGAAGAAAAACTCCAGGCAAATTATAAATGGTTAAAAATTAAGCACAGCCTTCATGAATAATCACAGTATTGTGTATTTCCAATGATCATCAGCTCCATCTAGTGGCCATTATGTAGTATTTTCCTGATTGAAGTATTTCACCAGGCCACCAGCCACAGGAGAACCCAACCCACCATTTCCAGGTTGGACAACCCACCTTTACTTGGACACCAGCCACAGGAGAATCCAACCCACCATTGTCAGGTTGGCCAACCCACTTTCACCAGGCCACCAGACACAGGAGAACCCAACCCACTCCTGCCAGGTTGGTCAACCTAGTTGCTGACCAAGTTGGTCTCTGCCTTTGCTCCCCAGGTATAGGCTTATGCAAACTAGGAATAAAGAGACTCAAATCCTGCTTTTTTTCCCTTGTTACTGTATACAGGCTTGTATAAGGAAACTCATAAGAAAAGATTGTTCCACATTGCATGGCTGGCCGAATTCAGATTTCTTGTCCACCAATGGGGTATTATTTTGTGATAACTTCCAACCATCCTGGTGGTGCCCACTTGGGAGAGAACTGATGGCATTCCATCAAAAATGGAAAGCCACATAATGGGAACTCATATATTTTACACAATCTCAGCAGAGGCCCTATCTCTCTCAAGGGACTGGAAAGAACTCCTTTCCTTTCTTTAAGCTACTAGACACTGACTCAACTCCAGCTACCCCAACTGCACATAGACATATTTGTTTTGGCATCATCCTGGGTCACCATCTACTTATTAGACTGAGATGCTGACTCGAATTAGTGTTGAACATGCAAGTGTGTTTCCAGCCTGTTTTTGGTTTGCTAAACAGTTTGCTAAACTGTCTAAAAATTGTCTTTTTCTTTGACTAAGAAGAGACTGAGGAATTGCTTCTTCCTGTCTGAAGCAGAATGATGACATCATCTCATCCTAGGCATAGGCACTAGACTAGTGCCCAAAGGTGTTTGTATAACAGGTGGGGTAAGAGACTGTAGGTTATGTCCTTCATATGTCATGGTGTGACTTAGGAAGCACTAGTGTTTAACTCTTCTACAGTATGTGTGTAGCTGATATGGATCGAGGAGAACATATTCCCTCCAGCTCTTTTGAAGAGTGTTACTTTGCAATCTATGCAGTTCAGGAAGACAGGGACTCTAATGCCGTGTACACACGGGCGGACTTTTTGGCATCAAAGGTCCGGCGGTCTTTCTGACGGACTTTCGACTGACTTTTGACGGACTTCCGATGGACTTTCGAACGAACGAACTTGGCTACACACGATCACACCAAAGTCCGACAGATTCGTTCGTGATGACGTACGACCGGACTAAATATAAGGAAGATCATAGCCAGTAGTCAATAGCTGCCCCAGCGTCGGTTTTCATCCGTCAGACTAGCATACAGATGAGCGGATTTCTCGAGAGGAACTGGGTCCGGCGGAGTTCCGGCGGAAAGATTTGAAACATGTTCCAAATCTAAAGTCTGTCTGATTTTTGACCGAAAAAGTCCGCTGCAGGTCCGATGAAGCCCACACACGGTCGGATTGTCCGACGGATTCGTCCCGTCGGGCCAGTCCGGTCGAAAAGTCCGCCCGTGTGTACACGGCATTACTGGAATGTTTAAGGCCCTGGTGCCCAAACTGTGGCCTGAGGGTGTGCGGCCCTCGGCCCTTAGCAGTCTGTAGTGGGAACATTGATTAGGGTAATAGCATTGATCTCTTCTAGCTGCATGTAACATGTTCCCAGTTTCGTATTGTCTTCTGAAGCATCTCCCCAGCCAACAATGCATCCTGTCCTCATTCTCTGACCCTCATTTCTTCTAATAGTTCTGCAGTTTCTGACAGTCCTCTCAAGCATTACATATATTGAACATTATGTGCGGCCCTTTGATGATGTCAGGGGCCACATTTGAGCTCATAAAGTGCTCATTCACACCAGGTGCATTGACCGGCGTTGACCAACGCAGGCTCAGTGCAGGGACATTGTCCTGTTCACACCATTAATGTACATTGGTGAGCATTAAGGAAAGAATTTGGGCATGCCACATTTTTTACGCAGACCAACACGTGTCAATGCAACACCCTATGAAAAATACAACAAAAAAAGTAGGTGTAAGGATTTTGACCCTTGGCCTGTCCAGGAAAAAATACAATAAAACACAGAGCAACAAATGAAAAAATGTATGTCAATGCAACCTCTCAACTTTTTGACCTTAAAGAGTGTGGTGTGTAGCGCTGGTAGATTTACAATCTACCGCAGGTTAGGTAAATTTAGTAAATTGTGTGATAGGAAGGTTAAAAGTTTGCCTCTGTTCCAGCTTGGCTGACGTTGTGTGTGCTTCTGTGCTGACCGGTCGGTGTCGCTGTTACCACTGGTTGGTGTTGGAAAGGCAACGTGTCGAAGTGTATAGATGCTCCTCTGTCTCGGAGACAAGCTCGGTGGAGGTGGTCCTCCGAGTTGCATTCTGGGAAGAGGGTATTTATGGGACAGACGCCATGTTCTAGGGTTTATTCTTTACGGCCACCAGCTGGCCCTCCTGGCCGACAGGTATGCGCTGAGGGGCTACATCGTGGTCCTCTGATCAGGAGGCCCACAATACAGCGGCGCAGGGGTGGGTCCAGAGGCTTGTCTGGGGCCTACCACCACGGCCGAGGAATGGTCCTGAGCTGTCGGTCCTGTGTGACGAAGCTGGACGACCGGGGAGAGCCCAGGGGAGGACCCGTCTTGGAGAGATCATGCAGCGTGCTGGTCTATAGAGGGGCCTGGTGACTCGGTCGAAGGACGTATCCAAAAGAAGTAACCATACAGCATAGTGTTGCCGGTTCGGCTTAAAAGTTCAGGCACTGTGACTGACTTTCACTGCAGAGAAATCTGATACATCCTGTGGCAGAGGATCGTATGGATTTACCCCCCAAAACAAGTCTGTGGCAGAGACTCTTGATTTGTGCTGCATACTGGCTGCTAGACCGGTGAGAGACACCTATCCAGAGGAGCAAGGAGTGTGTCCCACAAGGGGAGCGCATTCCGCCTAATTATCTGAATTCTACCGGGACATTAGTTACTAAGATTCTATAAGAAGATTTTTGAGTTTCTCCTGAAAGTTTCCTTTTCTGCCTCTTTCCTGCTACTTCCTAAAGTTTGTTTGTTCAATAAAGCATTGAAAACGTACTCCAGTGTTGGTGCGTGTCGTCCAGAAGTAAACTCAATGGAACCCCTAGACCCGGTGCCGGTAAAACCAAGGGAAGCAGAGTGAAGGTAACAGACCCGCTTAAACTAGCAGCTCCACCGTGAGTTAGTGCTACAGGTGTATTTAGGGTTCTTGACATCTAAAGCAGATTATTTTTTAACACCCCCATTTTCTACAGTGACAGGGTCAGATTTATGCTTTCTTTTTCCCTAGTCTAGTCGTTTTGTGTCCTTCCGCTCACCAACAACATTGCCCACTCACATTGGTGGACAGTGAAGTGCGCCCATTACATTGGTGGTCCGTGGAGAATCTCCCCTTACATTTGAGGTCATAGAGAAGGGCCCCTTACATTGGTGGCCAGTACAGTGGAGACGTGCCCCCTTGCATTGCTGGACAGTAAAGAATCTCCCTCTTACATTTGTGGTCATAGAGAAGGGTCCACTTAAATTGGTGGTAAGTGGAGATGTGCCCTCTTACATTGATGGTCAGTGGGGAAGTGCTCCTTTAAGTTGATGGTCATAGAGGAGGTTCCCCTAAACAATGGCGGTCAGCGAGGAGATACCCCCTTAATTGGTGGACAGTAGAGAATTCCCCCGTTACATTGTTGGTCATAGAGAAGGGTCCCCATTACACTGGTGGTCGGTGGAGAAGTACCCCCTTAGATGGATAGTCATAGAGAAGTGCCCTTTTACTTTGTTGGTCAGTGGAGACATATCTATGCTCATAGAGAAGTGTCCCTTTAAGTTGGTGGTCATAGAGAAGAGTAGAGTTGCCACCTCATCCCTTTAAAACCAAACACATATTAATTACACAGGTTCTGAGGCAGATTAGGGTGGTAATCAAACTCACTTATCTGCATTCAGTCTGCCTCAGAACCTGTGTAATTAATATGTGTTTGGTTTTAAAGGGATGAGGTGGCAACTCTAGAGAAGAGTCCCCTTACCCTTACATTGGTGGTCAGCTGAGAGCTGCCCCCTACATTGGTGGACAGTAGAGAATCCCTCCCTTGTAGCACCCTCTACTTTTAGGTAGGTGCTAGGTTAGTGTTTTTCTAGTTGCAGGACTAGTGGCAGGTAAATTTAGCCAGGCCTGTGTTTCCATTCCAGGCCTGGTTGTTTTGATTTGGGAATGGGAGTGTTAGTATAGTGGGTGGTGTGGCCACCTACACTCTGGCTCAGAGATCCTCTCCTGTTTTAAGTGGAATTGTTCTGGAAGGGAGGCGGGACTTGAGACCTGAGTGGCAGGCAGCTCATGTGGGGGGGCTCTGACCAATCATTAATTTGCATTGGCAGGGGCCGGGCCTCCCATATAGGCTGGGGGTCACATGCTTCCAGGGAGGCGTTGGAGAGCACAGGAAAGAAAGCATGGCGTGCTGAGGTGCAATACCGGACATCCCCATGAGGGGATGTGCCGTGTTCGGAGGAGGGATGGAGGAGCCGCAGGGGAAGGAGCTAAAGTTGAGGATCTTCATCTCTGCGGAGTGCATCAGGCTTCTGTGACCGGGGAACACAGTGCTTGACTGTAAAGAGGATCAAGTGGAGGAAGTAGGAGTAAAGTAGACCAGCTATCGGATTTCTGTGACCGGTGAACACAGGACTTTGATACAAAGGAGAAGGTCATTGTAACATTGAAGAAGCAGAAGTGCTGGAGAGAGTAGCGTAGCATGCTGTGTGGCCGGGGAACACAGTATGGACAGAAGTGGACGGGCTGGAGCAATAGTCTGTCGTTTATCATGTGCCAAGTTCACGTTTGCAACAACTTTCAGAGACTGTGGGGCTGTTTAGTTCATAGAGCCATGGAAGATAGGCGGTATAGGCCTTTGGCTCTCTATTCTGTAGCAGGAATACCACACCAGTCTAATACAGGGGAATTATTCAGAGTGATTCATCTTGTTTAACTGGAAGCCGTGAGTAGTAAATCTTCAGTCTGATAGATAACAGAAGAGGCAATAGTCTGCAGTAAGGACTCTACAGGGGAAATCCATAAACAAGGCCATGGATGATAACCGATCCTTCTGAAATCTTTATGGGCATCTCATACATCCCTAATATCTCTCCAAGTTTAATCCCACAAATAAAAGCAAGAAAAAGGAGCAACTGACTGTTTATTGTCTTTTGGGTGATTGATGAGGGGATGGCAGCAGGGTGATTGGCGGATTGCTATAACCACATTCGCAGCCCCTACGGGGGTACCCTACACTTACATTGCTGGTCATAGAGAAGGGTCCCCTTAACCGCTTCAAGACCGGCGAACGCCGATGCACGTCGGCAGAGCGGCACGGCTGGGCAAATGGGCGTACCTGTACGTCCATTTGAATTTCCCGCCGTGCCAGTGCGTGTGCGCCGCCGCGATCGCCTCACGGAGCGGATGAACGGGGAGATGCCGTTGTAAACAGCATCTCCCCGTTCTGCCTAGTGACAAGTGTCACTCGATCTCTGCTCCCTGTCATCGGAGCAGAGATCAGTGACGTCACCCACACAGCCCATCCCCCTACAGTTAGTAATCACTCCCTAGGACACACTTAACCTCTCCCCGCCCCCTAGTGGTTAACCCCTTCACTGCCAGTGTCATTTACACAGTATTCCGTGCATTTTTAATCGCACTGATCGCTGTATAAATGACAATGGTCCCAAAAATGTGTCAAAAATGTCCGACATGTCCGCCATAACGTCGCAGTCACAATAAAAATCGCTGCCATTACTAGTAAAAAAAAAATTATTAATAAAAATGCCATAAAACTATCCCCTATTTAGTAAACACTATAACGTTTGCGCAAACATTAATAAACGCTTATTGCGATTTTTTTTACCAAAAATATGTAGAAGAATACGATCGGCCTAAACTGAAGAAAAAAAATGTTTTTTTTATATATTTTTGGGGGATATTTATTATAGCAAAATGTAAAAAATAATGCGTTTTTTTCAAAATTGTCGCTCTTATTTTGTTTATAGCGCAAAAAATAAAAATCGCAGAGGCGATCAATTACCACCAAAAGAAAGCTCTATTTGTGGGAAAAAAAGGACGTCAATTTTGTTTGGGAGCTACGTCGCACGACCGCGCAATTGTCAGTTAAAGCGACGCAGTGCCGAATCGCAAAAAACGCTCTGGTCAGGAAGGGGGTAAATCCTTCCGGGGCTGAAGTGGTTAAATTGATGGTCAGTGAAAAAGTACCCCCTTAGATTGATGGTTATAGAGAAGTGCACCCTTACACTGATGGTCAGGGGAGAGGTACCCCTTACATTGAGGGTCATAGAGAAGTGCCCCCTTACACTGATGGTCAGGGGAGAGGTATCCCTTACATTGGGGGTCATAGAGATGTGCCCCCTTACACTGATGGTCAGGGGAGAGGTATCCCTTACATTGGGGGTCATAGAGATGTGCCCCCTTACACTGATGGTCAGGGGAGAGGTATCCCTTACATTGAGGGTCATAGAGAAGTGCCCCCTTACACTGATGGTCAGGGGAGAGGTATCCCTTACATTGGGGGTCATAGAGATGTGCCCCCTTACACTGATGGTCAGGGGAGAGGTATCCCTTACATTGGGGGTCATAGAGATGTGCCCCCTTACACTGATGGTCAGGGGAGAGGTATCCCTTACATTGGGGGTCATAGAGATGTGCCCCCTTACACTGATGGTCAGGGGAGAGGTATCCCTTACATTGAGGGTCATAGAGAAGTGCCCCCTTACACTGATGGTCAGGGGAGAGGTATCCCTTACATTGGGGGTCATAGAGATGTGCCCCCTTACACTGATGGTCAGGGGAGAGGTATCCCTTACATTGGGGGTCATAGAGACGTGCCCTCTTACACTGATGGTCAGGGGAGAGGTACCCCTTACATTGAGGGTCATAGAGAAGGGCCTCCTCACACTGATGGTCAGGTGAGAGGTACCCCTTACATTGAGGGTCATAGAGAAGTGCCCCCTTACACTGATGGTCAGGGGAGAGGTACCCCTTACATTGAGGGTCATAGAGAAGTGCCCCCTTACACTGATGGTCAGGGGAGAGGTACCCCTTACATTGAGGGTCATAGAGACGTGCCCTCTTACACTGATGGTCAGGGGAGAGGTACCCCTTACATTGAGGGTCATAGAGAAGGGCCCCCTTACATTGGTGGTCATAGAGAAGTGGCCCCTTACACTAATGGTCAGGGGAGAGATACCCCTTACATTGAGGGTCATAGAGAAGTCCCCTCTTACATTGAGGGTCATAGAGAAGTGCCCCCTTACACTGATGGTTAGGGGAGAGATACCCCTTACATTGAGGGTCATAGAGAAGTGCCCCCTTACATTGGTGGTCATAGAGAAGGGCCCCACTTACATTGGTGGTCATAGAGAAGGTCCCCTTATATTGGTGGTCATAGAGAAGGACCCCTTATATTGGTGGTCATAGAGAAGGCCCCCTTAAATTGGTGGTCAGGCAGAAGCATGCCCTCTGTACGGAACATTTCTGAAGTTTTCCTCTTAATCAACATTGAAGTAGAGAATCCAGTGTTTTACTGTCGGGTCAGGTTAACATTGTTGTACATAACATACTGTACATCCTGTACATGTACAATAACAGAGCAGTGCAGGAGCGGGGCAGCTGATAATTGGTAAGGGAATCCCTAGAGTCTATATTTACTACATGACTCATGCAGACTATATCAGATAGCCAGTGTACACTTTCAAGCTGAGCTCCAAGATAAGTGAATATCTCTGAACACAAGAGTCAAGCACATTCCTCTTGAATCTTGGTGTGTTTTGTGTATCTCTTCCAGATCAGTGCAGTAATCCAGTGTGGCCTTCCCTTCCTGTAATAAAGACCGCTCACTGCTGCTCTCTCTCCTTGTGCAGAGAGACTGGTCTTGTCTCCGCCCCCTCCTGTACTTTTCCTGTTGGGACCTCCCACAGCTTTGGCTATGTACAGCACAGTGATGATGTCACAGCTATGTTTACAGGGTAATATTTGGGTTTGCAAAGGCATTTTGTGCACGCAAAAATTGATTTACACTCACCGGCCACTTTATTAGGTAAACCTGTTCAATTGCTTGGTAACACAAAAAATTTTAATCAGCCAATCACATGGCAGCAACTCCATGCATTTAGGTATCTAGACGTGGTGAGGGTGACTTGCTGAAGTTCCAGCCGAGCTTCAGAATGGGGAGGAAAGGGGATTTAAGTGACTTTGAAGGTGGCATGGTTGTTGGTGCCAGACGGGCTGGTCTGAGTATTTCAAAAACTGCTGATCTACTGGGATTTTCACGCACAACCATCTCTCGGGTTCACAGAGAATGGTGGGAAAAAGAGAAAATATCCAGTGAGTGGCAGTTGTGTGGAGGAAAATGCCTTGTTGGTGTCAGAGGTCAGAGGAGAATGGTTCCAGATGATAGAAAGGCAACAGTAACTCAAATAACCACTCGTTACACCCCAGGTATGCAGAATACCATCTCTGAACACACAACACATCCAACCTTGAAGCAGATGGGCTACAGCAGAAGACCACACCGGGTGCCACTCCTGTCAGCTAAGAACAGGAAATGGAGGCTACAGTTGGCACAGGATCACCAAAATTGGACAATAGAAGATTGGAAAAACGTTGCCTGGTCTGATGAGTCTCGATTTCAGCTGCGACATTCAGATGGTGGTGTCAGAATTTGACAAATGGATCCATCCTGCCTTGTATCACCGGTTCAGGCTGGTGGTGTAATGGTGTGGGGGGGATATTCTCTTGGCACACTTTGGGCCCCTTAGTACCAATTGAGCATCGTTTAAACGCCACGGCCTACCTGAGTATTGTTGCTGACCATGTCCATCCCTTTATGACTACAGTGTCCCCATCTTCTGATGGCTCCTTCCAGCAGGATAATGCACCATGTCACAAACCTCCAATCTTCTCACAACTGGACAATGAAGTCCCTGTACTCCAATGGCCTCCACACTTACCACATCTCATCCCAATAGAGCATCTTTGGGATGTGGTGGAACCATGTCACAAACCTCCAATCTTCTCACAACTGGACAATGAAGTCACCGTACTCCAATGGCCTCCACACTCACCACATCTCATCAAGTAGAGGACCTTTGATATGTGGTGGAATGGCATCATGCCGACAAACCTGCAGCAACTGTGTGATGCTATCATGTCACTATAGACCAAAATCTATGAGGAACGTTTCCAACACCTTGTTGTCTCTATGCCACCAAGAATGAAGGCAAAAGGGGGTCCAACCCGGGACTAGCAAGGTGTACCTAATAAAGTGGCCCGTGAGTGTGTATACTGTGTGGCTATTGAAGAATATATTTAAAGATACGTCTTTTATGCCTGGAGTTCAGCTTTCAGAACTGCCAAGAAATACACCTGCATGGAGACAAACGGATCAAATCCCGACAGATTCAGGGCAGACAAGCGACGTCCTGCTACTCTGTGTGTATATGACGTAAGAGATCTTCTCTGATTACATGTATGTGAGTCGGTGGAAAAAAGTGGATTTCGGTCTTTTGCAATAACAAAGCTTTATTCCATGTTCACGCCTCTGAGGGTGTGCTGCCTCTATTTCTGTTATGTCTTGCAAAGAGCTTCTGAGCATTAAAAGTTTAGTTGCAGACTTATCACGTGTTTTCAATTGAAAACTATACAATTGAAACTAAAGGCAAAATAAAATATCAACATGCAGTGGTCCCTTCTGCAATAAAACATGCCCGCCTGCTTGCTTGCAGTCTTCTGCGGCATGTAATATGAACTGCGCATGCACAGCCCCAGAGTACATCTCCAGCAAGGTCCTCATTTGCCAGGATGACTGTTGGTCTCCTGATGTGCAGGAGCTACATCACCCAATGTTGACCAATGAAGATTCCCCAAGACCGACGCCAGGGAAGAAGATGTTGCACAGGTGGGGGGGGGGGGGACCCTTGCAGACTTCAGACTTGTAAGGCCCCATTCACACCTGAGCGTTCCAGCTCACGCTTTTTTTCTTTGCGTGTTTTTCACGCTTTGTTTTATAACTCGCGATGGTGCGTAAAAACTAAACGCCTAAGTGTGTGATTATGCTCACGTTCCCGGCCTGCGCAGATGTGAACCTAGGCTGAGTGTGCCATGGATGCAGAGTGCCCCGTGCCACGATGATGACCGCCTTTCAAACAGCCAGAGAGCGCAAAACCGGAAGGAGGACCAGAAAACTTATCCATGCAAGCTTGTAAAGTTACTCCAAGATTTTCTTTACACATATACACTCACTGGCCACTTTATTTCGTACACCTTGCTGGTAGCGTGTTGGACCTCCTTTTGCCTTCATTCTTGGTGGAATAGATACAACAAGGTGTTGGAAACTTTCCTCAGAGATTTTTGCTCCATAGTGACATGATAGCATCACGAAGTTGCTGCAGATTTGTCGGCTGCACATCCATGATTTGAATCCCCCGTTCCACCACAAAGGTTCTCTATTGGATGAGATGTGGTGAGTGTGGAGGCCATTGGAGGACAGGGACCTCATTGTCCAGTGGTGAGATGATTGGAGGTTTGTGACATGGAGCATTATCCTGCTGGAAGGAGCCATCAGAAGATGGGGACACTGTAGTCATAAAGGGATGGACATGGTCAGCAACAATACTCAGGTAGGCCGTGGCGTTCAAACGATGCTCAATTGGTACTAAGGGGCTCAAAGTATGCCAAGAAAATATCTCCCCCCCCACCATTACACCACCACCACCAGCCTGAACCGGTGATACAAGGCAGGATGGATTCATGAGCCAAATTCTGACTCCACCATCTGAATGTTGCAGCTGAAATCCAGACTCATCAGACCAGACATCGTTTTTTCCAATCTTCTATTGTCCAATTTTGGTGATCCTGTGCCAATTGTAGCCTCAGTTTCCTGTTCTTAACCGACAGGAGTGTCACCCAGGTGGTCTTCTGCTGGTGTAGTTCATCTGCTTCAAGGTTGGATGTGTTGTGTGTTCAGAGATGGTATTCTGCATACCTTGGGTATAACGAGAGGTTCTTTGAGTTACTGTTGCCTTTCTATCATCTGGAACCAGCCTGCCCATTCTCCTCTGACCTCTGACTTTACCAAGGCATTTTCCTCCACACGACTGCCGCTCACTGGATATTTTCACCTTTTCAGACCGTTCTCTGTGAACCCGAGAGATGGTTGTGTGTGAAAATCCCAGAAATACTCAGACCAGCCCGTCTGGCACCAGCAACCATCCCACGTTCAAAGTCACTTAAATCCCCTTTCTTCCCCATTCTGATGCTCGCTTTGAACTTCAGCAAGTTGTCTTCACCATGTCTAGATGCCTAAATGCATTGAGTTGCTGCAGTGTAATTGTCTGATTATCAGTTTGTGTTACCAAGCAATTGAACAGGTGTACCTAATAAAGTGGCCGGTGAGTGTATCTATTTATTGATCATTTGTGACAGATTATTGATACTGCTAATCAATAATCTGGCAAAAAAGGCCGGGGGTGCGATTTTGGTCATTTTTAACCCATTTTGGGCTAAAAGGGCTGGGGGTGCGATTTTGGTCATAAATGATCAATTGATAAATAGATGTGTAAAGCAGATCTTGGAGTAACAATACAAGCCTGTATGGATATGTTTTTGGCATGTTCAATCTTTAAAGTGACTTTTGCTTTTGATTTCTATAGAAGAAGAACTTGTGATTTCCTGTTATTGGCCAACTGAATCTTTTCAACTTCTGGAAAAGTATGATGGGGAAATTCCACCTCTGTAATCTATACAGCATACAGATTAGAAATGTTTACATCACCTCCCACGTGAACACATCCAACTTCCTAATAATGAAGCCTAACTCACCAAATGCTGAGGACACTATAAACAGAGGAACATCCTGAGATTTATCCCCATCTGACTTCATTATAATAAAAAAAAGAATTGAGCATTCTTCCATTGGCGTTTTGAGCCTAAAGCCCAGTACAGACAGGCCGAATGTCGGGGGGCATTGCCTGGTTTAATATAAATGTGTCGGTCAGAGACCCGCAAAGAATTGTCTGTATAGTGTATGTCGTCTATATAGCGTCTATTATCCATATAGTGTATATTATCTCTATAGGGAATATTTTATACTGAATATACTGTAGTGTATATCGTCAATATACTACATTTTATCTCTATATAATGTCTATTGTCTATATAGAACACACTATATTAGCAAAAGTACTGGGACGCCTGCCTTTACATGCACATGAACTTCAATGGCATCCCAGTCTTAGTCCGTAGGGTTCAATATTGAGTTGGCCCATCCTTTGCAGCTATAACAGCTTCAACTCTTCTGGGAAGGCCGTCCACAAGGTTTAGGAGTGTGTCTATGGGAATGTTTGACCATTGTTCCAGAAGAGCATTTGTGAGGTCAGGCACTGAAGTTGGACCAGAAAACCTGGTTTGCAGTCTCCGCTCTAATTCATTCCAAATGTGTTCTATCGGGTTGAGGTCAGGACTCTGTGTAGGACAGTTAAGTTCCTCCACCCCCAACGCACTCATCCATGTCTGTATAGTGTATGTCGTCTATATGGACCTTGCTTTGTGCACTGGTGCGCAGTCATGTTGGAACAGGAAGGGGCCGTCCCCAAACTGTTCCCACAAAGTTGGGAGCATGAAATTGTCCAAAATGTCTTGGTATGCTGACGCCTTAAGAGTTCCCTTCACTGGAACTAAGGGGCCAAGCCCAACCCCTGAAAAGTAACCCAACACCATAATCATCGAGCCACCAAATGATTTTGACCAGTGCACAAAGCAAGGTCAATAAAGACATGGATGAGTGAGTTTGGGGTGGAGGAACTTGACTGGCCTGCACAGAGTCCTGATCTTAACCTGATAAAACACCATGTGGGTGTAAAGGCAGGCATCCCGATACTTTTGGTATTATAGTGTATGTGTATATATACAGTATCTCGCATTTTTGTAAATATTTTATTCTGTGTGACAGGTCTGAAAGCTGAAAATCTGAAAAGCTGAAAGCTTTTTGTCTACATGTAAAAATCTGTATTTTTTACTAGAAAATTACTTGGAACCCCCAAACATATTATATATATATATATATATATATACAGTATCTCACAAAAGTGAGTAGATCCCTCACATTTTTGTAAATATTTTATTCTATCTTTTCATGTGACAACACTGAAGAAATGACACTTTGCTACAATGTAAAGTAGTGAGTGTGCAGCTTGTATAACAGAGTAAATTTGCTGTCCCCTCAAAATAACTCAACACACAGCCATTAATGTCTAAACCGCTGGCAACAAAAGTGAGTACACCCCTAAGTGAAAATGTCCAAATTGGGCCCAATTAGCCATTTTCCCTCCCCGGTGTCATGTGACTCATTAGTGTTACAAGGTCTCAGGTGTGAATGGGGAGCAGGTGTGTTAAATTTGGTGTTATCGCTCTCACTCTCTCATACTGGTCACTGGAAGTTCAACATGGCACCTCATGGCAAAGAACTCTCTGAGAATTTTTGCTCTACATAAAGATGGCCTAGGCTATAAGAAGATTGCCAAGACCCTTAAACTGAGCTGCAGCACGGTGGCCAAGACCATACAGCGGTTTAATAGGACAGGTTCCACTCAGAACAGGCCTCGCCATGGTCCACCAAAAAAGTTGAGGTCACGTGCTCAGCGTCATATCCAGAGGTTGTCTTTGGGAAATAGATGTATGAGTGCTGCCAGCATTGCTGCAGAGGTTGACGGGGTGGGGGGTCAGCCTGTCAGTGCTCAGACCATGCGCCGCACACTGCATCAAATTGGTCTGCATGGCTGTCATCCCAGAAGGAAGCCTCTTCTAAAGATGATGTACAAGAAAGCCCGCAAACACTTTGCTGAAGACAAGCAGACTAAGGACATGGATTACTGGAACCATGTCCTGTGGTCTGATGAGACCAAGATAAACTTATTTGGTTCAGATGGTGTCAAGCGTGTGTGGCGGCAACCAGGTGAGTACAAAGAGAAGTGTGTCTTGTCTACAGTCAAGCATGGTGGTGGGAGTGTCATGGTCTGGGGCTGCATGAGTGCTGCCGGCACTGGGGGGCTACAGATCATTGAGGGAACCATGAATGCCAACATCTACTGTGATATACTGAAGCAGAGCATGAGCCCCTCCCTTCAGAGACTGGGCCGCAGGGCAGTATTCCAACATGATAACGACCCCAAACACACCTCCAAGATGACCACTGCCTTGCTAAAGAAGCTGAGGGTAAAGGTGATGGACTGGCCAAGCATGTCTCCAGACCTAAACCCTATTGAGCATCTGTGGGACATCTTCAAACGGAAGGTGGAGGAGCGCAAGGTCTCTAACATCCACCAGCTCTGTGATGTCATCATGGAGGAGGGGAAGAGGACTCCAGTGACAACCTGTGAAGCTCTGGTGACCTCCATGCCCAAGAGGGTAAAGGCAGTGCTGGAAAATAATGGTGGCCACACAAAATATTGACACTTCGGGCCCAATTTGGACATTTTCACTTAGGGGTGTACTCACTTTTATTGCCAGCGGTTTAGACATTAATGGCTGTGTGTTGAGTTATTTTGAGGGGACAGCAAATTTACACTGTTATACAAGCTGTACACTCACTACTTTACATTATAGCAAAGTGTCATTTCTTCAGTGTTGTCACATGAAAAGATAGAAGAAAATATTCACAGAAATGTGAGGGGGTGTACTGACTTTTGTGAGATACTGTAGTGTATATTATCCATATAGTGTATATTATATTTTCTAGATTGTAACCTCTAACGAGCAGGGCCCCCTGATCCCTCCTGTATTGATTTGTATTGTAAGTGTACTGTTCTGCCCTCATGTTGTAAAGCGCTGCGCAAACTGTTGGCGCTATATAAATCCTGTATAATAATAATTATTATCTATATAGTGTAGAGTATATTGTCTACATAGTGTATATTATCTATATAGTGTATATTATCAATATAGTGTCTATTGCAGGGGCGGACTGACAACTCATGGTGCCCCCGGGCAATAGGAGATTATGGGGCCCCCAGGCAATCAGATATTATGGGGCCACATAGTATACACACACACAGTATACAATCACACAGTATACATAGTGTCCCTGGTCCATACTGTCTATTGGCTGTCCCTGGTCCATACTGTCTATTGGCTGTCCCTGGTCCATACTGTCTATTGGCTGTCCCTGGTCCATACTGTCTATTGGCTGTCCCTGGTCCATACTGTCTATTGGCTGTCCCTGGTCCATACTGTCTATTGGCTGTCCCTGGTCCATACTGTCCCTGGTTTTACTGAGGCTGGCAACCCTGATGGGGCCCCCTAGTGGCCCAGGGCCCTCGAGCAGTGCCCGAGTGGCTCAATGGTCAGTCCGCCCCTGGTCTATTGTCTATATAGTGTACAGTATATTATCTATATCGTGTATATTTTCTATATAGTGTATATTGGCAGTGCAACAACCAGCTTATTTTTTTTTTCACCATATTGGACAAATATTTGTTAATTAAATGTCGTGCCTCTTATGTAGTAAACTCCGATTCCTGGTATAGAGTGACGATATTACATTTTCCCGGTTTAAAAAATACCGTATATGGTATCCCTGTTCCGTGCGGTAAACAAAAATCATTTGCGAAAAATCTTGTAAGTGAAAGATTAATGATCCGGCTGTGAGAATCATTATGTTCTGACATCAGGAACAGAAGGGCAGCAATGTGTCTACTGTTTGAATTTGAGTCATACATGATGTAAGTCACAGCTACCCACACATAGCACCAGAAAAAGGCGTCAATACATTGTATGAACGCCTCTCATCACAAGACAAGTGTGTAATGTGATAATGTGAATTATATAGAAATGTATACATTTTTTTTCATTAGATTTTTTTGTTTTTTGTTTTTTGTTTTTTTTGTTAGCTGGAGTTTAAGTTAGGGTAGATTTAGATGTGCATCTACGGAAAAAAAATAATTTTTCAGATTTAGGATTGGTAGCTCCTGGATTGGGTTCTGGATTTCCGAGACTTTGCAGAGTCTTGGGAGGGAAAAACCCTTTAACTGTGTACAGGTATTATCAGGGGTTCAGGTGTGCCCAGTCTTCACAATCAAGGGCCAGACTGTATTTCAGGGCGCCACCCAGGAGGCAGGAGGTCCCCTGCCCGGAGGTCTGGATGTGCGCCAATACAGCCAAAGTTATGTTCTGGATGTTTCCTTTAACCACTTGCCCTCCAGAAGATTTTACCCCCCAGGCCATTTTTTGCTGTTCGGCACTCCTCTACTCTGAGACCCCTTTCACGCTGAGCAGGGCCGTTTTTTCGTCTGGGCACGCTGGGCAGCTGCCCTGGGGGGCCACACTTGCCTGGAGGGCCCCACCCAGTGACCCAGGCCAGGGCCGATCCTCAGCATTGCTGCTGCAATCTGCTGCAGATGACTGACTGCACTGCACTGGTTGCTCACTTGTTGAATCGCCGGTGTCTTGCCGAGAAAGTTCCCCCGGCGGATAAGGACCCACCTGTACTGCGCAGGCGCAGCGCTTGCGCAGTACGAACGACTACGGAGCCGCCGAAAATAGCCGAAGCGGAAAACCTTGAGTCAGCTGTACACGGCGCCTGCGCCCTGAGTCCAGGTTCAAGCCCCATCATCCAAGTGGACATAGAGGTAGAATAAAAAAAGTGCAGAGCGAAGCGAGGCCGTGCCCGAAGCGTGGCGAGCGAAGCGAGCCCGCGAGGGGCCTTCTTACAGGCGACGTGCACAGCTGACTTACAGCTATTCAGCTTCGGCTATTTCCGGCGACTCGTACTGCACAAGCGCTGCGCCTGCGCAGTACGGGGGGTCCTTAGCTGCAGAGGGGAACTTTCTCAAGAGAACACCGGCCGCCCGGCGTCTAGCTAGCAACCAGTGACGTCAGTCTCAGTCTGAGGCCGCGGCCGCCCCAGCATTCATAGCGCACGCCTCCGCGGCTAGTGAACAAGCTCTCTGTGGGGTTCTTCAGACAACGTGGCTCAGAGGGAGCGGAGAGGAGTAGAGCGAAACTTTCGTCCCTGACTGATGCTGCCTTTACCTTGCTGTGACTCGCTGCACTGCACCAGGCCGGCGGCCCACTCAAGTAAGTCTAACTGTGCTGTCTAGTATTTAGCAAGACTTAAGTAAGTTCAAGTTGTGCCCATCAAACACAGCCACTGTGTCCATCAAACACAGCCACTGTGCCCAATCAAATGCTGCCACTGTGCCCAATCAAAAGCTGCCACTGTGCCCAATCAAAAGCTGCCACTGTGCCCATCAAAGCTGTCATTGTGCCCATCAAAGCTGCCACTGTGCCCATCAAACACAGCCACTGTGCCCATCAAAGCTGCCACTGTGCCCATCAAAGCTGCCACTGTGCCCATCAAAGCTGCCACTGTGCCCATCAAACGCAGCCACTGTGCCCATCAAACGCAGCCACTGTGCCCATCAAACGCTGCCACTGTGCCCATCAAAAGCTGCCACTGTGCCCATCAAAAGCTGCCACTGTGCCCATCAAAGCTGCCACTGTGCCCAAACACAGCCACTGTGCCCATCAAGCACAGCCACTGTGCCCATCAGATGCTGCCACTGTGCCCATCAAACGCTGCCACTGTGCCCATCAAATGCTGCCACTGTGCCCATCAAAAGCTGCCACTGTGCCATTAAACGCAGCCACTGTGCCCATCAATCATTTCAATCTGTAATTTCTTGTTTTTTCAATTTCTTGCTTTTCAAGCTCCTGTTATATTGTCCAAACGTTGTGTTCATGTTTAAACACTGATTTTGTTGAAAGTACCAATAAATATAGCCTTATCGATAATTTGCATTTTTATTCTCGTGCGTGATTGTGTAGACAGGGCCCCAGTGCACTGTATTGCCCAGGGGGCCTATAATGCTCTTAAGATGGCCCCGACGCTGAGGCGCTTTTCAGGTGCTTTCACGCTAAAAAAAAAAGCTCATGAAAACCTATTTTCATTAAAATCAATGAACGCTTTCACACTGGGGGCAGTGCGCTGGCAGGGTGGTGAAAAAAACACCGCTCTCCATTGAAATGAATGGAAAGCGCTTCAAAAGTGCCTGAAAAGCTCTTCAAAAGCACTCAGTGTTTTACTGGCAGTTTACAAGCCCCTCAGTGTGAAAGGGGCCTAACTGACAATTGTGCGGTCATGCAACACCGTACCCAAATACAACTTTATATCATTTTTTTCACACAAGTAGAGCTTTCTTTTGGTGGTATTTGATCAGCGCTGGTTTTTTATTTTTTTTTCTAAATAACTAAAAAAGAGAAAAAATGTAAAAAAAACAAAACAAAACTTTTTTTTACTTTCTGCTACAAAACACATAAAAAAAAATCAAATGTCTTCATAAATTTTGGCCAAAATGTATTCTGCTACATGTCTTTGATTAAAAAATAACCCAAAAAGCATCTATAGATTGGTTTGACTGAAACATATAGCGTCTAAAAACTATGGTGTATATACAGAATTTTTTTTTCATACTACTATTGGCGGTGATTAGCGAATTATAATTGAACTGCAATAGTGTGGCGGGAAATCCGACACTAATTGACACTAGGGGGAACTGGCTAACTGCCACTGGCATCACCAGTGACATTAATATAGTGATCAGTGATAATACTATACACTGGCTGGGAAGGGGTTAACGTCTAGGGCGATCAAGGGGTGTGTAAAGTGTGCCTCTTTTACTAACAGATCTCTTTGTTTCTCATCTGTGCTTTGCAGGGATGAGAAACAGAGAGATTTTCCCTCTGTACAGAGCCCTGTGTTGATTGTCAACACAGAGCTCTGGGCTGTGATTGCACACAGCCAATCAGCCGGTCCTGGCCGTGAATCATTGGCCGTCAATCCTTGATTTGAAACAAGGTCCCTCTGTCCCTCTTGCCTCCTCATTTGTCCCTCATATTGGTCTGATCTCTATAGTTGTATCTAAAATGCACTTTTTATCTTAAAAAAAAGTGTTTCCCAGGGCTAAACCTTTCATCCGATTTCTAAATTTCTGCATTTGTAAATTTTAAAAGCCGATATAAAGGAATAGTAGTGGTAAGAAAAGCACCTTTAGGTTTAACTAATTGTTTTTTGTTTTTTTTTTTGTATTCTCCTTTAATCACTTCCCGACTGCCCTATAGCAGATTTACTGCTGCAGGGCAAAATACATTAAAAAAATGCCGGGCACCCACTGCGCATGCGCGAGCCGCGCCGCGCCCTTCCTGCGCCGAGGGAAGTGACGTCAGGAGCCCAGGCGCCGAAGGAGGCAGATTACGAGGGACCCCCTAGCAACAGGTATTAAAGAGGTGAGTAAAAAATAAATAAAAATTCTCCAAATGTTTTTTTTATTTTTTTTTTTCATGCACATTAATGATTTTTTTTGGGTGGAACTCCACTTTAAGGGGGCGTGGTATGAGGTGTGTCCTATGCCTACATACTTTTGTTAAAGGGGCATGGTAGGGGGTGTGTTCTATTCCTACATATTTTTGTTAAGGGGGCGTGGCAGGGGGTGCGTCCTATGCCTGAATAGTTTTGTTAAGGGGGCATCGTAGAGTGTGTCCTATGACTAAATACTTTTGTTAAGGGGGTATGGCAGGGGGTGCATCCTATGTCTACATACTTTTGTTAAGGGGGCGCGGTAGGGGTGTGTGTCCTATGCCTACATACTTTTAAAGCGGTTGTATACCCGCAATTTTTATTTTTATTTTTTTAACCCTGTAAAGCAAAAGGCATAATGAGCTAGTATGCACCGCATACTAGCTCATTATGAAATACTTACCTTAGAACGAGGCGTCAGTATCTTACCTGGTCCACGCCGAGGGAGCTGTCATGTTGCCTCGGCGTGTCTTCCGGGTATCGCGGTTCCAGCGCTGTGAGTGGCTGGAGCCGCGATATCATCACATGCGCGGGAGATTTCTTACTCGGCAAGGTCCGGCAGCTGCCGGGCTTCAGCCGAGAATCCCCTGTGCGCATGTGCCGCTGCAGTCAGCGGCGCATAGCAAGGGGAATATCTCCTAAACCGTAAAGGTTTAGGAGATATTTTTTTTACCTACAGGTAAGCCTTATTATAGGCTTACCTGTAGGTAAAAGTCAAAATAAAGACTATACAACCGCTTTAAGGAGGCATGACGGGAGGTGTGCCCTTTGCCTTCATACTTTTGTTAAGGGGGCGCGGCAGGGGGTGTGTCCTATGCCTACATACTTTTGCTAATAAGTGTCCCACATTGCCATCTCAAAAAGTTGAGAGGTATGCATTTAAACCCAAGCACTATACTGATCATTTGTGCCAGAAAATCCATGATCTATAAAATTCTCACGTGCATGTAGCCTTAAAGTTGTGCACTTACTTCAAGTGTTGCACTAGCTGGCTGCTACGTCTTGCACAAACGCAGGGCGCTCCTTTCCACTTCCAGTAATGCTGTTGAAACAGTTTGCAAGAAGAAATCTTATTACATTTCCCTTTCCAGGTTTGAAGGTTTCAAAGATCGATTGCATACTAAATGGGATGGGATTGCGTTAGAACGTCTAACCTCTACTTAATACAAACAATTTATAGTTCTACGGGAACGTAGGCCATAAAGATTCTGTCCATGAACCAGATATGATGGATTCAAAAGCTGAACAGTAAACCTTGAAAAGAATGAGTGGGATGATTCTAAGCTAAGCCTGCACTTTATCATGCGGAATGATTCAGCGCTATGTCTAAAACGTAAAAATAATGGCCTTGGAGATCTTCCAGAGCAGAACACATTGTCTTGGTGTATATTTATACCCCAATGATGATCCCTTGTGCCAGTGGTCTCCAAACTGGTGTAGCACACCCCACGTAGGAGCCGCTGGTGAATAGGAATCTCCCACCCTGTACAGCCAGGCACACCGAGTCTCCACTGGCTCCCAGAGTCAAGGAACAGTCCAGTGCTTTTTTTCGTATCTTTATTGAGGGAATAAAACTTGGATAGGGAAGAGGGATATTATGGGACGCCCACTTGACTTAGAACTCTTCAGGGAAAACTTTCCTTTGTACAGCCTATGTACACCCCACTGCTTCCTCCAGCACATTTGCTTGCAGAAATCCTGGCCGGCACACAAAGGGAACAGTCAAATCTTGAAGCAAAAGCCCTTTACAGGCATGGCCCCCAGGCCCCTTGGGTTATGGAACAAATATATTGTCGAGCTTACATCCCTATGGCTACTGATCCCAGCACCACCTCTTCAGGCACTGCCAACCCGCATGGCTGCAGCTTCTCCTTTCACTAGTCTTCTTGGCTACTTCTCCACCACAGTCCTCCCAGACTGTCACACTCACCGGCCCACCCGACTGACTTCTCCTAGATGTGCTGACTCTCTCCCGCTGTCCTCACACCTGCTCCTGTGCATCCAGGACAGGATTCCTCCGTGTGTTGTAGAGGAGGTCACCCCCCCACAGACTGGAGAGCTCCCTCAAGGGTCATCGACAACGTACTATGCACTCCTTCTCCATCTTCCAACCGACTGCCCTATGCTGGCATGACCCAGAGTATTTAAGAGGCGCCCAATCCCTGGCAGCCCACTTGTTGCGTATTGGCTGGGGCCCTCTTCAACACTCCAGGCAGCTCCTCCTAACCTCCCTCCCATGCTTCTGGAAGCTTCTCCAAGGTTCCAGCAAGTTGGGGAAGGTATCAGAGGTGCTGCCTGATGAGTCTCCCAGCCTCCCTAAGTCACTCACCATGACCCAGTTTCAACCCAGCCTGACTCTCAGCCAGGCTAAAATTTACCTACACTAACTATTTACAGCTAGCACCCTACACTAGAGGGTGCTACACTTGCTTTTATCCGGCCCTTGGGAATTTATTTCCCACCACTGTCAGCAACAGTGGGGCATAGTTCCTGCCAATGACACCTACAATGGGGCATTATTCCTCCCACTGACATAAATGATGGCACACTATTCTTCCTATTGACATCAATAATGGGGCACTATTCCTTCCATTGACACCAATGATGGGGCACTATTCCTCCCACTGACACCAACAATGGGGAACTATTACTCCCCCTAATACCAATCACGGGGCATTGTTTACTCCCTCTGCCACCTGTAAATGTTCTACTCCCATTGGCCTTAGTGCGGCCCCCCTAAAGTTTGAAGGACAGTAAACTGGCCCTTTGTTTAGAAAGTTTGGAGACCCCCGCTATAAACCTAGGGTCTCCAAACTTTCCAAGCCAGTTTACTGTCCTTCAGACATTAGTGGGGCTGTATGGCGGCCAGTGGGAGTAGAAATTGCCCCAACATCAGTGACCTATGATTGGTCCTAATGGGAGGAATAGTGCCCTATTATTGATATCAATGAGAAGTATAGTGCCCTATTGACTGTGTCAGTAGAGAGAATGGTGTCCCGTCATTGGTGTCAGTTGCTGGAGTAGGAATATTAAATGTTGGATTTACATATTCTTTAACCACTTCCGGACCGCCGTTGTTATAGCTTCCATAACCCCGGTGTTTTTAAAAACAGCGGGCGATCCCTTTTCGGATAAAAGCAGTTTCTGTGGCGGATTTGCAGCAAGATCACTTTTATCGGGGGGGGGCAGGAGAGGGCCCCCCTCCCGCCACCTTCCGGTCGTCAGGGCCGGTACAAGGGGTGGGCGAGAGTGGCGGGTGCCCTGGGCGGAGTGTGAGAGGGGGCGGATTTCTCCCCCTCCCTCTGCTCGCTGACTCTGAGCATGATATGAGAGCCGCTCCAACCGATCTGCTCCCTCCCCCTCATTGACAGGGAGGAGAGCGACTTCAGGAGGGATTGAATCAGCAGGGGAGAGGTGGACAAGCCTCCCATTATCTTGGTAACTGTGAAGAAACAGACTTTCTCCAGTGGCATCTCCAGCTTTCATATTTAGGGGGGGCACATGGGGGGACAGGGACAAAAGTAGCGGGGCAACTATAAAATGCATATATATATCTATATATATAGGTATATATAGATATATAGATATATATATCTATAGATATAGATATATAGTATATAAATATATACTGGGGCCCTTTACTACGATCCCACAACGGGCCCTTTCACATGTTCTGCAGTGAGCTCCCTTCCTACTGTATTGGGGCCCCCCAGGGTGGCAGAAAACAAGAGATATATGTCACCAGCATACCAAGAAAATATAAGGATCCAAAGCAGTGGGAGAACTATCAGGGTTGCAAAGGTTGTCTTGCCACCAGGCCCTGGTGTTCTGCCACTGTGGGGTTCCCCAGCCTCCTCTTGCTGTCCTGCCCCTGCTATTGACAGCGCTGGTCTGGCATCTTTTGGAATTTACAGGCTGGTTCTCCTGTCCTAAGGATGGGAGAAATCAGTCTGTTTTTTCAGTAACTGAGAGTCCTGGTGGAGTCCTTCCTGCAACTCGTTCTTCTCCCTGCCAATGAGGATGCAGGGGAAGGAGCAGATCGGGCGGCCGTGGTTGTGTGAGCGCTCGCATTATGCAGTGTCAGCGAACAGAGGGAGGGGGGAGGAATCACCCGCAGGAGCTGACTGGGTACTCTCTCCCTCTTAGACATTGATTTTTTGTAAAAAAAAAAAAAAATGGGGGGGCACATGGTGGGGCACAGCATAATGTTGGGGGGGGTCAGGGCCCCCTCTGCCCCCCCCCCCCCCCTAGGGACGCCATTGGATTTCTCCCGTCCGTAGGACAGGAGAATCAGTCTGTAACTTGTGAGACTGGTGGCTGCAGCTCTGTAAGAGTGTCTGACTGTGAGATATGAAAACAGCAGATGCAGATCCTGTGTGCCAAAGATGCCTGAGCTTCCAGCCTGAACCTGGGTGAGTGAGCAACTGTGCACACTGCAGTACAATGTAATCACTGAACTGTCCTTATCTCCATCTGTCTCCCCCTCCCCCGCCCCTCATGTTCTTTCAAGATATTCACTAACTTTCACTTTCAGTTAGACAATAGATGGTACAATATTCTTTCCAGTAACCACAGATTGCAGGAAAGAAATTTACATGATTCCCCTGTCAGCACAGTCAGTGCTGATAGGGGAATCCCTTCTGCTGAGCAATTGTATTGTCCCCACAAACAGTGATTATCACTAGCAGATAAAGCAACCGCTAGTGATAATCATAAGAGAATCCGGCAGGCTGGTTGTACCCAATTTGATCGATCAAATTGGTACATTCAGCCTGCCCATTAATGGTTCTAATCTCAGCCAGTTCTCACTGAAACAGCCGAGATTTAACCACTTGCTTTACCGGGCACTTAAACCCCCCCTCCTATCCAGACCAATTCTCAGCTTTCAGCGCTGACGCACTTTGAATGACAATTATGCGGTCATACAACACTGTACCCAATTGACATTTTTATCATTTTTTCCCCACAAATAGAGCTTTCTTTTGGTGGTATTTGATCACCTCTGGGGTTTTTATTTATTGTTAAAAAAAAATGTAAAAAGACCGAATTAAAAAAAAAAATGTTATTATATTTTGTTATAAAATTTTAAAACAGGTAATTTTTCTCCTTCATTGAAGTATGCTGATGAGGCGGCACTGATCAGTTACACTGAAAGGCAGCACTGCTAGGTGGCATTGATAGGTGGCACTTGTGGGCATTGATAGGTGGCACTCATGGGCATAGGTAGGTGGCAATGGCAGGTGGCACAGATGAGGCATAATTGCCTCTTCCTCTTCGGGACCGATGTCCCTTGCAGATGAGCCGGTGATCAGCTTTTTTTTCTCCTCACGCTGTCAGCGTGAGGAGAAAAAAAAAAAACGATCACAGAGCTTTTGTTTTGATCATGTGATCAGCTGTCATTGGCTGACAGCTGATCACATTGTAAGGGGCCGGGACTCAGTGACTCGGTGATCACAGCGCGCACAGGGCACGTGCACTCCCGAAAATTCAGGTCCGCGCTGTGGCCGTCAAAAATACAAAAAGCGACAAAATATAAAAAGAAAATATATACAATTTTTATCAAACAAATTACATATTAAACGTTTGTTATTAAACAAATGACATTACAATATAAACAGTACATTCAGTATATTCATGGCCAAGGAGGAGTGCAAAACATCCTATAAATGACGATGGTTTACTGTAGTCACGTTCAAATTTTCTACATGTTTCGCCGTGTGACTTCTTCAGGAAAGAACGTGTAGATTCTCCTGAAGAAGCCATATGGCGAAACGTGTAGAAAAAAAACTTGAACGTGAATACGGTAAACCATTGTCATTTATAGGATGTTTTGCACTCATTCTTGGCCATGAATATACTGAATGTACTGTTTTTGTTGTAATGTAATTTGTTTATTACAAGGGATTACAAGGGTTTATTACTGTAGTCATGTTCAAGTTTTCTACATGTTTCGCCATATGACTTCTTCAGAAAAGAACGTGTAGATTCTCCTGAAGAAGCCATATGGCGAAACGTGTAGAAAAAAAACTTGAACGTGAATACGGTAAACCATTGTCATTTGTAGGATGTTTTACACTCATTCTTGGCCATGAATATACTGAATGTACTGTTTTTATTGTAATGTAATTTGTTTAATAACAAACGTTTAATATGTAATTCGTTTAATAAAAATTGTATATATTTTCTTTTTATATTTTGTCGCTTTGTGTATTTTTGCACCTTGAAAGTCCCATATCCTCTTTATGTTTTTTCTTTTACTGTTTTCTTATTTTTAATTTTAAAAAGTGTATTTTTTCCCCCAAAAAAATTGCATTTGTAAGACCACTACGCAAATACGGTGTGACATAAAGTATTGCAATGACCTCCATTTTATTCTCTAGGGTGTCTGAAAAAAATATATACATTTATATATATATATATATATATATATACAGTGCCTTGCGAAAGTATTCGGCCCCCTTGAACTTTTCAACCTTTTGCCACATTTCAGGCTTCAAACATAAAGATATAAAATTTTTATTTTTTGTGAAGAATCACCAACAAGTGGGACACAATTGTGAAGTGGAACGAAATCTATTTGATTGTTGAAACTTTTTTAACTAATAAAAAAATGAAAAGTGGGGCGTGCAAAATTATTCGGCCCCCTTGCGTTAATACTTTGTAGACCCACCTTTTGCTGCGATTACAGCTGTAAGTCGCTTGGGGTATGTCTCTATCAGTTTTGCACATCGAGAGACTGAAATTCTTGCCCATTCTTCCTTGCAAAACAGCTCGAGCTCAGTGAGGTTGGATGGAGAGCGTTTGTGAACAGCAGTTTTCAGCTCTTTCCACAGATTCTCGATTGGATTCAGGTCTGGACTTTGACTTGGCCATTCTAACACCTGGATACGTTTATTTGTGAACCATTCCTTTGTAGATTTTGCTGTATGTTTGGGATCATTGTCTTGTTGGAAGATAAATCTCCGTCCCAGTTTCAGGTCTTTTGCAGACTCCAACAGGTTTTCATCCAGAATGGTCCTGTATTTGGCTGCATCCATCTTCCCCTCAATTTTAACCATCTTCCTTGTCCTTGCTGAAGAAAAGCAGGCCCAAACCATGATGCTGCCACCACCATGTTTCACGGTGGGGATGGTGTGTTGAGTGTGATGAGCTGTGTTGCTTTTACGCCTAACATATCGTTTTGCATTGTGGCCAAAAAGTTCGATTTTGGTTTCATCGGACCAGAGCACCTTCTTCCACATGTTTGGTGTGTCTCCCAGGTGGCTTGTGGCAAACTTTAGACGAGACTTTTTATGGATATCTTTGAGAAATGGCTTTCTTCTTGCCACTCTTCCATAAAGGCCAGATTTGTGCAGTGTACGACTGATTGTTGTCCTATGGACAGACTCTCCCACCTCAGCTGTAGTTCTCTGCAGTTCATCCAGAGTGATCATGGGCCTCTTGGCTGCATCTCTGATCAGTCTTCTCCTTGTCTGAGCTGAAAGTTTAGAGGGACAGCCAGGTCTTGGTAGATTTGCAGTGGTCTGATACTCCTTCCATTTCAAAATGATCGCTTGCACAGTGCTCCTTGGGATGTTTAAAGCTTGGGAAATCTTTTTGTATCCAAATCCGGCTTTAAACTTCTCCACAACAGTATTACGGACCTGCCTGGTGTGTTCCTTGGTCTTCATGATGCTCTCTGCGCTTTCAACAGAACCCTGAGACTATCACAAAGCAGGTGCATTTATACAGAGACTTGATTACACACAGGTGGATTCTATTTATCACCATCAGTCATTTAGGACAACATTGGATCATTCAGAGATCCTCGCTGAACTTCTGGAGTGAGTTTTCTGCACTGAAAGTAAAGGGGCCGAATAATTTTGCACGCACCAATTTTCAGTTTTTTATTTGCTAAAAAAGTTTAAAATATCCAATAGATTTTGTTCCACTTCACAATTGTGTCCCACTTGTTGGTGATTCTTCACAAAAAATTAAAATTTTATATCTTTATGTTTGAAGCCTGAAATGTGGCAAAAGGTTGAAAGGTTCAAGGGGGCCGAATACTTTTGCAAGGCACTGTATATATATATATATATATATATATATATATATATATATATATATATATATATATATATATATATATATATATAATGTTTGGGGAGTACACAGTCCTGAGTACTTTTCCACTTTATTACATTCAATATTAACTACACCTGCTGAATACTGGTAGATGTAATCCTACATGGCACGCTTCCAAATCAGATACCTACAGGGTAAAAGAAAGAAAGCTGCCAGACAGGTACGCCGATCATTTGCTATAATCATTGTTCCAGGAGCTGTAAAAACAAGCATATTGGCACAAAGAAAACACAACCCAAATAAAATTCTAATAAAATATTCTCAGATGGGCAGTTCACATACTTCAACAGGGAGTCACGGCTCTTACCTGTGGGAAGCGTCGCGGAATGATTAATTAATTTGAATCCTTCTGTAAACAGACGTGGGCCGCAAATAACCTGACACCATTGTTTGTACGGATATAGAATGCATACTGTCTGCTCTGCATTAAAACAAGGTAAAAAAAAAAAAACTTGCACCCGGACAAGTTTAAAAAAAGTAAATCCCTGCTCTACTTGCACATTTATTTTTTTACGCCGTTAAAAAAATGCTGAAAAGACAGCAAAAATAAATTTTGATCTGCCCAAAATCCTGCGAGCTCCTAACTTCCTGCAGGGGCTGACAACACAGTGCCTTTTGCTGCAGTGAAATCCCAAGCAGTGTTGTCAGCCCCGCCTCCTGGACTGCGGAACTCCTCCTACCCCCCCCCCGCCCCTCTCTGTCCCTATCCACAAGCAAACTTGAATCAGAAAAGGGCTGGCGACTCGGATGCTCTTGAATAAAAGTCCTTGGGTACATGGGTAAAGGCTACGCTGGCGCGTTTCGGCTAAGAAGCCTTCATCAAAGCATTCTTAGCCGAAACGCGTCAGCATAGCCTGTACCCCTGTACCCACGACCAGGCCATTTTTTTTTTTCGATACGGCACTGCGTTGCTTTAACAGACAATTGTGCATTTATTTTTAGTACTAAAGATAATAATTATTATAATTAATAATATTATAATTATTTTATATAATTAATATATTATTATGAATAATATTATTAATAATAATAATAATAATATATTAAAAAATATATAATACATATTATAATTAATTATGAATAATATTAATAATTTTTCTTATTATTATTGTTAATAATAATAATAATAATAATATTATTATATAAAATAAACAGAGCAATTTAAATTTCATCCAGTTAAAGTTTTTTTTTTTTTTAATGGAAAATAATGGGACCATGGGTGCAAACTCCCTATTTCTTTGCATTGAAAAGTACCCGCAGATTTCGTTCCCTCCTGGGATCTTAGGTGTGCTGGGTGAAGCGGCGTAGGCCAGGTAATTGGATCCAATTCAGATCACACGATGCCAATATAACGATGTCTGTATTTATGTGTTAATTAGTACATGAGATGATTATGTCTCACCCAGGTATGTGTCTGCACTGCTTGTTCCAGCCGTCCTGAGATCAGGCATGTTACTCCTGTTTCTCGTCTGGCATACATTGGCCATCCCTTCACTTTGTCTATCAGCACTCCTTATCTGTGCCAAGACGATTTCATACCCGGCCCACTAACCTGTATTTAGCACCACTCCCATGTACCATGCTGCAAGCAACTTGTTAGGAATAATTTAAGTTTTATTGCTGCTCGGTAATTGTTGGGTGCCGGGCTTTGTTGGATCTTGCATTTCTATGGCATGAACTACTTATAACGTGTAATTAGAAAAATTGAGGTCAAGCCATAATTACGAGCAGCGGAGTGCCCAGCCAAACGTTGCATATTCTACTGATGTAGAGAATTCTGGAGCTCGGCTTTTTTAAGCAGTGATAGGAGCTCTGTGTGCGTCCTTATTCACAGGTACAGTGTATGCAGGGATAGGACAAGGGTAAGAGGTGGAGGGCAGGTGCCCCGGGTGTAGTTTTCAGTTGGAGGGGGTGTGAGAGGGGGGGGGGCAGCAGCTGCCCTGGGTGCAGTGTTTTCAGGTGGAGGGGGAGTGTTTGTATGATAGGAGGGGTAGCTGCCCCAGGGTGCAGTGTTTTCAGGTGGGGGGGGCAGAAGCTAGGAGCAGCAGCTGCCCTGGGTGCAGTGTTTACAGTTGGGGGGGGTGTTTGTATGATAGGAGGGGCAGCTGCCCCAGGGGGCAGTGTTTACAGTTGGGGGGGTGTTTGTATGATAGGAAGGGCAGCTGCCCCAGGGTGCAGTGTTTACAGTTGGGGGGGTGTTTGTAGTAAAATAGGAGGGGCAGCTGCCCCAGGGTGCAGTGTTTCCAGGTGGGGGGGCAGGAGCTAGGAGCAGCAGCTGCCCTGGGTGTGGTGTTTACAGTTTGGGGGGGAGTGTTTGTATGATAGGAGGGGCAGCTCCCCAGGGTGCAGTGTTTTCAGGTGGGGGGGGCAGGAGCTAGGAGGAGCAGCTGCCCAGGGTGCAGTGCTTACAGTTTGGGGGGGTGTTTGTAGGATAGGAGGGGCAGCTGCGCCAGGGGGCAGTGTTCAGGTAGGGGGGGGAGGGCAGGAGCTAGGAGCAGCAACTGCCCTGGGTGCAGTGTTTACAGTTGGGGGGGGGTGTTTGTATGATAGGAGGGGCAGCTGCCCCAGGGTGCAGTGTTTACAGTTGGGGGGGGGGTGTTTGTATGATAGGAGGGGCAGCTGCCCCAGGGTGCAGTGTTTACAGTTGGGGGGGGGGGTGTTTGTAGTAGGATAGGAGGAGCAGCTGCCCCAGGGTGCAGTGTTTCCAGGTGGGGGGGGGCAGGAGCTAGGAGCAGCAGCTGCCCTGGGTGCGGTGTTTACAGTTTGGGGGGGTGTTTGTAGGATAGGAGGGGCAGCTGCGCCAGAGGGCAGTGTTCAGGTGGGGGGGGGGGGGCAGGAGCTAGGAGCAGCAACTGCCCTGGGTGCAGTGTTTACAGTTGAGTTAGGGGGTTTCATTCCTATTTTTGTAGGGTATATATATATATATATATATATATATATATATATATATATATATATATATACAGTATCTCACAAAAGTGAGTACACCCCTCACATTTTTGTAAATATTTTCTTCTATCTTTTCATGTGACAACACTGAAGAAATTACACTTTGCTACAATGTAAAGTAGTGAGTGTACAGCTTGTATAACAGTGTAAATTTGCTGTCCCCTCAAAAATAACTCAACACACAGCCATTAATGTCTAAACCGGTGGCAACAAAAGTGAGTACACAGTAAAATAGTAGCTATAAGCAAAAGCCAGCGCGGAGCTCTTCCCCCGGGCCTGACGCAAGATGGACCTCTTCGCGCATGGAGAGAGAGGTTGAGGCCTACCACGCAGAGCACCACCCTCCAACCCATACCTGAGAGGCCTAGCACTGCCCTTTGAAGTCGGACATCCATTCAGCACCGCTCCGGTCGCCTGCCAGTCGGTGTACCAAGCTTCACATTGGGAGATTGAGACAGCGGATCCGCTGCACAAGTGTCGCTACACGAGTTACCGTCCGGAACACATCGTAACGGTCTGGTTGTTGGTGAGAGGGCAGTCGCCCAACCTTTACCCATGCTTTGTGATAGTTTCACTGGAACACTTTGCACAGACATCTCTACCCTAGGAATACTTTACTGAATCTATTTGAACACTATGCTTAGACATCTTTAGCCTTCCTCACTACAAGAAATCTATTGCTTCCCACCACACCTAAGTGGATTACAGTTAACGAGCTCCTACGTACCGGTGAAAACCATCAGATCTGCAACGGGGACATTGATGCTAGTGCTGATACAAGGGCCATTACATTATTGTTACTAGACCTACATACTCTCATTAGGGTAACAGTATAGGCTGGCCAGGTTCCATCCTCTGGAGAGTGTCAGTATAATCTGCTAGCATAAAACATCCTTTAAGGGGGTAGCATTATTTCTTTAAGGAAGTGTATATACCATATTGTCATTTGTTAATATTTGCTTTGTGTCTTTCAGGGGAATTCCTTAGCTGAGTTGGCGCTGTTGCCTAAAACAGCAGATCCGTTGCCTCCTTTTTGTGACCACATCTCCTTAATTTGTTCCAGTAAATATTCTCAGAACATAAATACGCAGAGTTGTCTGATTTATTACTCCACAGTGATACAAGGATGTCTGAACCCAGAGTGTCAGTTGGGTTGGAATGTTCACCAGGTCATGGCCGTGCAGATGAGCAAGTAATTCCAAGCAGTGCCCATAGGGGGCCAAGCTACATATATAAACTTTAAAAATATAATATTTATAGCATGTGTATATAAAACAATTCATAACATGTGTATATAAACCATCAAAAGGATTGTGCATAAATATAAAAAAACTAAAAGAAAACAATTAAAGTTCTGTCAATAAACAGTCCAATAATAAAACTCCAGCACCAATGTGTCTGTGAATTAAAGTGCTTCAATATTCAAAGAAGTAGTGCTCCACCCAAAGTGATTCAGGCCAGCAAGTGACCATCTAGCATGGATTAAATCAATCTTTCTCTTCAATCGATGTATCAAACTGTCTCCATAAAATCTCCTTTCCCAATCACAGGCTCTACAAGGACGGCTCCACCAAAATGAGCCACAAACAAGCAAATGATCGTGTAATAACGTTTTATTGCAGATCGGCTCCTAAAACAAATCCGTGTTGCACTTACATGATGTGATGCAGACTTTGTAAGGCATCAACACGTTTGCAGCTCTGGGATCTGTGGAATCGAATCCGTCCGTTCTGTGACAAGCGGCGTGCGGTGTACGTTCCAATTAGCCCAGCTGAAATCAACAGCTCCTATAGATGTGCATCTCAAGCCTCTCTTCTATGCATTTCACGTATGCGTTTTCACTTCCTGATGACGCGCTCACGCGTGAAATGCATATGATTGATTGGGTAGCGCCCTTTTTTTTCTATTTTACTTTTTGCCATTAGTGTCTCACTAATGTTAGGAGCAGCACCTCTTCACAACTTGATTGGATAGTTATTTGGCACTGATTCCCTCCTTTTTATCACAAAAGTGAGTACACCCCTAAGTGAAAATGTCCAAATTGGGCTCAATTTGCCATTTTCCCTCCCCGGTGTCATGTGACTCGTTAGTGTTACAAGGTCTCAGGTGTGAATGGGGAGCAGGTGTGTTAAATTTGGTGTTTTCGCTCTCACTCTCTCATACTTGTCACTGGAAGTTTAACATGGCACCTCATGGCATAGAACTCTCTGAGGATCTGAAAAAAAAGAATTGTTGCTCTACATAAAGATGGCCTAGGCTATAAGAAGATTACCAAGACCCTGAAACTGAGCTGCAGCACGGTGGCCAAGACCAGTGCTGGGACAAGGCCATTTGGTGCCCAGGGCGAAGATGGCAAACTGCGCCCCCCCCCCCCCCCCCCGTTTCCCCGTTTTTAATAAAGAATCAATGTCGTTTCAAAACAAGAATATATCAAGCAGTAGAACAGCCGCTATGATCGTTCTTATAGTGTAGAGAATAGCCGGCTAAAAAAGTTGATATCTGATTGATGCCTGTAGCTGCACCCATCATTCAGATATCCCCGCACAAAGTCAAGGACGTCGTATGACAACCGGCGGGCGGAAAGTGGTTAAAACACATTTTTTTTTAACACAAAGTTGTCCGTTTATACAATATTTCTAACACATAGCATGTACATACCAAAAATGACACCCCAAAATAGATTCTTCTACTCCTCCTGAGTACTGCGATACCACAAGTGTGAGACTTCCACAGCCTGGCCACATACAGAGGCCGAATACAGCCGAGTATGGCTGGGTATGGCAGAGTATGGCTGGGTATGGCAGAGTATAGCTGGGTCTCACCGAGTATTGCAGAGTATGGCAGAGTATCACAGAGTATGGCTGGGTATTGCGGGGTTTTGCGGGGTATTGCACAGTGTTGCGGGGTATTGCAGAGTATTGCAGGGTATTGCAGGGTATTGCACGGTGTTGCAGGGTATTGTAGAGTATTGCAGAGTATTGCACAGTGTTGTGGGGTATTGCAGAGTATTGCGGGGTATTGCAGAGTATTGCACAGTGTTGCGGGGTATTGCACAGTGTTGCGGGGTATTGCAGAGTATTGCACAGTGTTGCGGGGTATTGCAGAGTAGGGGCACGTATTGCAGAGTATTTCAGGGTATTGTGGGGTATTGCAGAGTATTGCACAGTATTGTGGGGTATTGCAGAGTATTGCACAGCGTTGCAGGGTATTGCACAGTATTGTGGAGTATTGCACAGTGTTGCGGGGTATTGCAGAGTATTGTGGGGTATTGCAGAGTATTTCAGGGTATTGTGGGGTATTGCAGAGTGTTGCGGGGTATTGCAGAGTATTGCACAGTGTTGCGGGGTATTGCAGAGTATTGCGGGGTATTGCAGAGTATTGCACAGTGTTGCGGGGTATTGCAGAGTATTGCGGGGTATTGCAGAGTATTTCAGGGTATTTTGGGGTATTGCAGAGTATTGCACAGTATTGTGGGGTATTGCAGAGTATTGCACAGCGTTGCAGGGTATTGCAGAGTATTGCGGGGTATTGCAGAGTATTGCGGGGTATTGCAGAGTATTTCAGGGTATTGTGGGGTATTGCAGAGTATTGCAGAGTATTGTGGGGTATTGCAGAGTGTTGCGGGGTATTGCAGAGTATTGCACAGTGTTGCAGGGTATTGCAGAGTATTGCAGGGTATTGCAGAGTATTGCACAGTGTTGCGGGGTATTGCAGAGTATTGTGGGGTATTGCAGAGTATTTCAGGGTATTGTGGGGTATTGCAGAGTATTGCAGAGTATTGTGGGGTATTGCAGAGTGTTGCGGGGTATTGCAGAGTATTGCACAGTGTTGCAGGGTATTGCAGAGTATTGCAGGGTATTGCAGAGTATTGCACAGTGTTGCGGGGTATTGCAGAGTATTGTGGGGTATTGCAGAGTATTTCAGGGTATTGTGGGGTATTGCAGAGTATTGCACAGTATTGTGGGGTATTCAGCAGTGGTGGTCACTGGTCATTAACCTCGCCTCAGCCTCCTCCCCTCCCCCAATCCAGCCATTTATTAATCTGTTTTTTAGTGTTTACTTACACAAGTTCAGACTCAGAAGTTATGAGTCTGAACTTGTGTAAGTAAACACTAAAAAAAAGATTAATAAATGGCTGGACTGGGGGAGGGGGGGAGGCTGAGACGAGGTTAATGACCAGTGACCACCACTGCTGAAGATCTGAGTCAGAACACTGGCACACATGACACTGGCACTGCACTCTTCTACCTTTCAGATCCAGCAGCCTGAGCCAGCCAGCCAGCCAGCAGCTCCTCAGCTCTGCTCCGCTTGATGAAACAGACAGCGCGCCGACACAACTCACAGCTCCCGCCTCCCTGCGCTCGTCTGTGTCCTCCCACCTCGTCTCCGGCCGTGAGTGACGTCACGGCGCTGGCAGAGACTACGGGACTCCTCCGTAGGGGAGTAAACATTATAGTTGTGTGCTGAGGGAAGGGAGGATCATGCAGGAGCGCACAAGGGGGATTTGTACAGTGCCGCTGGGCGCTGTACATGCACTGTACAGTATTATTGTACACACTGGCATGGCAGAAATTCACCTGCAGGCTGCGCCCCCCCCCCCATACCAAATGGTACCGCCCAGGGCACGTGCCCCTTCCGCCCCTGCCTTGTACCGGCCCTGGCCAAGACCATACAGCGGTGTAACAGGACAGGTTCCACTCAGAACAGGCCTCGCCATGGTCAACCAAAGAAGTTGAGGTCACGTGCTCAGCATCATATCCAGAGGTTGTCTTTGGGAAATAGACGTATGAGTGCTGCCAGCATTGCTGCAGAGGATGAAGGGGTGGGGGGTCAGCCTGTCAGTGCTCAGACCATACACCGCACACTGCATCAAATGGGTCTGCATGGCTGTCATCCCAGAAGGAAGCCTCTTCCAAAGATGATGCACAAGAAAGCCCGCAAACAGTTTGCTGAAGACAAGCAGACTAAGGACATGGATTACTGGAACCATGTCCTGTGGTCTGATGAGACCAAGATAAACTTATTTGGTTCAGATGGTGACAAGCGTGTGTGGGGGCAACCAGGTGAGGAGGAAAAAGACAAGTGTGTCTTGTCTACAGTCAAGCATGGTGGTGGGAGTGTCATGGTCTGGGGCTGCATGAGTGCTGCCGGCACTGGGGAGCTACAGATCATTGAGGGAACCATGAATGCCAACATGTACTGTGACATACTGAAGCAGAGCATGATCCCCTCCCTTCAGAGACTGGGCCGCAGAGCAGTATTCCAACATGATAACGACCCCAAACACACCTCCAAGACAACCACTGCCTTGCTAAAGAAGCTGAGGATAAAGGTGATGGACTGGCCAAGCATGTCTCCAGACCTAAACCCTATTGATCATCTGTGGGACATCCTCAAACAGAAGGTGGAGGAGCGCAAGGTCTCTAACATCCACCAGCTCCGTGATGTCATCATGGAGGAGGGGAAGAGGACTCCAGTGACAACCTGTGAAGCTCTGGTGACCTCCATGCCCAAGAGGGTTAAGGCAGTGCTGGAAAATAATGGTGGCCACACTAAATATTGACACTTTGAGCCCAATTTGGACATTTTCACTTAGGGGTGTACTCACTTTTGTTGCCAGCGGTTTAGACATTAATGGCTGTGTGTTGAGTTATTTTGAGGGGACAGCAAATTTACACTGTTATACAAGCTGTACACTCATTACTTTACATTGTAGCAAAGTGTCATTTCTTCAGTGTTGTCACATGAAAAGAAAGAATAGAATATTTACAGAAATATGAGGGGTGTACTCACTTTTGGGAGATACTGTAAATATTTGAACTGTTCTGCATTGCTGACTATTGCGAAATAACAGGGTACGGCGTTCTGAAAGTCTTTTTTAAAGGAAATCATTTACTGTTTATGAACTGAAAGAGAAACTTCTAGAAGCAGCTCGGGGGGGGGGGAATTTGATCGCTCCGGGTAGGATTGTGTCTGGGAGCACACAGCGGCCTCTTGTCTGCGGTACACTTGTTTGTGTAGATTACTGATGGCAGAGGGTGTCCCTTGCGTGACTCAGACACAGTAACCCGAGCAACCACACCTCAACAAACAAAGCGAAATTCCATCTCGCTTCCCTTTTATGGTCAATCACACGCTGCGTGTAGGAGGGAGGGAAGAAGCAATCAGAGGCCTGGGATCGCTCGGCCCGCCTTTTTCGGGAACATTTATAATGTTAGTAATAGCTAATCCTACATTTTCAATATCAGCAAACGTTTATTGTAATAGTAGGTGTGAATAATTGTCTTTTTTTTTTTTTTTTAAATATTGTTTTCCTCCTCTGTTACCTCTCAGGGGCTGTTGATTTGCTGCAGCCCCTTTGCAGTCACTTCCCGTCTACATGCACTCCAGCGATGGCTGCATGGCATTTTTCAGGGCCGCTGTTTGC
Source organism: Lithobates septentrionalis (assembly GCA_037952835.1). Classification (NCBI taxonomy): domain Eukaryota; kingdom Metazoa; phylum Chordata; class Amphibia; order Anura; family Ranidae; genus Lithobates; species Lithobates septentrionalis. The sequence goes on from JBBDGP010001835.1 coordinate 164,934, forward strand.
ATGTACCCGCACGTTCATCGATTACTTGCAGCTAGAGACAGGTGACCGGTCTTGGACATTTAGAGCTCTATTACTACTTGTAACAAAAAAAATAAATAAATGTGATGTCCATAGTCAGGGCACAGGGGCACTTTAACCACTTGCCTACCGGGCACTTTTACCCCCTTCCTGCCTATGTGACAATTTTCAGCCTTCAGCGCTGTCACACTTTGAATGACAATTGCGCGGTCATGTAACGCTGTATCCATATGACATTTATATCATTTTTTTGAGACAGATAGAGCTTTCTTTTGGTGGCATTTGAAAATTTTGAAAACATTTTTTTTCTTAGTTTTGGTTTTAAAATTTTGTAAAAAAAGTAATTTTTCTCCTTCACTGATGGGCACTGATAGGCAGCACGGACGGGCACTGATAAGACGGCATTGATGGACACTGATAAGGTGGCACTTATATGTGGCGCTGATGGACACTGATGGGCACTGATGAGACAGCACTGATATGCTGTACTGATGGGTATTTATGGAAGGCACTGATGAGCACTGATGGGCACTGACGGACACAATAATTATTATTATTATTCAGGATTTATATAGCGCCAACAGTTTACGCAGCGCTTTACAATGTAATGACACTAATGAGGCGGCACTGATGTGCAGCAATGATGGGCGCTGATAAGGCGGCACTGATGGGCACTGATGAGGCAGCACTGATATGCGGTACTCATGGACACTGATAGGCAGCACTGATAGGCGGCACTGATTGGCACTGACGGGCATCACTGATGGGCACTGATGAGCACTGATAGGTGGTACTGATAGCCGGCACTGATTGGCACTGATAGGCATCACTGATTGGCACTGACAGGCATCACTGATGGGCACTGATTGGCAGCACTGGTGGGCACAGATTGGCAGCACTGGTAGGCACTGTTGGGGCTGCACGGATCATCAGTGTAGATGTCCCCTGTGTGGATTTGCCGGTTTTTGGCTCTCCTCTCCTTACGCACTGTCAGCCAATAACTGTCAAATCCTGCAATAATAACCCCCAGAATTGGTTTCAGTGGATGCAATAATAACCCCCAGCATTGGTGTCAGTGTTTTCAATAATAACCCCCAGCACTGGAGCCAGTGGGTGCAATAATAACCACCAGCATTGGTGTCAGTGGATGCAATAATAACCCCCAGCATTGGTGTCAGTGGATGCAATAATAACCCCCAGCATTGGTGTTAGCGGATGCAATAATAACCCCCAACACTGGTGTCAGTGGATGGAATAATAACCCCCAGCACTGGTGTCAGTGGATGCAATAATAACCCCCAACATTGGTGTCAGTGACTGCAATACTTCCCCCCAGCTTTGGTGTCAGTGGATGCAACAATAACCCCCAGAACTGCTGTCAATGGACACAATAATAACCCTCAGCATTGGTATAAGTGGATGCAGCAGAGATCCTGTTGGTAATTGAGGCCTTAGGAATCCTGGAAATCCTGGAGGATCCGGCAGGGATACTGTGAGTACTGTAGATCCGAGGAATCCTTGATGACCTGTCAGGGATCTTGGGCATGCTGGATGTTCTAGGAATCTTGGAGGGCCCAGTAGGGATCCTATGAGAACAGGAGATCCTAGAAAGTCTGGAAGACCAGCAAGGATCCTGGAAGTAGTGGGGATCCTAAGAATCCTGGAAGACCAGGCAAAAACCCTTGGAGTACTGAAGGTCCTAGGAATCCTGGAAGACACTGCAGCGATCCTGAAAGTACTGAAGGTCCTAGGAGTCCTGGAAGACCCGGCAGGGATTCTGTGAGTACTGGAGGTCCTAGCAATTCAGGAAGAGCCAGCAAAGATCCTGTGAGTACTGGAGGCCTTAGGAATCCTGAAAGACCTAACAAAGATTATGTGAACACTGGAGGTCCTAAGCCTAGTACACCCTATCAGTTTTTTTTTTCATTCAACCCAGCTCAGGAGGAGATCCTGTTCTAATAATCCAATGTTAGCACAGCAATCTCACCTCTGAGCTATTGTGTTCAGGGAGGTGACAAGGGGACGGCCTACCATTGGCTGAGAGCGCTGATCGGATGCCGATCGAAGTTGGATGTTCGGATGGCTTCTGTCAGACCGCTGCCCGTAGAACACAGGCCGGATGTCAGCTGGTTTATATTGAACCAGCCAATACCGCCTCATATACGACCCGTGTGTACGGGGCTTTAGGCATTCTGAAAGACTTGGCAGTGGGTACTAGAGGTCCTAGGAATCCTGGAAGACCAGCGCGAATCCTGGGAGTATCGGAGGTCCTTGGAATTCTGGAAGACTAGCAGGTATCCTGGGGGTATTGGAGGTCCTTGGAATCCTGGAAGACCAGCAGAGATCCTGGGAGTATTGGAGGTTCATGGAATCCTGGAAGACCAGCAGGAATCCTGGGAGTACCGAAGGTCCTTTGAATACTGGAAGGACCAGCAAGGATCCTATGAGTACTTGGGATCCTAGGAATCCTGGAAGACCCAGCAGGGATCCTGTGAATACTGGAGGTCCTAGGATTCCTGGAAGACCCAGCAAGAATTGTGTGATTACTGGAAGTCCTAGGAATCCTGGAAGACCAGCAGGGATCCTGGGAGTATTGGAGGTCCTTGGAATCCTGGAAGACCAGAAGGTCTCCTGGGAGTACTGGAGGTCCTTTGAATCCTGGAAGGCCCAGCAAGGATTCTATGAGTACTTGAGATCCTAGGCATCCTGGAAGACCCAGCAGGGATCCTGTGAATACTGAAGGTCCTAGGATTCATGGAAGACACAGCAAGAATTGTGTGATTACTGGAAGTTCTATGAATCCTGGAAGACCAGCAGGGATCCTGGGAGTATTGGAGGTCCTTGGAATCCTGGAAGACCAGCAGGTCTCCTGGGAGTACTGGAGGTCCTTTGAATCCTGGAAGGCCCAGCAAGGATTCTATGAGTACTTGAGATCCTAGGAATCCTGGAAGACCCAGCAGTGATCCTGTGAATACTAGAGGTCCTAGGATTCCTGGAAGACCCAGCAAGAATTGTGTGATTACTGGAAGTCCTAGGAATCCTGGAAGACCAGCAGATATCCTGGGAGTATTGGAGGTCCTTGGAATGCTGGAAGACCAACAGGTCTCCTGGGAGTATTGGAGGTCCTTTGAATCCTGGAAGACCAGCAGGGATCCTGGGAGTACTGGAGGTCCTTTGAATCTTGGAAGGCCCAGCAAGGATCCCATGAGTACTTGAGATCCTAGGAATACTGGAAGACCCAACAGGGATCCTGTGAATACTGGAGGTCCTAGGATTCCCGGAAGGCCCAGCAGGGATCCTGTGATTACTGGAAGTCCAAGGAATCCTGGAAACCTTGGATCTTGTGATTACTGTAACACCATTGCATGCGTGGGATAGCGGGGGGAGAAGGGATGTAAAATAAGCCGCACCTCTGGGTAGGATGTTGCTCATCCGTATCATTGATGAAGAGCATGATAGGCGGTGGGCTACATTGTGCAAGATACTCTCATTCTTCAAATCCTAGCAGAATAAATATATAGAGAGCTGGAAATACTAGAAAAATGCTGAGTTTCATGAAAAGAAACAACATGATCTATAAATGTGAAATAGGAAGGTGATTCATTCAATAACAATCAAGCATATGAGGCTATTTTGGAGACAAAATCGCTTTAAAAGAGGAAGGGTGCCACATTTCCTGATGCCTATGAGTATATTTACTAAAATTCAGATTCACATGATTCACAGCTTTAATTGGCTCTGTGGTGTAAATTTCTGCTTTGAATTGAAAATTGTCTCCTTCCTGGCTCCTAGTGAGTGCGGCACACATCAGACAAAGTGGTGGACCTGTTACCGCTGGAGGGGGGCACTTTTGCAGACACAGTAAGTATACCATAATGTTCAAGTACACCGTGCATGTGGAGTTCAGTTTTAAGAGTAATTGTTTTTTTTCTATTTTAAAATTATCATTTTTTTTTTTAGTTCTTACATCCATCCTGTAGCACCCTGCAAGCGTAGGAACGGACTAACTGACACTGACATCACCAGTGACACTAATACAGCGATCAGTGATAATACTATACACTGTCACTGTACTAATGACACTGACTGGGAAGGGGTTAACATGTAAACAGGTAATCAAGGGGGTTAAATGTGTGCCTAACAAGTGTTAATTTGTGTAATGTGCACTGCTTTTTTACTAAACATCTCTTTGTTTCTTCTCCCAAGCAGGAAAATAGGACCAAATTCACCAGCAGCTTAGTTTGGCAATAAGGTATCAAGAAGAAAGGGAGCTCATGGTTCCTGTGGCTACATTTATTTGTAGCACATTATGATAGACTTACCTGAGAACGAAGCCCTCCAGCGCCGCAATGTCATCAGTGAGAGGGCTGACATCTTCCGCCGGTCTTCCTTCCGGGTTAGCGGCCTCCGGCTACATGAGTGGACGGGGGAGGCGCAATGATGCGCGGGAGCCGCCGTTTCCGGCACAGGCTCTGAAGGTCCGGCACTGTAAGCCGGAACTTCAGAGCACATTCGCCCATTATGACATCACTCTGAATATATCCTATACTGTGCAACTTTAGGAGATATTCACAGTACCTACAGGTAAGCATTATTTAGCCTTTAGGTAAAAGTCAGTGGCGACTGGTGCTCCATCAATCGGGGGGGGGGGGGGGCAGACGGACCTGATCCCCCCCCCCGTCACTCCAGCCCGCCACAACCCGCCGGTCACCAACCCTCCCTTGGTCACTGGCTCTCTTACCCTGTGTTGGAGATAATAGGGGGCTCTGGGCAGGCTCTGTGCCCAGGGATGCCAGATGAGGGTGGCGGTAGGGGGGGATTTTGATGTCGGTGTGGACCAATGAGGTGTCCACGGTGTCACAGGAGCAATCGGTGTGTGCTCCTCTCTTCTGCAGCCACAGGAGGAGCTGACAACACTCTGCATGGAGGGGCCAGAGGATCAGAATTGGCGGCTGGTGGGTCAGTCTCTCGGTCCTTGACCATGCGTCTCTTCCCTCCTCCCCCTCCTCAGCCAATGGAATCACTACTCCTTTTGGCCATTCGAGAAATGGGTCTTAGGACCTGCTTCCTGATTGGCCAGGAGGAGGATCAGTGTGAGAATAGCGGATATTCATTCACTATTGTTGCACAACTGGGTGAGCTTGGGGCGCAATGCTCTGCGCCCCAAGCCCACTCTATTTTGAAGCCTATTAGAGCCTCAGGCTCTAATTACGTGCTTCAAATAAACACACCCCTGCCATAGGTATCGATGCATCCGGCGCCCTGCATGTAGATTAGGGGGCCAGACGCTTGGATGGGGGGGGTGGCGCCTGTGCGCCCCTAATGGACGAGCTGCCACTGGTACAAGTGGTAGTACAGTGCTTACTACCACTTTAAGAAATGCTATAAAATGGTTTTCTATACATAGTCACTGCTACTTTTACAAGGTTAGCAAGGGCATTTGGTGCACACAAGAGTGGAATTTTACAATTTGTGTGCTTGGAGTTCAACCCTAAAGCGGAGGTCCACCTAAAAGTGGAAGCTCCACTGATCTACTTCCCCTCCTCCTCCCCTGGTGCCACATTTGGCATCTTTCAGGGGGGAGGGGGGAACGGGTACCCATCCCCACTACTGGGAGACAGCGCGCGGGCTCGAAAGTTCGGCCCCCATCCTCCTTCCTCAACCGCAGGGCCAGTTAGAAAGTGCAGCGCGCTTCACGCATGCGCAGTAGGGAACCGGCTAAAAAACCGAAAGGCTTCACTGCTGTTTTCCCTTACCACGAATGGCGCGGCAGCACCCGAGAGCCGATGTGAAAATCGGCTGGGGTGCCGACATCGTGGGCTCCCTGGACAGGTAAGTGTCCAAATATCAAAAGTTCGCAGCTACAGTATTTAAAAAATGAAAAGAAAGCAGCGCTGATCAAAAATAACTATAAATGACACCCTATTGAATATTACTTAACAGTGAAAAAATAGGACCTAAAAATAAGTCCCAAAATTGAAGTGAATATCTAATGTGTGTACAAGTCAATAAAGTGCAAAGTCCTCAAAATACATAATAAACTATACACATAATAAATTTCCTAATATAAAAATAACAGAGTCCATCATAGTAGTGCTCCAAAAATGTCTTCAAGGAAAAAAATAACAAAGTATGTATAAAATTTCATAAACGTGAAAAATAATAGTTCATCAATAAAAAATATATAATGGTGACATTCAGTGATATCTTGTATGCCGATCCAGTGTGATAACACCCAATGTGATCCTCCACCATTCATACCAAACTGGCTCACCAGATCAAATGGCTGGTAAGATTATAAACCAGCAGCTGCGCTTTTTTGCAATCAATGCTTAGATCCAAGGCCCTACGCGTTTCGTCATACAATGTCTTCCTGCGGGAAGACGTCATATGACGAAATGCGTAGAACGGGGCAAGGACGCTGACGTCAACACACTCTCCAGGATCATACTCGCGGCTCGCATACCAACTTCAGCGGCCGGAGGCGATTTGGAACACACAAATACTTGTAATCCTTTCGTATTGTGGTGATTTTGGCCTGATAATATGCACACAAGTTGACACAAAGGAGTTTGAATGGCTATTAAAGGTAACCATCCTCACCTGTGATCTGTTTGCTTGTGATTGGTGTGTGTGTGTATAAAAGGTCAATGAGTTTCTGGACTCCTGACAGACCCTTGCATCTTTCATCCAGTGCTCCACTGATGTTTCTGGATTCTGAGTCATGGGGAAAGCAAAAAAATTGTCAAAGGATCTGTGGGAAAAGGTAGTTGAACTGCAGTAAACGGGAAATGGATATAAAAAAGATATCCAAGAAATTGAAAATGTCAATCAGCAGTGCTCAAACTCTAATCAAGAAGTGGAAAATGAGGGGTTCTGTTGAAACCAAACCACGGTCAGGTAGACCAACTAAAATTTCAGCCAGGAAAACTGTTTGGGATGCAAAGAAAAACCCACAAATAACTTCAGGTGAAATACAGGACTCTCTGAAAACATGTGATGTGGCTGTTTCAAGATGCACAATAAGGAGGCACTTGAAGAAAGATGGGCTGCATGGTGGAGCAGTGGTGTAGCGTGGGGGGTGCGAGGGGGGCCACCGCCCCGGGTGCAAAATTCAGAGGGGCGCTGTCATGAGTGTGGACCGTCTAGCACGGGAATAAAAGCCCCTTGTTAAACTTATGATGCAGGAGAATCCACGTTGCTCAGCAACAGCGGCTGTTCTTGGAGTGCGGGCGGGTGGCTGGGGGATCAGTCTCACGGTGGTGATCAGCGAGGGGGCCGGGCCGAGGACAGATAGGCTGGCTGCCTGAGAGCCCGGGACTGGGGAGAATAGTTCCATCACAGCCGCCTCCTCCTTGACCTAGCCCCCCTGACCCCGCTCCCCAAAGAGATGAGAAGCGGCGGGCGCAGCATCTCCCGTGCCTCCAGAGCATGGATTGCTCGAACTTCCTCTCTGCACTAACATGAGGCCCGGTGAAACAGGCTGACTGAGGACCCAGACGACATGCAAGGAGGCGGACGTTGCCAGGGAGCCGCTGGAAGGATCAAAGCACCCCCGGATCAAGGAGACAGACTGGCATGGAAGGTAGGGCTAGCAGTCTCTCTCATCTCCCCCTCAGGCCCCTCTCCCTCTCTCAGCCCCCTCCCCCCCTTTCCCTCAGCTCCACCGTCTCTCTGATCCCAATGTCTCCCTCTGTCTCTCTCTCAGTGAATCCAAATCACCAGTGCTACAAAAACACACAATTGTGCAAATATATAAATAAATAAACAAACTCATTTTATATAATAATCAATAAAAAGTTCATCCATAGCCATAAAGTCCATTCATAGCCATGTTTTTTGGATGCTTTTTTTATTGATTATTATATGAAATTAGTTTGTTTATTTATATATTTGCACAATTGTGTGTTCTTGCAGCACTGGTGATTTGAATTCACTACCCAGTAGGGCTATCTTAGAATTATTGTATTTGATGAATTGTTATATGACATTTCCTGTGCTTTATTTGCACAATGAGGTTGAGGTTTCCTGCAGCACTGGTGATTTAGGACTCACTACCCAGTAGGGTTTTTTTTTTTCAATATTTCAGTTAATGGGAGCTACATACAGTATGTCATATTCATACTATAATACTTGTTGCAGCACTGTGCCGTTGGGGTATTGTTCCCGGCATGGTGCTGCAACAAGTATTATAGTGTGAATATGACATATGTAGCTCCCATTAACTGAAATATTATAAAATCCCCCCTCCTAATAACCTGTGTAGAAAACATGTAAACGCCTATTTTCAGGCTGTCCAGTCATGTTATGCCCTGTGTGAGCCAGTGGTGTATGCAGGAGAGAGGAGGGAGCGCCAACATCAGATGGGACATAGGAACCTATGCATGATGTCACCACTCCAGGCTTTACCAGTCATTGTCAAGCACACTCTCCTCTCCCCTACAGCCATCACTGTCTCACACAGGAGATCATTATTATTATTATTATTATTCAGGATTTATATAGCGCCAACAGTTTACGCAGCGCTTTACAATATAAAAGGGAGACAATACAGTTATAACACAATACAATACAATAGGATTAAGAGGGCCCTGCTCAGAAGAGCTTACAATCTAATAGATCATGTGACCAGACTGGAGCTAGCTGGAAATAGGTAAGTCTGTGGGTCAAGGGGGCGCAAATTACTTGCCTCGTCCCGGGCGCTGAAAACCCACGCTACGCCACTGTGGTCGAGTCACCAGAAGAAAGCCATTACTACGCAAAAGCCACAAAGTAGCCCGCTTACAATACGCCAAACAGCACAGAGACAAGCCTCAAACCTTCGGGCACAAAGTCATTTGGAGTGATGAGACCAAAATTTAGCTTTTTGGCAACAACTACCCTGTTTCCCCGAAAATAAGACCTAGCGTGATTGTCGGTGATGGCTGCAATATAAGGTCTACCCCCCAAATAAGCCCTACCCTGTTTCCCCGAAAATAAGCCCTACCCTGAAAATCAGACCTACAAGGACTTTAACTAGGGCTTATTTGGGGGGTAGGGCTTAAATTGCAGCCATCACCGACAATCACGCTAGGTCTTATTTTCGGGGAAACAGGGTATAAACACTACATTTGGAGAGGAATTAACAAGGCCTATGATGAAAGGTACACCATCCCTACTGTGAAACACGGAGGTGGATCGCTGATGTTTTGGGGATGTGTGAGCTACAAAGACACAGGAAATTTGGTCAAAATTGATGGCAAGATGAATGCAGTATGTGATCAAAAAATACTGGAGGAACATTTGTATTCATCGGCCAGGAAGCTGCTCATGGGACGTACTTGGACATTTCCAACATGACAATGATCCAAAACACAAGGCCAAGTCAACCTGCCATTGGCTACGGCAGAATAAATTGAAGGTTCTGGAGTGGCCATCTCAGTCTCCTGACCTCAATATCATTGAACCTCTCTGGGGAGATCTCAAAACGTGCCGTTCATGCAAGACAGCCCAAGAATTTACAGGAACTGGAGGCTTTTTGCCAAGAGGAATGGGCAGCTTTACCATCTGAGAAGATAAAGAGCCTCATCCACAAACACCACAAAAGACTTCAAGCTGTCATTGATGTTAAAGGGGGCAATACACGGTAATAAGAACTGGGGTGTGTAAACTTTTGATCAGGGTCATTTGGGTAGTTTCTGTTGCCATTATGATTTAAACAGAGTAAAGACAGTTGATTGATAATAAATGGCTTCAGCCAAACACTAATAATGAGTGAAAGAAAAGTTGTGGTGTTCTCGTTCATATTTTCTGAAAAATGGGCAAGAAATCATAAATTCTGCCAGGGTATGTAAACTTATGTGCGCAACTGTATATACATTGTTATTTTTTTCCCTTGAAGACATTTTTGGAGCACTACTATGATGGACTCTGTTATTTTTATATTATGAAATTTATTATGTGTATAGATTATTATTTATTTTGAGCACTTTGCACTTTATTGATTTGTACACACATTAGATATTCACTACAATTTTGTAGACTTATTTTTAGGTCCTATCTATGGTCCTATTTTTTCACTGTTAAGTAATATTCAATAGGGTGTCATTTATAGTTATTTTTGACCAGCGCTGCTTTCCTTTTCGTTTTTTTAGTTCTATTTTTTTGGTCCTGCCAAAAATGATCGTAGCCGCAATCCACAGTTTTAATTGACCGCACTTTTAATCCTACATTTTTTATTAGCTAGCTTTGGCGCTACACTGCATTTTTCTTAGCTATAGTATTTGTAGCTGCTGACTTTTAATTTTTTTTTTTTTCCCCCAGGCTGGAACTCAGCTTTAAGTCTCAGCAAGAAATAATTAAAAAAAAAAACTTTAATGTCTTTAAAAATGCTGTTCAGAGTTCAAGACGGCTTCCTTTTTCCACGCCAGGAACAGCTATAAAAACCTTTTTTCAACTTACAGTATGACATCAATGTCTTAGAAAAACAGAGCAGTGTGTTTTTATAGCGGGCACGGCTCGAAGTCACCTGTGCAATTTCAGGATCTATATGCGGTGAAAAGGCTGTTTTCTGGATGAAGAGAGTTTTTATGACTTGTCTTTGGACAGAAAATGATTTCAAAGAGCCAGATGGAGACAGAGCTCGGCACGGTTCTGGTAACTTTATTAACATATTTACCCAGGTGTGGATTTCCTTTCTGCAAAGGAGAGGAAAAAACAAGTTTATTTTTTGTGCATGTGCATTTAAAGTTAACCGTCGTGTGGACGGCCGAGTTCAAGAAATGACAGCGGAATGTATGGCTGGAAGAAGATTTTCAGGACTTTGATAAAAATGAATGGGCTGTAAAGAACCCCCCGATGCTTGCAAATTCCAGACCTGCTCCAATTTTTTGCAATACACACTGAAAAGAAATTTGGAATGATTATTGGTGTCAGTGGATTCAATAATAACCCTCAGCATTGGTGACGGTGGATTCAATAATAACCCCCTGCATTGGTGTCAGTGGATTCAATAATAACCCCCTGCATTGGTGTCAGTGGATTCAATAATAACCCCCTGCATTGGTGTCAGTGGATTCAATAATAACCCCCTGCATTGGTGTCAGTGGATTCAATAATAACCCCCTGCATTGGTGTCAGTGGATTCAATAATAACCCCCTGCATTGGTGTCAGTGGATTCAATAATAACCCCCTGCATTGGTGTCAGTGGATTCAATAATAACCCTCAGCATTGGTGTCAAGTAGATTCAATAATAACCCTCAGCATTGGTGACAGTGGATTCAATAATAACCCTCAGCATTGGTGACAGTGGATTCAATAATAACCCTCAGCATTGGTGACAGTGGATTCAATAATAACCCCCTGCATTGGTGTCAGTGGATCCATAACAATTCCCAGCATCGGAGTCAGTAGATGCAATAATAACTTCCAGTATAGCAAGCAAGATTTTCTGGACTTTTCCCAAAATAAATGGGCTGTAAAGCACCCAAATGCCTGAAATTTTTATCCACATGTGATTATTGCATTGCTGTCAGTGGATTCAATAATAACCCCCAGCAATGATGTCAGTAGAGGCATTATTAACCCCCATTATAGGTGATAGTGGATTTAATAATAACCCCCAACATTGGTGCCCTGGCTTGATGTTGGTGTATGCAATAATAACCCCCAGTATTGGTGTCAGTGACTGCAATAATAACCGCTAGCATTGGTGTCAGTGAATTCAATAGTAACCCCCAGCATTGGTGTCAGTAGAGGCATTAATAATCCCCATTATAGGTGATAGTGGATTTAATAATAACCCCCAACATTGGTGCCCTGCATTGGTGTCGGTGTATGCAATAATAACCCCCAGTATTGGTGTCAGTGTATGCAATAACAACCCTCAGTATTTGTATCAGTAACTGCAATAAAAACCGCTAGCATTGGTGTTAGTGAATTCAATAATAACCCCCAACATTGGTCTCAGTAGAGGAATTAATAACCCCCATTATAGGTGATAGTGGATTTAATAATAACCCCCAACATTGGTGCCCTGCCTTGGTGTCGGTGTATGCAATAATAACCCCCAGTATTAGTGTCAGTGTATGCAATAATAACCTCCAGTATTGGTGTCAGTGTATGCAATAACAACCCTCTGTATTGGCGTCGGTGACTACAATAATAAACCCTAGCATTGGTGTCAGTGAATTCAATAATAACCCCCAACATTGGTATCACTGGATGTAATAACAATCCCCAGCATTTGTGTCAGTGAATGTAAGAATAACACCCAGTATTGGTGTCAGTGACCTAAACAATAGCCCTCAGCACTGGTGTAAGTGGATTCAATATAAAACCACAGCATTGAAGTCAGTAGATGCTATAATAAATCCCAGCACTGGTGTCAGTGAATCCATAATAATTCCCATCGGAGTCAGTAGATGGAATAATAACTTTCCAGTTTAGCAAGCAAGACTTTTCTCAAAATAAATGGGCTGTAAAGCACCCCAATGCCTGAAAATTTGATCCACGTGTGATCATTGCATTGGTGTCAGCGGATTCAATAATAACCCCCAGCATTGGTGTCAGTAGAGGCATTATTAACCCCCATTATAGGTGATAGTGGATTTAATAATAACCCCCAACAATGGTGCCCTGCATTGGTGTCAGTGTATGCAATAATAACCCCCCACTATTGGTGTCAGTGTATGCAATATCAACCCCCTGTATTGGTATCACTGGATGTAATAATATCCCCCAGCATTGGTGTCAGTGAATGCAAGAATAACACCCAGCATTGGTGTCAGTGACTTGAACAATAACCCTCAGCACTGGTGTAAGTGGATTCAATAATAACCCCCTAGCATTGGTGTCAGTAGAGGCAATAATAACCCCCATTTTAGGTGATAGTGGATTTATTAATAACCCCCAACATTGGTGCCCTGCATTGGTGAAGGTGTATGCAATAATAACCCCCAGTATTGGTGTCAGTGTATGCAATAATAACCCCTCGTATTGGTGTCAGTGTATGCAATAATAACCCCTCGTATTGGTGTCAGTGACTGCAATAATAACTGCTAGCATTGATGTCAGTGAATTTAATAATAACCCCCAACATTGGTATCACTGGATGTAATTACAACCCCCAGCATTTGTGTCAGTGAATATAAGAATAACACCCAGCATTGGTGTCAGTGACCTGAACAATAACCCTCAGCACTGGTGTAAGTGGATTCAATAATAACGCACAGGTGTCAGTAGGTGCTATAATAACAACCAGCATAGCTGTCAACAGTAATAACCCCAGGATTGGTGTCAGTGGATGCAATAATAACCTCCAGCATTGGTGCCAGTGACAGCAATATTATCCCCCGCCAATAGTGATCAGTGCAGTGACATTTAAACCTAAGCCCCCCTCCCTTTGGTGACCAGGGCAGTAGCAGTGAAGGTCACCGTCCCCCAACTAGTGGTCACCCGTGACCCATGACATGGTGGTCACCTGGACTTGTATTGTGGGTGGAAGAAAAGCCTTTTGACAATAATGTCTATTTCAGTGCAGGGTGCCGGAAAGCAAGAGTGCTTCAAAGCCCGGCACTCTGCCAAATCCATAAAAGTGCCCAAGAAGTAGCCCAGAACATTGTGGACCCCACACAGCCAGCCAGAAGGGTGCGTGTTGGGCACCAGGGGTCTAAAAGGTATACGAAAGACAAGAGCACCACCACAATTGAATACATCCAGTAGAAGGAACATTATACATGGTACATATAGAAACAGGTAGACCACGGGTAGACTGGAATAAACAGGGAGGTTATGAGGCAAGAAAAAGAAGCCCTGTGAAAGGGGAGTTTGAGCCCCCTGAAACGTGTTGGATGCCCACTTTTGTATTGTGTTTAATAGACTTTCTACTCCATGTATTCAAATTTTTTAGGGATTTTGTCTTTCGTATACCCTATAGACTATCCCCAGGGACCTAGTGCAATACCCCATGTTGATGAAGAGCAGCCTCAAAGAATTGTACCCTTTGCATCATTGAATCCTAGTCAGCCCGTCATAAGGGCATTTCTGCCCAGATCACACCAACTTTCTGGGTGGTCCCATACCTAGTTATAAGGCTTATGCCCATTTTTGAGTTACCGTGCATGCCTCATGCTAAAACAGTGATCCCCTCACACAGCCTGGCACACAGCATCATCAGGACAAAGAACAGAGACTATGCCATCAAATCCGGGACAATTAGCATCTATGCCTACTACTATATTTTTGGATTTTGATAGTGCCTGAAGAAAACCTGCACAAACCCAGTAGGAATATGCAAACTGCAAGCAGATGGTCCTTGGTGTTATTTAAAAGCCAAGAAGTTTTGAGCAACGTGCCAGACTGCTATACTGTGCTTCCCACTTAGAAAACAACAAAATAAGATAATATTGAAGGCAGCGTGCAGGGCTAAATTCACCCAATACACACACCCTACCCATGCCCCATTTATCTATACATAAAGGTGTGTATGTGGCTGAAAAATAACATATGACATAATCTGCACCCAGAGGTTCTGATAACTGTTACTTGAATCTATTTATATCCACGATTACTAAGAGATACCCAACAATTGCTTGCCATTAGATCACAGACTTTGCATGGTCCTGGTTTTCAATGGCTATAAAATGGATTGGATTGTTGCTGGTATTCTTGGCTAAACTGTATGTATATAGCATTTCGTAAAACCGTAAAGTCAAAATACAGTAAGTTAAAGTAGATATAAACCCTCAAAATCAAAATAATTTTCAATATTTTTAAATCTGTCGCTTTAATAAAGCAAAATGCCTGGCCATCATGCCATGAAGGTCCTTGTTTAGGCACTTCCTGTTAGAGGGTGACAACATTCTGTCCTTGTCTCCCAATTGTGCTTCTGCATTCTCAAGCTGTTACATGGGCAGGCATGGACAACTGTTGTACCCAACTACATTGGGTAGTTGCAACCTCCAACCCTAAGGTTGCTGTTGAGTCCTGAGGAAGCAACCATGGTGCACGATGGGGGAAACAAGTGCCAACAACACTGAAGGAGGCTGAAGCTCTAGAACGAAGGGGAGGCAGGTGGCATGGACCAAGAGAGACAGGAAAATATCTTAAGGACGATAGAGATAGCAAGGCCTTCACATGAGATGAACAAAGTCCCTTGTGTTGATTACTACCCTCCAGTTGCTATGCCCAACATCATCCTCATTGAGCCACAGATGGTGATGGTTGGTTGACACGTGGACATCTCAATATGTTGCATTCACCGTGGTTCATCGGTTGGAGCGTTGTCAGCAAAGTGGCACTTCCTCCACCTACCCTAGTATATTGCTTCATCGTGGATTTTTTTTTAGGAGGGTCAGTCATCCAGCTTTTAGCTGGAGGGACAACTTTTATTTTGGGTGGTTGAAAGGTTTATAGTTATACGGTTAACCTGAGCTTTATGGTCAGGTATGTGTGTTATTTAATTTGCATGTTTCAGTATATTAAACTCTTTATGTTTAGGTTACCCTTAAATAAAATCCATGGTAATTTATGCCAAGTTTATCTTTATTTATACTTATATCCTTAGTGTTAGTTATTTATTATTCCCAAGGTTCCCTTTTCACCTCATGGCTCTTCTCCTTCAGTGGATGAATGCTTAGATTTTATTTCGAGACCTGACCGGGTAAAGCGTTCCTGATAAAAAGGTCAAGGCTATTATTGCTCTGTGATTTGTGAGGCCTAACAAAAAGACTCCAAAAATCGCTAGTTTCCACTACAGTTTGTGGTTAATCGCAATCTCATAAAAGGCGTTTGAAAGCATTGTATTTTCTCTACTGCAGCTGGCGCTCGTCCACAGTGGCAATGCAGATGGGAGAGGAAGTCAAGAGGAACCCGGTTCCTCTATGGTTTTTCGCGGTCACAAGGCGGCAGCTATCCGACTGCATGCTGGCACCCAATGTGACTTTGGCAGCCACCTTGGATCAGGCAGAGTCTATGTAAGACCCTGGCTCCCGAGTTTGGCTTACATTTTGCGAGTGGCTAGAGAAGGGACAGGTCACCCGTCTGCCAGGGACAGTGCTTAGCGTCAGTGAAAGGTTCCAGAGGAGTAGGAAAAGTGCAGGGACATGCCATTTTACCTGAAAGTCTCCCCACTTGGGTATGGACCGGCCAGGCCACATTCTGCCCCTTGAGGCAGACGTTTGTAGCACACTTGAGACCTTCTGCTACTGACACATTGCTGTTACATCCTGTGAGTGTTCATGGTCGAGTTTCCCAATGGGCTTGCTGAATTTTAATTACAATGTATTCCTGTTACTCTGCACCTGGACTCTAAGTGTCTTCTGCCGCCGCACCAAGCTGCACTTACCCACACGCTTCTGAGTCCTCTGCGGTACTCAGCTCCTGACTCCTCTGTGGCCTGTTCCTCCCACACACAATTCAGCAATGTTCTGGAGTGGCATACCACTTCCAAAGGGTAAATTCATCTTCATAGTTGCTTTATTACAGTTTTCATTGGAAATAAACACAACCTAGGGTCCTTCCTCTAACCTTTCAAAGCAGTGGTTCTCTGCCTTATTGTGACCCGGGCCTCATAAATTCTTCCAAAACCCTCCATGCCCCAACAGTAAAGAAAACAGTTTATACTCAATACACAATAAAAGTAAGGCGATGGAAAAACATGTATTGAAATTCTGGAAGGCTCTGGATAGAGCTGGGTGTCCTTGTGAGGAGGGTGAGGGTTGTGGAGCAGGTTCGAGGAGTCTGCAGCTGACTTGGTGGCCCTATAGGGGATGAGGTTTCTGGAGGGGGCTGGTGAGTACTAAGGAAGTTTGAGGGGCAATGTAGCACACTGTTTGAGATTAGGGGGAAGGCTATGGAGGGTTGGAGGCTCTTCAGCAGGCTAGGGGGCAATGTGGGAGGTTAGGGGTAACACTATGGGGGCTGAGGGCTGTAAGGGAACCTGTGGGCTACCATGGGAGGTTGGGGACACTATGGGAGCTGGGAGGAACTGTGAAAGGTTAAGGAATCTGCAGTTGGCTGGAGGCCTAGGATAGGGATAGTCATATTGGTGCTGGCTTACATTGCCCATCTTGTGTCCTCAGAGAGGTGACTGTTCCCTTATTCATGCAGGATGGTACCGTCACTGCTAGTTCACTTAAAATAAATTACAGGAAAGGATAAAAACACTTGTACGCTAACCTGTTGCTAAACTCTAATATAACCCAATCTTGTTTTCCATACTCATTTCCAGAGACTTGGTCTTGTAAATTCTCAATAATTCTTCTGGAACTGAATTTATATGTTACATAAAACAGCACCACTCTTCATTAAAGCTGAACTCCGGGATAAGAAAATCTTGTCTAAATCCATTACTCATGTATATTCTTCCATGAATCTCAGCAGGGCCGTAAATATTTTTTTTCCTGCGGGGGGGGGTTCTGGTCTTTAAAACTTAAAGGCATCATTTACACTTTCATGTTGGGGGAGGTACTTACCGTAACCCCCCCCCCCCCCAACATGAAAGTGTAAATGATGCCTTTAAGTTTGAAACGTGACAGCAGAGTGGGGCCATGAGGCTTTGAAATTTAGCGCAGCAAAAATGATCCCCATTCAACTGAATAGAACGCAATGCACACAGTTGTGGTGCGGTAGTGTACTCATTAGTACAGCGAGCTCCTCCTAAGCTCCCTAGTTTTTTTATTTTCGTTCAGCCCGCTGGGTTGAACTAAAAAAACTTACTGTGTGAACCAGGCTTTAGATCTCATTCATATGTTCTAAATGGCCATGGAATGGCAAATATACTATAAAAACCTACAGCCAGGATCCCAGATGTTCCAATTTTTGTCAGCTGCTCAGCTTGTTCACCTGAGTGATGGGCTGAAAAGATTGAGCAACTGCTGTTAACATGTATCTGTACATCCAGTGGTCCCCATGTTTAAGCTCCGGGGGACAAAGCAAAACACGTTGGGGTGTGGCCTGGCAGGAACCCACGCTGAGGTCTCTCCCATCACTACTACATTTCCATAGGACTCCGTGGATGTGCGGCACCAGGGATTTTTTTTCTCTCTTCCCTTCAGTAAGTACAGGAGCTGGGATGAGCTCCATCCCTTGCCGGCACTCCTGCAGCACATTCTGTATCATCTACATTACTCCCCACATCCATTGAGCCTGAGCGACACACTAACAAACCGTGGGGTCACAGTGGTTACCTGCTGGTAGGGCCAAATTTCTGACCCTGGATGCAGAGAGATTTTATCCAAGGGCAAAAATGTATCCCTACCTGCAGGTCACCACTGGATGTGCAGATACAGGTGGATACATGTTTACAGCAGCAGACAGCCTTGGCTCTTTTCAGCCCATCACTCAGGTGTCCAGGCCAGGCAGATATTGGAACATCTGAGATCCCGGGTGCAGGTATTTGCAGTATATTTGCTGCACCATGGTCATGTAGGATGTACAGTGGGGCAAAAAAGTATTTAGTCAGCCACCAATTGTGCAAGTTCTCCCACTTAAAAAGATGAGAGTGGCCTGTAATTGTCATCATAGGTATACCTCAACTATGAGAAAATGTGGAAACAAATCCAGACAATCACATGTCTGATTTTTTAAAGAATTTATTTGCAAATTATGGTGGAAAATAAGTATTTGGTCACCTACAAACAAGCAAGATTTTTGGCTCTCCTAGACCTGTGTCTTCTTCTTTAAGAGGCTCCTCTGTCCTCCACTCATTACCTGTATTATTGGCACCTGTTTGAACTTGTTATCAGTATAAAAGATACCTGTCCACAACCTCAAACAGTCACACTCCAAACTCAACTATGGTGAAGACCAGAAAAGCTCTTAAAGGACACCAGAAAAAAATTGTAGACCTGCACCAGGCCGGGAAGACTGAATCTGCAATAGGCAAGCAGCTTAGTGTGAATAAATCAACTGTGGGAGCAATAATTAGAAAATGGAAGACATACAAGACCACTGATAATCTCCCTCGATCTGGGGCTCCACGCAAGATCTCACCCTGTGGGGTCAAAATGATCACAAGAACGGTGAGCAAAAATCCCAGAACCACAGGGGGGGACCTAGTGAATTACCTGCAGAGAGCTGGGACCAACGTAACAAAGGCTACCATCAGTAACACACTACGCCGCCAGGGACTCAGATCCTGCAGTGCCAGACGTGTCCCCCTGTTTAATGTCCGGGCCCGTCTGAGGTTTGCTAGAGAACATTTAAATGATCCAGAAGAGGATTGGGAGAATGTCATATGGTCAGATGAAACCAAAGTAGAACTGTTTAGTAGAAACACAACTCGTCGTGTTTGGAGGAGAGAGAATGCTGAGTTGCGACCAAAGAACACCATACCTACTGTGAAGCATGGGGGTGGCAACATCATGCTTTGGGGCTGTTTCTCTGCAAAGGGAACAGGACGACTGATCCGTGTCCATGAAAGAATGAATGGGGCCATGTATCATGGGATTTTGAGTGCAAACCTCCTCCCATTAGCAAGGGCATTGAAGATGAAACGTGGCTGGGTCTTTCAGCATGACAATGATCCCAAACACACCGCCCGGGCAATGAAGGAGTGGCTTTGTAAGAAGCATTTCAAGGTCCTGGAGTGGCCTAGCCGGTCTCCAGATCTCAACCCCATAGAAAACCTTTGGAGGGAGTTGAAAGTCCGTGTTGCCCAGCGACAGCCCCAAAACATCATTGATCTAGAGGAGATCTGCATGGAGGAATGGGCCAACATACTAGCAACAGTGTGTGACAACCTTGTGAAGACTTACAGAAAACGTTTGACCTCTCTCATTGCCAACAAAGGATATATAACAAAGTATTGAGATGAACTTTTGATATTGACCAAATACTTATTTTCCACCATAATTTGCAAAACAATTCTTTCCAAATCAGACAATGTGATTGTCTGGATTTGTTTCCACATTTTGTCTCTCATAGTTGAGGTATACCTATGATGACAATTACAGGTCTCTCTCATCTTTTTAAGTGGGAGAACTTGCACAATTGGTGGCTGACTAAATACTTTTTTGCCCCACTGTATGAATGACACCCAAGACTGGATTTTAGCTAACCTTACTGTGCAAGTTGAGCAGGTGCAAGGGGCAACATATTGTGGTCAGGGCCGTCTTTAATATTGATTGGACCCTGGGCAAAACTTTTCTTGGCCCCCCCCCCATGCAGTTTTGCTCTCCACCTGCTCTGGGACATACAATAAATAGCAGCTGGACTCAAAATCAGTTTACTGAATCAGATCAGGCAGTGATTGCGATTGGTTGCCAGAGGTTACAGTGTATCATTACCGCTCACTGACTGGTTGCTAGAGGTTACAGCACACACTACGGCTCACTGATTAGTTGCTAGAGGTTACAGCACATCATTTCTGCTTGTTGATTGGCTGCTAGAGATTACTGTGGATATGACCTCAGGGGGCCATGATATACATATCAATGCCGCCGGCCGCTATTTACATATGAATGCCAGTAATTTACATGTAAACACAGGGTCTGCAGATGAGTCATCTGTACACAACAATAGGGCAGAGCTGGGCAGCATTACTAGCAGCACTTCACACTGAGATATTGGGACACAGCATGGGACTAAAACCTCAAGGGACGGGGGAATTTAAACCAGGATAGTTGGCAAGTATGAGGTAGCTGCTTTGGGCCCCATGACAATGACAGGGCCCTGGGCAGCTGCCCCTTTTGCCCTGCCTTAAAAACGGCCCTGATTGTGGTGGGCAGTAAATTTGGTGATTTATTTAAACCTTAAAAAAATGCGTCCTAAGAAATTTTATGAAATGTTTTAAGAGATGAAAAAAAATATATATTGTGCACTGCCTACCACAGGATGGTGCCCTTTGCACCTGGTCAATATGGTTGGATTTTATTCAGTCTTAAACTGTAGTAAACCCAGCTTTTGAACTTGTCCCTACAAGTAAGCCTATAAAAACGCTTACCTGTAGGTACAGTGAATATCTCCTAAACTTGTGGTGTTTAGGAGATATTCACATGGAAAGCAGCCGTGATAGCACCGGTGCGTGCTCTCTGAAGGGACGGCATACCGCTTGGTTGTACTTCTTCTGGAGGGGAGTGCAGTTTCTTCTGCACTTTTGTGACCCATTTTTAGCCGACAGCCAGCTATAGCCCGCTGTCAGCTGACATCGCTCAGCAGGTCCAGGCTGTGGAAAGATCCTAACTTTAAAGTCAGCATGCACCCAGATGCCTGGACCAGCAGCTAGCCAGGCGCTCCTGCGCCCTCCATAGCCTGGCATTCCAGTGAGCTTGCGGGGGGGGGGGCAGAGCCAGGGACTGACAGTCACAACTCTTTGCTCACTGACGGCTGAGAACCGAGTGATCAGTGGTCTTTGATCGCTCTGTTGTTTGTCTAATGCCACGTACACACGACCGGTTTAGCCGTCGTAATAAACTCCGACGGTTTCTCCGACGGAATTCCATTCAAGCGGTCTTGCCTACACACAGTCAACCCAAAGTCCAACCAAAGTCCGAACGCTGTGACATACAACACTTACGACGGGACTAGAAAAAGGAAGTTCAATAGCCAGTGGTCAATAGCTTCCATCTCGTACTTCCTTCAGAGCATGAGTCGTTTTTGGTCCGTTGGACCAGCATACAGACGATCGGTTTTCCCGATAGGAATTGGGTCCGTCGGAAATATTTAGAACATGTTCCATTTCTAGGGCCGTCAGATTTTTCAAAAAAAAAAGTCCGATGAGGCATACACACGATCGGTATATACGATGCAAAGCTTCCGTCAGACTTTTTCTGTCGGACATTCCGCTCGTGTGTACGTGGCTTTAGAAGCAGCTGGGGACAGATGCAACATTGGATCGATGCTCCATCCACCTGGGTAAGTATAATTTTAAAAAAACCTCTTCTAAAAGGAAAAAAAATCCCCCTCTCCCTCCTAAGAACCCTCCCTCCCCAAGCAAAGATTCCCACTGTAAAATATCTCCCTCCCTCAAATGTCCCCCCAAAAATTAAACCCCCCTGTCTCTAAACCGACCCCCCCAAAGCAAAAATATCTCCCACAGTCAACACCCTCTCCCCCAGCAAAGATTCCCACTGTAAAATATCTGCCTCCCTCAAATATCCCCCCAAAAATTAAACCCCCAGCAAAAATATCTCCCACAGTCAACACCCTCTCCCCCAGCAAAGATTCCTAATTAGGAATAAAATCTCCCTTCATCCAATTAAACTCCCTCCCAGAAGCAAATCCCTGCCATTAACCACCCCCTGTAAACTTCTCTACAAGAAACCCCCCCTTCTCCAAAAGCAAGCCCACCCCCCCTTTCCTTAACCCCCCACCAAAAGAAACTCCCCCAGGCTGGAATTCTCACTTCCTCCTTCCCAAAACAGAAAATTGATGCCTCCCCACTTAACAGACCTCAGATTCAGCACGGCACAGAAGTAGGAAAACTTCTGCATCCCCAGTCTCCCTTCAGCTGTGTCATATGATACCTTGAGGAGGAGTCTAGGAGTTCCCCCAACCGTGCACTGTCAATTGCCGGCATCCCAAGACCCCGCAGTAATTTCATGCTTTTCAGGGGGACCCCTTATTAAACTGAGGGGGTGGGGCACAATAGAAGGGGGGCTGGCTGCTGCACTCCGAAACTCTGCTTCTACTGTGCTGATGCTGAGGCTAAACAGCAGGGACACTGTCTGTGCATTTTGCCAGGATGCTCTGGGAGGGGGGGGTTTAAACACCCCTGACTCCCACCTTATCTACGCCCCTGAATCTCGGTGTGCTTTGTGTATTTGTTCCAGATCTGTGCAGTGATCCAGTGTGAGACTTCCTGTAATAAAGACCGCTCACTGCTGCTCTCTCTCCTTGTTCAGGGTGACTGGTCTTGTCTCCGCCCCCTTCTGTAGTTTCCTGAGTGGAGCCTGCTGACCCTTCCCACAGCTCTGCTATCTCTATGTGCTGGGTGATTGTTCTTGTTAGTGCCCCCTCCTCTAGTTTTCTGTAGCAGGTGGAACCTTCTGAACCCCTTCCCCACAGCTCTGTTCTCTGCACAGGCTGTGCGTAACACAGTGATGATGTCGCTGCTACTTGTACAAGGTAATAACTGGGTTTGCAAAGGCATTTGGTGCACACAAAGTGGATTTACATTCTTTGTAGTTATCGAGGAGTATATTCAACCCCTTGGAGCTGGTGCCCCCTGGCCCTTCAAGGGGGTTAAATAACATTTGTGTGATTGGAGTTCGTCTTTACAGGATACATTAACTTTCACACAAGGCGCACGTATCCTTTCTGATGGCCGGTGGGTGGAACTGACGCCTTCTAGTTGATTTATTCATTTTTAGTGCCACTATTACTTTTTAAAACAGGACTGTTATCTTTTGGCACTGACAGCTTCAGTTGTCGATAAGATAAGTATTCTTCAGAATGGATCAAAGCAGTGTTAGGAATTAGATTTGTGTTAGGACCAAGGGTGAGGATGGTAACATTAGGTTTCATGATTGAAGTAAATGTAATCACACAGCCACTGAGCTCTGAATGCAAGCAATCAGATACTCATTTGGGAGATTTTGATACATTCCGCATCCAGAAAACCTGAGAATCGAATTTCAGCCCTGATGAAGCCCTGATTTGACACCCCGAAATGCGTTGGCATTGTCAAGAATAAAGGTTATATGGGCTTTTGAATGAACCATTTGACACTCTGTTTCCGAAACTTTTCCAAAAATGATGAAACATTCTGCTATTGTGTAAGGGGGAGGGGGGAGAAACCGTAGAGAAACAGTTCTTTTAACCATTTAAGGACCGGAAGATTTTCCCCCTTAATGACCAGGCCGTTTTTTGCGATACGGCATTGCGTCACTTTAACTGACAATTGCGCGGTCGTGTGACACTGTATCCAAACAAAATTGGCATCCTTTTTTTACCACAAATAGAGCTTTCTTTTGTTGGTATTTGATCACCTCTGCGTTTTTTATTTTTTGCGCTATAAACAAAAAAAGTCCAACAATTTTGAAAAAAAAATATATATTATTTACTTTTTGCTTTAATGAATATCCAAAAAAATGTAAAAAACTAATTTCTTCATCAGTTTAGGCCAAAATGTATTCTTCTACATATTTTTGGTGAGTAAAATTGCAATAAGCGTATATCGATTGGTTTGCGCAAAAGTTATAGCGTCTACAAAATAGGAGATATATTTACGGCATTTTTATTATTATTATTTTTTTTTTTTTTTTACTAGTAATGACGGTGATCAGCGATTTTTAGCTGGACTGTGACATTGCGGCGGACAGATCGGACACTTTTGATACTTTTTTGGGACCAGTGACATTTATACAGCGATCAGTGCTATAAAAATGCACTGATTACTGTACAAATGACACTGGCAGGGAAGGGGTTAACACTAGGGGGTGATCAAGGGGTTAAGTGTTCCCTGCGAGGTGTTTCTAACTGTGGGGGGAGTGTACTGACTGGGAGTACAGAGAGATCGCTGTTCCTAATCCCTAGGAACAGACGATCTCACTCTACTCCCCTGTCAGAACACTCCCCCCACAGTTAGAAACACCTCCCAGGGAACACTTAACCCCTTGATCACCCCCTAGTGTTAACCCCTTTCCTGCCAGTGTCATCTGTTTGTTTACATTGACAGATCCCCGTTCTGGCTCTCTGTGGAGCAATCATGGGTGGCCGGCGGCAGCGGCGGACATCGCAGCCGCCGGCCACATGCATCAGCTCCTCCACGCATCAGCTCCTGGCGCGTGTGCACCAGCTATAGCTGTAAAACACCCAACGTACAGCGGGAACGAGCCGACCTGACGCAGTATAATGAGGGCGGCTGGCTGTCAAGTGGTTATTGGGTGAACGTCTGCTTTAAACACGGATGTATCTTAAAAAATTGCCACGCTTATTACTTTAGATAACCTTGTAGGCAGGTTAAAAATGTGTACAGCTTAGATAGCCAAGCTGGGGAAAGGGTTAATTGTGTTCAGCTCAGTTCCCAGGCTTTTGGTCCAGGCTGGCCCAACTGAGATATAAAAGTGGTGGCAGCGGAGGCCTGTGGAGGAGAGAGAACTGGAGCGGGAGCGCGGGTACCTGTGGGTTCCAGTGTTGTAGGCTTTTTGTGGCACCGCTGAAGGAACCAGGAATTGCGGAAGACATCCAAGTCATGGACAATGCCATAATGGACTTTCACGGAGGAATTCCAGGGCCACTACATTATACTAGTTAGGATCAGGGAAAGGGCGTTGTTCAAACATTGATCTTGCATTGCATCGTGTTCAGTAAAGTTGTATTAACTGTTGTGAGCCTGGTCTGAAGGTACTCAAAGAGGAGCATGTTGGTTCTGATGTAAAAAGAACCTGGGTCTGTAAAGCACTATGGGGTATGAACTAATACCATTATAAAAAGGGTTAACTCAGAAAGACAAGGAAGAGTAATGCAGTTGCAAAGAGTAACCAAGCACAGTTCAAGACACTAAAGCAACCAGTTGTTAGGCATGGTACCTGGTGGGAGTGACAGGTCCTCTGGTAGTGAGGGGCTCAATGTTCTGGCTCCCTCCCCAGCTGATGGTATCCAACCGAACCTGCGTTACAGAGACCCATGGCCTGGTCACGTGGTGTCTGATCTGGGGGTGCAGTAAAAAAAAGTCAGAGGGCATACTGTCAACACACATTAGAGTTCCCCCCCCCTTCACATCTAAGTCCTACATCACAACAGAGTTATCTGTCCCCCTTCACAAATATTCACTGTGGATGCTTACATAAACATTTCCCATAGATGAGATAGAGAGATGCAAAGTAACATTGTTTATAAACATTTTTCAGATGAGCGATAGAGAGATACAAAGTAACATTGTTTATAAACATTTTTCAGATGAGCGATAGAGAGATAAAAAGTAATATTGTTTATAAACATTTTTCAGATGAGCGATAGAGAGATACAAAGTAATATTGTTTATAAACATTTTTCAGATGAGCGATAGAGAGAGATATAAAGTAACATTGTTTATAAACAGTGTTCATAGGTGAGATAGATACAAAATAACATTGTTACTTTTGCATTTACTCTGTTTCATTCACCTGTATACCAAATTGATGAGCTTCGATCTCCCCACACTTACACATTAGAGTCCCCTTATCACATCAGGGTCCCCACATTACACCAGAGCGCCCCCCCCCCCCATCACTTCAGAGCTCCCTTTCATATCAGAGTCTCCCCCACCAAATAGGAACAAATGAAGTGGTGTGGAAGATGCGGGCTGGGCACTGTGCAGCTATGATGCCTCTTCATTACCAAGATTGAGAAGTGCTCCCAAGCCCCTCATCAATGTCACTGGTGCTGAGGGGGGGGGGCATGAATGAAATCTGGGGGAGCCCAGCCTACCCCAACACACCCCTAGTACCCCTAGAACCCCTGAAGTGGAAGAGTTGTGTGAGAGCACGCATAAGGTCCACGCTACGTGCTCATCGGGGACCCCATTCTGTTACTGAGAGCGAAGTAAGAGAGGTACGCTGGACTGGTGGAGTGGGTTCGGGCTTGGCATGTCCCTCCTAATGCAAACATACAAGTGACAGTGTGTAGTGACACGGGACAAGTCGCTTTTCAGAAGAACTCTGTATTTCATCACTGCACACAGTGAAGACTCATCTCTAAGTTGGGGAACTGCTTTAATATCAGATTCATCACATGACCACAGTCTTGGCCTATTCTCGGGCATTGACGAGCGCGTTTGGTGCAAAAGGTATCCAACGTGCAGGGTGAGTTGACCCTGCCCACAACATGGGGTAATCGAAAAAGGGGACATCCGTTTACAACCTTTTTTTAACCCCTTGTTGAATTTTAGTGGTGCTGATCTCCTGTACCTCTTTGCAAATGCCTAACAAACAATATTAGGTCTAATACATAGGCTTACGTACCCCCATCCCTTATTAATGAACTACCTCCAAAAAAGTAACATGGGCACCAAAAATTGTGCTTTCTTTGCAACCGCTTCCTGTCCAGCTGCACTCCAGTGATGGTTGTATGGAATTTCTAAGGGTGGGCTTCCTCGATGTGACAGTCACGTCTGAGCGGAAGACAGCGCTGGACTGGTGTCGCTCGAGGCTGCCTTGCGGCAAGTCACTGTGTGGAGGGTATAGAAGGAATTGCTTCCAATGGGTTGTCTCCCAATTGTAGGCGGTACAAGTGATAGACTCCCCTGGGGTCTAGGGCTGCTACCTTTCTAATATTGACCATGGGGGTGTTACCATAGGGAACACTTGGGTGATTGGAGAGGAGCGCCTGATGTCTGAAAAAGTCTCACTTGATGAATTTGATTGTTGTTTATTGAGGATCTTCAATAAACAACGATAAAATTCATCAAGTGAGACTTTTTTTGGACATTGGTCACTCCTCTCCAATCACCCAAGTGATGGTGACAATGGAAGAACAGACCTCACCATTGCCACACTTGCATTGAAAGGGCAAGTAACACGGTATCAACACATGATACACAACACAACAGGGGAGCAAATCAGAGACAGGGACAGAGCGTTGTCACCCTATAATAGGCCAAAAAAGGGTCTCCATGGCAGGATCACCAGGTATTATTTTAAAGGGTTCTAAAGGTGAACTAACTGCAAATATCTCAGTCACCCATCTGGACCCTTCTGCACATAGCGGTCAAGACGCCCCATGCTGCCAGTGTAGCTGCAGGTAGTATCCATCATACCAGCACTTTTTGGACTACACATTTACACCATAATTTTTGTTTTTTTTGTGTTTTTTTCATATTTGCATTTTTTTATTTGCATTTTTTTATATTTGCACCTTTTTTGAGCTCATTGGTTTATTGGAGCGCATGCTGGCATTTGTATGTGCTTCCTTGTTTGATGTTTTGGATTGTGCATCTTTATTGGATACACAAAGAAAACACTGACATGTTTCTGCCCCTGAGGGCCTTAGTCTTAGCTGACACGAGCATTATGATGGATACTCATTCTGTGGCTATGTATTGTGGTGTACGGACCACTACAAAAGCAGCATGAGGCCCCACAACTGCTATATGCAGGGGGGTCCAGAGGGATGGCCGGGATATTTGCAATCAGTTCACCTTTTATTTTTCGTGAAAAGGTGACCTAGCCCTTGCAGTTTGAAAAACGCGGAAAAATATTTCTGAAATTTTATTAACGTGTTCAAGATTAGACGAGATTTCAGTCGTTGGGTTGACATGTGGTAATAAAATGTTTGAATGGCGTTTCCCAAGTAAAGGTCCTCACTTTATCCCGTCACGTATACAGTTAAAAAATAGAAAGCCGCTTTAGCTGAAAAGCATTGTGGGAAACCTGGAATTAATCCAGCTCTGCCTGCTACGCGAGCCAAGTGCACCTCGCACGTCTTGGTTTGAAAGCTTCATCGTTCCTCTTCTCTCTGCATTCAGAGCACAGATGACTTCTCAGAAAAGGCAAACAGATTAGAGGGACTCAGAATGCATTCCTGTACCTTGTGTGCAGGGGAACCATTGTATAAGCAGACCTCCAAAAACAAAGACTTTTTAAATGATACCCTAGATACATGCTCATTTTGAAACTTGCATAATGACGACACTACATACAGCGTATGCCCGAGAAAGAGAATTCATGATGTACTGTCTGACCTAAAGTCCATGATTTCCTCTTCCTTTCACCATTCATCCTTTAGAGCAGGGGTCTCCAAACTTCCTAAAGAAAGGGTCAGTTTACTGTTCTTCAGACTTTAGGGGGCCCGACTGTGGCCTTTGGGAGTAGATAATGTCTCAGGTTTGGTGGTCATAGCACCCCTGTCAGTAGGAGGAGGAATAGTGCCCCATCATTGGTATAAGTGGGAGGAATGGGGGCCCCATCATTGGTATAGGTGGGACAAATAGTACCCCATCATTGGTATCAGTGGGAGAAATAGTACCCCATCATTGGTATCAGTGGGAGAAATAGGGCCCCATCATTGGTATCAATGGGAGGAATAGTGCCCCATCATTGGTATCAGTGGTAGAAATAGTGCCCCATCATTGGTATCAGTGGGAGTAATAGTGCCCCATCATTGTTATCAGTGGGAGGAATAGTACCCCATCATTGGTATCAGTGGGAGGAATAGTTCCCCATTGTTGGTATCAGTGGGAGGAATAGTGCCCCATCATTGGTATCGTGGGGAGGAATAGTGCCCCATCATTGATATCAGTGGGAGGAATAGTGTCCCATGATTTGTATCAGTGGGAGGAACAGCGCCCCATGATTGGCATCAGTGGAAGGAATAGTGCCCCATCATTAGTGTCAGTGAAAGGAATAATTCCCCATCACTGGTGTCAGTGGGAGAAATATTGCTCCATCATGGGTGTCAAAGGAAGAAGAGGGAGGAATTATGCCCCACTGTTGGTGTCACTGGGAGGAATAGTGCCTCATATCAGTGGAAGGAATAGCTTTCCAAGGGTTGGATACAAGCAAGCAAAGGGCTACATTCGGCCTGTGGGCCACAGTTTGGAGACCACTGCTTTAGAGAAGAGGTTCCTAACCTTTTTAACATGATAAATTCCCAACAGATTGCCTTATCCCCAAATCCCATTTACCAGACATCGTCATTACCAGTCCTTTCAGGTACTAGGAGTGAAGGTCAGGCTCTTCACTAAAATAAGTTTAATGCCGCGTACACACGGTCGGACTTTTCTGCTACAAAAGTCCGACAGCCGGTCCGACAGACTTTCGACGGACTTTTGGCAGACTTTTGGCGGACTTGCGGCAGACTTTCTTACGAACGGACTTGCCTACATACGATCACACAAAAGTCCGACGGATTCGTACGTGATGACGTACGACCGGACTAAAATAAGGAAGTTGATAGCCAGTAGCCAATAGCTGCCCTAGCGTGGGTTTTTGCCAGTCGGACTAGCACACAGACGAGCGCATTTCTGGGTCCGGCGTAGTTATGACGTAAAGATTTGAAGCATGTTTCAAATCTAAAGTCCGTCAGATTTGCGGCTGGAAAAGTCTGCTGAAAGTCCGGGGAAGCCCACACACGATCGGATTGTCAGCCAGCTTTAGTCCGTCGGCGTCCGTCGGACTTTTGTAGACGAAAAGTCCGACCGTGTGTACGCGGCATAAGATTCACCTCCCTGGCAAATTTATGTGTAGATCCACCACCTAGGACAGGGTTTCTCAACCAGGGTTCCATTGAACCATAGAGTTCCTCCAAAGGTTGCTAGCAAACAGCCTGTGCTCTTTGTCTCTAGTAAATTTGGGCCTAGCCCATTCATAAAATTGTCCCACTGCTGACCAATTTTACACTATTGTATTATCTGTGGACAAAATTCTTGTAGTAAAACACCTGCCTGTACTTTTTATCTCTAGTACATTGTGGCCAGTTTTTCCATCATTAAAATATACTGCTATTGAAAAAAAATTATACTGCAGTAACATCTGTGATCTCTTAGTTCCTACTAGATCTTGTAAGAAATTGGCAAGCAGCAGTGCAGTGTTGCATCAGCAACAACAGGGATAGTGACCTTTACAGCAATAACAGCCTCCACTCTCCTGGAAAAGTTTTCCACGAGATTATGGAGTTGTTTTTGGACACCTATGCCCATTCAGCCAAAAAAAGCATTTGAGAGGTCAGGTTCTGATGAGAAGACCTGGCTTACGATCAAGTTTCCAATTCATCCCAAAAAAGGTGTTAAAGAGGAGTTCCACCCAGGAGGTCCAGTAAAAAAAAAAAAAAAAATTAAAAGTCAGCAGCTACAAATACTGCAGCTGCTGACTTTTAATTGGACACTTACCTGTCCCTGGGTCCAGCGATGCGGGGGATCGAAGCCCCGCTCATCTCCCCCTCCGTTCAGCGGCGCCGACATTGCAGCTGTGGGCGCCGGGCTGTGGCTTCACAGCCTGGCACCCACTGCGCATGCGCGAGCGGCGCCGCGCGCCATGATTGGCCTCTCAGTCACCTGGGACCTGTAATGGGTCCCAGATGATTGACAGGAGGGAGGGAGCAGAGCGGAGCCCTTCCTGTGACGAGGGGGAAGTGATGTCACCAGCCCAGGCACTGGAAGGGGCAGGCTACGAGGGACCCCCTAGCAACAGGCATTTAGAGGTAAGTTAAAAAAAAATATCCAAATGTTTTTTTTTTTGTTTTTTTTTTTAGCATTTTTCATGTATTTTTGTTTTTTTGGGTGGAACCCCACTTTAAGTAGCATTCAGGTCAGGGCCCTGTGTAGATCATTCCAGTTCTTCCACACCAAACTGGTCAGCCCATGTCTTTGTGGAGCTGGCTTTATACACAGGGGCACAGTCAGGATGGAACAGAAAAGGGCCTTCACCAGCCTGTTACCACAAGGTTGGAAGAGCACAATTGTCTAAAATGTCTTTATATGATGGAGTATTAACAGTACCCATTCATTGGAAACACCTGATCTCAACAATTTGAAGAGGTATTCACATATGTCTGGTCATATATCATATTTCACGATGTATCCACTTGGGCAGCTAGGCAAACTGATAGAGGGGTAGAGGAATTTTGGTGGGTGCTCATGATATTTTTTTTCTTGAGGGACCTTATAGCCCTATAGGTCTAGGAAGAAAGGGAAGAGAGATGCCGCTCTAGGAAGGGTGTCTGGAAATGTAACTCTCCTCAGAATAGGAACAGCAGGTGCAGGCTAAGCATAGTTAATTGGATGAAGGGAAGATTCTGGACACCCGCACTCAAAATCAAATGCCTTTATTTAAAAAAGGAGATAATAATCCAAAAAGTACAAGCCACAGCAAACAACAGATCACAGGAGCTGACGCGTTTTACACTTTAAAAGTGCTTATGAATAAGCAGTTTTGAATGTGTGAAACGCGTCAACTCCTGTGATCCGTTGTTTGCTGTGGCTTGTACTTTTTAGATTATTATCTCCTTTTTTAAATAAAGGCATTTGATTTTGAGTGCGGGTGTCCAGAATCTTCCCTTCATCCAAAAGCCCTATAGGTCTCATAGGGATTTACCCATATGAAAGGTAGGTAGCTACCATGGATAGAGAGTTAGAGGTGGGATAAAGGGGTAGAGTAATTTTGGTGGCTACCCATGACATTATTTCTTGGGAGACCTTATAGCCTCATAGGTCTCATAGTGATCTGTCCACATAAAAGAAGGATGGCTGCCATGGATAGAGGGGTAGAGGGGGGATAAGGGGTAGAATAATTTTGGTGGGTACTCATGACATTTTCTCTTGGGAAACCTTATAGCCCTTATAGGTCTCATAGTGATTAGCCAATTTGAAAGGTGGGTGGCTACCATGGATAGAGGGGTAGAGGCAT
This sequence comes from Lithobates septentrionalis, assembly GCA_037952835.1. NCBI lineage: Eukaryota > Metazoa > Chordata > Amphibia > Anura > Ranidae > Lithobates > Lithobates septentrionalis. Next base: position 197,197 of record JBBDGP010001835.1, read on the forward strand.
AGGTGTGCACAGCCTAATGCATTAGGGTGTGCACCCTTAAGCTCAAACACACATGCATGTGTGTGTATCTACATATTTATGACTCTGGCACATTGATCTCCCTGCTGGCACAGTGAAAGAGAAAAGGATAAACACTTCTCTTATGGCAGAGCAGGTAAGAGGGAGATCTTTTCCATGTTCCTGTTGCTACACAGAACGATAACACTAATGCGCATGGGGGGATTAGGGTGTGCCTGGGCACACCCGGCACACCCTGTGCGCACGCCTATGGGTAGAGGAGAATAAAGGGGTAGAATAATTTTGGTGGGTACTCATGACATTTTCTCTTGGGAGACCTTATAGCCTCCTAGGTCTCAAAGTGATTTGCCCGCATGAAAGGCGGGTGGCTACCATGGAGGTATGTCTTTTTGATGAGTTTAATGGCAGTTGTGCAGTCAGCTTGGAAGTGAGTAGTGTTAATTGTCTAAACCTGTGGGTATACAAGGGTGTGTCTGGGAGTATACGATTCTTGATAATTTTCTGCTGAGCATGAAATGCATATCATTTGCTTTTCTCAGACCTCCATGTTCCCCAATCTCTATCTTCAATTATGCAGCATAATCAAATGGGTGTTTTATAAAATGTTGTCATCTATCTGCTATGGAATTTACATGGAGCTCAAAAACGATGTTAACTTCTTATATTTCAAATGGAAATCATGGACCCAATTGGTTTTAACTGTAGTTATTACTAAGACTAACCATAGATGAAGATTGGATCCACTTGAGCCTATTTTAGATGTATTTTGCATGTGTTAAAGGTTTACAACTTTTTTTTCCTCACGACTGTATCTAAGCACTATGAGTTAAAGCGGGGGTCCACCCACACCGCCAAAAAAAAAAATATTAAAAGCCAGCAGCTACAAATACTGCAGCTGCTGACTTTTAATACATGGCCACTTACCTGTCCCAGGGTCCAGCGATGTCGGCAGGCGACGCCGAGAACCCGCTCGGTTCTCGGCAGCTGCCGCCGCCATCCTAGATGAGGGAATCAGGAAGTGAAGCGTTGCGGCTTCACTTCCCGGTTCCCTACTGCGCATGCGCGAGTCGCGCTGCGCGTCCCAAGTGGTCCCCGCTCTCTCCTGGGAGCTGTGTTCCCAGGAGACAGCGCAGTGGGGATGGAAAGAGGCGTAGACTCCCATGGGAGTCTATGCCGGAAGTGGGTGCAAATACCTGTCTTAGACAGGTATCTGCACCCCCCTCCCCCCTGAAAGGTGCCAAATGTGACACCGGAGGGGGGGAGGGTTCCGAAAAGCGGAAGTTCCATTTTTGTGTGGAACTCCGCTTTAAGTCCAACTAGGTGTTTGACATCTCCTAGACTTCTCTCAATTATTTACATTTGAAAGGTTTCTTGCTCTGCCGAGAGACACTCAATGATCTGAGAGGAGAGAAGCACACAGAGCAGCTATGCGCGTCTCTCCACTCTGTTGCCCATTCACAGAAGCCTTGGTATTTTGTGAATGAGTTCACATAATACCAAGGCTTCTGTGATTGGGCAGGAGGAGGGGAGGGAAGGGCATAGCAGCTGCAGTGACTCTACTGTTGAAGAATCAGAGATCAGAAAGACCGGTGACTGGTGTGCAGTCATATTGGAAAAGGAAGGGGCCATCCCCAAACTGTTCCCACAAAGTTGGGAGCATGAAATTGTCCAAAGTTTCTTGGTATGCTGACGCCTTAAGAGTTCCCTTCACTGGAACTAAGGGGCCAAGCCGAATCCCTGGAAAGCAACCCCACACCATAATCCCCCCTCCACCAAATGATTTGGACCACTGCACAAAGCAAGGTCCATAAAGACATGGATGAGTGAGTTTGGGGTGGAGGAACTTGACTGGCCTGCACTTGAGTCCTGACCTCAACTCGATAGAACATCTTTGGGATGAATTAGGGTGGAGACTGCGAGCCAGGCCTTCTCGTCCAACAGCAGTGCCTGACCTCACAAATGCGCTTCTGGAAGAATGGTCAAACATTCCCATAGACACACTCCTAAACCTTGTGGACGGCCTTCCCAGAAGAGTTGAAGCTGTTATAGCTGAAAAGGGTGGGCCAACTCAATATTGAACCCTACGGACTAAGACTGGGATGCCATTAAAGTTCATGTGCGTGTAAAGGCAGGCATTCCAATACTTTTGGAAATATAGTGTATGCAATTTACCGGCGCCTTCCTTTAAAATTATTTTTTAAAAATTGTAGAAAAACAATTAAAAAAAAATTAAAAAATCTAAGAAAAAAGGCGCACCATATATGTAGTATAATTTAGCCACTCCTACTTTACCCACCATCTCCCTGGTAGGGGCCCCAGTGCATTACTTTGCACAGGGGCCCATGATGCTATTAAGATGGCACTGAACCATAAATTGAGATGTGTGCGACGTGCTTACGGTAGAACCTTTCTTATAATCTAGGTGAAATGTGGTTTCAGAACAGGCTTTCTCATAAATCCAGCAGACGCAGTGTTTGTACAAACCATCCAGTAACTCCAGTTTGCACATTCATAAACAAAATATATTTACACAGGGACACCTGTTCTTTGTCTACTTGGCACGGTATTTTCAGCGAAGGTGTTTCTGAGAACAATAACAAATATATTTGTGCAATAAAACACTTTACTCACAAACATCATTTCATATTCCGTCAGGGGATCAAGTGTTTACTGGTAGACTCAGGCAACTTGCTGAATCATACAGTATAACAGGAATGCAGTCTAAAAAAAAAAAAAAAAAAAAAGACCAAGATCTATTCAATCATAAAGAAAGCTTCAAAGTATTAAAAAAACATAAAAAAAGCGACTTTCAGTATACTGCAATACTCACCTACAGCCTGGAGCTGTCCCATGGAGTACTTCTTTTCCACCACTAGATGTCCTCAGTCTCCCGGGTTGAATGACGGCTAGCATTATTCAACCCAATTCAACTAAGCCCAGGCTGCCATGGACCCGTGTGACTGTACCATGAACCTGTGACTGGACAGTGAAGGAGAAGTGGTTAGTAGAACCAAACACCCCCCCCCCCCCCTTTCCAGGTTCGATTCACACCAGAACTCCCGAACAGAGAAAAAGTTTTGACCTGTACAGTGAACCCTATTAAAATCTATGGGACCCGAATTTGAAAAATCAAAGTGCCCATTTTGAAGGCTTATATGCAAGTAATTGGCCATGGAAAGGGTATGGGGGCCCGGGTACTGCCCTGGGGGACATGTATCAGTGCTGTCAGAAACTATGAATCAGATTGAGACAGAAGTACAGTTAAAACTTGTTTAATAATGATAAAAAAATATAAACAGAGTAAACGTAGTCAAAACATAGCCAGAGTTTAGGAACGGATAGTCAGACAAGTCAAAACGTCAGGGAGCCAGAGATGAGCGTAGTAGAACAGCAAGCAGGATCTGGAGCCAGAAGGAATGTCAGCCAAGCAAGTCTTTAACAGGAACACAGGCGAGCGTCTCTAGAGATGTGACAAAGGCGAAGGCAGAGATCATCTGGGCTGGATGGCTTAAGTAGGCAGGACTGACGAGCAGGATATCATCAACAGGTGAGTCACTGTGGAGAGATAGGAGCTGGCAATTAGCCGACAACTGAGCAGCCAGCTCAGAGAAGGAAGGGCTGAGCCCAGCCCTGACAAATGCACACATTTTTTTTCAAAAAAAGATTAGTTTTACAGGAGCATTGATTTTAATGATGCTTAAAGTGCAACAATAAAAATGAAACATTTCTTTAAATATAGTGCCTGGGGGGTCCCCTAAGTCTGCCTGTAAAGTGGCACTTCTGTAGCATGTATAGAACCTGCTGCAGCAAAAATAAAATTTCTAAAGAAAGGAAATTAATGAAATGCCATTTAAATTGCCGGCAATAGATAAAAATGTTTAAAAAAAACGCGTGGGGTCCCCCCCAAAATCAATACCAGACCCTAATCCGAGCATGCAGCCTGGCAGGCCAGGAAAGGGGGGTTGTCATCAGAGTTCCATGCAGTCATACACTATATTACCAAAAGTATTGGGACGCCTGCCTTTACCCACACATGAACTTTAATGGCATCCCAGTCTTAGTCCGTAGGGTTCAATATTGAGTTGGCCCACCCTTTGCAGCTATAACGGTATCCACTCTTCTGGGAAGGCTGTCCACAAGGTTTAGGAGTGTGTCTATGGGAATGTTTGACCATTCTTCCAGAAGAGCATTTGTGAGGTCAGGCACTGATGTTGGACGAGAAGGCCTGGCTCATAGTCCCTGCTCTAATTCACTTCAAAGGCGTTCTATCGGGTTGAGGTCAGAACTCTGTGCAGGCCAGTTAAGTTCCTCCACCCCAAACTCGCTCATCCATGTCTTTATGGACCAGGCCTTCTCGTCCACACCAGTGCCTGACCTTACAAGTGTGCTTCTGGAAGAATGATCAAACATTCCCATAGACACACTCCTAAACCTTGTGGACAGCCTTCCCAGAAGAGTTGAAGCTGCTATAGCTGCAAAGGGTGGGCCAACTCAATATTGAACCCTACGGGCTAAGACTGGGAAGCCATTAAAGTACATGTGCGTGTAAAGGCAGGTGTCCCAATACTTTTGACAATATAGTGTATATACACCTATACATTTGTCTCCTTATCAAGTTATATTTACAGTATCTGAGCCTGATACTTCAGCATGAGAGTCTGAGGTCATAGTAAGTCTGATAGTTACTCTCCTGTCAAATGTCTCACCTTGTCCAATGATTGTGTGAGCTCAGACAGCTGAGGTCGAGTTATTGGATTTCAGGTGACCTCTGACACCCTGACTAAGACTTAAGTGTCAAGCTGGAATTAGGAGAAGAACATAAGCGGACAATATAGATCTCTTTTCATTAAGACTAAGTTCTGGTTCTCCCAGCGGATACAGACGATGACGACCATATGTCTACAGGATGACAGATTTGCTAATTTCACTAACGGGCAGCAACCGCATTGGAAAATTGAATTCAATCAATGTATTCCTTGTATAAGTAATGAATTGATGTGGCTTGGGTGGGGAGAAGAAGGATTGCCTGGCATTGTTTTTTAAAGAGTTTTCATAATGAATCATGTGGTGGCATCTAATATGTTGGGTGAGAACTAGAGTTCCCAATTGTTTGCTTGGGTGGCCTTAGCTTAACCTTCACTTAACTTGCTCTCCTCTGCACCTCATCACCTCCCTTTTTCACAATTCGAGATTTTTTTTTATATAGTAAATAGATTTCTTTGGATTAATGCCCCCCCCCCCCCCCCCCCATCACTTCTGGATTCCTCTCCTTGGCAAGAATAACATATATACAGTACGTACTACATTCCAAGAGGCTGTGGAGCCAAAGTATTGAGCATTCTTCCCACTGAGCACCAATGTAAGGGTCATTCTACCTACTGACCATTAATGTAAGGAACGTTATTCCCATTGACCACCATTGTAAGGGTCATTCTACCCACTGACCATTAATGTAAGGAACGTTATTCCCATTGACCACCATTGTAAGGGTCATTCTACCCACTGACCATTAATGTAAGGAACGTTATTCCCATTGACCACCATTGTAAGGGTCATTCTACCCACTGACCATTAATGTAAGGAACGTTATTCCCATTGACCACCATTGTAAGGGTCATTCTACCCACTGATCATTAATGTAAGGAACGTTATTCCCATTGACCACCATTGTAAGGGTCATTCTACCCACTGACCATTAATGTAAGGAACGTTATTCCCATTGACCCCCATTGTAAGGGTCATTCTACCCACTGATCATTAATGTAAGGAACGTTATTCCCATTGACCACCATTGTAAGGGTCATTCTACCCACTGACCATTAATGTAAGGAACGCTATTCCCATTGACCACCATTGTAAGGGTAATTCTACCCACTGACTATTAATGTAAGGAACGTTTTCCCATTGACCACCATTGTAAGGGTCATTCTACCCACTGACCATTAATGTAAGGAACGTTATTCCCATTGACCACCATTGTAAGGGTCATTCTACCCACTGACCATTAATGTAAGGAACGCTATTCCCATTGACCACCATTGTAAGGGTAATTCTACCCACTGACTATTAATGTAAGGAACGTTTTCCCATTGACCACCATTGTAAGGGTCATTCTACCCACTGACCATTAATGTAAGGAACGTTATTCCCATTGACCACCATTGTAAGGGTCATTCTACCCACTGACCATAAATGTAAGGAACGTTTTATTCCCATTGACCACCATTGTAAGGGTCATTCTACCCACTGACCATGAATGTAAGGAACATTATTCCCATTGACCACCATTGTAAGGGTCATTCTACCCACTGACCATGAATGTAAGGAACATTATTCCCATTGACCACCATTGTAAGGGTCATTCTACCCACTGACTATTAATGTAAGGAATGTTATTCCCATTGACCACCATTGTAAGGGTCATTCTACCCACTGACCATTAATGTAAGGAACATTATTCCCATTGACCACCATTGTAAGGGTCATTCTACCCACTGACCATGAATGTAAGGAACATTATTCCCATTGACCACCATTGTAAGGGTCATTCTACCCACTGATCATTAATGTAAGGAACATTATTCCCATTGACCACCAATGTAAGGAGCATTCTTACCCCTTTCCTGACCAGAGCACTTTTTGCGATTCAGCACTGCGTCGCCTTAACTGACAATTGCGCGGCCATGCGACGTTACACCAAAACAAAATTGACGTCCTTTTTTTCCCCACAAATGGAGCTTTTTTTTTTGCGGTATTTGATCACCTCTGCGGTTTTTATTGCGCTATAAACAAAAAAAGAGCGACAATTTTGAAAAAAAAGGAATATTTTTTTTAACTTTTTGCTATAATAAATATCCCCCAAAAAAATATACAAAAAAAAAAAACAACACATTTTTTTTCTCAGTTTAGGCCGATATGTATTCTTCTACATATTTTTGGTAAAAAAAAAAACGCAATAAGCGTATATTGATTGGTTCGCGCAAAATTTATAGCGTCTACAAAATAGGGGATAGCTTTATGGCATTTTTATTATAATTTTTTTTTTTTTTATTAGTAATGGCGGCGATCTGCTATTTTTTTATCATGACTGCGACATTATGGCGGACACATCGGACACTTTTGACACTATTTTGGGACCATTGTCATTTATACAGCGATCAGTGCTATAAAAATGCACTGATTACTGTGTAACTGACACTGGCAGGGAGGGGGTTAAACACTAGGGGTGGCGATCAAGGGGTTAAGTGTGTCCTAGGGAGTGATTCTAACTGTGGGGGGATGGGCTATTACTGACATGACAGCGATCACTGAGCAATAGATCCCTGTCATGTCACTAGGCAGAACAGGGAAATGCCTTGTTTACGCGATCGCGAGACACCGGCGGACATCGAGTCCGCGGGACCCGCGGGCACGGTCACGCTGTACGCGGCAGCGCGCGCCCCACTAGCCCCGCAAATTAAAGGGGTCGTACAGGTACGCCCATTTGCCCACCGCTGCCAGTGTGCCGATGTATATCGGCGTGCGGCGGTCGGCACAATAGGCAACTTCCCGTTCTGCTGCTCCGTGACGCGATCGCGGGACACCGGCGGACATCTAGTCCGCGGGTCCCGCGGGCACGGTCACGCTGTACGCGGCAGGCACGCGCCCCTCTAGCCCCGCAAATTAAAGGGGACGTACAGGTACACGCATTTGCCCACCGCTGCCATTGTGCCGACGTATATTGGCGTGCGGCGGTCGGCACAATGGGCATCTCCCCGTTCTGCTGCTCTGTGACGCGATTGCGGGACACCGGCGGACATCGAGTCGATGGGACCCGCGGGCACGGTCACGCTGTACGCGACAGGCACGCGCGCGCCCCTCTAGCCCCGCAAATTAAAGGGGGCGTACAGGTACGCCCATTTGCCCACCGCTGCCAGTGTGCCGACGTATATCGGCGTGCGGCGGTCGGCAAGCGGTTAAAGAAGCTTATCCTGCTTCTAACTAATACGCTGCTTTACTTTCTCCATCAGCTCATCCCCCACAGCTATTACCTTTTTGTATAAATTGACCCTCCCTCCTAGATTGTAAGCTCTAGAGAGCAGGGCCCTCTGATTCCTCCTGTACCAAATTGTAATGTCTGCCTTCATTTTGTAAAGCGCTGTGCAAACTGTTGGCGCTATATAAAGTCTGTATAATAATAATATAATAATAATAAATAATATAGTAATAATTATAATAATAATAATATAATAATAATAATAATATAATATAATAATAATAATAATAACGTAGAGTGTTGATCCAGGGAGTATCTGACTGACATAGGGGATCAGAAAGGAATTCTTTGGAGTGAATTGGACTGGGCTTTATATTGTTTTTTTGTTGTTTTTTTTTTTTTTTTGCCTTCCTCTGGATCAGCTGTGGTTTTAGGGTTCTGAGGTTTATGATCTTAATATCGGTTTCTGTAAATAAGTGAAGCAGACATTTTGGGTAATGGAAAATCTCCGGGCAGCAGGGTTTGCAGGATTTGGATTACAGAGGCAAAGCACGGAGGATTATATTAGTGCTGATTACAAGGCCTTTCTAATTACATAAGAAAACGACCACTCGGCGTCAAATTCAACACATAGTCACTAATAGCAACAATTTGGCTCAAAGTTATCTTTTTGCTGATTACAAATGACACTTGCGTGCTTGTATTTCTAATGGAACTAAATCGTGACATATAAAAAAGCAAAAACACTTAAAATGGATCTTCACGGCATCTAAGCACCACAAACAAAAACAAAAACAAAAAAAACATTATTTGATTCATTTTTAATACTAAATTACCAAAAAATGTATATTATTTTTTTTGTGCTAAAGTGTGATAACTTCAACCAGAGCTGCAGCCATGCAACATCTAAATACCCCAAATGATTTTAAAACGTATATGTAAAACGTACACTACATTACCAAAAGTATTGGGACGCCTGCCTTTACACGCACATGAACTTTCATGGCATCCCAGTCTTAGTCCATAGGGTTCAATATTGAGTTGGCCCACCCTTTACAGCAGGGGGTCTCCAAACTACGGCCCTCCAGTTGTTCAGGAACTACAATTCCCATCGTGCCTACGAATGTCAGTTTTCCAATGCCTCATGGGACGTGTAGTTCTGCAACAGCTGGAGGGCCGTAGTTTGGAGACCCCTGCTTTACAGCTATAACAGCTTCCACTCTTCTGGGAAGGCTGACCACAAGGTTTAGGAGTGTGTCTATGGGAATGTTTGACCATTCTTCCAGAAGCGCATTTGTGAGGTGAGGCACTGATGTTGGATGAGAAGGCCCGGCTCGCAGTCTCCGCTCTAATTCACCACCAAAGGTGTTCTATCGGGTTAAGGTCAGGACTCTGTGCAGGCCAGCCAAGTTCTTCCAGCCCAAACTGAAACTCATCCATGTCTTTATGGACCTTGCTTTGTGCACTGGTGCCCAGTCATGTTGGAACAGGAAGGGGCCATCCCCAAACTGTTCCCACAAAGTTGGGAGGATGAAATTGTCCAAAATGTCTTGGTATGCTGACGCCTTAAGAGTTCCCTTCACTGGAACTAAGGGGCCAAGCCCAACCCCTGAAAAACAACCCCACACCATAATCCCCCCTCCACCAAATGATTTGAAGGCCAGTCAAGTTCCTCCAGCCCAAACTCACTCATCCATGTCTTTATGGACCTTGCTTTGTGCCTTAAGAGTTCCCTTCACTGGAACTAAGGGGCCAAGCCCAACCCCTAAAGAACCCCCCCCCCCCCACACACACACACACACACCATAATTTCCCCTCACTCATCTGTGTCTTTATGGACCTTTCTTTGTGCACTGATTCAAATCATTTGGTGGAGGGGGGATTATGGTGTGGGGCTGTTTTTCAGGGATTGGGCTTGGCCCCTTAGTTCTAATGAAGGGAACTCTTAAGGCGTCAGAACACCAAGACATTTTGGACAATTTCATGTGCCTAATTTTGGGGATGGCCTCTTCCCGTTCCAACATGACTGCTCACCAGTGCACAAAGGTCCATAAAGACATGGATGAGCGAGTTTACGGTGGAGGAACTTGGCTGGTCTACATAGAGTCCTGACCTCAACCCGATAGAACACCTTTGGGATGAATTAGCGGAGACTGTGAGCCAGGCCTTCCGGTCCAACATCAGTGCCTGACCTCACAAATGCACTTCTGGAAGAATGGTCAAACATTCCCATAGACACACTCCTAAACCTTGTGGACAGCCTTCCCAGAAGAGTTGAAATTGTTATAGCTGCAAAGGGTGGGCCAACTCAATACTGAACCCTACGAACCAAGACCGGGATGCCATTAGAGTTCATGTGCGTGTAAAGGCAGGCGTCACAATACTTTTGGTAATAGAGTGTATATGTAAACAAATATGCGTTATCTGGTAGAGAAATTCATACAATGCAGTGCAAAAAAATATTATTAGGTGTCAAAACATGCAAAATTTCAATCTTGCAATAATAAAAGTAAATGGATAAACAATTGGTTAACAATGTGTTGCAAACAAAGATAACACAACAAAGTTAAAAAAAAGTTAAATCTTCTAATCTATTATATCAAGGTGCACTCTCCAAAACCACCAAACCACATGGAAAGTGCTTAAAATTCCAACACGTACCCTTCACCGCACTGAAAGCCACATACTAGATCAATGGGATCTCCAAGAGATATGGGATATCCACAGATATCAAACAAGCTTATTATACTGACACCTACTGGTGTCCAAAAACCAACTGGGCCAGGACCACTAGATCTCAACCTATGGCTATTAATGTGTTATCCCCGGGTCTTGTGTGTCTCAAACGACCACCATAGAGGAAGAAGGACAGAGGGTGCAGATAGTGTGAATATTGCTAAATGTACACTATATTACCAAAAGTATTGGGACGCCTGCCTTTACATGCACATGAACTTTAATGGCATCCAAGTCTTAGTCCGTAGGGTTCAATATTGAGTTGGCCCACCCTTTGTAGCTATAACAGCTTCAACTCTTCTGGGAAGGCTGTCCACAAGGTTTAGGAGTTTATCTATGGGAATGTTTGACCATTCTTCCAGAAGCGCATTTGTGGAGTCGGGCACTGATGTTGGACAAGAAGGCCTGGCTCGCAGTCTCCGCTCTAATTTATCCCAAAGCTGTTCTATCGGGTTGTGGGCCTCCAATAGAGACTACTGTAGCTGGACCCCCTGGACATCCACCAGGTCATAGACTCCTGCCCACATTGCCCTGGGGATGATCTGACTTCAGTGTTAATAACTGGTTCTCTGGAGCCAATCTCAGCCTGATCCTATTTCCATAACTGGCTGCATACCTGTTCATTCTTCCACTGGGAATTTTTCCAGTCATTGTGAAAATGCTGTTAATCCGAGAATCCTGTGCATGCCTGTTCTTTGGTTTATTGGTATGTTTGTCTGCGTTTGTCTCTGCATGCTCCCGGTTGTTTGTATGCGGCAGTGCTCCAGTTATATAAGACACTTCTCTATATTAAAGCAGAGCTCCAGGATCTCCTCGCCACCCTCATCTGAACCCTTCTCCTTCCCCCAAGGACCCCCTGGTGTTTTGTTACAATATTGATTATCTTGAAAGTAAATATAAAGCCATACATTAAAACGTAGCTCTTCTTTCTATATTTAATTTGTCAAAAGATGAAACCTGCATACATCAATGTCTTCACCTGAAACCACCTTCCTTGACGTGTTTCGCCACTGTTGGCTAGTTCACAAGGAAAAGGAAAATAGACTTCCCCTATCCTTGTGAGCAAGCCAACAAAGCTGAGACGCATGAAGGAAGGAGGTTTCAGTTGGAGACAAGCTGCTCTCCAAAACTTAGCTCTTCTTTCTATATTTAATTCATCAAAAGATGAAACCTGCATACATAAATGTCTTCACCTGAAACCACCTTCCTTGACGTGTTTCGCCGCTGTTGGCTTGTTCACAAGGATAGGGAAAATATACTTCCCCTATACTTATGAGCAAGCCAACAGTGGTGAAACACATCATGGAAGGTGATTTCGGGTGGAGACATTTATGTGTGCAGTTTTCATCTTTTGACGCATTAAATATAGAAAGAAGAGCTAAGTTTTGGAGTATTTACTTTCAACTGAGAATGGAGACGGACTGTGGTTGCCAGCACCTGGGTCGTCTGTGTGGGTTTAAAGGAGCAAGTCTGGAGCAGAGCTATGGGTTTGGGTATGTTCACATTGATTATCTCGTTACAATGGCACCTGAAGGTGAGTTGGATGTATTAGGCAGCAATTGAACATGTTGTTGTGTTGAAAGCGGAAAAAATGGGCAAGGGTAAGGATTTGAGCGGCTTTAACAAGGGCCAAATTGTAATGGCTAGACGACTGGGTCAAAGAAACTCTAAAATTGCAGGTCTTGTGGGATGTTCCCAGTCTGCAGTGGTCAGGACTGACCAAAGGGCATCCAAGAAAGGAAAACTGGCAAACAGGTAAAAGGGTCATGGGTTTCCAAGGATCATTGATGTAGGGAACGAAGGCTGGCCCATGTAGTCCAATCCAATAGACGATCTACTGGAGTTAAAATTGCTGAGAAAGTTGACCGTATATGGGACTGTGTAGCCGGGTGCCCATGGTGACCCGTAGGGTGTCCATGGTGACCCGTAGGGTGCCCATGGTGACCCATAGGGTGCCCATGTTGACCTGTGTCCACAGCCAAAAGCCCCTACAATGGGCACATGAGCATCAGAACTGGACCACAGAGCAATGGAAGAAGGTGGTCTGGTCTGATGAATTCAAGAATGGTTTGAGGAACACAATTGAGAGTTTGAGATCTTGAATTGGCCTCCAAACTCTCCAGATCTCAATCCATTTGGGATGTGCTGGAAAAACAAGTCCAATCCTTGGAGGTCCCACCTTGCAAATTACAGAATTAAAGGATCTGTTACTGATGGCTTGGTGCTAGATACCACAGCATACCTTCAGAGGTCATGTGGAGTCCATGCCCTGATGGGTTGTGGTGAGTGGTCTGTTGATGTCCTGGCAGCTTCTTTTTCTTCCTCTAGTGGTGGCTGAGTGTGGGCATTCTTTATCATGATGTGTGAGTGCCGCTTAGTCTTGTGAGCCCAAGCGGCGTAATGAAGCGCCCCCTAAAGAACATGTAAATGAGAGGCTGGGCTTATAAGAAATTGGCACAATGATATGACTGTCGTGCCCAGACATGCTGGAGTATGGAGAGGGTAAGTAGAAATTGGAGATTTTATTTAATATTGGAGGGGAGGAATCCAAAGAAAAAAAAGTTTTAGTAAGAATTGAACTTTAACGTTGGGAGATTGGCCATGAAGGTGATGACCTATCTAATTAATAGATGCTTTGTTCCTCCATGATGAGTGTTTAAAGCAGTAGCTGAGTGACAGGGCCATGAGCAATGTAATAAGCAGAGCAGAGGTTTCCAGGAATCAGCATGCTCTGTTCACTGTAAGACCCGCGACAAGCACAACTAAACAGGTCATTCTCTGCAGGGAACCTAGAAGGCTTAAGGCTGAGCTCCAGCCAGATAAAAAGTCCCCACATGAATGCAGCTCTGTATTCATTAATACATTATTAAATGTGTTTTTTTAATGCAAGATAAGTCAATTTGACCTCCTATTTGCCTTTCCCAAACCCTGTACAGCAGAGTCAGTGTGGGAGAGGGAGAAGCAGCACAAGGAGCCAATCATTTGCCATAAAGTTCAATGAGCATGCTGACAGGGAGAGAGAACAGAGTGACAGAGAGATAAGCTTATCAGTCAGCTGCTTCTCCCTTCACTGTCCAATCACAGGTTAGGGTAGGGACAAAGGTAAAGTCCCAACAGGCTTTTGCTGTGTGGCTTGACTGGATGGATTCAAAAGTCCTTTTGCAGGAAAAACACCTACCACATAAGATAAATAAATCATATTAGTCCCCTATAAATCATTCCTTTTACTGCCAACACTGTATACCTTACATCCTTGGCAGTGGAGAAAAGAGGGGGGGTTACATACACCCCCGGTGGCTGTAGCCTTTGGGAATGTATGTTAATCTGACAAGCCAACTGTCAGTTGTCAGATGGAAGCAATCGCTTCCACACCCCTTATAAGTGCCGTTCCCCCCTTCCAACACGTGCGCCCCCCACCATGTTTCTCAGGCTCCATGCGCCCATCAACGGACCTGGGACCTGCATGGCGGAAGGGAGATCAGTGAACATCCATTCACTGATCTACCATTCCTGCTAATGACCCTGAGGCCACGTGAAAAAAATCACTCCCCCACGGAGAGCCGCTTTCCATGGGGGCTCCCGAGTCTTGCTGCTGCGCCCACTGACACAGACAGCAGGACTCGGCCCCGCCCCCTGGCTCCGGATTTGATTGACAGCAGCAGAAGCCAATGGCTCCTTCTGCTATCAATCTATCCAATCAGGACCCGAGACCAGGGCTGTCTTTAGGGCAAGGCAAAAAGGGGAAGCTGCCCTGGGCCCTGTCATTGTTGTGGGGTCCAAAGCAGCTGCCTCATACTTGCCAACTATCCCAGTTTAAATTCCCTTGTCCCTTGAAGTTTTAGTCCTGTGCTGTGTCCCGATATCTCAGTGTGAAGTGCTGCTACTAATGCTGGCCAGCTCTGCCCTATTGTTGTGTACAGATGATTCAGCTGCAGACCCTGTGTTTACATGTAAATAAACGTCATTCATATGTAAATAACTGCATTAATATGTAAATAAAGGCGGCATTCATATGTATATTATGCCCCCCTGCAGTGAGGAGAAAATGTGCTGTAACCTATAGCAACCAATCAGTGAGCGGTATTACTGTACAGTAATCTCTAGCAACCAATCAACAAGCAGAAATCATATGCTGTAACTTCTAGCAACTTATCAGTGAGCCTTAATGTGTGCTGTAACTTCTAGCAACTAGCAACCAGTCAGTAAGCGGTAATGATATGCTGTAACCTCTGGCAGCCAATCGCAATCGCTGCATGATCTGATACAGTAAACTGATTTTAAGTCTAGCTGCTATTTATTGCATGTCTCAGAGCAGGTGGAGAGCGAAATTGCATGGGGGGGGGGCAAGAATATTTTTGCCCAGGGTTCAATCAATACTAAAGACGGCCCTGCCCGAGACAGCGGCTGGAGCTACTGGGCTCATTCTCGTCGCTGGAACGATCGGGATCAAATAAAGAAAAATTAAGGTGAAAAACCTTAAGACTTTAGGACTCCTTTAACATGTTTCCTCAGTGTAACCTCATCTTTTATATTTAATATTTTATCTTATATCCAAAAAATGGCACGCTTGTGTGCCCTAAAATGAACTTTAATGTATTTTTTTCCTGAAACTTTGCATTTCATAAACTGTTGTGCTAAAATCATGCGGCATAAAAAAATAGAACTACCACTATTTTATTCTCCAGGGTGTCTGCTTTCAGAGAATATATACTGTTTGGGGGTTTTAACTAATCTTCAGGCCTAAAATCATTTTTTTTATTATTTTCATTAGATTTTTCATGGCCTAAAATCACTTTTTAAACGTATGCAGAAAACGCAAAAACGGCCCTGGCCGCGAAGGGGTTAAACTGAATAATTCAAGGACCTCTACTTGTTTTCATTTTAAATATTTCTAATACGAGACGGGACCTCCAAATACTGGACAGGACCATAACTATGATTTTTAGATCATTTTTTGTAATATCGAAGACACTGGTCCTGAGAGAACTCTCATGCATTTGAAATGAGAACATATACAAAGGGACTTGTTCTTCCCCTGTGATAATGGCGGTACACCGGAACCGCCGGTAATTTGTACTCCAACCTCGGGCATTTTTTTCATTTACAACTTGAATGATCAGATCTGAATATTGTATTGGAGGAACTAACTGTCCTCACTAACTGACACACTGCTCTTATGTGCGAATTCAGCTTCAATTTGTACAATATGTGGGCAATTACTGGGCAACTGTTCCAATAAGCACAACCAAACGGGCAGCTTTTACATTGCACAGGCAACAAGCAGCCAAATGCTACTATACTGGTGTGCAATGATAATATTCCAGTCTGCTCTCAACCCTTTTCTGGAGGCTTCAGGTCCAGCAACAGGCTGTCGTTTTCATACTTCTTGCCAAAGCTTCCCCTGCTTCCCTTTCAAGGAGCGAATGAGCAGCTTATCCCCTTCTGCTTCCCCCTCTCATTAGTGAAATAGCAGCTTATCTCCTCCTGCTCCCCCCTCCCATCAGTGAACCAGCAGCTTATCTCCTCCTGCTCCCCCCTCCCATCAGTGAACCAACAGCTTATCTCCTCCTGCTTCCCCCTCCCATTAGTGAACCAGAAGCTTATCCCCTCCTGCTTCCCCCTCTCATTAGTGAAAAAGCAGCTTATCCCCTCCTGCTCCCCCCTCCAATTAGTGAAATAGCAGCTTATCCCCTCCTGCTCCCCCCTCCAATTAGTGAACCAGCAGCTTATCTCCTCCTGCTCCCCCCTCCAATTAGTGAACCAGCAGCTTATCTCCTCCTGCTCCCCCCTCCCATCAGTGAATCAGCAGCTTATCCCCTCCTGCTCCCCCCTCCAATTAGTGAAATAGCAGCTTATCTCCTCCTGCTCCCCCCTCCCATCAGTGAACCAACAGCTTATCTCCTCCTGCTCCCCCCTCCAATTAGTGAACCAGAAGCTTATCTCCTCCTGCTCCCCCCTCCCATCAGTGAACCAACAGCTTATCCCCTCCTGCTCCCCCCTCCAATTAGTGAACCAGCAGCTCATCTCCTCCTGCTCCCCCCTCCCATCAGTGAATCAGCAGCTTATCCCCTCCTGCTCCCCCCTCCAATTAGTGAAATAGCAGCTTATCTCCTCCTGCTCCCCCCTCCCATCAGTGAACCAACAGCTTATCCCCTCCTGCTCCCCCCTCCAATTAGTGAACCAGCAGCTTATCCCCTCCTGCTCCCCCCTCCAATTAGTGAACCAACAGCTCATCTCCTCCTGCTCCCCCCTCCCATCAGTGAATCAGCAGCTTATCCCCTCCTGCTCCCCCCTCCAATTAGTGAAATAGCAGCTTATCTCCTCCTGCTCCCCCCTCCCATCAGTGAACCAACAGCTTATCCCCTCCTGCTCCCCCCTCCAATTAGTGAACCAGCAGCTTATCCCCTCCTGCTCCCCCCTCCAATTAGTGAACCAGCAGCTCATCTCCTCCTGCTCCCCCCTCCCATCAGTGAATCAACAGCTTATCCCCTCCTCCTCCCCCCTCCAATTAGTGAATCAACAGCTTATCTCCTCCTGCTCCCCCCTCCAATTAGTGAACCAGAAGCTTATCTCCTCCTGCTTCCTCCTCCTAATAGTGAACCAGCAGCTTATCTCCTCCTGCTTCCCCCTCCCATCAGTGAACCAGCAGCTTATCTCCTCCTGCTTCCCCCTCCCATTAGTGAAACAAAAGCTTATCCCCTCCTGCTTCCCCCTCCCATCAGTGAACCAGAAGCTTATCTCCTCCTGCTTCCCCCTCCCATCAGTGAACCAGCAGCTTATCTCCTCCTGCTCCCCCCTCCAATTAGTGAACCAGAAACTTATCTCCTTCTGCTCCCCCCTCCAATTAGTGAACCAGCAGCTTATCTCCTCCTGCTCCCCCCTCCCATCAGTGAACCAGCAGCTTATCTCCTCCTGCTCCCCCCTCCAATTAGTGAACCAGCAGCTTATCTCCTCCTGCTCCCCCCTCCCATCAGTGAACCAGCAGCTTATCTCCTCCTGCTCCCCCCTCCCATCAGTGAACCAGCAGGTTATTTCCTCCTGTTTCCTCTTCCCAGCAGTGAACCAGCAGCTTATCCCCGTCTGCTTCCCACTCCCAGCAGTGACCCAGCAGCTTATTTCCTCCTGCTCCCCCCTCGCATTAGTGAACCAGCAGCTTATCCCCTCCCACTTCCTCCTCCAGACAGGGACTCAGCAGCCCAGCAACCTCTTTCTCCTAGAGTACATGCTCTGTGTTTACATTAGAGATTTAAAGGCTGGTAGGGGATCAGGATGAGCTGAGCTGCTGTGTCACTGTTGGGAGAGGGGAACAGGGTGAGTTGAGCTGCTGAATCACTGCTGGGTGGGGGATCAGGGGAAGTTGAGCTTTGGAGTCACTGCTGGGAGAGGGAAGCTGGGCTGCAGAGTCACCGCTGGGAAAGGGAAGCAAGGGAAGCTGGGCTGCAGAGTCACCGCTGGGAGAGGGAAGCAGGAGTAGCAGAGCTGCTAAGTCTCTGCTGGAAGCAGTGGTGTATTTTGGTTTTGTGCTGCCCTAGGCAAGACTAAAATCACGCGTGAGTGTCTCCCAGTGTTAGTTCTACTTGCGACTCGCTCATAAGAGCGAACCGCAGCGAACCGGCACCGGTGAAGGACCATTGGTAGTGAAAAGCTTCCTGTGGATGTGGAAGAGGTGTCCGCTCCACGAGGATATGTCCGCCAGCGAGGGCCCCTGCGTTATGCGCAGAGTTGTTCGTTTGAAGGGTATATGTTCGCTCTGCGAAGACATTATCGGTTTGATATCTATCTGCCTTTTGGAGGGATATATACGATTGTGTCTTTATATGTGCCTGATCACCACGTAGAGGGACCATGACATGTCTCTGCAGATAGCCCATAGGAACGGTAGTATTACATGGCTATGAATTGTTCTCTGAACAATGCAGAATAAGGATTCACACCAATGGTAGAACCGGGAGCACGTGCGCGAGCTTAGTCGGAGCAACGTTCGTGATTTCTTAGGCGCCAATCTCACTACATATGAGTTTCTTTGTTAAAGCGGAGTTTCAGGCTTTTTTTTTTTAATTAAAAGTCAGCAGCTACAAAAAGTTTAGCTGCTGACTTTTAATAAACAGACACTTACCTGTTCCATGGTACAGCGATGCGGCCGCACGGAGCCCTGCTCCTCTCCCCCTCCTCTCCCGCTCTTCTCCCCCTCCTCTCCTCGGCGCATCCATTGGAACTGTGGGCACCCCGGCCGTGACAGCTTGCGGCTTCACGGCTGAGCACTCACTGCGCATGCGCGTGTCGCGCTGCGCTCTCACAGTGGACAGGCAAGCTTCTGGGACCTGTCACGTGTCCCAAAAGATTGCCGAGAGGGAGGAACCGCCTAGGGGAGAGGAGAAGTCGCCTAGGCGGCCCGTGGGTGGAAGGAGGAAGTGGGACAGGAAGTCCCTCTCAAAAGTAGTCACCCACTCCCCCACCCCAAAAAAAAAATGACATGCCAAATGTGGCATGTAAGGGGGGGGGGGGAGGAGTGCTTACAGCGGAAGTTCCACTTTTGGGTGGAACTCCGCTTTAAACTGTAGAGCACAATTTTCAGGTACAAAGGGCGGGGAATTGTACACACTGGTCTGCGCGGACACGCCCAGACAGACCCCTAGTTCTTCTTTTTGAAAATACAAATGTGTCTTTATTGGTTGAGTTTTGTATAACACCTACTGTTTGAAGGAATGCCTGGGCTTGATTGGCGGAACTGAATAGCCACCAAGTCTCTTTTGTTATGCCTGTTCAAAGTCCTATAAATAAACTGAGCTCCCATTGTAAGGCAGGACTGTCTGAGGACCTTCCAATGTGAGAACTACTGTGTGTGTTTTACGTGGTATGGACTCAATATGCATTATCCAAAAGAGCTTAAAAGTTCGCTTATTAGCGCAAGTGAAATTGATTACACATAGCGTAAATTAATTTCCACAACATTTTTATACCCCACCCCTCCCTCTTTAGGCTCCACCTCTTCCAATAGAGAGAGAGGGAGATGGGAAAAAGGTGGGGCAAGAAAGAGAGGTGGGTGAGAGAGAGAGAGGGTGAGAGACAGGGGGGGGGGGGTGAGAGAGAGAGAGAGAGAGAGAGAGGGAGGGGAAAGAGGTGGGGGAGAGAGAGGGGGTGAGAGAGAGGGAGAAAAGGTGGGGGGAGAGAGAGGGGGTAAGAGAGAGAGGGGGGGGAGAAGGAGAGGGAATGAGGTGGTGAAAGAAGGGGGTGAGAGAGAGGGTGGAGAGGGGGGTGCAGAGAGGGGTTGCAGAGAGGGGTTGCGAGAAAGAGGGGCATGAGAGTGGGCGGTGAGAAAGAGAGGGGGTGAGAGGGGTTGAGAGATGGGATGAGAGATAGAGAGGGAGGGGGGTGAGAGAGAGAGAGGGGAAAAGGTGGGGGGGAGAGGGGGGTTTGAGAGAGGGAGGGGGGGAAAGAGGTGGTAGAAGAGAGAGGGGAGAAGTGGGAGGGGTCAGGGAGAGAAGGGGGCTCCCCTATCCCCCTCATACTACACCAGGAGCTTCTCCCACCCCCCCCAAAAAAAAAACTACACCAGACTTCCACCTTCTTACAGCCCGTCGGCTCATTTTTACCAGCTGTGTGTAGCAAGGTTGCCGACCTGCCCTGCCAAGTGAGCTACTTCCGGGATCGAAGGCTGCAGCCACTGCCGCCTCCTGCTTCCGCTTTGTCCCCTGTCACCGAACGGTCATTTCGCACCCGCTCCTGGTGTCACACCTCTGGCGGGTGTCACCCGGGTACGGTCCGCACCCCCCCGCAGAGAGGCCACTGCTCATGATGTCCCTTCTGCCTGGGGGGGGCCCGCAGCCCCCCTCAAATATGCAGCCCAAGGCAAACGCCTCGCAATAGATACATCCCTGGCTGGGAGGGGGGAGCTGTGCTGCTGAATAGGGATGAGCTTCGTGTTCGAGTCGAACCCATGTTCGACTCAAACATTGTCTGTTCGCCGTTCGCCGAATTACGAACGATATGAGCCGTTCGCGCCAAATTCGTGTGGCGCGTCACGGCCCATAATTCACTGCGGCATCGCAGTGCATTGCTGGCTGATGATTGGCCAAGCATGCACTATGACCCGCATGCTTGGCCAATCACAGCGCCGCCTGAACAGAGAGCCGTAATTGGCCAAAGCCAAGGAGGCTTTGGCCAATTATGGCTCAGGGGATTTAGTACACGCCCCACAATATATAAGGCCGCCTGCACGGCGGCCCTGTGCAGTGTGTTCCGGTGTGCTGAGAGATAGAGAGAGAGAGAGACAGTGTCATTTCATTTGAGTTAGCTAGATTAGGCAGGACAGTCAGTCAGTTAGCTGCACTTACAGTGTATTGTGTATATATATGCATCCCAGGTGTTGCATATATATATATATACACTGTATTCAGTGTTAGCTAGATCCGTTCCTGTTATCTTCCTACTGACAGGCAGGCTTGTCTTGTAACAGTATTTACAGCTACCTGAAGAAAATTACTGGTGTTCTTTTGATCCTATTAGTACCACAGTCAGGCAGCTAGACTATTTACAGTTAGTGCAGTGCGTCCTGCTCACAGTGTTCTGCTAAACCTACAAGTTAGTGGGGTGCGTCCTGCTCACAGTGTTCAGCTAAAGCTACCTGTAGAAGGTTGGTGGTGTTCTCATACTACAGGCAGGCAGTTGATTTTGCTAGCTGCAGTATCAGTACATATATATATATATATATATATATATATATATATATATATATATATCCCAGCTTAGTGCAGCTACAGGCCATTAGTATGTCTGGAAGGCCAAGAAGGAGAGGCAGACGGTGCATCCTCATCAGCACGTGGCCGTGGGACACGCTTGGCCTTTTTTTCGGCAGCTGGCCATGTTGAGCCGCAACATGCGGAAGATTTGGTCGAGTGGATGACCAAGCCGTCCTCATCCTCCTCATCCTCTCTCACCCATGCCCAGGGTACTTTGTCTGGCAAAGCAGCGGCCTCTTCCCCCGGCTCAATGTCATCAGTGACTCCTTCCCTAGCCCCACCATGTCCTCCTGAGGAGTCCCTCGAACTGTTTGACCACAGTGTTGGGTACATGCTCCAGGAGGATGCCCAGCGTTTGGAAGGCTCTGATGATGATACTGAGCTCGATGAAGGCAGTAACATGAGCACGGACAGAGGGGGTGCCCAAGAAGGACAGCAATCTGGCAGTCATGCTCCCCCTGCTGCAGCATACTGCCAGGTTTGCTCCAGTGATGAGGAGGGAGGGGATGATGAGGTCACTGACTCAACGTGGGTGCCTGATAGGAGAGAGGAGGAGGAGGAGGAGGAGGAGGCGGCACATCACCAACGAGGCAGGATGCCCTCCAGGGGCCAGCCTAAGGGCAGCACATTGACTGCATCACACCCCAAAGCTCCACATGTGCAGGGCGCTGCAGTCTCTGCGCGTTATTCAAAAAGTTCTTTGGTGTGGGCCTTTTTTGAGACGAGTGCATCAGATCGCACCGCTGCTATTTGCAACATATGTCTCAAGCGTATCTCGCGTGGCCAAAACATCTCCCGCTTGGGTACCACATGCTTGACCAGACATATGTTGACCTGCCATGCAGTTCGTTGGCAAGCGTATCTAAAAGACCCACACCAAAGAACAAAGAGGACCTCTCCTTGCTCCTCATCAGCTGAGATTTCCAACCCCACTAGACCTTCAGTCCTCTCTGAGACCTGCACTGAGAGGAATGAAGGTGTAGAATTAGGTGTGTCACAGCCAAGTACTTGTGGGCAATCTGCTTTTGGTACACCGACGTCAGATTGTACCAGGCAAATTTCCCTGCCCCAGCTGCTGCACCGCCGAAAGAAGTTTGCTCCCAGCCATCCACATGCCCAGCGGTTGAATGCTAGCTTGGAAAAATTGCTAGCACTTCAACTGCTGCCTTTTCAGTTGGTAGACCCTGCCCCCTTCCGTGAGTTTGTGGAATGTGCGGTTCCTCAGTGGCAGGTACCCAAACGCCACTTTTTCTCACGGAAGGCGATGCCGGCTCTCTACCGGCATGTGGAAGGCAATGTCCATGCCTCGCTGGACAGGGCGGTCAGCGGTAAGGTGCATATTACCGCTGACTCATGGTCCAGCAGGCATGGACAGGGACGTTACCTAAGTTTCACGGCGCATTGGGTGACTCTGCTGGCAGCTGGGAAGGATGCAGGACAAGGTGCAGTAGTGTTGGAGGCTGTTCCGCCACCACGCCTCCAAAATGCTAATGATTGTGACACACCTCTCTCCTCCACCCCCTCCTCTTCTTCTTCCTCCATGGCCTCTTCCTGTGCTTTGTCCTCAGAACCAGCGGTGCTCCGTAGCCGTTCAAGGGGCTACGCAAGTACGCAGGCCAAAAGATGCCATGCGGTGCTTGAGCTGGTGTGCTTGGGGGACAGGAGCCACACTGCGGCAGAGGTTCTGTCAGCTCTGCAGGGGCAGGTTCAGAGGTGGTTGACGCCACGCCAACTTAAGGCAGGAATGGTGGTTTGCGACAATGGTACCAACCTCCTCTCTGCCCTCCGACAGGGACAAATGACCCATGTGCCCTGTTTGGCTCACGTCCTTAACTTGGTGGTGCAGCAGTTCTTGGGCAGGTACCCGGGCTTACAGGATGTCCTGAGGCAGGCCAGGAAAGTCTGTGTGCATTTCCGCCGGTCATATAATGCCAGTGCTCGGCTGACAGACCTCCAAAAGGAGTTTAACCTGCCCAAGAACTGCCTAATCTGTGACATGCCCACCAGGTGGAACTCAACGTTGGCCATGCTGCAGCGGCTGCACACGCAGCAGAGGGCCATCAATGAGTACCTGTGCGACTATGGCACCAGGACAGGGTCAGGGGAGCTTGGTTTTTTTTCCCCACGCCAGTGGGCCATGATCAGGGATGCATGCACTGTCCTGTCACCATTTGAGGAGGCCACGAGGATGGTGAGCAGTGACAGTGCATGCATCAGTGACACTGTCCCCCTTGTCCACCTGTTGGAGCACACGCTGCGTGGAATAATGGACAGGGCACTTGAGGCAGAACAGAGGCAGGAAGAGGAGGACTTCCTTAGCTCTCAAGGCCCCCTTTATCCAGTGATCCTGCGTGCCCGCCGATCACACAGGAAGAGGACGAGGAGGAGGAGGAGGAGGAGGAAGATTGTGTCAGTATGGAGGTGGAGCCTGGCACTCAGCATCAGCAGCAGTCTTTAAGGGATCAGTCCCAAGAAACACATGGACTTGTACGTGGCTGGGAGGAGGTGGCTGCGGACCATGTCGTCCTTAGTGACCCAGAGGACTCCGGACCGAATGCCTCAGCAAACCTACGCTGCATGGCCTCCCTGATCCTGCAAAGCCTGCGTAAGGATCCTCGTATTCGTGGGATCAAGGAGAAGGACAAATACTGGCTGGCAACCCTCCTTGATCCACGTTACAAGGGTAAGGTTGCGGACCTTATCTTGCCATCGCAGAGGGAGCAGAGGATGAAACATCTTCGGGAGGCCTTGCAGAAAGGTCTGTGCAACGCGTTCCTAGAGACTGGGAGGTTACAAACTCCTATTTCTGGACAACGTGTTGCTGAGGCTTCAGTCAGTCAAAGAAGGAGCGGTGGAGAAGGTGGCCGTCTGACTGATGCGTTCAGACAATTTTTTGGTCCACAGCCCCAAGGTATGATCGGTTTCAGCAACCATCGCCAGCGTCTGTTTTACATGGTGCAGGAATACCTAGGGGCAAGATCAGATTTGGACACCTTTGCCACCGAAAATCCTCTGGGTTACTGGGTTTTGAGGATGGATCACTGGCCAGAGCTTGCACAGTATGCAATTGAGCTACTGGCCTGTCCTGCATCCAGCGTTCTTTCGGAACGCACATTCAGTGCTGCTGGAGGCGTGGTAACCGATCACAGGGTGCGTCTGTCCACCGACTCGGTCGATCGACTGACCTTCATAAAAATGAATCAGTCTTGGATCACCACCAGCTACCAAGCAC
The DNA here is from genome assembly GCA_037952835.1 of Lithobates septentrionalis. Classification (NCBI taxonomy): domain Eukaryota; kingdom Metazoa; phylum Chordata; class Amphibia; order Anura; family Ranidae; genus Lithobates; species Lithobates septentrionalis. The sequence continues at coordinate 221,897 of JBBDGP010001835.1, forward strand.
CCGATGCTGATGTAACCAAATAATTTTTTTTGAAATCTCAGATCCCTTCAAAGACTGCCTATGCTGATGCTGAGTGACTATCCCTGAGTAATTATCCTCTTCCTCCTCAATGATCACGCTGATAGCTTGTAAGAACATTTTTGGTTCTGGGCGGCACCACCAGTGCCTAAGGCACAATTTTTCAGCCCCTGTTTAACAGGGGCGTGTAATTACAATTTTTGATGCAATACTTTGCAGCAGGGCTCGTTCCTGCGTTCCAACTAGAGTATCTGTGAGGGGTTGCAGTATTGTGGCACCAGCACCAGTGCCTAAGGCCCAATTTTTCTGCCCCTGTTTAACAGGGGCGTGTAATTACAATTTTTGATCTAATATTTCACAGCAGGGCCCATTTCTGCACCCACCAGGAGCGAGTGAGGACTTACAGTGTTGTGGCACCAGCACCACCACCACCACCACCAAGGGCCCAATTTTTCTGCCCTTGTTCAACAGGGGCATGTAATTACAATTCTTGATCTAATATTTCACAGCAGGGCCCATTTCTGCACCCACTAAGATCAAGTGAGGACTTACAGTGTTGTGGCACCAGCACCACCACCACCACTACCAAAGGCCCAGTTTTTCTGCCCCTGTTTCAACAGGGGCATGTAATTACAATTCTTGATCTAATATTTCACAGCAGGGCCCTGTGAGGGCTTACAGTGTTGTGGCCACAACAACACCTAAGGCCCAAATTTCTGCTGAGTATATAGGGCAGGCCCCTACTTTCAAACATCTAACTTACAAACGACTCCTACTTGCAAACGGAAGGAGACAACAGGAAGTGAGATGAAATCTACCCCTAGGAAGGGAAATTCTCTCCTATAAGAGTTAATATGGGAAAAACATTTCTCCTTTCCACTGATGCTTTCCAATCCTTGTTCCACAAAAAAAACCCAAATTTTCAAAAAACATTTGTCATTGGGACAAAAGTGAGGTGAAATCTTCTGAAGAAGAGGAAAGACAGCAAAACAAATGTCACAGGGGTGATAACCCTTCCCTATGTTTTCCAAAAAGCTTAAAAAAGATTTTTTGGCTGGAGCTAAACACGTTAAAAATGTTCAAAATTACAAACAGATTCTACTTAACAACAAACCTACAGTCCCTGTCTTGTTTGCACCGCCTGTATACTGCTGTTCAGAGTATATAGGGCCTGGTGGCCCCACACCTTTCCTTATTTTAATTTGGGTGTGGGGTTCCCCTTAATATCCATACAAGACCCAAAGGGCCTGGTAATGGACTGGGGGGTAACCATGCCGTTTGTCTCACTGATTTTCATCCATATTGCCAGGACCCGACATGACATTAAACCCGCAAGCAGTTTTAAATGAGATTTTTTCCTTTAAAAATGACATTTGGTGCAGGGACTGTTCTAAACACGGGAAACACGTGCCACTTTACAGGCATACTATAGACAACTCCCACGTACGATATTTAAAGGAATATTTCACTTTTTTTTTTTACTTTAAGCATCATTAAAATCACTGCTCCCGAAAAAACGGCCGTTTTTAAAAGTTTTTTTTGCATTGATACATGTCCCCTGGGGTAGGACCCGGGTCCCCAAACCCTTTTTAGGACAATACCATGCAAATTAGCCTTTAAAATGAGCACTTTTGATTTCGAACGTTCGAGTCCCATAGACGTCAATGGGGTTCTAACGTTCGTGCGAATTTTCGGTCCGTTCGCAGGTTCTGGTGCGAACCGAACCGGGGGGTGCTCGGCTCATCCCTACTGCTGAATCACTGCTGGGGGAGGTGAGCGGAGGATGCTGAGTTCCTTAGAGAATCACTTGAAGCTTCTGCTGTGATCTTTAAGGAGGAATTTCTCCACAGTGCTTGCAGCTACAGAGGTCAGTGAGGGCTTGATATAAAGCTCATGTCGTGCTTGTTTAGAACATGCACGGCACAGGTCCACTTTAGGTTGTTTGAAAGCTGCATATAGGTTTAAACATGCAGCATTCGAAAGACGTTGTAGCATGTTTTTCTACATGTTTCTCCACAATTGTGGTTTCTTCTGGGGCTTTTGTAGGAACTTAATACATTACCGAATGGTTGCCTCTACATGTTTCTCCACAATTGTGGCTTCTTCTGGGGCTTTTGTGGGACCTTAATACATTACCGAATGGTTGCCTCTACATGTTTCTCCACAATCGTGACTTCTTCTGGGGCTTTTGTAGGACCTTAATGCATTACCACTATTTAAATGATCTTGGTTCCAAAGGATCCTCAGGGCCCATCAAGAGCTCCAATGAGGTGTCTGTGTGCCAAAAATCAGGGGGGAACAATAACCCTGCAGTCACACCCTGTTATAGTAAGAAGTTAACAAATTGATGGACTGATTCTAATATCCTCCCAAATACACAGACTTCATATACTGGCAGTGAATTTCAAAGGGACTGTGCCATCTGAAGCACTTCCTTCTTTGAGAGTACCAATGTTCCTTAATTTGGTATCAATATGATACCTTTGAACCAGGGAAGAACAAAATAGTTGGTCTAACCCAAAGGGATCTCTTGGTGGTACCGAGTGAGAGGCTTCTTAGAGGACTTCAGGTCTAGGAGAATTTCCACAATACATCATGATTGGTAATTACACATTTAGATGTTATGCCAATACTATTATAGGGCGTACACACGGTCGGACTTTGTTCGGACATTCCGACAACAAAATCCTAGGATTTTTTCCGACGGATGTTGGCTCAAACTTGTTTTGTCTACACACGGTCGCACAAAGTTGTTGGAAAATCCAATCATTCTAAAGGCGGTGACGTAAAACACGTACGTCGGGACTATAAACGGGGCAGTGGCCAATAGCTTTCATCTCTTTATTTATTCTGAGCATGCGTGGCACTTTGTCCGTCGGATTTGTGTACACACGATCGGAATTTCCGACAACGGATTTTGTTGTCGGAAAATGTTATCTCCTGCTCTCCAACTTTGTGTGTGGGAAAATCCGATGGAAAATGTCCGATGGAGCCCACACACGGTCGGAATTTCCGACAACACGCTCCGATCGGACATTTTCCATCGGAAAATCCGACCGTGTGTATGGGGCATTATGCTTACAACTATGAACCTCATTATATATACATTTTTCTACAGCACACTAATCCTCGGAAGATGACCATGTTAGGTCGAAACGCGTCAGTTTGTGCATCATCAGCATTTTTGACAATGAATGTTGTGTTATTATTGTGTTCAGCCTCATTTGTGTAGGCTTTTTATATCTCCTGTAGTACAGCTTGTATTTTAAATACTACTGCCAAACGTTTATGCTTGTTATCAATAAAGATCAACTAATTTCAATCCATGTAGTATTATTCTACAAATTTTTGCTGCCTAGAAAACCCCACCCGGGGGGGGGGGAGACACTTCCCTTTTTTTGACACTATTTGGAGTGTGCAGCATTTTTCTTCTCTCCTATAAGTGTCTTTCCCTTCTATATAACCCAAAGGGATTAACCCTTTTTTTGGCTTGGTTTAAAAGTCTTGCCGGTAACAAGGTGATCGGCCAATATTAACATTGTATGTAAAAGTGACACCTTGCAGTGTGATGCAGTTCATCTTCCCCAGCTGTGCCTTGACTATAAAGCAGGAATGAAGTTGTGCGGCAGTAGAGAATGTGTCAATGACCCTTCCACCCTCCGGAGCGAGCTTGGCATGCCGGCGGTTTGTATGGAGGCCTCTGTGCTCCTTCCTTCCTGAATCTCCGAACTGCTGCAGGGAGAGGCGGCCAAAAATAAGCCGGACAAACAAACCTCTTCAAAGGATCAGCTGAGCCGGTGTCTGGCTTTTTTTGCTAAATAATTAAATAATGTTCATAATGACAGATCTCAGCAGTGAATGTATTTATCCCGGGGAGGTGAAACCCCCCCCCCCCCCCCGAAACACAGGGAGCCACTGTTCCAGCACATGGATGGTGTGAACACGTCAAGGAAAACTGTCATTGGAAGGAAGACAGCTCCCTCCTTCTGCTCATTCTGGTTGTGTTGGACAAATATGTCAGTTTTCCATCACTACCCTTTAAAGTCAGCATTGGACTCTTTAATGTAGCATTTAAATATGGAGGCCATAGGAAAAAAAATAAAAAAATTTGCTGAACTTCGGGCAGATAAAAAAGGCAACTCTTTATTCATTATTAAATCATTAACTATATTCAGGGGCAGACTGACCATTCGGCCACTCGGGCACTGCCCGGGGGCCCCGGGCCACTAGGGGGCCCCATCAGGGTTGCCAGCCTCAGTAAAACCAGGGACAGTATGTAAAAATCTGTGTTTTTTTTTTTTACATCTGTCTCTGAAATGCTCCTTACCGACATCCTTTTGGTCTAAAAATCCTGAGATTATAGCTGCCCCACCTCTCCAGTACCTTCTCAGCCAATAGAAACATATCTGTGTATACTGTGTGTACATGTATGTGTATATGTGTGATTGTATACTGTGTTTGTGTATACTGTGTGGCCCCATAAACTCTGATGCCTGGGGGCCCCATAATCTCCTATTGCCCCGGGGGCCCCATGAGTTGTCAGTCCGCCCCTGACTATATTTTAAATGCAAGCCGGTAACTGAATTTGACTTGGTAAGAGCCTTTTGCAATACACCGTATAGTAGAGCTCACGCTGGCAGAAGGAAAAGCAGCACAAGGAGTCAGCTAGGCAGGCTGCACTGCAAGAGACGTGCTGATAGGAGGAGAGAGCAGAGTGATGAGCTTAGCCTTCTTTTGCTTCTCCAGGTTGGTGGAGGGTCAAGATTTACGTAGGTGTTACTGAACTGCAGCAAAGAAAAAAATTAGGCCACCCTCCCCTGCCAAACAGGGCTTGTGCTGTGTGGCAAGGATGTATAAATCGTAGGAGTGGATGGACAGAAATACAAAGCTTTTTGCCGGGAAAACAGCTTCCTTTTGTATTCCTGAAATGCACAGAAAAATACAGTGCCTTGAAAAAGTATTCATACCCCTTGAAAAATTCCACATGTTGTCATGTTACAAATAAAAACGTAAATGTATTTTACTGGGATTTTATGTGATAGACCAACACAATGTGGCACATAATTGTGAAGTGGAAGAAAAATGATAAATGGTTTACAATTTTTTTACAAATAAATATGGTTGAACTAGATGGACTTGTGTCTTTTTTCAACCTGACTAACTATGTGAAAAGTGTGGGGGGGCATTTGTATGGCACCCCCATGAGTCCATACTTTGTGGAACCCCCTTTCTCTGCAATTACAGCGGCAAGTCTTTTTGGGGATGTCTCTACCAGCTTTGCACATCTAGAGAGGGACATTTCTGCCCATTCTTCTTTGCAAAATAGCTCAAGCTCTGTCAGATTGGATGGAGAGCGCCTGTGCACAGCAATTTCCAAGTCTTGCCACAGATTCTCAATGTGATTTAGGTCTGGACTGTGACTGGGCCATTCTAACACATGAATATGCTTTGATCTAAACCATTCCATTGTAGCTCTGGCTGTATGTTTCGGGTCGTTGTCCTGCTGGAAGGTGAACCTCCGCCCCAGCCTCAAGTCTTTTGCAGACTCTTAAGCCGCGTACACAGGAGCGGAATGTCAGACAGAAAAAGTCCGATGGAATCTTTTCATCGTCTATTCCGATCGTGTGTAGGCCTCATCTGACTTTTTTTTTTCGAAAATTCTGACGGACCTAGAAATGGAACATGCTGTTCTGACGGACCAAAAACGGCGCATGCTCTGAAGCAAGTACGAGACGGAAGCTATTGGCTACTGGCTATTGAACTTCCTTTTTCTAGTCCCGTCGTACGTGTTGTACGTCACCGCGTTCTGGACGGTCGGACTTTGGTTTGACTGTGTGTAGGCAAGACCGCTTGAATGGAATTCCGTCGGAGTTCCTTCGGACAAACCTTCGGAGTTTATTCCGACGGCAAAACCGGTCGTATGTACGCGGCATAACAGGTTTTCTTCTAAGATTGTCCTCTTTTTGGTTACATCCATCTTCCCATCAACTCTGACCAACTTCCCTGTCCCTGCTAAAGAAAAGCATCCCCATAACATCATGCTGTCACCACCATGTTTCACGGTGGGGATGGTGTGTTCAGGGTGATGTGCAGGGTTAGTTTTCCGCAACACTGCTGAGCCCTGCATTCTTTATGTAACGCACTCCTGAACTCTGCACTCTGTTTTTTCTCTCTTATTCTCATAACATTTGGTAGTCATATCATTCCATAAACACATACTCTGCATATATCATTTGAGGAAAATATGCTTAGAAAATAGTTTACCATTTCCCAATAAAAAAAAAAAAATAATAAGTCTACGGGTTTCATTTTAAAAATCTGGTCACCTTAGTATACATCATATGTTAGAGTGACACTGTGCTGCAAACTGCCTGACCTGAGGTGTGCTGACACAATTGCAAAGCTGTCAGCACACCTCCAAAAACAAGAGGCCGATAAACTGACTGGACTGACTGGAGGAAGAGAGACATCCGTGTTCCTGATTAGCAGGAACACAAGACCTCTCTCTGTCCCTCTGTGACAGAACAGCGGTCTGCCTCGTTTACATAGGCAGACCGCCATTCTGTCTCTCCTACGAACGTTCAGCGGGTCCCGGCGCCCATTACGGCCCCTGGACCTGCTGATTGGCTCCCGCTGTGTCCATTCACAGCGGGAGTGCGGCTCCGGCGGCGCGCATGTGCTCCAGAGCTAGGGTGCCCACGTGTCCCGGATTGCCCGGGACAATCCCGCAATTAGCAGGTCTGTCCCGTGTCCCGGGCACCCTCATTCCGGGACAATGCAGTGTCCCGGAATTGCCCCCGGCCCTGGGTCGATCTAATGCTCCCTAAAATAGCCTTTGCATCGTCTCTGTCTCTCACTGTCTCAGCCTGTGGCGGACCCCTAGCTGGCAGAGACCCTTTTTACTTTATTCGCCACCGCCGCTGGCTCAGTGCCCAAACTGGTTGCTACCTGCCGCCCGCTTGGCGTGTAGCAACCAGTGACGTCATGAGCAGGAGAGAGGCAGAGACCCATCACAGCGGAGGAGATTTAACTTCCTCCTCCGCGCCTACTGTTTAGTTCCACCCACCTCCACCACAGCTGATAACAGGAATCAGGTACAGGTAAATGATTTTGCGCTTAGAGGCCGCCCTGCCGCAGTAAATGTATGTGGGTTGGTCCTTAGGTGGTGAATAAGCGTGAATTTTGCCGATTGGAGAGTCCTAAGGCTGACTCAGGTGGGGAGTGTCGGGCGTCTGCAGAGAGACCGTTGCTTCCACACAGAGAATTATGCCCCGTACACAGGATCGGACATTCCGGCAACAAAATCCTTGCATTTTTTTGCGACAGATGTTGGCTCAAACTTGTCTTGCGTACACATGGTCACACAAATCTTGTGGGATATTCCGAACGTCAAGAACGCGGTGACGTACAACGCGTACGACGAGCCGAGAAAAATGAAGTTCAATAGCCAATGCGGCTCTTCTGCTTGATTCCGAGCATGCGTGGGACTTTGTGCGTCGGAATTGTGTACACACGATCGGAATTTACGACAACGGATTTTGTTGTCGTAAAATTTGAGATCCAGATCTCAAATTTTGTGTGACGGAAATTCCGCTGGAAAATGTCCGATGGAGCCTACACACAAAGCTACGACTAATGCCGCGTACACACGGTCGGACTTTTCGTCTACAAAAGTCCAACGGACGCTGACGGACTAAAGCTGGCTGGTAATCCGATCGTGTGTGGGCTTCTCTGGACTTTCAACTGACTTTTTTAGCCTCAAATCCGACGTACTTTAGATTTGAAACATGCTTCAAATCTTTCCGACGGACTCGAGTCCGGTCGAAAAGTCCGCTCGTCTGTATGCTAGTCCGACGGACAAAAACCCACGCTAGGGCAGCTATTGGCTACTGGCTATGAACTTCCTTATTTTAGTCCGGTGTACGTCATCACGTAAGAATTCGACGGACTTTTGTGTGATCGTGTGTAGGCAAGTCTGTTCGTTAGAAAGTCCGCCGCAAGTCCGTCGAAAGTCCGCCAAAAGTCCGTCGAAAGTCTGTCGGACAGGCTGTCGGACTTTTGTAGCTGAAAAGTCCGACCGTGTGTACGCGGCATAAGGCTATTGCTGAAACGCGTCAGCTTTATTGTTTTATTGTCACTCTGTTGTACCAATAAACGACACTTCAAGGATTACAAGTGTCACTGGAAGGTTTGGGACTTTGAGTGAGGCGCGGGGTGGCGTCTCCATCCCGGATTCAGAGAAAACAGGGGGCGGTGGGACTTTAAATGAGACAGTTGACAGGTTGGGGTTAAGGATGAAAGTACAATTTATTGCGTATGATTCGTACTGATGTGTCTTACATGTGGAAGGTTACCTGTGCATATGCACCAAGTCTATCCTATATACATACATGCATAAAAACAATACAGAATTCCAGCAGTGAGTAACTAACACATATATCATGTGGAAATTGTACATATTAAAACTGGGAACAGCACAACATCATGATGTAAAAATGAGTCTCAAAAGTTGATGCATGATATAATTCATTAAGAGTAGGATCCTAAAGAACGCACAGTGGCTGCATCCAACATGCCCGACGCGTTTCTGTGAAATACACTTCTTCAGGGGAGGATGCTCTAGGATTTCTGAAATAACAAGGTATAATAACATCAGGAAGTGGACTAGCTGGTAGCCAGAAAGGACAACACGTCAATTTCTGGATAGTAACATACGTGGCCAAGCTATGGTGAGGTACAGGTACTGGGTCAAAAGCATTGCCCCCCTCCGGAGCTGAGGCGACAAGGGATCTAACACACGACAGACACAAAACAGGCCTCCTTCACTCAGTGCTTATCAACTCCTCCATAGGGTGACCAATGATCCTCAATAGATAGGGAGTATGTCTGAAATGGATAAATAAATCCACTAAGATGTACCAAAATTGTTATGCACAAAATGTGGGATAAGTACGAGCTTCAAACAAAGTCATGATATAGTACCTTGAGGTGCTGGAGACAAGAATTGTCTAATTCTTGTCTCCAGCACCTCAAGGTACTATATCATGACTTTGTTTGAAGCTCGTACTTATCCCACATTTTGTGCATAACAATTTTGGTACATCTTAGTGGATTTATTTATCCATTTCAGACATACTCCCTATCTATTGAGGATCATTGGTCACCCTATGGAGGAGTTGATAAGCACTGAGTGAAGGAGGCCTGTTTTGTGTCTGTCGTGTGTTGGATCCCTTGTCGCCTCAGCTCCGGAGGGGGGCAATGCTTTTGACCCAGTACCTGTACCTCACCATAGCTTGGCCACGTATGTTACTATCCAGAAATTGACGTGTTGTCCTTTCTGGCTACCAGCTAGTCCACTTCCTGATGTTATTATACCTTGTTATTTCAGAAATCCTAGAGCATCCGCCCCTGAAGAAGTGTATTTCACAGAAACGCGTCGGGCATGTTGGATGCAGCCACTGTGCGTTCTTTAGGATCCTACTCTTAATGAATTATATCATGCATCAACTTTTGAGACTCATTTTTACATCATGATGTTGTGCTGTTCCCAGTTTTAATATGTACAATTTCCACATGATATATGTGTTAGTTATTCACTGCTGGAATTCTGTATTGTTTTTATGCATGTATGTATATAGGATAGACTTGGTGCATATGCACAGGTAACCTTCCACATGTAAGACACATCAGTACGAATCATACGCAATAAATTGTACTTTCATCCTTAACCCCAACCTGTCAACTGTCTCATTTAAAGTCCCACCGCCCCCTGTTTTCCCTTCAAGGATTACAGTTTTGCCGGCTCTCCTTATTACTGTTGCATTGGAGTGTGTTGGGACACATCGAGCCTCGGCACCTGGGAGGGGACCTGGTGTATGGATTGAGTTGTCCCTGTTACCTTTCTTCTTTTCAGAGCCTACACACGGTCGGAATTTCCGACAACAAGCTCCCACCGAACATTTTCCGTCTGAAAATCCGACCGTGTGTACAGGGCATTAGAGTCCTCTGAGGCCTGCTGGCAGTGGACAGGCTTTTCTACTCAGGCTGTGGCTGCTTTAAAAAAAAAAAAAAAAGCTCCAAGACTTTGCACACCTGTTGTTTTGATGTAACTGGAATGTATGTGCTGATTTTAAGCTGAAAGTTCAGTTGGTATTTGGTCCTCTCAGGTCTTTGAGGGCATCGGAAGCTCAGCTGTCCCTGTCACTAGTCTAATGAGTATATGGAAGTACTTATAGACTTTGGAATTATTGAAGTAAGACTAGAGTCACTATCGTATTTAACACCTCGGCAGCACATATGTCTATTTATAGGGCTTTGGGTGAGAATTCTGTATGAACTCCGTACTCTACACATGAACTCCGTCACCTCTGTACATAGCCCGCAGGGAAGAAAACCTTCTCTGTACACAATCAGTGTACACAATCATGCTTTACAAAGTACATTTCTATTACATTCACAGGTCGTACACATAGAGAGCCCAACTGTCCCGAACAAGACCCCTCTGTCACACATTCCTCCTTAATTATCCCTCTTTTTCGTTTGATGTATAGTCTTCTATAGAAAAAACAAACAAATGCAATATCAATATCAAAACTGTTATACTACATTAAACCCTTCATCTAACCTATTAATACCTAAATTAGTGGCCTGCAAATAGTGGCCCTTGGGCCAAATGTGGCCATTTGCTTGCATTTATGTGGCCCTTGGGACACTAGCCCTCCCTCTAATACCGATGGGGCACAATCTCTCCTACTAACACCACAGATGGATACAATCACAATTCCTCCCACTGACACCAATGATGGGGCACAATTTTTCAGATTGATGCCAACGATGGGGCAAAATTCCTCCAACGAAGGCACCATATTTCTCCCTCTGACACAAACAAAGGTGTACTATGCTTCCCTCTAATACAAAGGATAGGTTACCAATCCACCCACTGGCCCCAATAATGGAGCACTATTCCTCCCACTGATACCAATGCCGGGACATCATTTCTCCCACTGACACCAACAATGGAATACTATGCCTCTCAATAACACCAATAATGGGGTACTATTCCTCCCACAGAAGCCAATGATGGAGCACTCTTCCTCCCACTGATACCAATGCTGGGACACTATTCCTCCCACTGATACCAACGCTGGGACACTATTCCTCCCACACTATTCTTCCCATTGATACCAATGCTGGGGCATAATTTCTGCCACTATCACCAACAATGAAACACTATTTATCCCACTGACACCAATGACGGGGCAATATTCCTCCCACTGATACCAATAATGGGCCACTATTCCTTCCATTGACATCAATAACAGGGCACTATTCCTCCCACTGACACCAATGATGGAACACTATTCCTCCCACTGACACCAGTTATGGGGCACTATTCCCCCCCCCCACTGACACCAACGATTGGGCACTATTCCCTGCTCTGACACCAGCAATGGGGCACTATTCCTCCCACTGACACCAACAATGGAATACTGTTCTTTCCACTGACACCAATGATGGCGCACTATTCCTCCCACTAACACCAACAATGGAACAATATTTTTTCCCTTGATACTAATGATGGAGTACTATTCTCCCCACTGACACCAACAATAGGGCACTACTCCTCCCACTGACACCAACAATGGAACACTATTTATTCCACTAACACCAGTTATGGGGCACCATTTCCCCCACTGACACCAACAATAGGACACCATTAGTCCCCCACTGACCATAGGTGTTAGATAATTTTTTACTCCTCTAGACCACCATCTCTGGAGCATTTTATGACCCCACTGACCACCAAGCCTGGGAAATCGTTTACTCCCACTGATGCTGGGGCATTTTCTACCCCCACTGGCCACAGTCTGCTCCCCTAAAGTCTAAGGACCCTTGCGCTAAATGTTTGCAATTGCTATTAAGAAACGTGCTAATAAGGAAAGATAAGCAGTGGTGGATTTGGTTTATCCAATTATCATTTTTTTTTCATATTCATTCTCCATGGGTTGTGTAACTCAAGGTGTGGCAGGGGTGTGCTCTTTGCCTCAGAGGGCAGGTTCATGAAACCTTGCAATCATTATACGCCCTCAGTCTTCCAGGTAGAGCTCCGGGATTACACCACCACCCTTTTTGAAACCACCTTTGTTTTGTTACTGTCGTACCCTCCATCTTCTACCTGTGAGCCAAGCCTGATGCCCTCCAGGAGGTGGGTCCATGACAGCCTTAGGAAGTCCTTCAGCATCATTCAACCCAGAAGAGGATTGATAGCATTGGATAGATCAGTGATTCTGCAGAGGGACAGCTCTAGAGACAAGGTGTCAGGGCTGGGCTCTGCCCTTCCTTCTTTGAGCTGGCCGCTCAGTTGTCGGCTAATTGCCAGCTCCTATCTCTCCACAACTACTCAGCTGTTGATGATATCCTGCTCGTCAGTCCTGCCTACTTAAGCCGTCCAGTCCAGAGGAGCTCTGCCTTCGCCTTGGTCAACATCACAGAGACGCTCTCCTGCATTCCTGTTAAAAGACTTGCCTGGCTGACATCCCTTCTGGCTCCAGATCCTGCTTGCTGTTTTACTACGCTCATCTCTGGCTCCCTGACGTTTGGCTTGTCTGACTATCCATTCCGGTTCCTGAACTCTGGCTATGTTTTGACTATGTTTGTTCTATTTACTTTTATTATTAAACAAGTGTGATTTAACTGTACTTCTGTCTCGGTCTGATTTCATGGTTTCTGACACAAGGTGAAATATTCCAGTGAGCATCTTTTGGGCATCTGATTAAAGAAATAAAATGAAACCTGATTTCTGCTTTAAATGTGCTTTGCGATAATGTCTAATTCTGGACATACGTTCCCAGTTTTTGCAATCTCAAATCACGAGCAGAAGAAGTTCCTTTATTTATGATTCCCCCGTACCCCGCACATGACTGCACGTTTGAAATCAACACAGGCTCACTTCCTCATCAATGATCCTAAGCGCCAGGCAGATCTAAAAATCTGCACGTTATATATAATAAAAAATTTCATACTATTTTTAAATGCAACTAATATAAGTGCCTGACTTGGTATTAACCACCTGCAAACCAGCTCAGTCTGGAAGAGGGATGATCAGCACTAGGAGCCAATCATACAACATCTCCTGTCTGTTCCTGCTACCCTGTTTCCCCGAAAATAAGACCTAGCGTGATTGTCAGTGATGGCTGCAATATAAGCCCTACCCCCCAAATAAGCCCTAGTTAAAGTCCTTGTAGGTCTTATTTTCAGGGTGGGGCTTATTTTCAGGGAAACAGGGTAGGGCTTATTTGGCTAGTAGGGCTTATATTGCAGCCATCACTGACAATCACGCTAGGTCTTATTTTCGGGGAAACAGGGTAGCTAGGTCATGTTTTATACAAGAAGAACTGAAAAGGAATATGCCCGTGGGACTTTTGTGATTGGTGCTGGATAAAATGGTACAACAGAATATAAAAGAAAAAACTTTTTTCAAAGTACATAAAAAACACATTCAATTTTGGTAGCATCATCAATATCAACAGATCATGTATATACAAAGTACCACATATAGTTGCTAGAACATGTGATTCCTTATTCATAAGGGCCGTGATCTCTACGCATTTCATTGGGACAGCGCCCCCTTCTTCAGGAAACAGCCAAGATTGAATTTTGCATACAGTATATCCAAATGTTGTTGGAGTAAAGATAAACAAAATCGATGCAAACAGACGGGACAGATTCATTAGCACCAGGATCACAATACTTTGGAAAAGATACCACAGGAGAGGTTTCCAACTAGGGAGCTATTGATGGTGGATGGTCCCAGGGCCAGACACATCAGAGGGGTCAAAAAATACAATTCACTGAGTGAAAAACACCTTAAGATCCTGGAGGCAGAGCAGCGATCTGGGATCTTAAGGTGTTTTTCGCTCAAGCAATCTTGGCTGCCTTCTGAAGAAAGGGGAGCTTAATAAGATTTACAGCCCTTAATAATAAGTTATCACATTTTCTAGCAACTATATATGGTACTTTATATATACATGTTTGATCTGTTGATATTGAAGATGCTACCAAAATTGAATTGTATGTGTTATTTATGTACTTTGATATAAATTTTGTATTTTGTTTAATATCCTGTTGTAGCATTTTATCCAGCACCACTCACAAAAGTCCCACAGGCATATTCCTTTTTGGCTCTTCTTGTATATTGGGGACTGAGTGCTGCTTTGGTTTGGGCGGCCTGCTTTGTTTTTTCTCACGTTTTATACTACAGTTCCACGTTAGCTACTTAAAGTAGATAAGTAAACCTAACAACTTCCAATGCAGAACTTACTTTCCAAAGTGGGGTCTGTATTGTTCAAACTCTCCCCCTCTGGAACTGCCCCCATGCCACTATTCGGCCTATGGCGGAATGACATGTCCCTGGTCTGGAATCTCCTGGGATACTCAGGTCACATCTCCCAGGAGGCTGCAAGACCAAGCAAAAGGTGTGCCTGGAGGGCAGGTCACGGGGAACTGCCTGCCTAATCCTAAAAGTGGCAGCTGAAGAGGACCAAGATGGCGCGCGGGACCTGGGTTGTGTCAACCTTACAGTGGATAGCAGCAGGACAACGCTAGATTCACCTGTCGGGCAAGTGTGTGTTTCAATGATAACCCAGCAGGTAAAAAGGTCGAAAAAATCATTGGGGAGGGGGTAGAAGGGGACATAAGTACTGCACAGTAAAGTCATTTTAAAATGATTCCAGGTGAGCCTACCATTAATTTTCATTATAGGCACTTAATGTTTTTGGTAAACAACACCTCGTCCCTGTCTCCCAATTGTGCTAGGGGGTTATCATGAATGCAGAAAAACAATAGAGATCCTGACTGGGACACAGGGCCAGAGCATTCAAGAGGAGGCGAGGGTGAGCAACTGGACTCAGATTTACTTGTTAAAAGAAGTCATTGGTTGAGCCTAATGGTTTGGAATTGGCTTCTCTTCCCAAAAGTGCCCCCACCCAAGACAAAAGTCACTTGAATTGAAAAATGTACACATAAGTAAGTGTCAAGAGTGCAAAAGTCCTTTATTAATATCTCAAATATGACAGGAACACAAAAGGCCATCAACGCATTTCAGAGGGCAACAATCCCCCTTCACCAAGACTTGGACAATGTAGCCAAAGATATTGGACTATTGGACCAGAATTAGCTTCTGGGTACAAAACCCTGACAGGAGTGGAGGTTAACATAGTGATGATACCTGGACCTGTGGCTGAGGGATATGGAATACTTGTATGAAGGGCTTTGTGGTTGGTTAATGATGGTGCCAAGAGCACAGTTCCCTATCTCTACTCCTGTCCTGCTAGGACACTGCACCCTCCTGCTGAGGCTGAACCCTCCACCATAGTGTGCCCCACTGCATGATCTAGGCCTCCACAAGTCATTCCCAGCCGTTGACCTTTACATCCCAAGGAAGGAATGTCCACATACGAGCAGAATCCTTGCACTTTACTGATGGAACACAGGGAATGACATAACAGTCACATCACATACATTCCGGAGTCACTTGACAACACATAGTCAATCAAATTTGGTGGATGATCCGCATCAGTCACATGTGAAAGCATATGCAGCACTTTAGCAGCCATCTACCTATACAGTCACTCCATCCACCCAGGGTCATCAGTACTCGCATAACTGGGTTCTCTATAGTCACATCCTCCATGGGTACACTTCTCCTGGGATGCTCCAGGGGAATAGCCTCACTCACAGAACTTTTCCTGACCTAAAAGGCCTTTTGTAACCCACCCTAGCCCCCAGCTCCATATGGGTCAGGAAGTCTACAGCCAGCTCTCCTGGGTGCAGGTCTACTCCTTCTTGGCCTCCAGCCCTGTCCAGAGGCGCCTCCAGCCCTGTCCAGGGCCTCCATGTGCTGGTTACATCTGTGCGGGTGTGAGGTGTTTGGCTCCGATGCCCCAAAAGACCTATGGCCCCTCCCAGCCTGGCTTATATGGATGCTGCCTCACCCATGACATCACTGCAGGAGGGCTCTGCCTAAAGGGGGCCTAGCACCTGATGACACAGTCTGCTATTACCAGGCACTATTCTGATGCAGAGCCACCTGGTGGCAAACTAGCTAACTGCACCTGCCTACATTCTTACACAGGGACAGAATGTTTCATCTTCTAACAGGAAGCACCTGAACAAGGACCTCCATGGCAGGACCACCGAGGATTCTTTAAATGAAAATGGCAGATGGAAATATATTGAAAATTACTTTAAAAATAACAAAAACATGGTAAAATTCCTATGAGATTTTGGTGATTGGGTTTCATTAACTTGAACAGTCTCATTCCCGACCACATTCCATCATACACAACTATGGAGTGGTTTTACAAGGTCAGATTCTCATCCAGGGAAAATCAAATTCCTTTAAATTATGTAACTTATTATTTGACGTAGCTCAGTCTATAGTGGACACTTAAGAAGTTGAGTATCAGTCTGAGGACTACCCAAGTCTCTGTTGGTATTACAGAAGTGATGATGTTTGCATAACTAGCTTGCCAAGAATATGCAGAGAGCCTTGGTTGAGTTGAGTACCAAGAGAACAAAACCTTCTGGGCCCTCCTGCCCAACCACATCTAAGAACTGGTAAGCTGCAATTGCAATATATAAAACTTTTGTTTTTAGGTCTAGATGTGTTTTAAGCTATATAACAGACCAGGTGGGCGGAATAGTCATATAACAGTAGCGCAAATACAATTTGACACGTGACACAAATTACCAAGGTAACGCTATTTATTACTCATGGCCATCTGTGAAATAACCGACCTAGAAGACAATAGGCTGATGTAAGGGCGCAGCACCCACCCATAAAGCAGTATAAAGCTTATGTGAGATATGGCAGTTCCAGAGAGAGAACAAGGTCAATTAGCACAGTATGAGTAACAGGCACTATAAAGTACAAGTGAATGGCAACTGTAAGTCTTATCTAGAATGCAAAAGACATCCCCAACTCTAGACCACTGGCACGTGGGGTATATAACCACAGTCCCGCTGGTGTTGAAGCCTCTAACTCATGGTGAAGCTCTTACTCCCAAGTATGAATATTTGGAATCCCAGAGTAAACACGCGTTTCAGTTCCCTCTGGTAGAACTCCTCAGCAAAAAGCACAAATGACAACCACAGCCAACATAACACACCAAGGTACTCAACAGGCCTCTCAGCACTTCCATGCTCAGAATAAACGCATACGAACTAGAACACAGCTTCTAAAGGGAGGTCTAGAATGCAAAAGACAACCCTAACCCTAAACCACTGGCCAGTGGGATACATGCAGCTTCAGTCCTGCCGGTGTTGGGGCCTTTAATTCACGGTGAAGCTCTTTCTACCAAGTATGATTTTTTGGAATCCCAGAGTAAACCCATGTTTCAGTTCCCTCTTGGTATAACTCCTCAGCAAACAGCACAAATGAAAACCACAGCCAAAATAACCCACCAAGGTACTCAATAGGCCCCTCGGCACTCCTAGGCTCAGATGAGATGGATTGGAACTAGGACATAGCTCCTAAAGGATGGCCTGGATTGCAAAAGACAACCCTAACTATAAACCACTCACCGGTGGGATATATACAGCTACAGTCCTGCCAGTATTGGGGCCTTTAATTCATGGTGAAGCTCTTACTTTCAAGTGTGATTATTTGGAATCCCAAAGTAAATGCGCGTTTCAGTTCCCTCTGGTAAAACTACTCAGCAAACAGCATAAATGATAACCACAGCCAAATTACCCACCATTGTAGTCAATGGGTCTCTCACCACTCATATGCTCATGTGAAATAGATCGGAACTAGGACACAGCTCACCCACACGTCCTGGATAATCTTTTACAAGGTAGTCAATAGGCCTCTCTGCATTCCTATGCTCAGGTGAAATGGCTTGGAACTAGGACACAGCTCCTAAAGGGAGGTCAAGAATGCAAAAGATAACCCAAACCTTAGGCCACTGACCAATGGGATATATACAGCTTCAGACCTGCTGGTATTGGGGCCTTTAATTCATGGCGAACCCCTTACTCCCAATTGTGACTGTTTGTAATCCAAAGGTTAACAAGCATTTCAGTTCCCTCTGGTAGAATTCCTCAGCAAACACCTCAAATGGTAACCACAGCCAAAATAGCCCACCAAGGTAGTTAATAGGCCTTTCACCACTCCTATGTTCAAGTGAAATCGATTGGAACTAGGACACAGCTCATACACATGGCCCGTGGGTCCTGGACGCTTACTGAAACTGAGTCCTAGTCCCAATCCATGTAGGATTACGGTTAGGGATGTCAGTTACATTGTTGATCCCCACTGTCTCTCTTCAGCCCTATCCCCAGGTTCTCTGCCTCTCTGTTTCCGCCGTGGTCCAGACTCTAACCTCCCGGCCATGCAGCAGCCAAAGATCCCCATGCCCTTTGTTAGGGACAAGCATAGTCTAACCTCCTGGCCATGCAGGAGCCAGTAAATGGCCCTCTTTTTTCTATTTTGTCCCGACTCTCTGTCTAAAGACAGGAGAGGGATCAGTGAACTGCTGGAAGAAACATTCTGCTGGGCGGCCTAAAAGGGCTGCTTGGAAGCAGCCCTGATTCAATAGCAGCGATGGTGTCTTACCGTCCTCTGGCAATAGGAATAGGACAGAGCACGCCAATACCTGTAACAAGGAGAAATTCTGCCCTCTTTGGTCACTCACATTCTTCAGGCCTGAGGCCCACCTCCGGAAATAGGGATTTTACTGTAGTAGAAGTATAATGCACAGTTCTTTACAAATCGGCTTTTATGCCCACTCCTCTAGACCCGACATATATAGTCCACACAGTGCATGTTCAACCTCAATACAGGATAACGGCCTAACTCTTCTTTTGTCCTCATTGCGCGTCCCCCATATGTGATTCTCCAACCAGGGCCACCGTGGGTCTACCCTGAAGGGTTCACTTTCTAAGGCTACAGGTTTACATATCAGTATACCATATACTATCTTCCCATCACCCTCTGGCCCAGGCCTTTCCGATTCCAGAATATATAGGTCTTACTAACCCCACCCACCATATCCACCCAGAAGACGGACCTTACTAACAGGACCCTAACCCGCTCTTACATGCTGCCGGGAGCTACCTAGGTATGTATTCAGGTAGACTTTGTACTAACAGTCCATTTTCTTAGTTTCTACTCCACTTTCCTGTTACAGCAGTTGTGTCTGGTATCTAAATACTGAAGCTTTGCCATACGTGGATTGAAATCGAGCTGGTTCAGCGGGGGGCCGTCCAAATTTAAATCCATCTATGTCTGTTCCCATTTAAGAGGAGTTGATTTAGTGATCAGCTCTTCACTAACGGAACAGTCAAGTGGCTGATAATCCATCTATGATCAGCCTAACTCTCAGTAATGTAACAGTCCTGGTCAGACACTCTTTTGCACTTGTACAGGGGGGTGTGGATGTTACTCAGCTCTGCCAGCACAGAGCTCTGCAGTGTGAAGACTGAAAGAAGCAGTTGAACTGAGAGAAATGGTTATTTTAAAGCATTTTCATGGAAAAAAACAGGTTCCAATCTTAACAAGCAGGGTATAGAACCACGAAGAGAGGAAAAAAAGGTGTGAGACTTCAATAGCGCTTTCAAATATGTTGATAAAAAGACGACTATTTGCCCTACAGTGTTCCAGACAAACAACAAAACCGAACGTCTAAAACTCCTAGACACACGAAGGTCATTCCATGACTTGCCAGACACAAAAAAATTTCAGAACGGTCATTTGATCTTATTAAGAAATCGCTGTGATTTCTTGTTGCTCGTCTGAAGGTCGCTCTGTAAGGTCGTCCTCATAAAGGCCAGTTTTACTCTATTGCTTTGCTGCTAGTAAATACAAAGGGAAATATTGTTGTACCATTAATACAAAGGTAGAGGAGAATAGGTGAAATCACTGCGGGATGCTTAGGATTAATCCATCCCCCACGTGGCTCCAGTGTGTATACACAAAGCAAACAAGCTGGGACCCCGAACACGGCTCAAGGGGGCTAAATTGGTAGAGACACACAATCTGGATTTTGCCGGTCTGATGTACCACTGAGATCCTTTCATCTCAATATTTGAACCCAGGAGGTTATTATAAGGTGGAACTTTTTCTAGGCAGGAGTTTGCACACTGGCTGCACACTTGTATTATTTTTCATTACATAATTAAAATCAATCTAAACCCAATCGCTAAAATATCTAATGAGGTTTAACACGTTAATGTAATTTAAAAAATAAGTGGGTTATAGTAAAATAAAAAGTATAATAAAATAACACCTGCCATGAAGATCCTTATTCAGACACTTCCTGCTATAGAGTATAGGGACGGGCCGTTCTGCCTTTGTCACCCAACTTTGCTCCTCCTGCGTTGTCTGATGACTACAAGTGGCTGTTTCATCACATACAGTGCCTTGAAAAAGTATTCACACCCCTTGACATTTTCCACATTTTGTCATGTTACAACCAAAAACTTGAATGAATTGTATTGGGATTTTATGTGATAGACCAACACAAAGTGGCACATAATTGTGAAGTGGAAGGAAAATGACAAATGGTTTTCAATTTTTTTGGTACATAATTGTGAAGTGGAAGGAAAATGATAAATGGTTTTCAATTTTTTTTACAAATAAATATATGAATAGTGTCGGGTACATTTGTATTCAGCCCCCCCTGAGTCAATACTTTGTAGAACCCCCTTTCACTGCAATTACAGCTGCAAGTCTTTTTGGGGATGTCTCTATTCTATTGAACAAGAATGGTCTACTGTTGTCACCTGGCCTCTGATGAAGACTACAAGTGACTGTTTCAGTGCATATTAGACAGGAGTGGTCCACTGTTGTCACCTGGCCTCTGATGAAGACTACAAGTGGCTGTTTCAGTGCATATTAGACAGGAGTGGTCCACTGTTGTCACCTGGCCTCTGATGAAGACTACAAGTTGCTGTTTAAGCACATATTAGGCGGGAGTGGTCCACTGTTGTCACCTGGCTTCTCATAAAGACCACAAGGAATGGTCTACTGTTGACAGGAATGGTCTACTGTTGCCACCTGGCTTCTGATGAAGACCACAAATGGCTGTTTCAGCACATATTAGAAAGGAATGGTTCATTGTCACCTGGCTTCTGATGGAGATGAGCGTTTCATCAAGAATTATTGAGACTACATTGGGCCGTACTGACACATTTTGGCCAGGATTGGTTCTCTGTTGTCATTAATAGTAAGCCAGTGCTGAGCAGCCGATGCTGCATGTAGACAGGAATTCGCTGAAAGAGGCTGCAAACGATAAGCAGCACTAAGATGAATAAAGGATAAAAAAACTTAAATCTCACAGACATCACAAAAAATACATTAATCTGATTTTCTCTCCAGAAAGACAGCACCGTCCTTCTTCAGGCATCATCCAGGCCATCTACTCCCGGAAATGACAGGGGAGACCCAGAACTTGGTCTTCCACTCCTGAGGCCTCCATGGTATTTTGACACACCTTGATGATATGTGCTCTTTTGACCAAGGAAATCCACCAAACAGGGAGGGCCTTGTGTAACTATAATGTGGAAGCCTTATAGACTTCAGGCGTCGCTTCAAGAAATGGTCCTATAATCCTGTGGTGACTCACACTGGTTGTAGGTGCTGGTGCTGAGAGTGCCAATCCCTGCTCCCAGCCTGATGCCTCCTAGGCCATGCCACTGATGTGTTTCTCCCAGCCCACAGGGCTTAGTTAAAGGGGTCATAGGACCCCCTTGTGTAACTAAAGTGTGGAAGCATTTTATGAAAAGCTTCGTACAGAGGACATTAAATTCAGCTCCTAGGCTGAGCCGCTGAATCATCTGTGTCAAGTACACTGCTTTTTTCAACGAAAGTGTAGTCTAAAGGACCGTACACATAGGCCGAATATTGTGTGGCATCGGGTCAGTTCAATAGGAAACAGACAACATTGGACCCATGTGTACGACAACCGGTCCGACAGAAGCCGGCCATTTGGTTGGCTTCTCTCGAAGGGGCATGACCGAAATGGCTGGGAGCACTGACCGGTCTCTTCTAGAGAGGAAGGCAGTCCCTCTGTCAGAACACAATAGCTCAGCAGGGGAGATCGCTGTACTAACATTGCATAGTTAGTAAAGGATCTCCTTTCCGAGGTCTTCAGTTTATTTTCATTCAGCCCACTGGGTTGAACAAAAAAAAAAAGAAAAGTGTGTACCAGGCTTTAGCAGATTAAACAACAGTGTTACTGGTTAGGGGAGGGGCTTGGGTTTGGTCTGAACCTAGAAAGCTGGGCCAGTGACCTGGGCCAATGGCCTTCCCCCCTCTTCAGCTACACAAAGGATTGGGGATGCTCACAACATCATTGACCTAATGCGGTCACATAGCAGGCAATGTCCTAGCCATGGCTTATTGACCCAAGTATGACAGCTTACGTCTGGGTTCTGAGTTTAGACCGAACCCAAGCTTGTCAAAATTACCGATATAGACATTTTCGACCTATTGCTACGTTTAAAATGAAATAATTTCTAGGTAATGATGTTTTTATAAGAACTATTATGGCAGGTTCTAATACGGGGTGCGCTTTGGGGGGTAAAGGGCAAAGGGGGTAAAACGGGTATGCTGGCCTCCTCCGGGGGAGGTCATGGATGGTACAGGACTGTACTGCTTTCCAGGGGATCATTTCCCGTGATGGACCATGTTTCTAAAAACGCCAAGCAGTGCAAGAAGGACCCATAAATTGCAGCATAGCTGTCATAATTTGTACCTTGGGTTCAAAGTATGTCAAAATTGGCCATATACTCTTACATGAGATAGGGACCTTAGAGCAGCCTTTCACCACCCTTTCAACATAGAGGATTCCTTGAAATAACTTTTTGATCTCAGGGAACCTCTGCTAAAATTTGCTATAGCTACAACTCATGCTAAATTAGTGGGATGGTCAGTGAGAAGAATTCTCCTTACACTTGCAGTCATTGGGAAGAATTCTCCCTTACAGATAGCTAAAAAGATCAAGGGTGCCAGTGGGAACTTATCTGAGAGGCAGATATTGCTCATTGCTCAAGGAACCCCTAGCAACCTCTGGAGGAACCCTAGAGTTCCATGGAACACTGATTGAGAAACCCTACCTTAAAGTGTAAGCTTCTTAAATGTGTAAATTGTTGGCTATATTAAAGTGGTTGTAAACCCTTACAGACCACTTTAACCTACAGGTAAGCCTAGATTAAGGCTTACCTGTAGGTGCAAGAAATATCTCCTTAACCTACACGGTTAAGGAGATATTTTCCTAAAAACGAGCACCGATGTCTACGGCGCATGCGCGCCGTAGACAACGGCGCAGGCGCACTGAGCGTGCCGTTAGTGAAGGCGATCATGCCGTCACTGACGGCTCCCGCGCGCATGCGCCGGAGTGACCTCATCGCTGCTTCGGCCAGTCACAGCGCCGAAGCAGCGATACCCGGAAGTCACTCCGGGTATGATGGCGGTGACGGAGGAGGTGAACGAGGGTCGCTTCGGGGGCTTCAATCTCAGGTAAGTAATTTATTATGAGCTAGTATGCTATGGAAGTAAACCCTCGGCGCTGTGACTGGCCGAAGCAGCGATACCCGGAAGTCACTCCGGGTATGATGGCGGCGAAGGAGGAGGTGAACGAGGGTCACTTCGGGAGCTTCAATCTCAGGTAATTCATAATGAGCTAGTATGCTATGCTTACTAGCTCATTATTCCTTTGTCCTGCAGGGTGTTTTTTTTTTTTTTAGAGAGGGTTTACTTCCTCTTTAATGTCTATAATAAATAAATCATATGGTGGATTCTGTGCTGACGCATTTTATCTACACATATTTGTTACAGTGCTTTCCAAAAAAGTTCAGATAAACATGTCAACCTTGATGCCGGAAAGTTTGCCAAAAAAGAGTTCAAACATTAGTCCTGACCTGGGCAAAGGATATTTATCCATTTCTATTCATCACACTACCTACGCCCCCCTCCCTACAATCCACACTTATATAAACAGTCCCCAGCCTCAGTCTTTCCCAAGGTCATGGAAAGTGTCAACGGGGCCGAGTTAATGGTTGATACTTGCAGCATTCTTTCATTGGCAGCTAACTAAAGACAAACCAGGAGGGGAGACCTTTCCATGAAGAATACATACAGTTCCATGCTATTTATTGGTTAAATAAAGATATTCATATCATTTGTAATATTAGCAGCTTTCATTAAAATAATCCCTGTCATGATCCTGCCATGAAGGTCCCTATTCAGGCACTTCCTGTTATAGGGTGACAAAGCTCTGCCTTTGTCTCCAGATTGTGCTGCAACACTGTCACCTGGCTTCTGATGGAGACTACAAGTGACACTTTCCACACACGTTACGCAGGGATGGTCTACTGTTGTCACCATCAGGAAACAATGCCCCAAGAAATTCCATGCAGCCTTAAAAGAACAATTTGAGGACATCTCAGCTTCTGGCTGCACTTCACAAACTGAATGTCCCGCAGGATTCTTAATGCTGTTGGTGACTCAAGAGTCAAAAAAACTACACACAACCAATACCCTTCAGCACTGGGGTTCATCCACTCACTTAGCCACAGGATCACTGGTTGCCTCCTGTCGATATCCACTAGGCTCTTTCCAGCGAGGGAGATGTAGACTCACATCACCATTGGACTCTTTCCCACCAACTTCCTCTTGGCTCTCTCCAGTGAGCTTCCTCCTGGCCCAACTTGATCCCTGAACACGGATCTGAAAATAAGCCCCTCAGCTAAGCCTAGCTGAGACCTTGTCTTACTCAAATCTCTCTCAAGAATCCTGCACCAAGGGGCAGAGCCCCTGCACAGGGGTCTCCTCCTGCAGGACTGGACCCTGCACTCTGTTGCCCAGGCCTCAGACTATTAGACTATTTATGGGTTCTCTTCCCACCTTCTGAGCACTCCCCCCCACAGGGAATGGCTAGAGTTCCATAAATATTCAGGCTTCCTGTTCTGCTCTCCTTTCCACAATACCTCTAGAAGCCTCTAGAAGACAGGTAGAAGTAGCAGAACAGCAGCCCGTGAAACACTGAGCATCCTTAAGCAATCAATTCATTCTTCACTGATTACAGAGGAGCTAAACTAAATTTACCTAGCAGCCTACTCTATACCAGTAGTGTGCTACATGCCAGTGGTGTAAGAGAACCTTCAGAGCCCCGGTGCAAGAAACCATGAAGGGCGACCTCTGGCCATAGTCCTCCCCTCCGAACGTTTGAGACCCTGGTAGTTTCGCCACTGGTGTCAGTAGTTTGTTATTTTTGTTATTTTATTTTTGTTATTTTTTAGCCTTTTTTCATTTTTTTATTTTTACAATATTATTTTTTAAATATTTTTAACAATTTGTTTTAGGGGCCCCATTGGGCGGCCTTGTTGAGATATCAAGGGTCTAAACAGACCTCTAATGTTTCACCTTTGGGGCAGAGAAAGGAGATTGAGAACACATCCCTCAATATCCATCTCTGCAGCCTCAGCAGCACAGAATGAATGGACAGGAATAGCTCTGTACAGAGCTTCCTGTTCATTCACAAACACAGTTTACTATGTTTCAGTTATGAATGGAAGGTCGGTATGGATCACTAACTATTCATTAGGACAAGGAAGGGGCCGGTAAATGACACATTTACCGGCCCCTTCCCACTCTCCACCCTGACAGATCCACCGCAGCAGCCAGCGGGAGAGGGGAGGGGGGACCCCGCAGGGCTGAGGGGGAAAAGAGGGGGGGGGCCAGGAGAGAGCACAGGGGGGCAGAGAGCACACGGGGGGGGCAGCAGAAATAAGCTAAATAGGAGGAGCAGCAGGGGCTGCATATAGAGGAACCAATCTCTCCATTTTCAGCTTCTGCAGGAGGGACAGGAGAAGAATCAGGCTCCTCCTACCCAGGCGTACAGGGGGGGCGCATGAACCCCCTGCAGCATGAGGCCGAGTTGCAATTGTGACCCCTGCAACCCCTGTAGGTACGCACGTGCTACATACCTATATTTAATCTGCTCCAGTCCAGTCATATGATCCTGCAGCCCCTGTTCTCCTGTGTCAGTTAGCAGCTGCTGCAGGGGAGAGGAGGGATGGGCCATGGGAGCTTATGAGAACCTATGGGTGAGGTCACGGCTGACAAATTCTCAGTCGCTGTCCAGCACTCCCTTACACAGAGCTTTAGGATCATGTGACTGGGCTCTGAGCTCCCCCCATCTCCCAATTGTGCTCCTACATTGCTACTTGACTTCCAATGGTGACTACAAGTGGCCATTTCAACACACATTTCACAGACATGATGCAGTGTTGTCATCATCAGAAAAAACGGCTAGAGAAAAGCCATCCTAGGAGTGCATGTAGACATGTAGTTGCTGCAAAGAGGCCGCAGGAAAGCAACAGCAATGAAATGCAACAAAGGATAAAAAGTTAACAACACTTATTAGGAAAAAAAAAATCAATTGTTTATGATTCACAGTACGTTAGGTGAGTTAATGTCATTCAGGTTGGGTTTACGTCTACGTTAAAATAATCGCTTAAATGTTTGGCAACAATTCTAATTCCAGATAAAAAGGACACCGGTGTATTTGTACACCAGACCTTTGAAGCCAGTGAAACAATACCCAATCCAGTCTGCGCAGGTTGTTTGTGACGAACGGTTTGGGAACTGCTGATTCAAAACACTCTGTTGGAGAGCGCTATTGATTTTTTGATAGAGTTATTGATTTATATTGCTCAAGCAGTTAATTGTATGCTGCTACAAAACAAACAAATCTTTATTTATTTTTTGGGGATTTAAAAGGGAAATGTTGAAATCCTCCACCTAGTTTGTTATCGCAGTCTGTGTCCCTGCTGGGGAATATCGCCTTCCCTCTTTGTCCTGGTGATCACTGTCACCGGTGAGGGCAAATACCACATTTTACGATTACCACCAGAATAGAAAAAGGGAAATCTTACAATTGAGTTCTGGTTTCAGTTCTCTAAGGGGAATTCACCTCTCGTTGTGTATCTGTGACAAGAAATAAAGGGAAATCTTGCCAATAAGAGCACACACAGTTTTGACAATTTCCTACTCAACCCTAAACTAAAAAAAAAAATGTGGCTTTAGTGTTTAGATGGAGTGGTTACAGTTTGGGGAAGACCCTTTTCTATTCCAGCATGACTGTGCCCCTGTGTACAAAGCCAGTTCCATAAAGACATGGTTTGACCAGTGTGGACCAGCTCCATAAAGACATGGGTTGACCAGTTTTGACCAGCTCCATAAACACATGGTTTGACCAGTGTGGACCAGCTCCATAAACACATGGGCTGACCAGTGTGGACCATCTCCATAATGACATGGTTTGACCAGTGTGGACCAGCTCCATAAACACATGGGTTGACCAGTGTGGACCATCTCCATAATGACATGGTTTGACCAGTGTGGACCAGCTCCATAAATACATGGTTTGACCAGTGTGGACCAGATCCATAAAGACATGGGTTGACCAGTTTTGACCAGCTCCATAATGACATGGTTTGACCAGTTTTGACCAGCTCCATAAACACATGGTTTGACCAGTGTGGACCAGCTCCATAAACACATGGGTTGACCAGTTTGGACCAGCTCCATAAAAACATAGGTTGATCAGTTTAGACCAGCTCCAAAGGACATACAGTATCTCACAAAAGTGAGTACACCCCTCACATTTTTGTAAATATTTTATTCTATCTTTTCATGTGACCACACTGAAGAAATGACACTTTGCTACAATGTAAAGTAGTGAGTGTACAGCTTGTATAACAGTGTAAATTTGCTGTCCCCTCAAAATAACTCAACACACAGCCATTAATGTCTAAACAAAAGTGAGTACACCCCTGAGTGAAAATGCCCAAATTGGGCCCAATTAGCCATTTTCCCCCCGGAGTCATGTGACTCGTTAGTGTTACAAGGTCTCAGGTGTGAATGGGGAGCAGGTGTGTTAAATTTGGTGTTATCGCTCTCACTCTCATACTGGTCACTGGAAGTTTAACATGGCACCTCATGGCAAAGAACTCTCTGAGGAACTGAAAAAAAAAATTGTTGCTCTACATAAAGATGGCCTAGGCTATAAGAAGATTGCCAAGACCCAGAAACTGAGCTGCAGCACGGTGGCCAAGACCATACAGCAGTTCAACAGGACAGGTTCTACTCAGAATAGCCCTTGCCATGGTCAACCAATTAAGCTGAGTGTACGTGATCAGCGTCCTATCCAAAGGTTGTCTTTGGGAAATAGACGTATCAGTGCTGCCAGCATTGCTGCAGAGATTAAAGGGGTGGGAGGTCAGCCTGTCAGTGCTTAGACCATATGCCGCACACTGCATCAAATTGGTCTGTATGGCTGTTGTCCCAGAAAGAAGCCTCTTCTAAAGATGATGCACAAGAAAGCCCACAATTTACTGAAG
This sequence comes from Lithobates septentrionalis, assembly GCA_037952835.1. Lineage (NCBI taxonomy): Eukaryota > Metazoa > Chordata > Amphibia > Anura > Ranidae > Lithobates > Lithobates septentrionalis. The sequence continues at coordinate 250,322 of JBBDGP010001835.1, forward strand.
ACAAGCAGACTAAGGACGTGGATTACTAGAACCATGTCCTGTGGTCTGATGAGACCAAGATAAACTTATTTGGTTCAGATGGTGTCAAGCATGTGTGGCGGCAACCAGGCGAGGAGTACAAAGACAAGTGTGTCTTGTCTACAGTCAAGCATGGTGGTGGGAGTGTCATGGTCTGGGGCTGCATGAGTGCTGCCAGCACTGGGGAGCTACAGTTCATTGAGGGAACCATGAATGCCAACATGTACTGTGAATTACTGAAGCAGAGCATGTCCCCTCCCTTTGGAGACTGGGCCAAAGGCAATATTCCAACATGATGACGACTCCAAACACACCTCCAAGACCACCACTGCCTTGCTAAAGAAGCTGAGGGTAAAGGTGATGGACTAGCCAAGCATGTCTCCAGACCTAAACCCTATTGAGCCTCTGTGGGACATCCTCAAACAGAAGGTGGTGGAGCGCAAGGTTTCTAACATCCACCAACTCCGCGATGTCGTCATGGAGGAGTGGAAGAGGACTCCAGTGGCAACCTGTGAAGCTCTGCTGAACTCCATGCCCAAGGGGGTTAAGGCAGTGCTGGAAAATAATGGTGGCCACACAAAATATTGACACTTTGGGCCCAATTTGGACATTTTCATTTAGGGGTGTACTCACTTTTGTTGCCTAATGTTTATACATTATTGGCTGTGTGTTGAGTTATTTTGAGGGGACAGCTAATTTACACTGTTATACAAGCTGTACACTCACTACTTTACATTGTAGCAAAGTGTAATTTCTTCAGAGTTGTCACATGAAAAGATATAATAAAATTGTTACAAAAATGTGAGGGGTGTACTCACTTTTATGAGATACTGTAGGTTGACCACTTTGAACCAGATCCATAAAGACATGGGTTGACCAGTATGAACCAGCTCCATAAAGACATGGGTTGACCAGTTTGGTGTGGAGGAACTCGAGTTTCCTGCACAGAGCCCTGACCTTAACCATGAACATCACTTTTGAGCCTCAGAGAACTGACCTCAATCCTAATGAACATCTTGGTTTGAGCTGGAACAATTATTGTGAGCCAGGTCTTCTCATGCAACATCAGTACTTGAACTCACAAATGTTCTTTTAAATGGACACAATATCCCACTGAATGGCTCCAAAACCTTCCAGAAGATTGAGACCTCTAATAGCCGTCAAGTGGGGGTAAGAGGGGGGGGGGCAACTCCCATGGCTTTGGAATGGGATGTTCATATATAGTGTGATGGTCATGTCTTCCCAAACTTTTGGCCATATAGTGTATCATACATCTTTTTACAAGACTTTAAATCCTGTGGAAAGCCTTCCTAGAAGACCAGAGACTATCCTAAACAGCTCCATTTTAATATGTAGTGGTCTTGGAATGCGATGTCCAACAAGCTAGCTCATATAGGTATGATGGTATGGTGTCCACAAACCTTTGGTCATATAGTGTATAACAGCACTGCAAATACACTCAATTAGACAAAGTCAACTCCGTAAAGACATGGTTTAACTAGTTTGGTGTTAAAGAACATAAATGTCCTTCTCAGAGCCCTGACCTCAGGCCTTTTGCTATGAGCTGAAAGGATTATTTTGGGTCAGCTCTTGTCATCCAAAAGCAGTAACTGACCTCACAAATGTTCTTTTTGGCTGAATCAACACAATATTCCACAAACAAGCTCCAAGATCTTCTGAAAAGCCTTCCCAAGAGTGGAGCCTGTTATACCGTAGCTGCAAAGAGTGGCCAACTCCATATTAATGCCCATGTATTTGGAATGGGATGTCCATGTATAGTGTGATGCTCAAGTGTATTATACATCTTCTTACAAGACAGTTAGGAACTTAAATACAGTGGAAGACCTTCCTAAAAGACAAGAGGATGTCCCAACCACCTTGATGTCAATGCCCATGGTTTTAGAATGGGATGCCCATGTATGGTGTGATGGTCAGGTGTTCCAAAACTTCTGACAATATAGTGTATTATACAACTTTTTACAAGACATTTCGATAATTAAATCTTGTGGAAGGCAACCAGAGGTTTCCCTACCTACCTCCATAATAATACCTATGGTTTTGGAATGGGACGTCCATTTATGGTGTGATGGTCAGGTGTTCCAAAACCTCTGGTCATATAGTGTATTATACAACTTTTTACAAGACAGTTAGAAAATTAAATCTTGTGGAAGGCCACCAAAGGCTTCTCCAGCTACCTCCATATTAGTTGCCATAGTTTTGGAATGGGGTGCCCTACAACCTCATATAGAAGTGACGGTCAGGTGTCCACAAACCTTTGGTCATATAGTGTATAACAGTACGGTAAATATGCTCAAAGTAATGACAGGTGAATTAGAAAAGAGTAGCTACTTGTCTTTTCGCTTTGTTGTGAGACTGAACGACTGAGGATCTGGAATGTTTTTGACTTAAATCCAAGCTTACGCATTCACCCTGGGGTCCCCTAGGGCTATGACCCACTTTCTCAGCTCCTGCCTGCTTGTCTTGTGACTACTTTGAGAGAATAACTAAATTAGAGCAACAAAAAAAAAAAAGATTCTGCTCTGAACATGTTGCATGCATCCAAGTTCCTGTACGGTGCTCAGACTTTGCTAAATGATTTAAGTTGAATTTCTTCGAAGGAAGAAATTAGCAGAGCGGCTGCAGGACTAATGTCACTGTTGTCACAGTGCTAGTATTATCTGTAATTATCTGGCACTCTCTATGCTTATCATGTGGAAGTACTGGAGGTTATTATTTTGTATAAAAAAGTTTCAGAATCTGGGTCAATCAGACATGTAGCACCCTTTTCTGCACGTGCCTTTACAAGATATTCCAATCCACTTCGGGTAAAGTATGTGTAAACTCTGAGCAGATTACATTTAGTTCCACAAACAAATGCCATGTTTTTGTGTTTTAGCAAATACTTGCAATAGAGATTGGAATATGAGTAATTTAAAGGAATTCTATAGCTACAGTGAGGGCAGGGAGTAACAGGTGTGCCCAAGGTACCTAATTAAAGCAAAACTGGCATGCTCAGGGTCAAGAACTGGCTAAATTTAAACAACCAATATAACGCTACCCTTGTAGGAGCCACTGGGTAGATGCCAGGATCCCTTTTCCCAGTAGTTTCCTTGCAGCAAAACACACAGTTCCAATCACTCTTCAGGCTCATTACCCAGTCTAGGGGTCTGCTTTTTTTCTAAAGCTTTGATAACTTGGATAGGTATTGGGTAAAGGTAGGATACTCCAGTAACCAGAATTTAAAGACACTGAACTTTCTCTTGTAGAACTGTGAGCCAAGTCCTTGCATAAGAAACCGATGGACTGAGCTTGTACTTCCTCAAGAGTCAAAAACTACACATAATCACTTCCCTTCAGCTTTAGGGGCCATCTGCTCGCTTACCCTGTTTCCCCTGAAAATAAGACCTAGCGTGATTGTCAGTGATGCCTGCAATATAAGCCCTACACCCCAAATTACCCCTATCCTGTTTCCCCGAAAATAAGCCCTACCCTGAAAATAAGACCTACAAGGACTTTAACTAGGGCTTAATTGGGGGGTAGGGCTTATTTTGCAGCCATCACCGACAATCACGCTAGGTCTTATTTTCGGGGAAACAGGGTAGCCACAGGATAACTGGTTGCCTCATGCCAATATCTAGCAGGCTTTTTCCAGTGAGGGAGATGTAGACTTACACCACCATAGGACAGTTGGACACTTTCACGCCAACGTCCTCCTGGCTCTCTCTAGTGAGCTTACTCCTGAACCAACTAGATCCCTGGACATGGATCTGTGAATAGGCCCCCCAGCTAAGCAGAGCTGGGACATCTGTGTCTTCCTCAAAGCTCTCTCAAGGATCCTAAACAAGGGGGCAGAGCTCTTGCACAGGGGTCTCCTCCTGCACGATCGTACCCTGCACTCTGCTGCCAAGGCCTCTGACTATTTATCGGCTCACTTTCCAACTTCTGGGCACACCACCCCAGGGATTGGATGGAGTCCCACAAATATTCAGGCTGCCTGATCTGATTTCCTTCGCACTATATTTCTAGAAGCCTCTAGAACAGTGGTCTCCAAACTATGGCCTGGGGGCCAGGTGTGGCCCTTTGCTTGCCATTTACTGGCCCTTGGGGGACTATTCCAACAGCTAACACCAATGATGAAGCACCATTCCCCCTACTGACACCATCAATAGGGCAGTATTCTTCTCATTGATATCCACAATGGGGCACTATTCCTCCCAATAGAACCAATGATGGGGCACTAATGTCAGGGCATTTTCTACTCCCACTGACAACAGTCCGGCCACCTAAAGCCTGAAGGACAGTAAACTGGCCCTTTGTTTAGAAAGTTTGGAGACCCCCTGCTCTAGAAGACAGGGGGAAGTAACAGAACAGCAGCCTGTGAAACACTGAATAGCCCTAAGTAACCAACCTCTGCTCCACTGATTATAGAAGAGCCAAACTACCGTATATACTCGAGTATAAGTTGAGTTTTTCAACCCATTTTTTAGGCTGAACCCGCCCTCGGCTTATACTCGAGTGAGCAGTACAGCAGCCGTACCTTTGATTACTAAAACAGCGGGTGTCTCCCGCTGTGTTATGCAGTCTGTTCGGCGGCCGCCCACTGTGATAAAGCCCCGCATCCTCCTCGTCCGTGATAGAGGAACACCGATACAATGCTGGGAAACTGTATCAGTGTTCCTCTATCACGAATGAGGAGGAGGCGGGGCTTTGTTACAATGGACGGCCACCGAACAGATTGCATAACACAGCGGGAGACACCAGGTGTTTTAGTAATCAAAGGTACGGCTGCAGATGGGCACAATGAGGCTGCAAATGGGCACAGTGAGGCTGCAAATGGGCACAGTGAGGCTGCAAATGGGCACAGTTTACCAAGTAGCTGCTGCATTTTCCCACCCTAGGCTTATACTCGAGTCAATACGTTTTCCCATATTTTTCTGGTAAAATTAGATGCCTAGGCTTATATTCGGGTCGGCCTATACTCGAGTATATGCGGTAAGTTTAACTAGCAGCCTACTCTATACTAGAAGGGTGCTACATATCTATTTTTAATCAGCTCCGGTCATGTGATTCTTCAGCTCCGGCTCTCCTGTGTCAGTGAACGGCTGCTGCAGGGGAGAGGAGGGATGGGCCATGGGAGCCTATAGGAAAAAAAGATTCTGCTCTGCACATGTTGCATGCATCCAAGTTCCTGTACGGTGCTCAGACTTTGCTAAATGATTTAAGTTGATTTTCTTGGAAGGAAGAAATGAGCAGAGCGGACTAATCTCACAGTGCTAGCATTATCTGTAATTATCTGGCACTCTCTATGCTTATCCTGTGGAAGCACTGGAGGGTATTATTTTGTATAGAGTTCAAGAATCTGGGTAATTTGAAGGAATTATGTAGCTACAGTGGGGGCAGGGAGTAACAGGTATGCCGAAGGTACTTCATTAAAGTTTTTAGAGCAAAACTGGCATGCCTAAGGTCGAGAACTACTGTAGTTAAATTCAGATACCTGTATGTTTAAATTGTGTAGTTATTCTGCTAGTTTTTAATGGTTCTACAGTGCCTTGAAAAAGTATTCATACCCCTTGAAATTTTCCACATTTTGTCATCTTTCAACCAAAAACGTAAATGTATTTTATTGGGTTTTTTTTTTTTTTTTTTTGATAGACCAACACAGAGTGTCACATAATTGTGTGTGAAGTGGAAGGAAATGATAAATGGTTTTAAAACGTTTTTACAAATAAATATGTGAAAAGTGTGGGGGGTACATTTGTATAGTGCCCCCCTGAGTCATTACTTTGTAGAACCGCCTTTCACTGCAATTACAGCTGCAAGTCTTTTTGGGGATGTCTCTACCAGCTTTGCACATCTAGCGAGTGAAATGTTTGTCCATTCTTCTTTGCAAAATAGCTCAAGCTCTGTCATATTGGATGGAGAGCGTCTGTGAACAGCAATTTGCAAGTCTTGCCACAGATTCTCAATGGGATGTAGGTCTGGACTTTGACTGGCCCATTCTAACACATGAATATGCTTTGATCTAAACCATTCCATTGTAGCTCTGGCTGTATGTTTAGGGTCGTTGTCCTGCTGGAAGGTGAACCTCCGCCCCAGTCTCAAGTCTTTTGCAGACTCTAACAGGTTTACTTCTAAGATTGCCCTGTATTTGGCTCCATCCATCTTCCCATCAACTCTGACCAGCTTCCCTGTCCCTGCTGAAGAAAAATATCCCCACAACATGATGCTGCCACCACCATGTTTCACGGTGGGGACGGTGTGTTCAGGGTGATGTGCAGTGTTAGTTTTCCACCACACATAGCGCTTTGCTTTTAGGCTAAAAAGTTAAATTTTGGTCTCATCTGACCAGAGCACCTTCTCTGATGAATGCTCTCCTTGCCCAGCCGGTCAGTTTAGGTGGACGGCCATGTCTTGGTAGGTTTGCAGTTGTGCCATACTCTTTCCATTTTCGGATGATGGATTGAACAGAGCTCCATGAGATGTTCAAAGCTTGGGATATTTTTTTTATAACTTAACCCTGCTTTAAACTTCTCCACAACTTTATCTCTGACCTGTCTGGTGTGTTCCTTGACCTTCTTGATGCTGTTTATTCACTAACAAACCTCCAAGGGCTTCACAGAACAGCTGTATTTATGCTGAGATTAAATTACACACAGGTGGACTCTATTTACTAATTAGGTGACTTCTGAAGGCAATTGGTTCCTCTAGATTTTAGTTAGGGGTATCAGAGTATGGGGGGCTGAATACAAATGCAAGCGTACATATTCGCCAGCACACCATGGATCAGCAATTTTTCATCCAAAAAGTTTTAATGAAAAAGATCACATCACAAAGGAAAGCGCAACATTTCGGAGCCACGCAGGACCCCTTCGTCAGGCATGTGATGAATACAAATGCACACCACACTTTTCAGACATTTATTTGTAAAAAAAAAAAAATTGAAAAACTATTTATCATTTTCCTTCCACTTCACAATTATGTGCCACTTTGTGTTGGTCTATCACATAAAATCCCAATAAAATACATTTAGGTTTTTGCTTGTAACATGACAAAATGTGGAAAATTTCAAGGGGTATAAAATACTTTTTCAAGGCTCTGTATATTGTTGTACTATAAGCTTTTCAAAAATGATCAAATATCTCCCAAAAACAATAAACAGTGAGATATTTGACCATATTAGCATGTTGTAGGACCATGCCTGGCAGTGGGAGTACATGAGATCCACCACTGTTCTCCTTAGGGCAACATTTCTCAACCAAGGTCCTATTTGGGTTCCCTGGGGTGCTGTAAGCACAGGACCCAGTTTGCCCTGGAGAGTGCCTCTGATGGGGGAAATTATGATTGATGGGTTCATGATGGACCATGTGATTAAAAGGTTCTGTCATGAAGGGACTTTGTGATTGAAGGGTTCTGTCATGGTGGGACTGTATGACTGAAGGGTTCTGTCATGGGGGGACTGTATGACTGAAGGGTTCTGTCATGGTGGGACTGTATGACTGAAGGGTTCTGTCATGGGGGGACAGTGCGCTTGAAGGGTTCTGTCATTGGGGGGGGGGGGGGGGGGACTGTGTGATTAAAGGGTTCTGTCATTGGGGGACCATGTGCTTGAAGGGTTCTGTCATGGGGGGGGACACAACTGTATGAATGAAGGGTTCTGTCATGGGGGGACCGTGTGATTTGAAGACTCTATGATGTGGCAGACTGTGTGACTGGGGGGGGGCTCTGTGATGGTGGGACACTGGTGTGATGTTGGGGGGCTCTGATGTAATCGGAGGACCTCTGAAGTGATGGGGGACTCTGATGTGTTTCCCACCCATGAAAGGCTGAGCATCGATCATCCCAACCCAATTTTGTTCCTGGAGCGGGACAGAAAGTTTCCATCCCAAGGCCGGAACCCGGCGCTGTATACTATATGCAGCTGAGGTTACATGCCATTCATAGAGCACTTTTGGTTTGTTTGTTTTAAGCTTGGTCCAAACAAACTATTTAGACTTCATTTAAAAACTGGAGATCAGCTTTAAAGGGGTCCATAACAATGTTTTCACACAAGATTCTCACAGCTTTCGCCCAAGATTCACACTTTTTTAATTGAATCCTTTGTGAAAAGAGCTGTCAGTTGAGTGAATCTTGGGTAAAAACTATTAAAAGAGAGGTATGGGGTTTGGTTTTTTTTTTTTTGCAGAATTATACTTATCTAGGTAAGCATCTGCTCTAACACTGAGAACCGAGCGATCAAACACCGCCGATCGCTCAGTTCTCAGAGCTCCATGAGCAGAGAGCTGGTGACTATCAGTCTCCCCCCCCCTCCACTCACCGGAGCGCTGGGCTGTGGAGAGGGTGGGAGCAGCCGGCTCAGGCTCTCAGCGGCTCGTTGTGAGGCTGAGCCAGGTGCCGGTTCAGGCATATGGGCAGATCCCAACCTCATTGTTGCAATCTTGCCCGAGCCTTGAAGCAGGGTTTGAAACAGGAAAATCTGGATGCCGCACACCGGATAAAGTTGAAAACATCTTCTTTATTATAAAACTTGGATCATAAAAAACAGGACAATCAGGCGGGTGGTACAGACACAGCTGACGCGTTTCGCGCTCTAGTTCGAGCGCTATGCTTCCCTGCTTCAATTTGCATTTAGCCAGCACCTGGGACTCCTCTCCTCTGAAGGATTCACTAACACACACCTGAAAGCAAGTTCTCCTGAGCGGTAATTCATCTTCTCTGTCTTGTTTGCCCGAGCCTTGACCGGCTCTGTGATGTCAACAGCAAGCTTCAACTGGCAATCCATGTTATGATTTTGTTTATTCAGCCCAGTGAACTGAATGAGAGAGACCCAAAGATTCCCCCACTGGCAGCTATTGTGCCCTAACAGCCGACACCGGGCTATATTATTCTGATAGCCGGCACCCACAACTGTCACAATACCCAAACAGTGACTGCAGTTGATTGGCTGTAGTCAATCTTCAGCTGACTTTTTTCTGTCCAGGTCCTTCGATTTTCTAATCAAAGTTGGTTGGTGGTGGTGGTGCTGGCAAGGCCAACCAAGGCTCACATTTGGTCTGATGCACAGAAATCAGCTGTGTATAGCCATTTTTATATAAGGAGTAGGGAGTTAAAGGTCAATCTATACAAGCCTAATGGTTTGTTTGCATCAGGTTTTATCTACAGTAGTATCTCAGCCCATAGTATCTCAGAAGAGGTTCAGGTTATATGGCTTTTAAAACCTTCAGTTTACCTTGTCTTTATCTTTTTCTGCAATAATACATGAACTTGCTAAACTCAAGTCGTTAAAGTACATTTGCTGCTCACTGTCAAAGTAGTCCTTCCACTTGTTTTTTTTTTTTGTATTTTATTGAGGGGAATTTAACTTGGATAGGGATAGGAAACTTATGAGATGCTCAGATAATTGACGGTCAAAATTGGGACCAACTATATACACCACAGTATATACAATCTCCTCTTCTCCTCCTGCACCTCCTTGCTTGCAGACTATCACTCCTCACTCCTCCAGCACCTTGCTTGCTTGCTCTTCCCAGAACCAACTAGCACTGTAGGCCTGACACTGGCTCAGCCAGGCTTAAAGCAGATGCCCTTTGCAGGCAGGGGCCGCGGGCCCCCTATGGCGTAGCAAAAATATAGAAAGTTCCAGTGCTAGCTGTCCCTGTGGCTACTGCTCCCAGTGCCACCTCTTCAGGCACTGCCAGCCCTCCTGGCTGCAGCTGCTTCTTTCCACTGCCCATGCCAGCACAATCCTCCAGACTGGCTCTGTACCCATCCCAGACTGCTACATCTCAGTCCTTTCAGGCGTGCCTCCCAGTCCTCCCGACTGTGTGAACACTCACCAGCCCCCTTGGCTGCCTCTGTGTAACTTCTGGAGACTTGACCGGCAGTGTTCTCCCTCTGTCCTCTCTTGCTCCTCCTGTGCCTCCTGGTCTTGACACCTCTTTGGGTTGGGGGTCCTGTCCGCACCTGAGCCCAGGCCCAAGGGCACCCCCCCCCCCCTCAGACTGGGGAGCTCCCTCAAAGGCCCCGACAGCCTAACACTCCATCTCCATCTTCCATCCGAACAACTCCTCCCCAGCTGGGCTGACCCTGGGTATTAATGGAGGCCTGCCCCTTGCCAATCCAGATTGGGGCTTGGTCATGGCTCCTCAGAACACCCCAGGCAGCTTCACCTCCCCTCTCCATCTCTCTTTCCAGAAAACACCAGAACATTCTGGAAAGAAGTGGGAGGTCCTGGTTATGCTACCTGTGAGTCACCCAGCACTACTCTGAACCACTCCCAGCCCAGATCAAAACACACCTGACAGCCAAGCCTGGAAATTGACCTACTCTCACAAACTGGTGCTATTCTTCTAGTACACTAGAGGGTGCTACATATGACATATAGTCCCAGGATGGAACTTGGCATTTGGAAAGCAGTGACTGCTGGGAAACAATTGCATAACTCATCCGATAATAACAGTAGCTACTCAGCCTTTTGGCAAAGATCAAGTGTAGTATCTGTTCTTATCACTGAATGCTGGTGTCCCTAGGCAAGGGTTAGTAATTCCTGATGATGAAGGTATTGAAGGTGGTGAAGATGATGAAGTCGGGTACTGGGGGGATGGATCCTTTCCTCCCGGTCCGGGCTGAATTTTGGCCTGGTGGTTCGCTAGGCTTGTCCCCCGTGGTAGACAGGCTCTCTAAGTACAAATGCCTTTCTGGTAGGGATGGAGTTGCATTTGTCTGGTCAGGGGCTGGGAGGTACAAGGAGCTCCTGGTGATGTGCCTCCAGGAAAGTGGCGCCCCTGGGGTGCTAGAAAAACACTACGGGTTTGGGATCCCAATGACCTTCTGCGGCACTAGGTCATTACGTCACCTTACTATACTTGCATACGCTTCTTGGGTGGGCCTTCCAAGTAGCTCAGAGAAAATTGTTATAGTTGCCGTAAGGCCCGCCTTGTGTACTGAACTTGGCACTTTTGTATCTATTTACGCATATATTTATCACAGGCACTTACACTGCATGTTTTTTTTTTTTTTTTTATCCTCTACAGCAGGGGTCTCCAAACTTATCAAACAACGGGCAAGTTTATTGTCCTTCAGACTTGAGGGGCCGAATTGTGGCCAGCAGGGTCCGAAAATGTCACACACCCTGCATGAGTGAGAATAAATATGGCCTTAGGGTTGGTGGTCAATAGGAGTAGGAATGGTGCCCCTATTAGTAAGAAGAATAGTGTCCCATCACTGGTATTAGTGGAAGAAATAGTGCCCCATTGTTGGTGTCAGTGGGAGGAAAAGTGCCTCATATCAGTGGGAGGAATAGTGCCCCAAGGGCCGCATAAAGGCTAGCAAATTTCCACATCTGGCCCTCGAGCCACAGTTTGAAGACCCCTGCTCTACAGCATTGGTCTCCAAACTGCAGCAATTTGCTTTACCTTTTTTGCGTGCCCTTCGGGGGGACTATTCCACCCAATGATATAGAAAACGCTATTTCTCCCACTCACACCAACGATGGGGCAAAACTCCTTCCACTGACACCAACAATGGGGCATTATTTCTCCCACCGACACCAACAATGAGTCCCTCTTCCTCCCACTGGCACCAACAATAGGGCACTATTCCTCCCACTGACACCATCATTAGATAACTATTCCTCTCACTATGACCAACAACAGGACACTATACCTCTCACTGGCACCAACAATGGGGAACTATTCCTCCCACTGACACCAATGATGGGGCACTATTCTGCCAAATCAAGCAACAATGGAGCACTATTCCACCTACTGGCACCAACGATGGGGAACTATTCCTCCCATTGACACGAATATTGGGGCAATATTCCCCCCACTGACACCAATAATGGGGGCACTATTCCTGGAAATCAAACAACAATGGGGCACTATTCCACCTACTGGCACCAACAATTGGGGAACTATTCCTCCCACTGATTCCATCAATTGTAACCTATTCCTCTCACTGACACCGATGATGGGGCACTAGTCCTTCCACTAAAACCAACGATGGGACACTATTCCGTCCAATGACACCAGTGATGGGGCACTATTCCTACCAAGCCAACGATGAAGCAAAGTTTAACTCCTACTGACACTTGGACGTTTTCTACTCCCAATAGCCACAGTCCAACCCCCCCTAAAGTCTGAAAGACAATAAACTAGCTTTTTGTTTAGAAAGTTTAGAGACCCCTGATCCACAGTATTGGCGGTGGGCAATCTTCTGCTTTATAGCCTGGCGCTCACACACGTGTTCCAACGTAAGTCCAAGCTGTGTAATGACACGCCCCCCCCCCCCACCCAGGGGGCCGTGCTATTGACAACCTGGGCTCACAGGAAGTGGGTTGGATAATTTCCGGACCTTTAGAAGAGTTCTGAGCAGGCAGCCCCCGGAGCGTGGAGATGATGAATAAATGATTGGGGACTTTCTTTTTCTTTGACGGGGAGGAAAGGAATTCTAAAAATCTACACGGAGCTCAGTATAAATATAGGAACAAAATTAAACGTCTGTCTTTATTATGTTTAAAAAAATGTCCGGGAAAAGTATTTTTTCAAATATTGATTTTATCTTATCAGCACAGGTGTGTTTGAAAAGAACTATTCCTTTTTCTGCCCCTGTTGACACTCAGACAATGATATATGGAACCTCATTATAAAAAAAAAAATCGTCTTTATAGATAATATCCCAAAAAGAACTAATATTGCCCTGCTTTACAGCAGCCATAAATCAGGTGTATATCACCCTTCCAGCGTCATACTTGTTTGTGATTTTGTATAAGCAGGTGATGATAATGGATTTATCATTCCCAAGAATGTGTTTTGATGAACTTTGAGCCGAAGAATCGGCTTCCGATAAGCGCCCGTTTATCATTCCAGGGTCACTTCTCTATAGCCTGGGGCATCTCATTGCACTTCCTTCTGTGCAGGTAGCATGCTCCTAGTTACTGCTTAATTTCAGCTCTTGTGTTACCATAACCTTTAACACAGAGAACAGCCACAGGCTCTCATTATGCCCTGTTATTTTAACCAACGCTGAATAAAGTCTGCAAAATGCTAACTTTTGTTGAACTTTCACTGGCTGGGAGTTTTGGCTGTGCATAAGGGGGGGGGGGGGGGGGGCGAGTATATCCAATGTGAGAGTCCAGCAATTATGACAGTTTATTCCAGATGCATTAAAACGAAAAGGGTGCAAAGTCCTACAGTTAGTTTTCTCAAGAAAGTAGCCACAGCTTCAGTAGAAAATCTTGTCACCTGCCAGCTATGTTGGCACTCATAGGTGTGACCATGCACATGTTGGCACTCATAGGTGTGAGCGTGCACAGGTTGACACTCATAGTCGGGAGCATGCACATGCTGGCAAGTCATAGGTGTGCACGTGCAAATGTTGGCCCTCATAGTTGTGAGCGTGCACATGTTAGCGCTCATAGGTGTGAGCGTGCACATGTTGGCACTCATAGGTGTGAGCATGCACATGTTGGCACTAATAGGTGTGAGCATGCACATGTTGGCATTCAAAGCTGTGAGCGTGCACATGTTGGCACTCATAGGTGTGAGCATGCACATGTTGGCACTAATAGGTGTGAGCATGCACATGTTGGCATTCAAAGCTGTGAGCGTGCACATGTTGGCACTCATAGTTGTGAGTGTGCACATATTGGCACTCATAGGTGTGAGCGTGCACATGTTGGCACTAATAGGTGTGAGCATGCACATGTTGGCCCTCATAATTGTGAGCGTGCACATGTTAGCACTCATAGGTGTGAACGTGCACAGGTTGGCCCTCATAGTTGTGAGCATGCACATGTTGGCATTTATAGATGTGTGCGTGCACATGCTGGCCCTCATAATTGTCAGCATTCACATATTGGCCCTCATAGTTGTGAGTGTGCACTGTTGGCACTCATAGGTATAAGCCTGCACATTTTTGGCCCTCATTGTTGTCAGCATGCACATGTTGGCCCTCATAGTTGTGATGAGCATGCACATGTTGGCCCTCATAGGTGTGAACTTGCAAATGCTGACACTCATAGGATGTGAGCGTGCACATGCTGGCCCTCACTGTTGTCAGCATTCACATGTTGGCACTCAAAGGTGTGAGCGTGCACAGGTTTGCCCTCATAGTTGGGAGCATGCACATGCTGGCAAGTCATAGGTGTGCGCGTGCACATGTTGGCCCTCATAGTTGTGAGCATGCACATGTTGGCACTCATAGGTGTGAACGTGCACAGGTTGACCCTCATAGTCGGGAGCATGCACATGCTGGCAAGTCATAGGTGTGCGCGTGCACATGTTGGCCCTCATAGTTGTGAGCGTGCACATGTTGGCCCTCATAGTTGTGAGCATGCACATGTTGGCACTCATAGGTGTGAGTGTGCACATGTTGGCACTCATACGTATAAGCATGCACATTTTTGGCCCTCATTGTTGTCAGCATGCACATGTTGGCCCTCATAGTTGTGATGAGCATGCACATGTTGGCCCTCATAGGTGTGAACTTGCAAATGCTGACACTCATAGGTGTGAGCATGCACCTGCTGGAACTCATAGGTGTCAGCATTCACATGTTGGCACTGACAGGTATGAGCGTGCACATGCTGGCCCTCATAGTTGTCAGCATTCACATGTTGGCACTGACAGGTATGAGCGTGCACATGCTGGCCCTCATAGTTGTCAGCATTCACATGTTGGCACTCATAGGTGTGAGCGTGCACAGGTTTGCCCTCATAGTTGGGAGCATGCACATGCTGGCAAGTCATAGGTGTGCGCGTGCACATGTTGGCCCTCACATTCGTGAGCGTGCACATGTTGGCCCTCATAGTTGTGAGCATGCACATGTTGGCACTCATAGGTGTGAGTGTGCACAAGTTGGCCCTCATGGTTGAGAGCATGCACATGCTGGAAATTCATAGGTGTACGCGTGCACATGTTGGCCCTCATAGTTGTGAGCATGCACATGTTGGCATTCATAGGTGTGAGCGTGCACAGGTCTGCCCTCATAGTTGGGAGCATGCACATGCTGGCAATTCATAGGTGTGCGCGTGCACATGTTGGCCCTCATAGTTGTGAGCATGCACATGTTGGCACTATTAGGTGTGAGTGTGCACGTTGATGTGCGTAGATTGGCGCACATACAGTACATTAGCATGCATTGGTGTGCGTTCCTGTTGCTAGGCATGCACATAGGCCAGGAGGGTATTTAAGCTCCTTCCCTTATTCTGGCCGCTGCTATGACTTCTTGCCAGCTTTCTTGTTAGATTTCTATTGTTATGTCTTGCTTGTTACTGACCCGGATTGCCTGACTCTGCTTGTCTCTTCTGCCCCAGTTGCTGATTCTGCTCACTGGAGATCGGCCAGTTGAGGCAGAGGTCAAGGCAGGCAGCAGGCAAGAGAGTAGTTGGTGTCCAGGTAGAGGTCGAGAAGGGTAGCAAGCAAGA
Organism: Lithobates septentrionalis; assembly: GCA_037952835.1. NCBI lineage: Eukaryota > Metazoa > Chordata > Amphibia > Anura > Ranidae > Lithobates > Lithobates septentrionalis. The sequence continues at coordinate 265,764 of JBBDGP010001835.1, forward strand.
GAGCTGGACACCAACTTCTCTCTTGCTTGCTGCTTGCCTCGACCTCTGCCTCAACTGGCCCATCACTTTATTGCAGGGTGCTATGGTGAAGACCAAGGTGCTACTTAAGCTGGCCATACACTGGTCAAATTTTTAAGGCTAATCGAAGGAGCTGGACAGCAGCAGCGCCCATGTTCAATCAAATGCAGCCACTGTTTGGGTATTCAGACAGCTGCTGGCACTGGTTGCCACAATACAACAGCCATAGCGGGAGGTCATCTCCACAACTAAGCTCTGTGGGCGGGGCGAAACGCATCGAGCGTGGCCTGGTCGGAGCTGGGCTGATCATCGGATCATTTTTTTTGTCTATGAGTGCATTCTGAGCCAGGACAGTCTCTTTCTACACCGGCACCCTTTTTATTCCAGTCCTCAGAGGCCATTGGAATGGGGACCTGGAGTGGCACCCTAAGCTTTCTCGATTAAAGCCTTTCCAGGAGATTCCGTATAGTGTGAATGGAGGAATCTGTTAGCTCCCCCCCTCAACCTGCATGCTGAACAAAAAAAAAAACAGTGTGTATGGCCAGCCTTAGACTCCACACTTGTGTTACCTGCCAGGGGTGTCAACCGGAACCGTAATTAAGTTAATGGACAATTAATTAATAGCAAACTCCTCTGACAATCCTCTTTTTCTTTTTTTTTGCTGATCAGCATTAATGAGTCTTAATCCAGCTGAGGACGATAATACTTTATTTGGTTATGGCTTAACGGCTCTCCTATATGTAAAAAATCTGAATAATGAGAAATGTTCTCTCCGGGTTTATGGCACATGGAGAGGAAAATGTCCAAACTGAACAAGAATAGAGAAGGTTTTATCCTTTTATTCCTGCCAATACGTTGCATAACCCACACAGTCCGCTATGAGGCATGAAGTTATATAACAAGATTGTATCTTATTTACAGGATTTCTGCTTTCATTTCAGTTTCAAAGTCTACAAAATACAAAATATGTTTCCTTAAATACAAAATGTGTAGGATTTAAGATAACAAAGCTGCTGAAGTGTAGGCATCTAGTTGTGCATATAAGCATCTGTTTTTGTTATTATTATTATTATTTTTAATATGATTATTATTAATAATGTTACTATTATAATTAATATTATTATTATTTAAGATTTAAATAGCGCCAACAGTTTGCACAGCGCATATTCCATTTATCACCAATAATAATTATTGTTTTTATTATTTTTTTTATTATTAATATTATATATTATTATTATATAAATATTATTGTTATTATTAGTAGTGTTACTATTCAGGATTTATATAGTGCCAACAGTTTGCACAACACATATTTATCACCAATAATATTTATTGTTACTATTATTTGTTATTATTATTAATAATATATATTATTATTAATATTTTTGTTATATTAATATTATTGGTATTATTTTTATTATTAGTATTATATTTATTATTGGTATTATATTTATTGTTAGTATTATTATTCAGGATTTAAATAGAGCCAATAGTTTAAACAACAGTGATTCCATTTATCACCAATAATAATTATTGTTACTATTATTGTTTTTATTATTAATATTATATATTATTATTATATTAATATTATTGTTATTATTTTTATTAGTAGTATTATTAGTATTATATTTATTATTAGTATTATTATTCAGACATTAAATAGAGCCAATAGTTTACACAACAGTCATTCCATTTATCACCAATAATAATTATTGTTGCTATTATTGTTTTTATTATTAATATTATATATTATTATTATTATATTAATATTATTGTTATTATGTTTATTATTAGTATTATATTTATTATTAGTATTATTATTCAGGATTTAAATAGAGCCAATAGTTTACACAACAGTCATTCCATTTATCACCAATAATAATTATTGTTACTATTATTGTTTTTATTATTAATATTATATATTATTATTATTATTATTATTATATTAATATTATTGTTATTATAATTATTATTAGTATTATTATTCAGGATTTATATAGCGCCAACAGTTTGCACAACACATATTATATTTATCACCAATAATATTTATTGTTACTATTATTGTTATTATTATTATTATTAATATATATTATTATTAATATTATTGTTATATTAATATATTGTTATTATTTTTATTATTAGTATTATATTTATTATTAGTATTATTATTCAGGATTTAAATAGAGCCAATAGTTTACACAACAGTCATTCCAGTTATCACCAATAATAAATATTGTTACTATTATTTTTTATTATCATTATTATTAAGCTCATTAATTAATATTGTTACTATTATTATACTATTATTATATTAATATTATTATTATTATTATAATTGTTCAGCATTTAAATAGAGCCAGCAGTTTGCACTTCCCTACCGGGATGGGCAGAATCCCGTACTTACACTATATTGCCAAAAGTATTGGGACGGCTGTCTTTACACGCACATGAACTTTAATGGCATCCCAGTCTTAGTCCGTAAGGTTCAATATTGAGTGGGCCCACCCTTTGCAGCTATAACAGCTTCAACTCTTCTGGGAAGGCTGTCCACAAGGTTTAGGAGTGTGTCTATGGGAATGTTTGACCATTCTTCCAGAAGCGCATTTGTGAGGTCAGGCACTGATGTTGGACGAGAAGGCCTGACTCGCAGTCTCCACTCTAATTCAGCCCAAAGGTCTTCTATCGGGTTGAGGTCAGGACTCTGTGGAGGCCAGTCAAGTTCCTCCACCCCAAACTCTGTTCCAAATCATTTGGTGGAGGGAGGATTATGGTGTGGGGGTTGTTTTTCAGGGGTTGGGCTTGGCCCCTTAGTTTCAGTGAAGGGAACTCTTAAGGCGTCTGGATGCCAAGACATTTTGGACAATTTCATGCTCCCAACTTTGTGGGAACAGTTTGGGGATGGCCCCTTCCTGTTCCAACATGGCTGCACACCAGTGCACAAAGCAAAGTCCATAAAGACATGGATGAGCGAGTTTGGGGTGGAGGAACTTGACTGGCCTGACCTCGACCCAATAGAACACCTTTCGGAATGAATTAGAGTGGAATTGGCAGGCCAGGCCTTCCCGTCCAACATCAGTGACTGACCTCACAAATGCGCTTCTGGAAGAATGGTCAAGCATTCCCATAGACACACTCCTAAACCTTGTGGACAGTCAAGCATTCCCATAGACACACTCCTAAACCTTGTGGACAGTCAAGCATTCCCATAGACACACTCCTAAACCTTGTGGACAGTCAAACATTCCCATAGACACACTCCTAAACCTTGCGGACAGTCAAACATTCCCATAGACACACTCCTAAACCTTGCGGACAGTCAAACATTCCCATAGACACACTCCTAAACCTTGTGGACAGTCAAGCATTCCCATAGACACACTCCTAAACCTTGTGGACAGTCAAGCATTCCCATAGACACACTCCTAAACCTTGTGGACAGTCAAACATTCCCATAGACACACTCCTAAACCTTGCGGACAGTCAAACATTCCCATAGACACACTCCTAAACCTTGTGGACAGTCAAACATTCCCATAGACACACTCCTAAACCTTGCGGACAGTCAAACATTCCAATAGACACACTCCTAAACCTTGCGGACAGTCAAACATTCCCATAGACACACTCCTAAACCTTGCGGACAGTCAAACATTCCCATAGACACACTCCTAAACCTTGTGGACAGTCAAACATTCCCATAGACACACTCCTAAACCTTGCGGACAGTCAAACATTCCCATAGACACACTCCTAAACCTTGTGGACAGTCAAACATTCCCATAGACACACTCCTAAACCTTGCGGACAGTCAAACATTCCCATAGACACACTCCTAAACCTTGTGGACAGTCAAACATTCCCATAGACACACTCCTAAACCTTGCGGACAGTCAAACATTCCCATAGACACACTCCTAAACCTTGTGGACAACCTTCCCAGAAGAGTTAAAGCTGTTATAGCTGCAAAGGGTGGGCCAACTCAAAATTGAACCCCACGGACTAAGACTGCGTGGGCGTGTAAAGGCAGGTGTCCAAATACTTTTGACAATATAGTGTACGTGATTCTGCACAGAGCAGCCACGTTGTAGCTGTAAAGCTGTTTATAGGACAGTCAGCAACTGGTTGAAATAAGTGATGATGATCCTGCCACGAAGGAGATCAGCAGCATTGAGGATAAAAAAAAAGGAGGAAAACAGTATAAGTAATAGGTATGATACACAATTACTTTAGCAAATAAACTATCCTTCAGGTCGGGTTTCCATCTACAGTTGTATTCTTCTGAGATGGGTGCTTTCCTCTAACAGAAGTCATTCTAATTCTGTGCGTGTTTCAGAATTCGGCACATTTTTGAGGCCGGGTTTGACCAGCTGGGTCAGAAGCTGAGCTGCGTCCGTCATTAGAATAATGGAAGCAGGCCAGGCAGGCCTTTCCAACAACTGAGCTTCCTGTTTTGTTTTAGGCAAAGAACAGTTTGTTCTCCTCCTCTGGCCGCGCGGCGCTGCCAATTGTCACGCTGAGTTTCCAAGTGAAAATCTGTCACAAATTAGCATTGGACATAATATATCCAGTAGGTCTTTCTCCTTCTCTTACCACTCTCAGATATATTCTGGTCCACTGAAATGTGGATGTTATTCTAACTATTGCAGATTAGGCTTGGGAAATGACGAAGGCTTCGGCTTTTGCAGGTTCCTAGCCAGAAAAGTCCTGAGCTGCGTGTAGCGTGTCCTCCAGGATCTGGGCTTGCAGCAGGAAATCGACTCGGTCATTAGGGGACGAGTATATTTTATAGCTGATAGAACGCCTTTGAAGTCGTTTTATAGGTCGTGGGAACCAAAAGAAGACAATTTTATTGCTCTGTTAAGCAGAGGAAGTCAGGGTGGGGTGGGGGGGGGGGGGGGTTTAGGCCAGGTCTAGGAAATCGACTGCTACTAACAAATACAATGCAATAGCACTAAGGACTTATTCACGCTATCAGTTGGGGGATGGGCGGTTTAAACCCTAACCGGAATCCCCTTTAGCTGCAGAGGCAGCATCAAGAGGTGCAGTGTTTTGCTGCATGAAGTATACCCGCTGTTGCTTTTGGCACCGAACTTGACCCATTCAAGTGAATGTGATTGCTCTGGAAGCGCCACACAACCATGTGCAATGTAGGCTTCAAGAAGTTAAAGCAGGCACTGAGGAGGCAATACAAAGCCTCCTCAGTGCCTGTCAAAATGACCACCACCCTAGCCATATGGCCAAAAGTTTCTGGACGCTTGCCCACCACACCTACCTATATGGCCAAAAGTTTGTTGACACCACAACTACATATATGGCGAAAAGTTTGTTGACGCCACAACTACATATATGGCCAAAAGTTTGTTGACACTTGACCACCACAACTACTTATATGGCCAAAAGTTTGTGAACACTTGACCACTACACCTATCTATAAGGCCAAAGGTTTGTTGACTCTTGACCACCACCCCTACCTTAATGGCCAAAAGTGATTTTGACACATGATCACCACACCTATCTATATGGCCAAAGGTTTGTTGACACTTGACCATCACACCTACTTATACTGCCAAAAGTTTGTTGACCATCTCACCTACTACTTGGTCAAAAGTTCATTGACACTTGGCCACCTCACCTACTACATGGTCAAACGTTTTGTTGACACTTGATCATCGCCCCTAACTACATGGCTAATACTTTGTTGACATCTGACCACCACACCTACCTATATAGCCAAAAGTTTGTTGACACTTGAAAACCATCCCTACCTACATGGCCAAAAGTTTTATTGACACTTGACCACCACACCTACCTATATGGCCAAATGTTTTGTAAAAACTTTACCACCACCCCTACCTACATGGCCAAAAGTTTTTGGACACTTGAACACCACGCTTACCTACATGGCCAGAAGGTTGTTGACACTGTACCACCACCCCTACCTACATGGCCAAATGCTTTTTGACACTTGAACACCACGCTTACCCACATGGCCAGAAGTTTGTTGACACTTTACCACCACCCCTACCTACATGGCCAAAAGTTTGTGGACATTTGACCATCACACATACCTATATGGCCAAAAGTTTATTGACACTTGACCACCACACCTACCTATATGGCCAAATGTTTTGTTAAAACGTTACCACCACCCCTACCTAAATGGCCAAAAGTTTTTGGACACTTGAACACCACGCTTACCTACATGGCCAAAAGTTTGTTGACACTTGACAACCACCCCTACCTACACGGCCGAAAGTTTTTTTGACACTTGACCACCATGCTTACGTACATGGCCTGAAGTTTGTTGACACTTTACCACCACCCCTACCTACATGGCCAAATGCTTTTTGACACTTGAACACCACGCTTACCTACATGGCCAGAAGTTTGTTGACACTTTACCACCACCCCTACCTACATGGCCAAAAGTTTGTGGACATTTTACCACCACACCTACCTATATGGCCAAAAGTTTGTTGCCACTTGACCACCGCACCTACCTATATGGCCAAAAGTTTGTTGACACTTGACCACCAGACCTACTCATGACCAAATTCTTTTTGACACTTGACCACCATGCTTTCGTACATGGCCTGAAGTTTGTTGACACTTTACCACCACCCCTACCTACACGGCCAATTGCTTTTTGACACTTAACACCACGCTTACCTACATGGCCAGAAGTTTGTTGACACTTTACCACCACCCCTACCTACATGGCCAAAAGTTTGTGGACATTTTACCACCACACCTACCTATATGGCCAAAAGTTTGTTGCCACTTGACCACCGCACCTACCTATATGGCCAAAAGTTTGTTGACACTTGACCACCAGACCTACTCATGACCAAATGCTTTTTGACACTTGACCACCATGCTTTTGTACATGGCCTGAAGTTTGTTGACACTTTACCACCACCCCTACCTACACGGCCAATTGCTTTTTGACACTTAACACCACGCTTACCTACATGGCCAGAAGTTTGTTGACACTTTACCACCACCCCTACCTACATGGCCAAAAGTTTGTGGACATTTTACCACCACACCTACCTATATGGCCAAAAGTTTGTTGACACTTGACCACCAGACCTACTCATGGCCAAATGCTTTTTGACACTTGAACACAATGCTTACCTATGTGGCCGGAAGTTTGTTGACACTTTACCACCACCCCTACCTACATGGCCAAAAGTTTGTGGACATTTGACCATCATACCTTGCTATATAGCTAAATGTTTGGTGACACTTGACCATCACACTTACTATATGATAAAAACTATGTGGATCTCCTCCAAATGTTTGAATTCAGGTGTTTCAAGTGAAGAGGAATGTTAATGCTACACCATACAAAGACATTTTAGACAATTATGCCCTCCCAAACCTTGTAGGAACATTTTGGGGAAGGTTCTTTCCTGTTCCAGCCTGACTGTGCCCCTGTGTACAAAGCCAGCTCCATAAAGACATGGTTTGACCAGTTTGGGGTGGGGGAACTTGAGATCAGTTTAGTCATCTAGGGTTTTACAGAGTGGTTGGGCTGGGTTTGTCGAAGGATCCACGTGTTTGTTTTCCTTGCTGTCCACAGTATTCTGAGACTTCTTTGACAATACAAGTTCACCGAGTGTAAAGGGATCGGTACTTTTCCTAGCCTACATTTTTTTTGTTCATCTTCCACAGCCATTGAGTGACAGAAAAAATATCATAGTCAGAAAAATGTTGTATGCATACAGGCTAGATGGCTTGCAGGTACGATTCTGCTTTTATGGCTTTTAGGATAGAAATTCATTTTTTTATCAGCTGAAATGATTATCTATAGAAGGTTGTAGAAGGTCGTAGAGTAGATAATATGTACACATATCTAGAAGGAGGTTATATGCTGATGTGGCTACATTTGTTTATGACTCTAGATGAACTTTACCTGGAAGGTGCATCAGATAGAAAACTGAAAGTTTCTAGGCCGTCTCAAACTTACACTCAAATATTATTATTTAATAACCCCTCCCTTTAATCCTTTTAATACCACTAGAGCACAATGGTGGCTGGTGCTTAAAATTTTTGGGGGTGGCACAAGTAAACTGAAAAATTCTGAAAAAAAACATCAATTGCAACCTCACTGTGCCCATAATATGCAGTCACTGTGCCATCTTATGCAGTCTGTGCCCCTGATATGCAGCTTCTGCCTATCATATGCAGCCTGTGCCCATGTTATGCAGCCTGTGCCCAACATATGCAACCTCTGTGCCCATCATATGTAGCCTGTGCCCATCACATGCAGCTTCTGGGCCTATCATATGCAGCCTGTGCCCAACATATGCAGCCTCTGTGCCCATCATATGGAGCCTGTGCCTATCACATGCAGCTTTTGGGCCCATCATACGCAGCCTGTGCCCAACATATGCAGCCTGTGCCCAACATATGCAGCCTCTGTGCCCATCATATGCAGCTTCTGCCCATCATATGCAGCCTGTACTCATCATACGCAGCCTCTGTGTCCATCATATGCAGCCTGTGCCCATCATATGCAGCCTCTGTGCCCATCTTATGCAGCTTCTGTGCCCATCTTATGCAGCTTCTGTGCCCATCTTATGCAGCATGTGCCCATCATATGCAGCTTCTGCCCATCATATACAGCCTGTGCTCATCATACGCAGCCTCTGTGTCCATCATATGCAGCCTGTGCCCATCATATGCAGCTTCTGTGCCCATCATATGCAGCCCCTGTGCCCATCTTATGCAGCTTCTGTGCCCATCTTATGCAGCATATGCCCGTCATATGCAGCTTCTGCCCATAATATACAGCCTGTGCTCATCATACGCAGCCTCTGTGTCCATCATATGCAGCCTGTGCCCATCATATGCAGCTTCTGTGCCCATCATATGCAGCCTCTGTGCCTATCTTATGCAGCTTCTGTGCCCATCTTATGCAGCAAGGGCCCGTCATATGCAGCATGTGCCCGTCATATGCAGCTTCTGCCCATCATATGCAGCCTGTGCCCAACATATGCAGCCACAGTGACCCCCCCCCCCCCCCGCTTGCCCACCATCAGACCGGCACGTACCCCATCCGGGTGATGGCAGCAAGCTGGGGGATGGGCAGGTGATGGCTCCTGCATCCTGTGTGTCTCCTCCTCCATTCCGGGCTGTTGGGTCCTCGCCCTCTCCTCCTGTGTCTGCGGCGGTGGTGGAGGAGTCCGATCCTCCAGCTTCCTCCCCTGTGAGTGTGTCTCTTCCGCCAAAGCGCCGGGCATCCAATAGGGCTTAGTTATCTGGTTACAGGCAAATTCCATCTTCTCCTGGTCCTTCCTCTGGGTTCCAACTCTTTGGCCACTTGGTTGGCTGTGCCATGATGACGTCGCTCCCACATCGCCACGGCACAGAGCGGTGCCATAAATGTATGCTGAGCCGAGCTGTGCATGTGCGTCCCAGTATTCACAAACACTGATAGATAGGGGGGAAGGGTTTATGACAGAACAGACCGATAGGGTCTCTTCTGCCCTAAAAATCTTACTTGTCACTTTTTTTTAATTACATTTTTAGGTTTAATTCCAACTTTAATGGGGGGCTGCAGCCCCCTTGCAGGTCCATAGCAGATCCCTTACTTTAGTTGTATGTTAGTTGCTACTATCAGCTAGTGAGAGACCACTAATGCGGGAACTTGCTGCTGCAGGGGGATGCAGAGCAGAAGCGAGATAGCTACCGGGTCTCAGCAGGATATCCTGATGCTGTCAGTGTGGAGATCATTAGGATTTTCCATCTAAGCACAATGCAAAAATAACACCGAGCACTCAATAGTGTGCAGAATGGACAACCCAGACAGCTGCACTCCAAGAGACTTCATCTTTATTGAATATCATATAAATGCAACTTCCAACAGCTACACAGACACTGTGGGGGCTGAAAATGGGTCGACGCGTTTCACAAGAGTCATGATTAAATGCTGAGATAGCACGAAACACGTCCTCCTTCCAAATCCTCCCTTCTAGGGCAAACCCCCCCTACCAGCACAAATCCTCCCCAAAATCTTCCCTTCTAGTGCAAATCCCCCATCCCCACATAAAATCCTCCTTCCAAATCCTCCCTACTAGTGCAAATCCCCCCTCCCAACACAAATGGAGGGCTGAAAATGGGTCGATGCGTTTCACAAGAGTCATGATTACGCACAGAGATAGCACGAAACGCGTAGACCCCTCAGCACAAATCTTCTCTCCCCTCCCAACATGAATCCTCCTTCCAAATCCTCCCTTCTAGTGCAAATCCCCCCTACCAGCACAAATCCTCCCCAAAATCTTCTCTTCTAGTGCAAATCCCCATACCAACATAAATCCTCCTTCCAAATCCTCCCTACTAGTGCAAATCCCCCCTCCCAACACAAATGGGGGACCGAAAATGGGTTGACACGTTTCACAAGAGTCATGATTAAGCGCAGAGATAGCACGAAACGCGTAGACCCCCAGCACAAATCCTCTCTCCCCTCCCAACATGAATCCTCCTTCCAAATCCTCCCTTCTAGTGCAAATCCCCCCTACCAGCACAAATCCTCCCCAAAATCTTCTCTTATTGTGCAAATAGCCATACCAACATAAATCCTCCTTCCAAATCCCCCCTCCCAACACAAATGGGGGGCTGAAAATGGGTTGACGCGTTTCACAAGAGTCATGATTAAGCACTGAGGTAGCACGAAACGCGTAGACCCCCCCAAGCACAAATCCTCTCTCCCCTCCCAACATGAATCCTCCTTCCAAATCCTCCCTTCTAGTGCAAATCCCCCCTACCAGCACAAATCCTCTCCAAAATCTTCCCTTCTAGTGCACATCCCCCATCCCAACAAAAATCCTCCCTTCTAGTGCAAATCCCCCCTACCAGCACAAATCCTCCCCAAAATCTTCCCTTCTAGTGCAAATCCTCCATACCAACATAAATCCTCCTTCAAAATCCTCCCTACTGGTGCAAATCCCCCCCTCTCAACACAAATGGGGGGCTGAAAATGGGTTGATGCATTTCACAAGAGTCATGATTAAGCGCTAAGATAGCACGAATCGAGTAGACCCCCCCAGCACAAATCCTCTCTCCCCTTCCTACATGAATCCTCCTTCCAAATCCTCCCTTCTAGTGCAAATCTCCCCTACCAGCACAAATCCTCCCCAAAATCTTCCCTTTTAGTGCAAATCCCCCATCCCAACATAAATCCTCCTTCCAAATCCTCCCTTCTAGTGCAAATCCCCCTACCAGCACAAATCCTCCCCAAAATCTTCTCTTCTAGTGCAAATCCCTCATCCCAACATAAATCCTCCTTCCAAATCCTCCCTACTAGTGCAAATCCCCCCTCCCAACACAAATGGAGGGCTGAAAATGGGTCGATGCGTTTCACAAGAGTCATGATTAAGCTCTGAGATAGCACAAAACGCGTAGACCCCCCAAGCACAAATCCTCTCTCCCCTCCCAACATGAATCCTCCTTTTAAATCCTCCCTTCTAGTGCAAATCCTCCCTACCAGCACAAATGCTCCCCAAAATCTTCCCTTATAGCGCAAATCCCCCATCCCAACATAAATCCCCCTTCCAAATCCTTCCTACTAGTGCAAATCCCCCCTCCCAACACAAACTGGGGTCTGGAAATGGGTTGACGCATTTCACAAGAGTATGATTAAGCACTCAGATAGCACGAAATGCGTAGACCCTTTCTCAGTGTCCATGTAATTGTTGGAACTTGCTTTTATATACTATATTCAGGGGGTTTTGTGCTAGAAGGGGAATGTGGGGGGTAGGATTTGTGCTGGGAGGGGGGGGTTGGGGGGGAATCACAGTAGATTTGCTGGAAGAGGAAGAAGATTTGGGGGGTAAGGCAAGGCACAAATTCTCCTACTATCTCCATAAGGTACTGACCACAATCCGTTTGCAGCCTCTTGCAATCCCTGCACAGCAGAGCTCAGACTGGGTAGAGGGAGAAGCAGCAAAAGCAGCCAAGCAGTTGTGATGCAGTTCAAGAAGCATGCTCACAGGTGTAGAGAGCAGAGTGACAGGCGGGCTCATCAGTCTGCTGCTTTCACTGTAGACTTGTAAGTGTTACCGAACTGCACTTTCTTAATTACAGTTACAGTGCACATTGTTACCCTAGAACAGGAAGCGGCACAGCTCCGGGCAATACTGAGGCATTTCCACCAACAATACAGGCTTGGACGAAACGCGTAAGAGGTGGAGTCTCCTCTGGCAAGAAAGGTATAGGTCTGAGTGACCTTGCTTAGTTGTCAGCACACTTGATAGTGCACAAAAAAATAAAAAATAAAAGGTGGTCAGGACTTTACATGGCAGGATCAGCAGGAAATAAAATAATTTAAAAAAAAAAAAAAAAAAACAAGGAATGCAGTCACCATATCTAAGGACTGGTGAGCTCCGGTGTGCTGTGTTTACTCTTCTCAGGTTTGAGATACACTTTGACAAAATATATCTGGAACATTCTTCAGACATGCCATGGATGAATAGAATGGGTCAGGTGTGTCACGCCAATGCTGCGGGCTACATAATTTGCTATTGATATGAATGTTCTGTACAGATACCTGAAGGTCACAGCATGGCTGACATTCCACAGACGACACTTCTCCGATATCCACTCCAGACAAAGGTTCATCGGGTTCATTTTCATGCAGCCAGCCCGGCTCTTTGTGTATGTAAAGATTTTCAACTGCCGGGGGGGGGGGGGGGGGGGGTCGGGCGGGGCGGCTGCACAATTTACAAGGCAAATAAAGGAAAATAAAGGAAAAGGTTATGGGTCCTCACAGGCTAAACAAACAATTGAAATACATATATAGCAGCGGGTGAACCAGACTTTTCTGTGCCGCGGTTCAGCTGCTATCAGCATGCTCTTTGAACTGCATCACTGCTTTTTGCTGCTTCTACCTCTCCCAGTCTAAGCTCTGCTGTACAGGGACTGCAAGAGACTGCAAGCAGATTGAATTCTTTTACATTGCTTGCATTAAAAAAAAAAAACTCAGCATGTCCCCTGTTAGCACTGCAGCCAGTGGCGTGGTATGGGTTGCCAATACCCAGGGCAAGGCTCCTCCCCCTTCCAGCACAAATCTCTGCATCTCCCCTTCCCCTCTCTTGAAACAAATCCCCTCCTCTCTTGAAAATCCCCCCCTTCTAGCACAAATCCGCCATTCCAACAAAAATCCTACCTTCAAATCCCCCCTCCCAACATAAATCCCCCCCAAATCCCCCCTTCTAGTGCAAATCCCCCCTCTCGGCACAAATCCTCTCCCCCTCCTAGCACAAATCCCCCCTCACAACATAAATCCTCCCTTCAAGTGATAATCCCCCCTCCCAACACAAATCCCCCCCCCCCAATCCCCCCTTCTAACACAAATCCTCCATTCCAACACAAATTCTACCTCCAAATCCTCCCTTCTAGTGCAAACGCCCCTCCCAGCATAACCCCCCCAATCCCCCCTTCTAGTGCAAATCCCCCCTCTCAGCACAAATCCTTTCCCCCCTCCTAGCATAAATTCCCACCCCAACATAAATCCTCCCCCCCAAATCCCCCCTACTGGTGCAAATCCCCCCTCCCAGCACAAATCCTCCCCCCAAATCTTCCCTTCTAGCACACATCCCCCATCCCAACATAAACCCAACCTCTAAATCCCTACTAGTGCAAATCCCCTCCAAAACAAATCCTTCCCCCAATTCCTCTATCCCAACATAAATTTCTCCCTCCAACCCCCCCCCCCCCCTTTCTAGCACAATACCCCAATCCCAACATAAATACCCCCTCCAAATCCCCCTTACTAATGCACCCCCCCCCCCCAGCACAAATCCCCTCTCCCCTCTCAACATGAATCCTCCTTCCAAATCCTCCCTCCCAGCACAAATCCTCTCCCCGCTCCTAGCACAAATGCCCCCTCCCAACATATATTCTCCCCCCCAAATCCCCCTTACTAGTGCATACCCACCCCCCAGCACAAATCCTCTCTCCCCAACATGAATCTTCCTTCTAAATCCTCCCTTCTAGTGCAAAAGCCCCCCTACCAGCACAAATCCTACCCCAAATCTTCCCCTCTAGTGCAAATCCCCCATCCCAACATAAATCCTCCCTACTAGTGCAACCCCCCCCCCCCCCAGTGCAAATCCCCCCCGAAAAAATCTTCCCTTCTAATGCAAATTTCCCCTTCCAACACAAATCCTCCCCCCAAATCCTCCATCCCAACATAAATCCTCCCAAATCCCCCCTACTAGTGCAAATCCCCCCTCCCAGCACAAATCCTCCCCCCCCTCCTAGCACAAATCCCTCCAGCATGCTACCGGACTCTGCTTGGATCCGTTGGATGCAGGGATTCTGTTGAAACCATGGGAAATTCCCGCAGTATCTGGGACTTTTGTGTGGTACGGTTTTCCCCTAAGAACTTTGAAGCAACTCTTTCTTGGGTTTAAAATAAAATAAAATCACTGTGCAAAATAATAGAATAGAATAACATATTGCAGTGGCAGCCGGCAGTAACCCCCCCCCCCCCCGGTTGGTTGGTCGGGTTTGGAGCACTTACCCCGTCTATGGTTAGCAGCACTTCTCCGGGGCTTCACTGGCGGCTTCCCATTCCCCTTGCTCTCCACGGGCATCCCCTGCGGCTTCCATTTCCTCCCTCCTCCTCGCCGGCCAATTGGGACTCTTCTCTTTTTCGGCCAATCGAAAAACGGGTCTCAGACCCACTTCTGATTGGCTGGATTGAGGATCAGTGTTTCAATAGCGAAAATTCATTAATTCGCTGTTGTAACACCTGGGTGGGCTTGTAGCGCAGAAGCCTATTAGTGCCTCTGGCTCTAATCAGGTGCTTAAAAAAAAACACCCCCATCACTGTAATTCATGCGCCCGGTGCCCTGAAAGGGGCCAGACACATGAATAGGGGGGTGGCGGCCGTGGATAGAGGGCCGGTGCTACCACTAGTCAAACTAGGCAGCCGCCTAGGGCGCCGGTCACTGGTGTTGCTACTCTTCTCTCTGCCGCAAGCAACTAATTCTCAGCATCAGTAGGCAGCCTCCGCTCTGTTCGCACATAGTGTCAGAGGTGCAGCGGCAGCGAAGGATTGTGTCTGTGTCCCGACTCCCGAATGAATGGAAGCAAGCAAACATTCATTGATGGGCGCTGGTATGCTGCTCTTGATGGGCGCTGGTGAGGCTGAATTTGATGGGCGCTGGTGAGGCTGCATTTGATGGGCGCTGGTGAGGCTGCATTTGATGGGCGCTGGTAAAGCTGCATTGATGGGCGCTGATGAAGCTGCATTTGATGGGCGCTGGTGAGGTTACATTTGATGGGCGCTGGTGAGACTGCATTTGATGGGCGCTGGTGAAGCTGCATTGATGGGTGCTGGTGAAGCTGCATTTGATGGGCGCTGGTGAAGCTGCATTTGATGGGCGCTGGTAGGCTGCATTGATGGGCGCTGGTAGGCTGCCTTGATGGGCGCTGGCAAGCTGGATTGATGAGCGCGGGTGAGGCTGCATTTGATGGCCGCTGGTGAGGCTGCATTTTATGGCCGCTGGTGGACTGCATTTGATGGGCACTTCATTAAAAGGTGGGGTATACATGGGCAGGGCAAAGGGGGTGAAGTCAGGGGTCGAGCCAAGGGGGGGCGGCAAAATGAGGTTTCCCCAAGGGTGTCAAAAAAACCTTGCACCAGCCCTGCACGGATAGAGGGGGCGGCGCTCGGGTGCCCCCCCAATGGATGGGCCGCCACTGCTATATTGGCCGAATGGGCAGGAATTCCCACAGGCACGCTCCATAATCTTGTGGAAAGCCTTCCCAGAAGGGTGGAGGCTGTTATAGACACAGAGGGAGGTGAATACCATGGTTTGGAATGGGATCAGAACTGGATCATCTACAATCCAACCCAGGCCAGGTGGCCCAGCTAAAACCTTCATGTTCCTGCAATAAGCCGGTGGGAGGAGCACCATTGGTCAGCTTTTCACTTTACAAGGGAAGAAGTTTTTGTAGGCAGTTGGTGTCAAACAATAGAAATAGCGGAACTTCTTCTCTGAGTCTATTGCATTCCTTATCACGGTCAGTCAAAGGAATGGGGAACCAAAACTGTTACCTTGACTGGGGGCCACTTTCAGTTTAAATTTGCCAAATACATTCTATGTGCATTAAAACAAAAAGTCTACAAAGTCTTATCATTTGTTTTCTTTCAAAAGCGGAGAGGGCTTGAGCAGAAAAGCCTGTCGTCATGCCATGTTCCTCTCTGTGGAAGCAGTAGTCTCTCTGCAGATGTTTCGACATCCCCTGCTGATCCAGAGCCAGAGCTTTCCAATGCAACAAGGGCATGCCTTGTCTTACGTTTCACTTTTTTTTTTTTTTTTTTTAGAAAGCAGCTACAGCCTGGGCAGAAAAAGGCTGTTTCCTACCAGCAAGCTGCAGAGAAGGACCCCTGCTCTCTGTGGAAGCAGTGGTTTCTCTGCAGAGATCCAACCAGGGGCGGCCCATCCATTAGGGGTGCACGGGCACCCCCTCCACTGTCCATCGCTGCCACCCCTCATATCCAATGCGTCCGGCGCCTTTCAGAGCGCATGAATTCCAATGCGTGCTGGGTGTTTTTTTGAAGCTCTAAAAGGCTTCAAAATAGGGTGGGCTCGGGGCGCTGAGAATTTGCTCAGAGCCCACCCAGGTGTGTGAGAATAGGGAATGAATATTCCCTATTCTCACACTGAATCGCCTCTCCACCAATCAGGAAGCGTGGGTCTGAGACCCATTTCCCAATTAGCCAAAGGGAGTAGCGTTCTGATTGGCCGCCGAGGAGGAGGGAGGAGACGGAAGGCGCTGAGCAGGAGCGGGGAAGGAGAAGCTGCTCGTGATGCCCACTGTGGAGAGCCAGGGAAGCCGCCCGTGATTGCCCGCCACACCCAAAAAAAATTACCACCAGCCGCCGCTGGATCCAACACAACCCCTTTTGAGTCAGAGTTTGACTCCAGACATGGATCTGGAGTCACCTGAGCTCTCTCTCTGTGGCTGAGTCAGAAAAGCAGTGGAAGCTGCTCCATAAGGGGCGCCCCCCCCCCCCCCCCATCCATGCGTCCAGCCCCCTGATCTACATGCAGGGACGCCGGACTATGGATTCCAATGATGGGGGTGTATTTTTTTGAAGCACATGATTAGAGCCAGAGGTAGGTGGGGTGTGATTGCCACCGCCTGTGCCTCCTGGGGGGGGGGGGGTAGGTGGGGGGTGATCGCCGCTGCCTGTGTCTCCCGAGCAGTGGGGGGCGTAGGTAGGGGGTGATTGCTACTGCTTGTGTCCCCCATGGGGGGGGGTAGTGTTGGTTGTGCCCCCCCCCTCCAAAAAAAATAGTGAGCACCAGCCGCCACTGGAGAAATGCCTGTGCCCTGCCAGCACGCTGCAAAAAAAAGAACCCTTGTTCTCTGTGTGGAAGAAGTAGTCTCTCTGCAGAGGTCCAAAACACCCACTGTTGAATCAGAGCCAGAGCTGTCCAATCAGCAGGGAGCATGAACTTTGCTAATTGGACAGATCTCTGAATCAGCAGAGGAGGTGGGTCAGCCCTCTGCAGAGAGAAAGCTACTACCCTTACAAGCGTCCTTCTTTGCAGCTTGCTGGCAGGGGACAGGCTTTACTAATCAGGCTGTGGCAGATTACTAAATAAAGTAAGCCGAAAGCTTTGTATGGCTTTTGTTCTGAACGTATTTAGCTGATTTAAAATTGAAAGTTTAATTGGGATTTAATCCTTCTCTGAATAGGATGTCCAACATGGCCATAAAGGTGTTATAGTCAGGTGATCACAAGCTTTTACTATACTAGTACTTACTATTGTGTAGGTTGGAAAATGTACAATATTTTTTTATTTAGCGTTTTGTATCATTAATTTTTTTTTTTTTGCTAGATTTCTTCATTTGTCATTTCTGATCACCTCAAAAAAATCGGTTGAATGGCTAGCCAACTGGAATTTCAACATTTCAACAGCATTCAATGCATTTATTTTGCTTTTTTTTAGGCTAAAAAAGTAATTAAATCACAAAAACAAATAAATCCAGACATGTGAGTTATTATTATTATTATTATTATTATTATTATACAGGATTTATATAGCGCCAACAGTTTGCTCAGCGCTTTACAACATGAGGGCAGAACAGTACACTTACAATACAAATCAATCCAGGAGGGATCAGAGGGCCCTGCTCGTTAGAGCTTACAATCTAGCAGAGTTACAAAAAGTGTATGTTGCTATCATTAGTTCCAAACACTACTATGGCAACTCGAGCAAAACAAAACACGAGATCTAAAGTGCTCCAATCAGGGGCCATGCAAAACAAGTACAGTACTAACCTTTTTTCGTGATTACATTATTTCCTGTAAAATTAAGGGAATTTAAGCTGTAACCACAAACCACTTCATTGATGGGGACGGTTCGTTCCGGAAGGCGGTCAACACGTGATGCATCTGAAGACAGCCTGGCCAGCTCATAGCAAAACTTAAACTCACAGGTTTTGAAAATAATGGAAGCCCCTTCATGTTTAGTGTATTTATAGAGAGTAATAGGAATTGTCAATGTAGGCTACATTACTACTGTAGTAATAGGATGTAAGGGTTCCTCCTTAGGTTCAAACATGACAAAGATGTGAAGATGAAAGGTTCTTGCTTAGCCTTAGCAGAAACTCTATTGTTTTATAGGGTGACATCACTTGGTGGGTGTAGAACAATGGTGACCTAAAATCAGCGGCATACTGGGCCCGGTGGCAGGGGGGGCAATTACTGGGCAGCCGGGGAACATCTCAAATGTCTGTGCCGGGAGCTGAGGTGGTAAAGGCCCACATGACGGAGCAAGCCCACAAGTCCCCACCGGGACAGGAGGTCCACGCTGTGCTCAGGGCCGTCTTTAATATTAATTGGACCCTGGGCAAAAATTTTCTTGGGCCCCCCCCCCCCCCTATTCAATTTCACTCTCCACCTGCTCTGAGACATACAATAAATAGCAGTAATGCCGCGTACACACGAGCGGACTTTACGGCAGACTTGGCCCCGGCGGACTTTTAGACGGACTTTATGACGGACTTTCCGAATGAACGGACTTGCCTACACACAATCCACCAAAGTCCGTCGAATTCGTACGTGATGACGTACGACCGGACTAAAACAAGGAAGTTCATAGCCAGTAGCCAATAGCTGCCCTAGCGTGGCTTTTTGTCCTTCGAACTAGCATACAGACGAGCGGACTTTTCGACCGGACTCGAGTTTGACGGATAGATTTAAAACATGTTTCAAATCTAAGTCCGTCCAACTTTTGAGAAAACAAAGTCCGCTGGAGCCCACACACGATCGAATTGTCCGACCAAATCCCGTCCGCCGGGCAAAGTCTGCCGTAAAGTCCGCTCGTGTGTACGCGGCATTAGACTTAAAATCGGTTTATTGTATCAGATCAGGCAGCAATTGCGATTGGTTGCCAGTGGTTACAGCATATCATTACTGCTTACTGACTAGTTGCTAGAGGTTACAGCACACATTACGGCTCACTGATTAGTTGCTAGAGGTTACAGCAAATTATTACTGCTTGTTAATTGGTTGCTAGAGATTACTGTACAGTAATACTGCTCACTGATTGGTTGCTAGAGGTTACAGCACATCATCTCCTCACTGCAGGGGAGCCTGATATACATATGAACGTCGCCTTTATTTACATATCAATGCCGCCGGCCACAGCTATTTACTTAGTAATGCCGCCACTATTTACATATGAATGCCGGTCATTTATATGTAAACACAGGGTCTGCAGGTGAGTCATCTGTACACAACTATAGGGCAGATCTGGGCAGCATTAGTACCAGCACTTCACACTGAGATATCAGGACACAGCACAGGACTAAAACTTCAAAGGACAAGGGATTTTAAACTGGGATAGTTGGCAAGTATGATGCAGCTGCTTTGGGCCCCACAACAATGACAGGGCCCAGGGCAGCTGCCCCTTTTGCCCTGCCTTAAAGACGGCCCTGGCTGTGCTGACAGGTAGTGCCTAGTGATAACTCCAAGGTGTCTGTAAAAGATGAGTAGCTAAAGTAAGATAAAGGGTGAATAACCGTATTGGGATAATCCATAGTGAAGTGACACACCTATTGGGAGCTAAAGTGATAAAAAGAGCGTGGGTGTGGGAAAGCCAAAGGGTGAGCAGTACAGCTAAGTGCACCGCCATGGTGAAGGTAAAGAACAGATGTGCATGTAACCACCTAGAAAAACAAGACTGGGAAAGAAGTCGTGAAATGAAACAAAAGAAACAAGGAAGTGCCTGCCAACACCACTGAATGCAAAACAAGTACCTGATGTGATTCCAAATAAAAGGAATAAAGAACTGACGCGACCCACAAACCACAACCAGCAGTTGAACCAACTGATCCAAGCAGGGGTATTTGTAGGTAATAAATAAATAAATTTCCGTACGAGGAACGATCAACCAATTATCTATTTATTAGTATAGTGCTTTTGACAGCCAATTCCGACTTTTTGGATGACAAAAACTCGCGAGGGTGAAAGCTATAAACTTTTTATCATACGTGAACACAATGCCAGATTTTCATTTAATATGTACAGTAATAGTACAGAAATAATCGAATAGAAAAAAATGTGCGTGATCAGAAAAAAAAGAACGACCCTACACTTCCCCTTCTACTACGCTAGTACATACATACGTTTTCCCTCATCAATCGAGAACTTTTGTACAAGTTTATGCTATTGTCGGTTATATTATGATATGCACCTTCGTGGAAAATCGGATGATCGTTCATCTGATTTTCTCATAGTGTGTACTGGGCTTTATGGGGCGTACACACGGTCGGACTTTTCGGCTACAAAAGTCAGACGGACGCCGACGGACCAAATCCGGCGGACAATCCGATCGTGTGTGGGCTTCCAGCAGACTTTTCCAGTTGTAAATCTGACGGACTTTAGATTTGGAACTTGCTTCAAATCTTTACGTCATAACTGCGCCGGACCCAGAAATCCGCTTGTCTGTATGCTAGTCCAACGGACAAAAACCCACGCTAGGGCAGTGATTGGCTACTGGCTATCAACTTCCTTATTTTAGTCCGGTCGTACGTCATCACGTACGAATCCGTCAGACTTTTGTGTGATCGTATGTAGGCAAGTCTGTTCGTTAGAAAGTCCGCCGCAAGTCCGCCAAAAGTCCGTTGAAAGTTTGTCGGACGGGCTGTCGGACTTTTGTAGCCGAAAAGTCAGACCGTTTCCCCCCCCCATTAGGTTTGTTGGTTGAATAGACGTTTATTTGGTTAGGTTTGTTGGTTGGTTGAGTAGAAG
The DNA here is from genome assembly GCA_037952835.1 of Lithobates septentrionalis. Lineage (NCBI taxonomy): Eukaryota > Metazoa > Chordata > Amphibia > Anura > Ranidae > Lithobates > Lithobates septentrionalis. The sequence goes on from JBBDGP010001835.1 coordinate 287,068, forward strand.
TTTGTTTGGTTAGGTTTGTTGGTTGGTTAGAAGTTTGATTGATTAGGTTTGTTGGTTGGTTGAATAGAAGTTTGTTTGGTTAGGTTTGTTGGTTGATTAGAGGTTTGATTGATTAGGTTTGTTGGTTGGTTGAATAGAAGTTTGTTTGGTTAGGTTTGTTGGTTGGTTGAATAGAAGTTTGTTTGGTTAGGTTTGTTGGTTGATTAGACGTTTGTTTGGTTAGGTTTGTTGGTTGGTTGAGTAGAAGTTTGTTTGGTTAGGTTTATTGGTTAGTTGAGTAGAAATTTGTTTGGTTAGGTTTGTTGGTTGGTTGAGTAGAAATTTTTGTGGTTAGGTTGGTTGATTGATTAGAAGTTTGTTTGGTTAAGCCTCGTACATGCGGTAGGATTGTTGGCAGGGGATTGTCTGTTGACAGACTGTTGTCCTAAAATCTTACCATTAGTACGCTCCTTTTGACAATTGTTGTCCAATTTTCGGCCAACAAATGTTGGCTGACAGGCTAGTACATTTTTGGCGGACAACAGCTCGATGTCAGATTTTTGTATGGTCAGTACAATTGACAATTGTGTACCATTAGTATGCAAAACAAGATCATGGCACACGCCCTTAAGACAAAAATCAGACGCTCGTTGGCCAACAATCAGTGTGTACGAGGCTTTACGGCACACAATTGTCATGCCACAAACACGAACGTAGTGACATACTACGAGGAATTTAAGCTCTTGAGCGCCACCCTTTGGGCCCTTTCTGCTAATTTCATGTTTGGCGAGCATTGATTCCGAGCATGCGTGTTTGCGCTTTCGACTTTTGTGTGACGGATTTGTGTACTGACCATACGAAAATCTGACAACAGACCGTTGTCCGCCAAAAATTTACTAGCCTGCCATCCAACATTTGTTGGCCGAAAGTTGGACAACAATTGTCAAAGCAGGGACTGGCTGAGATACAATCCATGTATGGGCAGGCTGATTGTTCCCAAGTCTAATACAATGTCTGATTTGCGTTTAATAAGTACAGTAATAGTATTGGTATAGTAATAGTACAGTAATAGTATTTGGTTAGGTTTGTTGGTTGGTTGAATAGAAGTGTGTTTGGTTAGATGTGTTGGTTGGTTAGTTGAATAGAAGTTTTGTTTGTTGGTTGGTTGATTAAGTTTGTTTGGTTAAGCTACATTTGTTTTGTAGTGATATAAATAATATTAATATTATATTTGTTGTTTAATTTTTGGTGGAAGTTACCACAACACCATTATCCCTGAGTTTTTAAGATCAAAGATACAACTATGTTGGTGTCCCTTGTTAATTTTCCATTGTGTTGTTTTTAATGTAACTGCCTACTCCCAAATTGTCGATTGAAGATCAGGAGCGATCTGAAAATTGCGAATCATCGCTCACCAAACTTCTACTAACACAAAATTAGCAGAAGGGGCCCAAAGGGTGGCACTCGAGAAATGAACTTCCTCTTTATACTCTCGTAGTATGTCACTAAATTCGTGTTTGTTTGTTGGTTGGTTGGTTGGTGGATTAGAAGTTTGTTTCGTTAGGTTTGTTGGTTGGTTGATTAGAAGTTTGTTTCGTTAGATTTGTTGGTTGGTTGGTGGATTAGAAGTTTGTTGGGTTAGGTTTGTTGGATGGTTGGTTGGTGGATAATGCCGCGTACACACGAGCGGACATTACGGCGGACTTTGCCCGGCGGACTTTTCGACGTACTTTCCGACGGACTTTGTGAATGAACGGACTTGCCTACACACAATCCACCAAAGTCCGTCGAATTCGTACGTGATGACGTACGACCGGACTAAAACAAGGAAGTTCATAGCCAGTAGCCAATAGCTGCCCTAGCGTGGCTTTTTGTCCGTCGAACTAGCATACAGACGGCGGACTTTTCGACCGGACTCGATTTCAACGGATAAATTTAAAACAAGTTTCAAATCTAATTCCGTCGAACTTTTGAGAAAACAAAGTCCGCTGGAGCCCACACACATCGAATTGTCCGACGAAATCCAGTCCGCCGGGCAAAGTCCGCCGTAATGTCCGCTCGTGTGTACGCGGCATTAGAAGTTTGTTTCATTACGTTTGTTGGTTGGTTGATTAGAAGTTTGTTTCGTTAGGTTTGTTGGTTGGTTGGTTGGTAGATTAGAAGTTTGCTGGATTAGGTTTGTTGGTTGGTTGGTGGATTAGAAGTTGGTTGGGTTAGGTTTGTTGGTTGGTTAGTGGATTAGAAGTTTAATTTGTTAGGTTTGTTGGTTGGTTGATTAGAAGTTTGTTGGGTTAGGTTTGTTGGTTGGTTGGTTTGTTGGTTGGTGGATTAGAAGCTTGTTGGGTTAGGTTTGTTGGTTGGTTGATTAGAAGTTTGTTTGGTTAGGTTTGTTGGTTGGTGGATTAGAAGTTTGTTGGGTTAGGTTTGTTGGTTGGTTAGGTTTGGTGGTTGGTTGGTGGATTAGAAGTTTGTTTGGTTAGGTATGCTGGTTGGTCGGTTAGGAGTTTTTTGTAGTAAGAAGTTGGTTCATTGGTTTGTTGGTGTCAGAAACCATGAAATCAGACCGAGACAGAAGTACAGTTGAATCACACTTGTTTAATAATAAAAGTAAAAAGAACAAACGTAGTGAAAACATAGCCAAAGTTCAGTAACTGGAACGCATAGTCAGCAAAGCCAGAAGTCAGGGATCAATGTAGTGGAACAGCAAGCAGGAGCTGGAGCCAGAAAGGATGTCAGCAAAGCACGTCTTTAAACAGGAACGCAGGAGATGTCTCTGTGTCGTTGACCAAGGCGAAGGCAGAGATCCTCTGGACTGGGCGGCTTAAGTAGGCAGGACTGACGAGCAGGATATCATCAACAGCTGAGTAACTGCGGAGAGAGATGGGAGCTGGCAATTAGCCGACAGCTGAGTGGCCAGCTCAGAGAAGGAAGGGCTGAGCCCAGCCCTGACAGTTGGTTAGGAGTTTGGCAGCAGTACACAAGGCTGGTCTTGTACATTCTGTGCAGTGATCTGGTTAGAAGAGTTGTGGGTATCCACATTCCTCTGGTGCATGCACCATTTTTGGCAGTGCGCCACAATACATGTCAGTGCACAGTAACACATGTCCATTTGGCAAGGGCATATTAGGTCAACAATGTCGTGAGCAACCCTGCCCCTTTGTGTACGTCCGCCACGGGTTGGGAAAGTGCCTGTCCGGTTCATACTGAACCCAAACTGACCACTTATAATTTCCCGTACATTTAGTTCACTTAACCTTCACCTAGCTGGGCTACTCCGTGCCTTTCAGTAATTTAGTTGCCCTTTCCTGCACTTTGTTTCCAGTTCCTCAAGATTCCTTTTAGGAACTGTAAAAGATAACGGTTACCAGGGAGCAGTTGTCCACATACCTTCCTACACAACCCACCACTTCCATAGACTGTGCTAATTAAACACCGACTAGGCAGGCTGCAGGCATCTGATGTATAAGTTGGGAACACAAACAAACCCCGTTGTCTATACAGCAATGTTACTGCTTATAGTACACAATAGATGATGAAGCGATTAGTGGAAAGTATTGCATCCTGTAACCATGGAAACAAAAAGCCAACAAAGCAGAAACCATCTCGAGCTTGTTCTCTAGGCATGGAAAAAAAAAAAAAAAAAAGGCAAGGTGCTGATTCACCGTCTACTTCCCACGGCTGAGGGTTTATATATAGGAAACGCCATTGATAGACTATAACATCCATATATTCCACCCACAACACAACATAACGTCATGTGCTATGACACTAAAGTATACCAAACACAAATTCACAGCGTCAAATTCTGATCCTTATCAAAGGAAAAATATTAGATTTTCATGAAAAATACATTCTATATATAATATACACTCCCAAAAAAATTTCGGCAAAATTTTTTACACATATGAGAAATCGTTTTAGGCCTGAGGATTACATAAACCCCCCCCCCCCTACAAAAAATGTCACATTTTATGAAAGCAGACACCCTTAGAGCAGGGGCGTCAAACTCAATTTCATTGGTGGGGGGGGGGGGGGCGCATCAGCATTAAGGGCTGGTTATATCTGTAAGACTAGATGTTCAGAGAACCCCCCCCCGTTACATCAGAGGTCAAGAGCCCCACCCCCTCATCAGAAGTCAAGAGCCCCCCACTCTCCCTTAAATCACTGTGCACCACCCCCTCCCCTTACCTTGTGCTGCTGCCGCGATGAAGCAGAAAGTGCAGAGTCTGGAGGAGGACCAGAGGAGGGCCTGGAGTCACCTGTCAGAGTCTGCTGAATGCTGAGCTATTGGCTCCCGCTACTGACAGTGAGCCAATGAGAAGAGAAAGGGGACGGGCCAAGTCGCCGGTTTCGTGTTTGCTCTGAGGGGCACTTGGCAGGAGGGAGGAGCCAGGAGCACACCAGCGTGGGACCCCGAGAATAGGAGGATCGGGGCTGCTCTGTGCAAAACAATTACACAGAGCAGGTAAGTATAACATGTATGTTATTTTATTTATTTTTTTAAACTTGACTTAAATATCACTTTTACGGCTTCTGGACCGCCCACCGCATTTATACCCAAGGCAGGGCGACCTGGCTGCGCAAAAAAATGGTTGGACAGAGCGGGAGCCAATCAGCGGGGTTCCGGCTGCCGTGGCCCGCCGATCGTTCAGTGGAGAGACTGAGCAGCGGTGTGCCCATGTAAACAAGGCAAACCGCTGATCTGTCAGGGAGCAGAAGAGAGAAACTTGACTCTAATATCACTTTTACCGCTTCTGGACCGCCCACCGCATTTATACCCGAGGCGGGGCGGCCTGGCTGCGATAAAAATGGTTGGACAGAGCGGGAGCCAATCAGCGGGTCCGGCTGCCGCGACCCGCCGATTGTTCGGTGGAGAGACGGAGCAGCGGTCTTGTAAACAAGGCAAACAGCTGATCTGTCAGGGAGCAAAAGGGAGATCCGGGTTTCAGCTAAGCTGAAACCCGGATCTCTCTTTTCCTCCAGTGTATCCGTCCCCCATACAGTTAGTAAGCCCCTCCCAGGGACACACTTAACCCCTTGATTGCCCATGATGTTAACCCCTTTCCCTGCCAGTGTCATTTATACCGTGCATATTTTTTTTTAGCACTGATCACTGTATTGGTGTCACTGGTCCCCAAAATGTGTCACTTAGTGTCCAATTTGGCCGCCGCAAATGTCGCAGTCCCACTAAAAATTGCTGATCGCCGCTAATACTAGTAAAAACAATAAAAAAACATAAAAAGTCCCTAAATCTATCTTATAGTTTGTAGACGCTATAACCTTTGCACAAACTAATCAATATACGCCTATTGGGATTTTTTTTTTACCAAAATTATGTAGCAGAATACATATAGGCCTAAATTGATGAAGAAATTAGATTTTTTTAAAAAAATTTTATTGGATGTGTTTTATAGCAGAAAGTAAAAAAATATTGTTTTTTATTCAAAACTGTCGCTCTTTTTTTTGTTTATAGCGCAAAAAATAAAAACCACAGAGGGGATCAAATACCACCAAAAGAAAGCTCTATTTGTGCGGAAAAAAAGGACGTCAATTATGTTTGGGCACAATTTCGCACGACCGCGCAATTGTCAGTTAAAGCGGCGCAGTGCCGTATCGCAAAAAATGGCCTAGTCTGGAAGGGGGGTAAATCCTTCCGGGGCTGAAGTGGCTAAGGATCCGGAGTTTAAAAAACCACAGATCACATTCCATTCTTTTCTTCCAGGCCATACTGGTTGGGAAAATTGAAACCAGGAACCCGGAAGCGATGTTTTACATGTTGCTTCCGGGTCATTAGCATGAAGGGGAGATCAGCAATAGGATGTTCACTGATCTCTCTCCCCTCTACCTTGCCATGCAGGTCCTGGGTCAGTCGATGGGCACACGGAGCCTAGGAAAGATGGCGAAGGGCATGTACGGGGGGGGGGGGTACTGGCAGTAACTGGGGGCGGTGTGGAAGTGATCTGGCAGCCTGTCTGATGTAAATCCCCCTGCTGCCACTGACATATGACAGTCAAAGGGTTAGGACTAATATGGTCAAAGGACACACTTTCAGTTTACAACATCAGCATTGTAATAACAATACAAACAATAGTTATATTTGACAATCCAATATAAGATTACTTGAAAGTTCTCCTTTCATGGTGTGAGTGCTGCCTGTCTGCTGTCCATCTCATTGTCAGAAACAATGAAATCAGACAGAGACAGAAGTACAGTTAAATCCCACCTGTTTAATAATAAAAGTAAAAAGAACAAATGTAGTCAAGCCAAAGTTCAGTAACCGGAACGGATAGTCAGCCAAGCCACAAGTCAGGGATCAATGCAGTGAAACAGCAAGCAGGATCTGGAGCCAGAAGGGATGTCAGCAAAGCAAGTCTTGAACAGGATCGCAGGAGATAGTTTCTGTGATGAGACCAAGGCGAAGGCAGAGCTCCTCTGGACCGGACGGCTTAAGTAGGCAGGACTGACGAGCAGGATATCATCAACAGCTGAGTAACTGTGGAGAGATAGGAGCTGGCAATTAGCTGACAGCTAAGCGGCCAGCTCAGAAAAGGAAGGGCTGAGCCCAGCCCTGACACTCATTCCACAACTTCCTGGATTCCCTGCACGCTTCCCAGCTTCTCCTCCTTTTCTAAGGACTACATATCCCATGGTACCTTGCTGCCTGCAAGCAGTGATTCCTGCATGATCAGAAGCCAGTCCCGACGGCTACTGAACATTAGTCCAGACTGAGAGCTGTCTTTGATGGCGTAGTCCTTGCGCAGTGAGCGTGATCTCTGACTCCGCCTCTCTCTCAGCACCTCTGTAGATCAGAAGGCGGGGCTCGGTGAAATGTGTGACACAGCAAGTGCCTACTCACGGGCCATAGTGACTCTGTGCCACAGGATTCCAGGAAATAGAAGTGTTGGGATCTTCCGAAGCTAGTTTACAAAATTTTAGGTGTTTCAGATCAAATGTTCCTCAGAGATTTTGCTCCATAGTGACACGATAGCATCACACAGTTGCTGTAGATTTGTGAGCTGCACATCCATAATGAAAATCCCCCCGTTCCACCACATCCCAAAGGTGCTCTATTGGATGAGATGTGGTGAGTGTGGAGGCTATTGGAGTACAGGGACCTCATTGTCCAGTGATGAGAAGATTGGAGGTTTGTGACATGGGGCATTATCCTGCTGGAAGGAGCCATCAGAAGATGGGGACACTGTAGTCATAAAGGGATGGACATGGTCAGCAACAATACTCAGGTAGGCCGTAAAGGATGCTCAATTGGTACTAAGGGGCCCAAAGTGTGCCAAGAAAATATCCCCCACACCTTTACACCACCACCAGCCTGAACCGCTGATACAAGGCAGGATGGATCCATGACCCAAATTCTGATCCTACCGTCTGAATGTTGCAGCTGAAACCAAGACTCATCAGACCAGACAACGTTTTTCCAATCTTCTATTGTCCAATTTTGGTGAGCCTGTGCGAATTGTAGCCGCAGTTTTCTGTTCTTAGGAAGTGACACCCGGTGTGGTCTTCTACTGCTGTTGCCCATCTGCTTCAAGGTTGGATGTGTTGTGCATTCAGAGATGGTATTCTGCATATCTTGGGTGTAACGAGAGGTTATTTGAGTTACTGTTGCCTTTCTATCATCTGGAACCAGTCTGCCAATTCTCCTCTGACCTCTGACATCAACAAGGCATTTTCCCCCACCCAACTGCCGGTCACTGGATATTTTCTCTTTTTCCCATCATTCTCTGGAAACCCGAGAGATGGTTGTGCGTGAAAATCCCAGAAATACTCAGAGCAGCCCGTCTGGCACCAACAACCATCCCACGTTCACAGTCACTTAAATCTCCTTTCTTCCCCATTCTGATGCACGGTTTGAACTTCAGCACGTCATCTTCACCACGTTTAGATGCCTTAATGCATTGAGTTGCTGCCATGTGATTGGCTGATTAGCAATTTGTGTTACCAAGCAACTGATAAAGTGGCTGGGGAGTGTATGTTGCCACTATTGAAGACTTACCACAGGCCACCTATTCGGTTTGACAAAGAGCTATGACCTGACCCAGATTCTTCCTGCATAGTTGCCACGTGGTCCGATTTTACAAGACAGCCTTGATATGCCTATTCTGTATACTTTTCCATTTTCAGTAGATATCTTATTTTAGACCCAGTGACATCATCACTGGGTCTCCATGGTTCTCTATCTCTATGCAATGCCGACAGATCATGGCTGGTGGGAGAAGCTGGCAGGGTGCTGGACATAGGTTCCCGAAAACATCACAGCATCCTGCCTCAGTACTCCTCTCAAGAGATCTTAGTCCTAGTGCAGGCAGCGGTCTGGCTCGAGTCTTGATTATGCAAATATCAGTCTAGAGTAGTTGGTGTTTCCAGGCAGGCTACATTTGCATAGGTAATATGTCAGTGAAAGAACTGAAATCAAATGATTTTTTTTTTCTTTCAAGCTCCATGATGCAGTGAGCACACTCGAAACTAAACACCAGGTGCATAAAAAAGTGAAGGACACAAAAGAGTGCACAGGGTGTACACATGGTCCTCCTCCAAAAAGAAAGGACCCTGGCCCTGATCCCCCTCCCCCCGGGGTGGAAGGCTCCTGACAGGGACTGAGGTACTCGTGGTACACCCAGCCCAAACTGGGTAGACCCCTTTCTTCAGGAGGCCTGCTGAAGCAAGGCCTACCCAAGTACTAGGTGGGGCTCCCCCCAAAGAGAGACCCTGTCCAAAAGGCCATGAGTCCCCCCCCCCAAGACTTTCATAGCAAGCCCGAGGACCTACACCCTACTAGTCAGGGGTGAGTAAGTACCAAACTCTGCAAGTGCAAAAAAAAAAAGAAATGACAAACAAACATAAAAGGGAAAAGGAAGGTGGACAAAGCGCTGCTTGTGCCAATTGGTGGGCCCTTCGCCCAGGATAAAAGTTCCTCCAGTCCTAGGCCAAAAGGTCCAGCCCAGGAGGCAGGTATGAAAAAAGCATGCACTGGGTGTAGTGACCTTGGTGCCAAATAAACTCATAGTGAGCTCCCCTAATTTGCAGCCCCCCTCCCTGTAGTGCCACTCCAGGGGCATATACATTGTGAGCTTCTCTCAGCCCGACCCCTGGGCAGACCAGAGTTGCACCATTTCTACCAGAAAGGCATTAGAACTTCAACCGAGGACAAGCCTGGTGCACCATCAGCATCAACCGAGGAGGAAACACCAGAGATAAACCTGGTGCACCATCATAATCACCCCAGGAAGAAAAAGGCCCTCTTACCATTCCCACCCTATTACATCAGGCCGGATACTAGACAGCACCTCCCCTGGCCAAAGGAGGTACTCCTTTATCCCTCCTGAAAACTGATAAGAACAGATATTGCACTTAATCTTAGCCAAAGGGCCGACCAGAGCAACACCATCCCTACCAGAAAGGCATTAGAACTTCAACTGAGGACAAGCCTGGTGCACCATCAGCATCAACCGAGCAGGAAACACCATTCCCAACTTCTTACATCGGGCAAATACTAGAAAGCCCCCCCCGCCCCCATCCATTGCCATATAGGGCACTCTATCCTCTCTCCCGAAAACCGATAAGAACAGATACTACACTTGATCTTAGCCAAAAAGCCAACCAGAGCAGCACCATCCCTACCAGGAAGGCATTAGAACTTTGGGAGAGCCTTGACTTCATCAACTGGGGAAAAGTCTTGTACACCAGGCCAGAATCAACCTGGGAGGAAATAGGCCCTCCCACCACTTCCATCTTATTACATCAGGCCGGATACTAGACAGCGCCCCCCTTGCCATATAGGGCACTTGGTTCTCTCTCCCGAAAACTGATAAGAACAGATACTACACTTGATCTTAGCCAAAAGGCCAACCGGAGCAGCACCATCCCTACCAGGAAGGCATTAGAACCATGGGAGAGCCTTGCCTTCAACTGAGTAAAAGCCTGGTACACCAGGCCAGAAAGGCCAGACTCAACCTGGGAGGAAAAAGGCCCTCCTACCACTCCCACCTTATTACATCAGGCTGGATACTAGACAGCGACCCTCTTGCCATATAGGGCACTTGGTTCTCTCTCCCGAAAACTGATAAGAACAGATACTACACTTGATCTTAGCCAAAAGGCCAACCAGAGCAGCACCATCCCTACCAGAAAAGCATTCGAATTTTAGGGGAGCCTCGCCTTCAACGTGGGGGACAAGCCTTGTGCTTCAGACCAGAATCAATCCGGGAGAAAAAAATGGCCCTCCCACTGTTTCCCCCCTTATTTAATCGGGCAAATACTAGACAGCACCTCCCCTGGCCAAAGGAGGTACTCCATTCTCCCTCCCGAAAAACTGCTAAAAACACATGCTACACCTGACCTTATCCAAAAGGCCGAGAAGCAAAATCAAACGAACGGGCAAGCTGGTGGTAGTCAGACAAGAAATGCGGCGAGCTTTATCTGACTTGCTGCAGTTTCTGATGCACAAAGTGAGAAGCCCACAGTGTGCAATGAAGTCAGAGTAAACAATTTGAAATCCAGGAGAGGAACCTGAACAATTGCGCAATGCCGATGGGAAGGCAGGGAATTCAGATTAAAGTGCACTTTAGAGTGACTTTTTTTTTTTTATCACGGGAAATTCATGTCAGCTTGTAATTTCTTGTGTCTCTGTGCAGCACAAAGGTCGCAGCCCAGAGCATCGCATTCATTCCTTTTTTGTGCTTTCTTTCTGTCTCGATGTGGGTGTCACCTCCTGCTACCAGGGCAACGGGAACAACAAACAGACGATAGGACACAATCTTTCTATTGCCCGGGTGGAGTCACTGATCTGAGTTTCACTATTTTCCTCCCTCGCTCACCGCCCATGTTCATCTGCTGACGCTCTTGTGGTCAGCTTTTTTTTTTTTTTTTATACCGCTTGTTGAAAAGTACAAGTCTGAAAACCAAACCGTTAGGTGAATGAGGCAATGTCACTTCACTTGCTCAAAAGCACGACAAAATGCGCGCGTCTGATTACTCCGACTATGAGAGGACCTGAAAAAAAAAAGGAGATTGAGGGCCCATTGACATCGGATGCAACAGGATGAATTTTCGACTGCGCTCCAACTGCATAGGCGGTCCAAAATCCAGGTTATCCAATGGGCATAGTTCACACGCTATTGCAGTGCAGTGAAAAAAAAGTACAGTTTCCTACAATTTTTTGGAAACGCACACAAATGCATACAAATTCACGAAAATGCACCGCAACGCGGTTGTGTTCCGAGTTTCCGAATGACTCATTTCAGAATTGCAATAGTAACAAATTTAAACGAATCCAAAATAACAAAACAAAATTTTGGATGAAATTTGAATAGGTTTCGAATTGGAATGGTTTTCAAATCAAATTCTAATTTCCAAAAAGAGAAAAAGATAGAATAGAAAATAAAGGTATGGAATAGAAAAAAATAGAATAGAAGATAAAATAAAGTAAAAATAAAAACAGAATAGAAAATAAAAGAATAGAAATAAATAGAATAGAAAATAAAGGGATAGAATAAAATAAAAAAAAGAATAAAATAGAATATAGTCATCTTCTGAAACTTGAATTTCAAATAGAATCAATTTCAATACAATAGAAAAGAATAGAATAGAAAATAAAAAAAATAAAATATAAAAGAATAGAATAAACAATAGAAAAGAATATAACAATATAACTGTTTTCTGAAACTCGAATTGCGAATAGAATAAATTCGAATTGAATAGAAAAGAATACAGTGGAATATAATAGAAAAGAACAGAAATAAAAGAATAAATAGAAAAGAAGGGAGTAAAATAGAACAAAATAGAATGGAAAAAAAGAATAGAATAGAATAAAAAATAGAATTGAACCATCTTCTGAATCTCGAATTTCAAATGGAATAAATTAAGATTGAATAGAAAAGAATACAGTGGAATATAATAGAAAAGAAAAGAATAGAAAATAAAATAAAAGAATAGAATAGAGTAAAATAGAACAAAATAGGGAACGGAAAAAAAAGAATAGAATAGAATAAAATAGACTATAACCATCTTCTGAATCTCGAATTTCAAATGGAATAAATTTGAATACGATAGAAAAGAATAGAATAGAAAATCAAAAAATAAAATAGAAAAGAATAGAATAAACAATAGAAAAGAATATAACACTATAACTGTTTTCCGAAACTCGACTTGTGAATAGAATAAATTTGAATTGAATAGAAAAGAATACAGTAGAATATAACAGAAAAGAAAAGAATAGAACAGAAGATAAAAGAATAGAATAGAAAAAAACAAAAGAAAAGAATGGAACAAAAAAGTACAGCATGCTGCAATTTTTTGGCACTGCAAATGCACAGAAACGCACACAAATGTATATAAATTCACAAAAAATGCAATGCAGTGCACATAAAAGCCCAAAGAGGAAAGAAGCAACCTCAAAGGAAAGGCAAGCTTGGACAAAATACACTGCAAATCCATGTAAAAACGCTTGTCAATAGCACGTCACTGCGCATGTGCTGGCAAAAGGGTGGGCTTTAATGCCCACGTGCTGCACATATGCGTCACTGGGCAGCTGATAGTTCTGTGCAGAAAGTGTGCTGACTGCGCGCTCCCAGCACATAGACCGAGCTGACAAGGACAGCTCTTGGCTCCTACTAACTACCGGTAGCCTGTGGGACCGGCTTCCCATCATGTGACCACCAATCAGCCAATTACAGTGGTCACATGATCGTAGTAGCCTGTGGGACCGGCTTCCCATCATGTGACCACCAATCAGCCAATTACAGTGGTCACATGATCGCCAATCCTTCCCACCCTTTGGGCCTAGGGAACATACTAAAAGGGTCTAAATTGACTATTTACTGAACCATCAGGTGCGCTTACTGGGAGCGCTGTGTGAACTCTATGTAGCCTCATTTACACAAAATATACAGCTCTGTGTTTTGGCAGTGGGACAGGAACTTCCTGTTTAACTCCCAGAACACAATGACACTCAGCCGATCACAGGAAGCTTTGCATTCTATGAAATGAATACAAAGCTTCCTATGATTGGCTGAGGCGGAGATCATGTCAACATTTGCCTGCCTCCCCACCCTAGCCAATCAGAGGAAGCTTTGTATTCATTTTATAGAATGCAAAGATTCCTTTGAATTGCTGAGGAACGTTCAGCCTGACTTTTGTTTCGGGAGTTAAACAGGAAGTTCCTGTCCCACTGCCGAAAGCCAGCGCTGTATACTGTATGCAGTTGAGTTAATACATCGTGCCCGGCAAGACGCCCGCCTTTACACGCACATTAACTTTAATGGCATCCCAGTCTTAGTCCGTAGGGTTCAATATTGAGTTGGCCCACCCTTTACAGCTATAATAGCTTCAACTCTTCTGGGAAGGCTGTCCACAAGGTTTAGGAGTGTGTCTATGGGAATGTTTGACCATTCCTCCAGAAGCGCATTTGTGAGGTCAGGGACTGATGTTGGACGAGAAGGCCTGGCTCATAGTCTCCACTCTAATTCATCCCAAAAAGGTGTTCTATCGGGTTGAGGTCAGGCCAGTCAAGTTCCTCCACCCCAAACTTGTTCATCCATACTATATTGCCAATAGTATTGGGCCACCTCTCCAAATCATTTGGTGCAGGCCGGTCAAGTTCCTTCACCGCAATCTCGCTCATCCATGTCTTTATGGACCTTGCTTTGTGCACTGGTCCAAATCATTTGGTGGAGGGGGGATTATGGTGTGGGGGTTGTTTTTCAGGGCTTGGTCCCTTAGTTCCAGTGAAGTGAAATCTTAAGGCGTCAGCATACCAAGACATTTTGGACAATTTTATGCTCCCAACTATGTGGGAACAGTTTGGGGATGGCCCCTTCCTGTTCCAACATGACTGCGCACCAGTGCACAAAGTTAGGTTCATAAAGACATGGATGAGTGAGTTTAGGGTGGAGGAATGTGACTGGCCTGCACAGAATCCTGACCTCAACCCCACAGAAGACTTTTGGGATGAATTAGCGTGGAGACTGCGAGCCAGGCCTTCTCATCCAACATCAATGCCTGACCTCACAAATGCGCTTCTGGAAGAAAGGACAAACACTCCCATAGACACACTCCTAAACCTAAAGGGTGGGCCAACTCAATAATGAACCCTACAGGCTAAGACTGGGATGCCATTAGGGTTCATGTGCGTGTAAAGGTGGGCGTCCCAATACTTTTGAAAAAATAGTGCGATTTGTTTGAGCCAGCTTGGCCCATACAAACTATTTAAAGGGGCATTAAAAACGTGGAGTTAGGTTTTATTCCAATCACTGTACATTGTTTCCTATTTCTGAACCCTGATGAAGGGGTGAGTAGTGGCCCTCGAAATGCAACGGTAGTTTTCCCACGCAATTTTCCATTGGAATACATTTCTTTCTGGCCTAATGATTTGTGGCGTGGGGACTTCAGTCTCAGGTTGTTGTTGCCGTCTTTTGTCCCTGCTGGGTACATTCACCGTCTCTATTTGTCTTGACTGTTGTCAGGAAAAAAACTGATGGGGCTATCTAAAATTTTGAGATTTCCCTTACTTTTTTAGATGAGTGGTTGTCAACCTATGAGCTCTAGGGGGCCTCAAATGTGGACCCTGACATCACCAAAGGCCTGCACTGTGGCACATAACTCTTCAATATATTTAATGCTTGAGAGGACTGTCAGAAACTGCAGAACTAATAGAAATGAGGGTCAGAGAATGAGGACAGGATACATCGTTGGTTGGGGAGATGCTTCAGAAGACAATACGAAACTGGGAAGATGTTCCATGAGGCTAGTAGAGATCAATGCTATTACCCTAATCAATACAGACTGCTGAGGTCTGAGGGCCGCACATCATATACCAAAGAGCTCTTGGCCTGCAGGTTGGGCACCAGGGCTCTGGATAGATCTCCCCTTACTTCCTGTCGTGTCTAGACAGGAAATGAAGGGGGGGGGAACACTTTTTGGAGGGTTGTAATCACTGCCTACTCCATTCAAAAAAGATTTACTTTAACCACTTGACCTCCAGAAGATTTACCCGCCTTCATGACCAGGCCATTTTTTGTGATACGGCACTGCGTTATTTTAACTGACAATTGCACAGCCATGCAACACTGTGCCCAAATAAAATTTATGTCCTTTTGTTGCCACTGATCACCAATGTAAGGAACATTCTTTACACTGATCACCAATGTAAGGAGCATTCTTCTCACTGATCACCAATGTAAGGAACATTCTTTACACTGATCACCAATGTAAGGAACATTCTTCCCACTGATCACCAATGTAAGGAACATTCTTCCCACTGATCACCAATGTAAGGAGCATTCTTCTCACTGATCACCAATGTAAGGAGCATTCTTCCCACTGATCACCAATGTATGGAACATTCTTCTCACTGATCACCAATGTAAGGAGCATTCTTCTCACTGATCACCAATGTAAGGAACATTCTTCTCACTGATCACCAATGTAAGGAGCATTCTTCTCACTGATCACCAATGTAAGGAACATTCTTCTCACTGATCACCAATGTAAGGAGCATTCTTCTCACTGATCACCAATGTAAGGAACATTCTTCTCACTGATCACCAATGTAAGGAGCATTCTTCTCACTGATCACCAATGTAAGGAGCATTCTTCTCACTGATCACCAATGTAAGGAGCATTCTTCTCACTGATCACCAATGTAAGGAGCATTCTTCTCACTGATCACCAATGTAAGGAACATTCTTCTCACTGATCACCAATGTAAGGAGCATTCTTCTCACTGATCACCAATGTAAGGAGCATTCTTCTCACTGATCACCAATGTAAGGAACATTCTTCTCACTGATCACCAATGTAAGGAACATTCTTCTCACTGATCACCAATGTAAGGAGCATTCTTCTCACTGATCACCAATGTAAGGAGCATTCTTCTCACTGATCACCAATGTAAGGAACATTCTTCCCACTGACCACCAATGTAAGGAACATTCTTCCCACTGATCACCAATGTAAGGAACATTCTTCTCACTGATCACCAATGTAAGGAACATTCTTCTCACTGATCACCAATGTAAGGGACATTCTTCTCACTGATCACCAATGTAAGGAGCATTCTTCTCACTGATCACCAATGTAAGGAACATTCTTCTCACTGATCACCAATGTAAGGAACATTCTTCTCACTGATCACCAATGTAAGGAGCATTCTTCTCACTGATCACCAATGTAAGGAGCATTCTTCTCACTGATCACTAATGTAAGGAGAATACTTTACACTGATCACCAATGTAAGGAACATTCTTCTCACTGATCACCAATGTAAGGAGCATTCTTCTCACTGATCACTAATGTAAGGAGAATACTTTACACTGATCACCAATGTAAGGAACATTCTTCCCACTGACCACCAATGTAAGGAGAATTCTTTCCACTGATCACCAATGTAAGGAGAATTCTTTCCACTGACCACCAATGTAAGCGGCATTCTTCCCACTGACCACAAATTTAAGGGGCATTTTTCCAATTTAATTTAAAACCAATTTAAGGGTTCCCCAAGGAAACAAACTAGATTTGTTCTCTAATAGTGTGTATAACGAGCCTGTTCAGCAGTGTTTGTCTATCTCACAGTTTTTCAAGCTATAATTCCCCCACAGCTAGGTGTTTTTATGTCCATTAATGTTAGGTAATCACTGCCATCATCTAAAACAGCCATTCTCAACAAGAGTTCTGAGTAAGCCTTGGGTAACTCCAGAGGTTGATGGGGGTTCCTTGAGCTGTGGCGGACTGACCTCCCATTTGATGGGGGTCTCCATAGTTCCAGGGCCAACTTCACTTCACAGAGCCAGCGGCATGACACCAATGATCCTGTCTAGAGGGTGGATATTCTGACCACCAATGTAAGGAGCATTCTTCCCACGACCACCAATGTAAGGAGCATTCTTCCCACGACCACCAATGTAAGGAGCATTCTTCCCACTGATCACCAATGTAAGGGACATTCTTCTCACTGATCACCAATGTAAGGAGCATTCTTGCGCCTGACCACCAATGTAAGGAGCATTCTTCCCACGACCACCAATGTAAGGAGAATTCTTCCCCCTGACCACCAATGTAAGAATTTTTTTTACCACTGACCACCAATGTAATGGGCATCCTTCCCACTGACCACCAATGTAAGGGGCATCCTTCTCACTAACCACCAATGTAAGCAACATTCTTCCAACTGACCACCAATGTAGGGAGCATCCTTCCCACTGACCTCCAATGTAAGGGGCATTCTTCCCACTGATCACCAATGTAAGGGGCATTCTTCCCACTGACCACCAATGTAAGGGGCATTCTTCCCACTGACCACCAATGTAAGGAACATTCTTCCCACTGACCACCAATGTAAGAAGAATTCTTCCCACTGACCACCAATGTAAGGAGCATTCTTCCCACTGACCTCCAATGTAAGGAACATTCTTCCCACTGACCACCAATGTAAGAAGCATTCTTCCCACTGATCACCAATGTAAGGGGCATTCTTCCCACTGACCACCAATGTAAGGATCATCCTTCCCACTGACCACCAATGTAAGAAACATTCTTCCCACTGACCTCCAATGTAAGGGGCATTCTTCCCACTGACCTCCAATGTAAGGAACATTCTTCCCACTGACCTCCAATGTAAGGAACATTCTTCCCACTGACCTCCAATGTAAGGAACATTCTATCCACTGACCTGCAATGTAAGGAACATTCTTCCCACTGACCACCAATGTAAGAAGCATTCTTCCCACTGACCACCAATGTAAGGATCATTCTTCTCACTGATCACCAATGTAAGGAACATTCTTCCCACTGATCACCAATGTAAGGAGCATTCTTCCCACTCACCACCAATGTAAGGAGCATTCTTCCCACTGACCACCAATGTAAGGAACATTCTTCCCACTGATCACCAATGTAAGGAACATTCTTCTCACTGATCACCAATGTAAGGAACATTCTTCTCACTGATCGCCAATGTAAGGAACATTCTTCCCACTGATCACCAATGTAAGGAACATTCTTCCCACTGGCCACAAATTTAAGGGGCATTTTTTCCAATTTAATTTCAAACCAATTTAAGGGTTCCCCAAGGAAATTGTTTCAAAGGTACATCTGGGACAAAAAAAGGGTGATAATGGCTGATCTATAACATGTACACACGACTCTGATAGTATGTTATTGTGGGCAGGTTGAACCTGCAAGAAAAGAAGAATGCTTGTATGTAAATATAAAAACATGTTTTATTGCATAATCCATCAATCTATGTACAATGTAGATATCTGTGACGGTAACAGTAGAACATACTGATTCCATTGAGCCACGTCAGGTTATTATTGTAAAAATGTTAAGTCCTGAAAAGTCTTTAATATTGCAGTGGAAAGTCCACAGTCCTTAGTCATTTTCCCAGATTTAAAAGTGTCATGCGTGAACATTTTTTTTTTTTTTTTTTCGAGAGGCTCTTTGTCAGCCCATGTCTGGCATGGAGACACACGATAGCAGAGAAAATTCAAGAAACAGAATCTACTCTAGACATTTATAAAAAAAAAAAGACCTGAAAGACACATAGATGAACATTGTCCATGATACATGTAGCATATTTCAAGCCCTCAGTGAGACTTATGGCAACCGCTAAACCAACGCCGAACAGTGTAGACCTACACTTCCTTGCCCTTTAAATTTGTGGTAGGGCGCCAGCAAACCCACCACTAGCACTTAAAAGGACAAATGCTCAACCCAACTGAACGACAGGTTCACATTGAAAAGTGATGAGGTGCATAATCAAGCTCTTCCGTGTTTGTGAAACTCAATGAAGCAACGACTCTTCACCAGTCTCTTGTTCCCCCAAAGGTTACCCATTCTCTGTTTTTCAAACATGGTTCATGGTGTAGCAAAAACAAAAAAACAGAGACGTTACCTCTGGCCCGGCTTTGTACTCCATTGGTTAAGCCAATCCTGTCTTAAAGCGGTCCATGGTCTTTCTTCAGAAACTGCTCTTGGCTCTTTTGCGTTAAAAAAAAAAAAAAAAGAAAAAAAAAAAAAAAAAGCCTGACGTCGAGAAAGGCAGCTTTCCACAGCGGAGGAGCACGCTCTTGATTGGCACTCTTTTTCTCGGGAAGAGTCCATGAGGTTTGGCTTCGCTCACCGACGGAGAAAAGACTTTTGTGAGGAAGCCTTTGCTCTAGCCCTGGTACCGACTCAAGGATGCCAGCTTTTTTTTTTAGGCTAGTCAACGACCCTCCAAGGCCAAGGTGACACTTTAAAGAGGGAGGAGGAAAAAAAAATGACATTTTTTTTCTCGCTTTTTATCGTAGAAGACAATTAGGAAAGAGTTCAGTGGCTCTGCCCACTCCACAGACAGAGCCACTTAAACTGCAGATCCTGCTGAGCGTGGTTGGGATGGATGCAGGTACTCTAGGTTTGACACTCCCGTCAGTTCGTCAGAAGGTAGCCGAGACTGGAACCTCTGCATTTGTTCTGGGCTGGCCAGGTTCTTTAGCAGGCAGTTCTCTCTTTCCAGCTGAGAGTTTTTCTCCACCAGCTCTTTGATCTGCTCCTTTAGAACCTCCACCTCTTCTCGCACTGCGTACATTAGATGGTTCTTGACCAAGTCCTAAGAGAACAAATTAAAAAAGACATTAGTGAACAATGCAATTGTCAAATTGATATACTAATATGGCCAAACAGAGATCGGTAACCTTTTAAAAAGTTCCTACATAGACTAAAACATTCAAAAACGTCTACCAACAAGTGCTACATTGGAGTTACACAACCTAAAGTGAACCTTGCAGTCTGATGCAACTAAGCCCTATAGCATGGGTGCTCAACCTGTGGCCCTCCAGCCTTAGAGGAACCAAAAGTCCCATGAGGCATTGCAAGTCGTTGAAAGTTACAAGCATGACTCCCATAGGCAGAGGCATGATGGGACTTGTAGTTCTGTAACAGCTGGAGAGCCACAGGTTGAGCACCCATGCATGGAAGCCCCCAGCCCTAAATCCTACATTGCAAGGCCTAAACACAGGGCAGACTTTCTCAACCTTTTCAACATCAAGGAGCCCTTGAAATAACTTTCTGGTCTTAGGGAACCCCTGCTAGAACTGACAATATCTACAAGTCATGATAAATTATTGTGATGGTCAGTGGGAAGAATGATCCTTACACTTGCAGTCATTGGGAAGAATTCCCCCCTTACAGATAGTTAAAAAGATCAATGGTGTCAATGTGAACTTATCTGAGGGGCTCAGGGTTTTTCAACTAGGGTTCCTCCAGAGGTTGCTAGGGGTTCCTTGAGCAATGATCCACCTCTGGAGGAACCCTAGGGTTCCATGGAAGCTTGATTTAGAAACCCTGATCTAGGCGAAGGAAAAGGAACCCCTAGAAATCTCTGGAGGAACCGCAGGATGCCATGGAAGCTTGGTTTAGAAACCCTGATCTAGGCGAAGGTAAAGCAACCCCTATCAACCTCTGGAGGAACTCTAGGGTTCCATGGAAGCTTGGTTTAGAAACCCTGATCTAGGCGAAAGGTAAAGGAACCCCTATCAACCTCTGGAGGAACATTAGGGTTCCTTGGATCCTTGGTTAAGAAACCCTTATCTAGGCGAACGTAAAGGAACCCCCTATCAACCTCTGGAGAAACCATTGGGTTCCACGGAATCTTTGTTGAGAAATGCCGATCTAGGCAAAGGTAAATGAACCCCTATCAACTTCTGGAAGAACCCTAGGGTTCCATAGAACCTTGGTTGAGAAACCCCGATCTAGGTGAATTGAAAGGAACCCCTATCAACCTCTGGAGGAACCCTGGTTGAGAAACCCTGATCTATGTGAAGGTGCTCTCATGGGTTCCTGAGAAAGCTGAGGATGCCATATTTCAGGAGCGTTTGTTCCTGCACGGGTGCTGGGGAATAAATTATGCACCTTTGTTTTCTTAGAAATTGAGATTTAGGATCAGGGGGTGGAGGGCTAATATACAGGGCGTAGTTGCTGCAAAATGCCGAAAATAACCTCTCACCTAGGCAAAGGTGAAGTCACTCAGGGCTCTCATGGGTTCCTGAGAAAGGTGAGGATGCCAAATCTCAGGAGAGTTTGCTCTTAGACCGTCACTGGGGACCAAGGTAAATATTGTTTTTTTTCTTCTTAGGTCTTGAGATTTAGGATCAGGTGATGGAGGGCTAATATAAATGGGCTTAGTTGCTGCAAAATGTCAAAATAAAACCCACCTAGGCAAAGGTGAAGTCACTCAGCGCTCTTATTGGCTACTGAGAAAGCTGAGGATACCATAACTGCTCAAGGAACCCCTAGCAACCTCTTGAGGAACCCTAGTTGAGGAACCCGGATTAGGCAAAGGTGAAGTCACTTAGTGCTTTCATGGGTTCCTGAGAAAGCTGAGGAAACCAAAACTCGCAAGGAGCCCCTAGAAGACCTCTGGAGTAATACTGGTTGAGAAACCCTGATCTAGGCGAAGGTGAAGTCAGTGCTTTCCTGGGTTTGTGAGAAAGCTGAGGATGCCAAATCCCAGGAAAGTTTGCTGCTGCACAGATGCTGGGGACTAAATTATGTATTTTTGTTTTCTTATGCCCTGTACACACGATAGGATTTTCCGACAACAAAACCGTGGATTTTTTTTCCGACGGATGTTGGCTCAAACTTGTCTTGCATACACACGGTCACGCAAATGTTGTCGGAAATTCCAAACGTCAAGAACGCGATGACGTACAACACGTACGACGAGCCGAGAAAAATGAAGTTCAATAGCCAGTGTGGCTCTTCTGCTTGATTCCGAGCATGTGTGGAATTTTGTGCGTCGGACTTATGTACATACGCTCGGAATTTCCGACAAGTTTTGTTGTCTGAAAATTTGAGAACCTCGTTGGCAGAAATTCCGACAACAAATGTTCTTATGGAGCATACACACGGTCGGACTTTCCGACAACAAGCTCACGTCCAACATTTGTTGTCGGAAAATCCTATCGCATGTACAGGGCATTAGAATTTGAGATTTAGGATCAGGGGGTGGAGGGCTAATCTATAGGGCTTAGTTGCTGGAGAATGCAAGGTCTGCTGTAATATAACACCAATTATAGAATAGATGAATATTACAATAATCAGCTTTAATCATATATTAAAACATCTATAAGTTAAACCAATAATACGATGTCCAGACTGGGGATAAAAGTAATAGTTGATATTTGACTGAATATTCCTAAAAGACCTTTAATATTCTAAGGTTGGGGCATATAAATGTTAAAGGGTTGTGTCTCTCTCTTATATGACACTTAACCTGTATTGAGACGTTGCTGATATTTTCTCATGTACCGATTTGTTGGATACTAATTTGTATAAATAAAGAATTTGAAAAAAAAAACAAAAAAAAACTTAAGGGTTAAAAGGAACTTAAAAAAAAGGACTTATTTGTTCAATGTATAAAAGTCTGCTCAGTTTCCCTCCCAAGGAATGGGATTTCCCATAGGCCTGGCGGTCCGCAGTTCACACTGCAGTCTCGTGCTGTCCAATGAGATTTCAGGACCTCGGTGGTAAAAAAAAAAAATCTGCTCAGCAACAAGCTTTGCCACAGGATGCAGCCTTTTGGGAAAAACAAGGAGACCTTCACTGGAAATGTTCCTTGGCGTGCCAGCTCTGCATCCGATATATTTGCTTGTGTGCAGATTCTACAGTACAGTAAAATACACAAACTGCCTCTGGGTTCAAACATCATGGGACTGCTCTATAATAAAAAAATAAGACACATTTCTACAATCTGGACACTCGCGGTGAAGGAACATCATCTTTGTGGGAGTATTAGTTTGCAAAAGGTGCTTTTTTAAAAAAAAATGATTTCTATTTTTTTAACGTGTCCTCCAGGTGGGCTTTTTTTTATTTTTTAACGTGTCCTCCAGGTGGGCTTTTTTTTATTTTTTAACGTGTCCTCCAGGTGGGCTTTTTTTAAATTTTTTTAACGTGTCCTCCAGGGGGGCTTTTTTTAATTTTTTTAACATGTCCTCCAGGTGGGCTTTTTTAAATTTTTTTAACGTGTCCTCCAGGTGGGCTTTTTTAAATTTTTTTAATGTGTTCTCCAGGTGGGCTTTTTTAAATTTTTTTAATGTGTCCTCCAGGTGGGCTTTTTTAAAAAATGTTAACGTGTTCTCCAGGTGGGCTTTTTTTTTTTTTTTTTTTTTACGTGTCCTCCAGGTGGGCTTTACTGTAATTTAAAAAAAATATGGTTTGCATTCTGCATATTATTTATTTGCAAACCATATTTAAAAACAGTTGATGCATGGGCATATACTGAGATAATACTCACCATGGCTTGCTCAATTTTGTTATCAATCGCTACCACGCTTGCTCCTGAAGCACTGTAAAAAAAAAAAAAAAAGATTATTTTACTAATGCAATTTTAATTTTAATTTCCAAACATCATAGCCATGCAAAAAAAAAAAAAAAAATATTGCATGAATCTCACTAGTTATATAACAGGATGACTATAGCATTCTTCTGGCAAGAGAATGCAGTGCATATCCCCCAGAGGGGGTTTTGAACCTGACAGCACAGACAAAGCAGCAGCCGTCTCATGCAAACCTCCAAGAAGGAGGAGGAAGCGTCTAGCTGTTCCAGTCCAAACCAGGAAAATCCTGATCTAACCGACCAGCCGTGGGTTTTTTTTCTTTCTTTTTTTTTTTTTTTTTTAAGGCATTGTAACAAAGCTCGGGGCATGTCGGCGTTATCAGTAAACAGGTTATTTGTGATGTAACCTTGGGACCCAAAGAAAAAAAATAAATAAATACTGCGATTTATGCTGCTTATTTTACATGGCGATAACACAACAATTAAATATTCTAACATCAATACATATAGATCCTGCATAATAATAATAAAATACTAGTGATAATAATATTACTAATAAAATAATACTAATACATAAAAAAAAAAATAATATTATTCACTGCAATGCAACAGATGCATAAATTTTTAGCATTTAGTTAAAAATTTGCAGCGTTTGTTAAATGATTTTTGGATCACTGCAAACCGCTAAAGACATACTTTATAAAAAAAATGTTAAAAAATTGACTGCAATTTGACGGCTATATAAAAATTATTATTTTTTTGTTCCCCTGTGCGCAAGACAGGTGCCCTATTTCATGCAGCGACACTATGAAGGTAAAATTATCAGACGCTCAGCCCCAATGTACATAAAAAAAAAAAAAAAAGTTATATAAAAAACATTTACCTGTTATCCAGTTTAACGGAGACGGTGTCGGCCCCCAGAAGGGAGGAGAAAAACGAGATGGAAAAATTGTGCAGCTCGTAGACTGCCACCTCCATGGGGTATTTACACATTCCTGTACTCATCTTTGCAGGAACAAAAAATATCTCGGCTTCCACAAGCTACAAATGTAAAGCTCCGGTCGCTGGGGTGTGATCTAACTGTACGGTAGGGTAGAGGGTGTTTGAATGAACTATGTTAAGACAAGTTTCTTTGACTTCTATTGCTGATGCAACCAAGGCACAGACTGACTGCTATTTCAGAGCTGCCGGTCCTTATATAGCTGTGGTTGGTGACATCATATGGTGTCACCCTCCCATGCAAATAAGCTGCTGACGTAACGCGCACCCCCCCCCCCCCCCCCACTCCTTCCTTCACTCCAAAACAGAGAACTAATAAACAGCCTTGGTTCACTGCAGCACACTGACATATATTTGCAAAATAAGTCCAAGCCGTCTGCGCAGACAACATGGATTGTTCTATTCTGAACCTGTAACTAAATAAAAAAAAACAGACCTGAACCTACATGTGATAAAAGGATGTTGTTTTGTGGCAATTATGTAACTTTCACTGATATCTCCCCCCTCCATTGCATTTTTTTTGCAAGTTTGCACTGAAATAAATCGTGCAATCCAAGAACTAAGATCTAAGAACCAAAGATCCGAGATCTAAGAACCAAGAGGAAGACCTCTTGGATTTCACTCCCAAAATTAGCATCCATGTAAAAAATAAATTACATTAGCATGAAAATGTCAAATGTGTATGTACAGTATATGTTTTTGTACTTCATGTGTATGTATGTATATGTGTGTGTATGTATGTATATATATATATATATATATATAGATAGATAGATAGATAGATAGATAGATAGATAGATAGATAGATAGATAGATAGATAGATAGATGTATATATGTATATGCATGTTTATACAGTATGTGTATATATATATATCTATATATAGATATATGTATAAATGTGCATATATGTATGAATGTATATACAAGTATGTACCGTATATACTCGAGTATAAGCCGAGACATTTTTTTGTGCTGAAAATGCCCCCCTCGGCTTATACTCGAGTCAAGCACTTTTCTGCAGCAGAGAATAACATTTTTCCGAAACCGACTTTGGGGCCCCGTATCTCGGGGCCCCATGGTGCTAGGTCCCCCAGCTTTGGATATGTTGTAGAGCTAGTTCCACTGGGTTTGCACCCCAATCTTGGGGTTCCTAGCACCAAGTGGCCCACGAGATACAGGGCCCCAAAGTCGGTTCGGAAAATGTAATTCTCTGCTGCAGAAAAGTGCTTGACATTTTCCGAAACCAAATTTGGGGCCCCGTATCTCGGGGCCACTTGGTGCTAGGACCCCCAGCCTACCACAAAGCCCCCCCAACCCCCACTTTGCCCACCAGCGACCCAGAGTTCCCCACAGTGCCCCCCTCACATCCCTCGAGACACCTTCAGAGTACCTAATACTGTTTCTTTCCCCATGACACCCATACCCTGGCATTTCTTCCTCCTACTGTCCACTAACACTGGGGCGTCCTTCCTCCCATTCATCACCATGGGGGCCATTTCTTCCCCACTACTGACCACCAATGCAGGTGCATTTTATTTCTCCTACTGACCACAGACCCCAAGGCATGTTTTCCCCCCTGTGACCACCTACATCAGGGCATTATTTCCTCCTACTGACCACCAAGGGGGCAGTTTTTCTTTCCTCCCGCTAGCCAATAGGCTTTTTTTCCACCAACTGACCATTACTTTTTGGTCTTATGTCTTTCTTTAAAGTGGTTCTAAAGAATGCATTAGGTCCTCTCTTAGACTTACCTGAGCCCAATCTCCCCCCAGCCCTCACCTATAGTTACCTGAGCCCAATCTCCCCCCAGCCCCCGCCTATAGTTACCTGAGCCCAATCTCCCCCCAGCCCCCACCTATACTTACCTGAGCCCAATCTCCCCCCCAGCCCCCACCTATACTTACCTGAGCCCAATCTCCCCCCAGCCCCCGCCTATACTTACCTGAGCCTAATCTCCCCCCAGCCCCCGCCTATACTTACCTGAGCCCAATCTTCCCCCAGCCCCCACCTATACTTACCTGAGCCCAATCTCCCCCCCAGCCCCCACCTATACTTACCTGAGCCCAATCTCCCCCCAGCCCCCGCCTATACTTACCTGAGCCTAATCTTCCCCTAGCCCCCGCCTATACTTACCTGAGCCCAATCTCCCCCCCAGCCCCCACCTATACTTACCTGAGCCCAATCTCCCCCCAGCCCCCGCCTATACTTACCTGAGCCCAATCTCCCCCCAGCCCCCGCCTATACTTACCTGAGCCTAATCTTCCCCCAGCCCCCGCCTATACTTACCTGAGCCTAATCTCCCCCCAGCCCCCGCCTATACTTACCTGAGCCCAATCTCCCCCCAGCCCCCGCCTATACTTACCTGAGCCCAATCTCCCCCCAGCCCCCGCCTATACTTACCTGAGCCTAATCTCCCCCCAGCCCCCACCTATACTTACCTGAGCCCAATCTCCCCCCAGCCCCCGCCTATACTTACCTGAGCCTAATCTTCCCCCAGCCCCCGCCTATACTTACCTGAGCCTAATCTCCCCCCAGCCCCCACCTATACTTACCTGAGCCTAATCTCCCCCCAGCCCCCACCTATACTTACCTGAGCCTAATCTTCCCCCAGCCCCCGCCTATACTTACCTGAGCCTAATCTCCCCCCAGCCCCCACCTAAACTTACCTGAGCCTAATCTCCCCCCAGCTCCCTCTTACACTTACCTGAGCCTAATCTCCCCCAGCCCCCACCTATACTTACCTGAGCCTAATCTCCCCCCAGCCCCCACCTATACTTACCTGAGCCCAATCTCCCCCCAGCCCCCACCTATACTTACCTGAGCCTAATCTCCCCCCAGCTCCCTCTTACACTTACCTGAGCCTAATCTCCCCCAGCCCCCACCTATACTTACCTGAGCCCAATCTCCCCCCAGCTCCCACCTATATTTACCTGAGCCTAATCTCACCCCAGGCCCCTTATATTCTTACCTGAGCCTAATCTCCCCCCAGCCCCCTTATATACTTACCTGTGCCCCATCTCGATCCAAAAATATGCAAGAGGGCAGCAGCTTTCTCGGCTCTCTCCCCCCATAGGCTCAAGGGCAGCAGAGGGTGCCACTGGCTCCTGCTGCTGTCAATCACAGCCAGTGAAGAGGGAGCCGGAGGCGGGGCTGAGCCACACTTTATATGCCTATGGACACACATACACACAGTTGATCTGGGAGCAAGCACGCTTGAGTGTCACCATAGCAAGCGTCTTGCTATGGTGAGCACTCGGTGTGGGGGTGGAAAGAAGCGCCGGCAGGGGACCCCAGAAGAGGAGCCAGTGAGGAGGGAGTGGGGCACGGGGTCGAGCAGTGCTCTATGGGGCTGGTTTACTAAAGGCAAACAGACTGTGCACTTTAAGTGCAGGTGCACTCTGCAAGAGCAGTCACTCCAGAGCTTAGTAAATAAGGGGGAAGCTCTGCTGACACCATCCAATCATATGCAAGCAAAAATGCTGGTTTTTTTAATTTTCTTTGCATGTGATTGGGTATTCTTTGCGAAGTGAAGCTTTACCTCATTTACTAAGCTCTGGAGCAACTTTGCAAAAGTGCACAGTCTATTTGCCAGTTTATTTTCCCATAAATCACAGCTGGACCCCGTGCTCCACTCCTTCCTCTTCTGGGGCTTGCTATGAGGACACTCAAGCGGGCACCTTTGTGTATGGACAGAAAAGGCTCAGGAGTGAGCCCGCACAGGTGCCCCCTATAGCAAGCAGCTTGCTATGGTGGACACTCAGGGGGGGGGGGGGGGGGGGGGTCCAGGAGCGACCCCAGAGGAGGAGGTTTGGAGCTGCTCTGTGCAAAACCACAGAGCAGGTAAATATAACATGTTTGTTATTAAATGAAGTCACTTTAAGAATATGAACTATGAGCGCTGGGGTCTGCATCATGAATACATGCTGCTGGGGGGGGGGGGGGGGGGGCATTACAAATCTTGCTTTTGGGGCCCTGTGATTGCTACTTATGCCCCTAGTAGCAGGGTAACGAAAACCTTTTAGTATGGTTGAGCAACAACAAGTTACGACCTTATCTATCTGATACGAATATGTTTACATACTGCAGGAACATTGTGCAAATCTATTTTTGTAACGATGTAAGCATTGATGATATATATATATATGTATATATATATATATATATATATATATATATATATATATATATATATATATGATGATACAAATGTTTCAGTACCGGCGTCCACACATGATCTCACTGAGTGACATATGGCTCTTGTAGAAATGCTGATCCTGCATTACTCCCTACACCCAGACTGTACACACACACATTGTGAGAGGGAAGTCCTTCCCAGCCGGTTCAGCATTCCTAGATGTCCATCCACACCTCCCGAATCCCTGGCTCCCCCTGCTGGCCTCTCCGCTCCTCCACACAAACCCCCCCCCCCCCCAAAAAAAACCAAAACACCAAAGTCGTGTTTACACTCGTTCAGAAGACAGAACACTGTGTTCCTCCTGTGATAGGATATAGCCAAAACAATACCGAAGGCAAAGTGCTTTGTGGTTTCTTCAGCAAACCAGATACATTTTGTTTGCGCGCCAGAGCTGTTTGCAAGGTGCGGTCTTCCCTAACGTGACCTCATTTTTCGAAGTATGACTCAATATTATCCAAGGATTAGGTAAACTTTGTCACGGCAAGCACTTTCTCATTTATTATTAACAAATTTTCCATAGAGATGTTTTTGGCTATCTGCACAGCAGCAGATGCAGAGAGGAGCAGAGGGAACAGCATGTCCTCTTCTCCTCTACAAGGTCTTCTGCTCCTAGGGCTGAGAAGTGCAAATATGGGTTATATACGGACTATGGGACAATAAGAAGTTCCTGGTCTTGTGAGGATTATCTGAACCTTCTCAGACCTTTAAATGTTTTTTTTTTTTTGATGCTCTGGAATTTTTATTAACGTGTTCTCAAAAACACAGGACGTTGCTGGTTGGGTCACTATTCAGGGACGTAACTGCAGATCTTGTAGCCCCCCACCCCCATTGCAAAATTTTGATGGAGCTCCTCTGGAGACCTCCCTACTACCAATGGTGGCGATTTACTAAAACCGGAGAGTGCAAAATCTGGTGCAGCTGTGCATGGCAGCCAATCAGCTTCCAGGTTGCATTGTCAAAGCTTAAAGTGGTTATAAAGCCTCAAGGTTTGCATTCTATGCATTAAGGTGGAAAAACCTTCTGTGCTGCAGCAGCCCCCCCCAGACCAGTGGCGGCTGGTGCTCCATTTATTTATTTTTTGGTGGCAGCAAACAAATATTAATTCACTATTGTCACACAACTGGGTGGGCTCAGGATGCAGTGCTCTGCACCCCCCGAGCCCACCCTTTTTTGAAGCCCTTCCCAGGAAACAGACCATCGATCTGTCTGTTCTCCCCTCAGAGAACCTGGAAACTGTGTTTACACACACACACACACATTCCGGTTCTCGGTGGGCCCCGTGCGATCGCGGGAGCCTGGCGGTGATCGCAAACTGCCGGGCACTCGCTTCGGCTTCGTAGGCGAGCAGGGGGGCGCGCGCACGTGCCCCCCCTAGTGGCCACCTATGTTACCGACGTAACATGACGGCGATTCGCGCGGCCGAGCCATGTTGCCTCAGTACAAACTATGGAGGCTGGTCGGCAAGCGTTTAAAGTGTATCAGGGCCAGTTCACACCACATGCAGTCCAATGCGTTTTTTTTTTCTGCATCAAAAACACACCAGTGCTTGCAATTCCAGTGCTTTCCAGTTCCAGAAAAAAAGTAGAACAAGCTGCATTTACAGCAAAAACGCACTAAAACACACAGGAATGCACCTAAACGCACTGGAACACACATGTCCTTCTTTAAGGTTAAGAAAAGAGGGGGAAAAATGCACTGGACTGCATCAACTAGGTGGGCTCAGGGTGCAGTGCTCTGCGAAAAATGCACTGGACTGCGTCAAAAACGCAGCAAATACGCACTGGAACGCGACAAAAACGTGCATGCAGAAAAGCATCTGGACTGTGTCTCTATGGTGTGAACCGGCCCTAAAATTGACCTTAAACATTTTCATTTGAGGATTAACACAGTAGGGCTTGCCTTATATTCTTAGGGCAGCACAGTGGTGTAGTGGGTAGCACTTTTGCCTAGCAGTAAGAAGGGTTGCCGGTTCGAATACCAACCACGGCACTACCTGCCTGGAGTTTGCATGTCCTCCCTGTGCCTGCGTGGGTTTCCTCCCACACTCCAAAGACATGCTGGTAGGTTAATTGGCTTTTGTCTAAATTAGCCCTAGTATATGAATGTGAGTTAGGCAGGGGCGGACTGACCATTCGGCCACTCGGGCACTGCCCGGGGGCCCCATTAGGGTTGCCAGCCTCAGTAAAACCAGGGACAGTATGTAAAAATCTGTGTTTTTATTACATCTGTCTCTGAAATGTCCCTTAGCGACATCCTTTTGGTCTAAAAATCCCGAGATTATAGCTGCCCCACCTCTCCAGCACCTTCTCAGCCAATAGAAACATGTATGTGTATACTGTGTGATTGTATACTGTGTCTGTGTGTGTGTGTATACTGTGTGGCCCCATAATCTCTGATTGCCTGGGGGCCCCATAATCTCCTATTGCTCGGGGGCCCCATGAGTTGTCAGGCCGCCCCTGGAGTTAGGGACCTTACATTGTGGGCTCCTTGAGGGTAGGGACTGATGTGAATGTACAATGTATATGTAAAGCGCTGCGTAAATTGACAGCGCTATATAAGTACCTGAAATAAAAACGATACCACACCAAGCAATGGCACGGACCTATGCTAGAGTGGTCCATTTGCATCCCTGAATTTGCTGCTTGGAGATACAGGACACACAGCATTCTTGTATTTCTCATAGGTCACCTTTGCCACCCTGCTCTCCACCAAGTCTTGCTTTGCTGACTGACAGCGGCAATGAGCCTTGCTGTCAACCTGACCTTGCTGTGTGTGTGACGCCATTTGGATGCTCTACTTGCCCCCTGCAATGAGAAAGAGGGACTAAAAAGGACGGCTTTGTCGTCACATTTGATTTCAGTATTTGCCCATTTCAGCAATGCCGCGTACACACGAGCGGACTTTCCGGCAGACTTGGTCCGGCGGACCGGACTCCGTCGGACAATTCAATCGTGTGTGGGCTCCAGCGGACTTTTTTTTTTTCCCCAAAAGTCCGACTGACCTAGAAAAAAAACATGTTTCAAATCTTTCCGACGGACTCGAGTCCGGTCGAAAAATCCGCTCGTCTGTATGCTAGTCCGACGGACTAAAACCGACACTAGGGCAGCTATTGGCTACTGGCTATCAACTTCCTTATTTTAGTCCGGTCGTACGTCATCACGTACGAATCTGTCGGACTTTGGTTGATCATGTGTAGGCAAGTCCGTTCGTTCGAAAGTCAGTCGGAAAGTCCGTTGGAAAGTCCATCGGACCAGTCCGGTCGGAAAGTCCGCCCGTGTGTGTACGCGGAAATAGATTCAGTAGAAGTCCAAGGAGCAGGCCCAGAATTTAGCAGATTTACAGCCACTGTGCTCACCTTCCTTTAGGCAGGCATACAGCACTGCAGTAGTGGCCAGATTATGTGCGTCACTTTACAAAATGTGCTGCAGACACACGTTCGTCCAGCTTGGTGAGATTCTGTTCATGGCCTGTGAATGCCTATGGGTGCTCAACCTGTGACCCTCCACCTGTTGCAGAACTACAAGTCCTATGAGGAATTGCAAAGCTAACAGTTACAAGAAAAGGCTGAGGCATGATGGGACTTGTAGTTCTGCAACAGTTGGAGGGCCACAGGTTGAGCACCCATGGCCTAGTACCCGGGGTCTCCAAACTATGGCCCTCTGGTTGTTCAGGAACTACAATTCCCATCATGCCGTGTCATGTCTGTGAATGTCAGAGTTTTACAATGCCTCGTGGGATGTGTAGTTCCGCAACAGCCGTAGTTTGGAGATCCCTGCGCCTCTAGACTAATATCACTAGTGGCATTATCAGGTTTGGTCTGGGGGATGTGGTTTGTAAATACCTAATAGGGTCTCTGTTATCGGGTATATAAAGTGGAATCTTGGAGATCAAAAGCTCTGGTGCCACAAAACACATTGAGGGGGTCTATTTCTTGTTTTTGCCAAATATTTTGCTGATGAATCCTAATGCTGATGATGTAAATAGAACAGGGAACTACTGAGCTCCACGATGATCATGAAACTCTGCATTGTCTTCATCTGCCCTCTGCTGGCGGAAACTGGAAAAATATTTGCGTTTGCTTAGAGAAGGGTCAAAGGTATAATAATAACAAAGAATTCAATGTAAACTGCTTTTAGTATTTCAAATCAGGGCTTGAAAAATTTCTTTTAGAGTCTAAGCAGCCAGCTAAAAAAAAGTTAGGAGCCAGTTTGTTAAATTGCACAAAACTGCATGTCCGTGGCGTCGGGGCAATAAGAATCGCTCACGCCTGGTGCCAAACGGAAAAACACCAAGAGAAAAAAAAATTGTTATGAGATTTTGCAAAGAAGTCATTTTTCTTCTTCACTGAGGAGCACTGATAGGCTGCACTAATGGGCACTGATGAGGCAGCAGCAATGGGATGAGGTGGTACTAATAGGCGGCACTAATAAGGCTGCACTAATGGGTGCTAATGAGGAGGCACTGATGGGCACTGATGAGGTGGCAGCAATGGGATGAGGTGGTACTAATAGGCGGAATTGATAAGGCTGCACTGATGGATGCTAATGAGGAGGCACTGATGGGCACTGATGAGGTGGCAGCAATGGGATGAGGTGGTACTAATAGGCGGCACTAATAAGGCTGCACTGATGGGTGCTAATGAAGGGGCACTGATGGGCACTGATGAGGTGGCAGCAATGGGATGAGGTGGTACTAATAGGCGGCACTGATATGGCTGCACTGATAGGTGCTAATGAGGAGGCACTGATGAGGCGGCAGCAATGGTTTGAGGTGGTACTAATAGGCGGCACTAATAAGGCTGCACTGATGGGTGCGAATGAGGAGACACTGATGGGCACTGATGAGGCGGCAGCAATGGGTTGAGGTGGTACTAATAGGTGGCAATGATAAGGCTGCACTGATGGGTGCTAACGAGGAGGCACTGATGAGGCGGCAGCAATGGGTTGAGGTGGTACTAATAGGTGGCACTGATAAGGCTGCACTGATTGGTGCGAATGAGGAGACACTGTTGGGCACTGATGAGGTGGCAGCAATGGGCCGAGGTGGTACTAATAGGCGGCATTGATAAGGCTGCACTGATGGATGCTAATGAGGAGGCACTGATGGGCACTGATGAGGTGGCAGCAATGGGATGAGGTGGTACTAATAGGCGGCATTGATAAGGCTGCAGTGATGGGTGCTAATGAGGAGGCACTGATGGGCATTGATAGGCGACACTGATGGGCACTGCTGAGGCTGTGCTGATAAGCACTTATAGGCTGCACCGATGAGGTGGCACTGATGAGGAGGCACTGATAAAGTGGTACTAATAAGCTGCACTGATGAGGTGGTACTGATAAAGTGGTACTAATAAGCGGCACTGATGGGCGCTGATGAGGTGGCACCATTAAGATTAGTTGGGCTTAGCCTGGAATTCGACTTTATAAGGAACCAACGCAGGTCTGCTAATGGGCAACGCGTTTCTGTGTGTGTGTGTCTGGAAAGTGTGTTTTTTTTTGTGCACATTCTCAACATAAACAGAGTGTGTAAGTCGGCTTATTCTTCAGATCATCACGAGGAGAGGCACGCCGTCAGTGGTTGTTGGCCACCTTACCGATCTTTTAATATTTTTTTGCTCACCACCCAGTCTATGATATGAGAATGTGTCTGGGCCAAGATGTTGACAATCCAGGTGAACACTTCGGATACGATATGTGCATGTCGTACTCTGCCACTCTGGATTTGCTTGCGGTGAAATGTGTGCCAAACAATTAATCACGGAGTGTTTTAGAAACAAGATCACACAATAACAGGCCATTAAAGCCGCTTCTGACTCAAGTCAATGGAATGTTAATCTCACCAGGCAGAAGAAGACGTGAAATGATCCAATATCGCCGAGTTGTTTGATTACATTACCAAATTCAGCTTCTGTACCAGAACTCTCTTTTTTTTTCCATGTTCAGCTTTATATTATTATCAACTGGACTCGGCGCAACCAAGTGCCAAGATTGAGGAGACGGGTCTGCAAAACTATTTTGTTCTGAAGCAAGTGGCAAGACGTTACCATCATATTGTCCATCAGGGTGGCCCAGTTATGGACAAGATGTGAAGGGAAGGGAGGAAAGACGTTAGACACAAGTTGGGGCCACTTTTAGTTTAATCCCTTGACGCCAACCGCACATATATGCGGCCGCTCGGCCGGTGGGCCTTAATGCTGCATATATGTGCCCCTGGTAAAAACTACTTACCGCGTGCGGCGGCCGGCGTGTACCGGAAAGCTCCCGATGCATACTAGCGGGTTGCGACCCCCCCCCGAAACACTTCTGCTTGCCAACGCATTGGTCCATCAAGAAATTATCCCAAAAATGATCCTTTCCGATTTATACAAGATATCTATAAAAAAGGTTTCAGGGGATGCGCCCCCTTCTTCAGAGGAAGGGGGTGCGACCTCCGAAACACTTCTGCTTGCCAACGCGTTGGTGCATCAAGAAATTATCCCCAAAATTGGGAAAAGAAGTATTTATCCCAAAAATTCGGGAAGAGAAGAAATCATCTCAAAAAAGATCCTTTCCGATTGATAAAAGGTATCTGCAGAAAAGGTTTCAGGGATGCGCCCCCTTCTTCAGAGAAAGGGGATGCGACCCCCCAAAAAACTTCTGCTTGCCAACGCATTGGTGCATCAAGAAATTATCCCAAAAAATGGGAAGAGAAGAAATTTACCCAAAAAAGATCCTTTCCGATTGATACAAGGTATCTGCAGAAAAGGTTTCATGGGATGCGCCCCCTTCTTCAGAGAAAGCGGGTGCGACCTCCGAAACACTTCTGCTTGCCAACGCATTGGTGCATCAAGAAATGATCATAAAAATTGGGAAGAGAAGTAATTATCCCAAAAATTGGGAAGAGAAGAAATTATCTCAAAAAAGATCCTTTCCGACTGATACAAAGTATCTGCAGAAAAGGTTTCAGGTGCGCCCCCTTCTTCAGAGAAAGGGGATGCGACCCCCGAAAAACTTCTGCTTGCCAACGCATTGGTGCATCAAGAAATTATCCCAAAAAATGGGAAGAGAAGAAATGTACCCAAAAAAGAACCTTTCCGATTGATACAAGGTATCTGCAGAAAAGGTTTCAGGGGACGCGCCCCCTTCTTTAGAGAAAGGGGGTGCGACCTCCGAAACACTTCTTCTTGCCAACGCATTGGTGCATCAAGAAATGATCCCAAAAATTGGGAAGAGAAGTAATTATCCCAAAAATTGGGAAGAGAAGAAATTATCTAAAAAAAGATCCTTTCCGATTAATACAGTAACTGTAGAAAAGGTTTCAGGGATGCGCCCCTTCTTCAGAGAAAGGGGATGCGACCCCTGAAAATTTTCTGCTTGCCAATGCATTATTGGTGCATCAAGAAATTATCCCAAAAATTGGGAAGAGAAGTAATTAACCCAAAAAAAGATCCTTTTCGATTGATACAAGGTATCTGCAGAAAAGGTCTCAGCTCTTCTCTTCCAGTAATCCTCCTTTATATGAGGACTTTAGTCTTCTACATTGATAACAACATATCGGGAACAGGCAGGACTTGCACTTTAAGAAGTTCATTGTCAGCAGTAAACAATTAGAGGTCAACATAGTGCGAGGAAAACATCTCATCTGTCAGCGGAGCGTTCTCAGTCTGTAAAAACATATAAATAGAGAGCCGGACGCAAATAGAACAGCAGGTTAGTCGTCTGTCTATTTGTACAAGTTCAGTATACCAGAGACGAATACATCGCACAATACACACAGTGGAGGATCCCTTCATTTTATTATATTATATAACCTTTTATAACGCCAGATGTTTGCCAGGGACTCCCACCGCCTTTCACTATGACTAAAATACCACCAAAAAAAAAAAAAAAACCAGGACGCCCTTGTGTGCCAGCACACTTTATATACATATTTCCAGAAGACTTTTTATGTTTTAATCCATAAATTATACTAATTGTATATACTTTTCTTATTAAATGTATTTTTTACCATTTTTTTTAGAAGACATTTTTGTTTAAATTCATAAATCATGCTATTTTTTTAATACATTTATTTTTATTTATTTTAGATGCTTTTTTTTTTTACCAAATTTTAATCACTTTGCATCCATGGCAATTTTTAAATTTTTCACACACCTGTTAAAATCCAATTTTTTTTTTGCTAGAAAATCACTTTTTTTTTTTTCATTATATATACATATATATATATATATACAATATATACATTATATATTGCTACAAGGGGGTAACTAACGAGCCACCTAAGCAAAAGCATTGTCAGGGTGACAAGTCCACATTATGGAGACACCAGGGATCCTTTAAAGGGCTTGACAAATTTGCTTTGAACCCAGGAGCAAGCTACAAAAGTTAGGAGCCCTTTTTTTTTTTTTTTTAAAAGGGGAAGTGTTAGCTTGTCGGTGCCACAGCGTAAATCAGACACATAAAAATTATAAGGGCAAAATAGAACAAATACCTGATTAATAAATACAGTGTTAACTTAATTAGTAAAGTGCACAAAGTTTTTTTTTTTTTTACTAACAAATCCTACAGATTTAACCCCGAAGATGAACTTATCCTTTAACCCTTTCACAGCCATTTTTGATTTATTTTTTTTGCACACGTTTAAAAAATAATTTTAGGCCTGGAGATTACAAAAATAAAACCCCAAATATTACATATTTTCTGAAAAACAGCCACCCTAGAGAATAAAATAGTGGTAGTTCCAATTTTTTATGTCCCACAATATTACTGCAAAGGTCTAGGAAACACGAAATTTCAGTAAAAAAAAAAAAACAAACAAAAAAAAAACAAAACACACACACATTAAAAATTCATTCTAGGAGGCACAAAAAAGGCAATAAATTACCAAATTTTTTGGTAAAATATAAAAGATGAGGTTGCATCTAAAGCGTCAAACCTTAAAGTTAAGTTCACCTTTACAGAAAATCTGTAAGGTGAACATACACTGGACCCCCTTCCCATTGCACCCAGTCTTGTTAACCTGGTGTCCGGCGATCCCCCGCACTGACAGATCGTATCGCCGCTGTACCGGTCCAGGGGTCTGAACCCCCACCCCCCCCGCGGCTTTCTCTCCTCCTTGCCTGCGGTGACAGGACGGGCTACGTGGGTTCTGATTGGTAGAATGCTCCTAAATGTGCCTCCTGACGAGGTACGTTTTGAAGATTAAGCTGCGGGGGATTTCTAAGCCCTGACCGGTGACGCGGCGACCCGATGTCTCCTAGCGGGTGATCGCCGCGTTCCAGGTCAGCGGGTAAGTATCCTTAGTGCTGGTTCACACAGGGGTGACTTGTCATGTGCAGCCTGACAGGTCGCGCTCTGTTTTGTACTATGGAACCATTCTAGTGGGAGCAACTCCTGTACTACTTTGGGACGACTTCGGGGCGACTTGCATTGACTTCTATACAGAAGTCATTTTGCAAGCCGCCGTTGAAGTGGTGTGCAGATCGCCTTGCATAGTCGCTCTGTAAGTCGGGACGCCCCCGGGAGAACCCCGGCACTTATACTATGTTTTGTGTTGTTAGTTGTTTCTTTTTTATGAGCAAAGCATTGGTTGCAGTTGCTTGTATCTATATGCAAAAGAGCGACATTCAAGCCTCGCTATTCATTCAGGCCGATGTATTTGTTACACAATGTCAGGAAACAGGAAGACGTTTGTCAACCTAGGCTACTCACAAGCTTACTACACAGCTTTAACCCCTGAAGGAGGATTTTATTATTTTTTTGGCTCCTGCTGCTGTCAATGAAATCCTGTGAGCAGAGAGCTGGGCTGAGCGCACTGCATGTGTCTATGGATGCACATAGCCCAGGTCGGGAGCAAGCCTGCACATCTTTCCCTCATAGTATGCGGCTTCCTATGGTGGCAGACGCAGAAAAGGAGGAGCCGAGAGTACCAGCGGGGCCAAAGAAGAGGAGGGGCCGAGAGTACCATCGGGGAACCAAAGAAGAGGAGGGGAAGAGAGTACCAGCGGGGGGAAAAAAGAAGAGGAGGAGCTGAGAGTACCAGTGGGGGACCAAATAAGAGGAGGGGCCGAGAGTACCAGTGGGGGACCAAAGAAGAGGAGGGGCCGAGAGTACCAGTGGGGGACCAAAGAAGAGGAGGGGCCGAGAGTACCAGCGGGGGACCAAAGAAGAGGAGGGGCCAAGAGTACTAGTGAGGGACCAAGAGTACCAGTGGGGGACCAAATAAGAGGAGGGACCAAGAGTACCAGCGGGGGACAAAAGAAGAGGAGGGGCCGAGAGTACCAGCGGGGGACCAAAGAAGAGGAGGGGCCAAGAATACCAGTGAGGGACCAAGAGTACCAGTGGGGGACCAAATAAGAGGAGGGGCCGAGAGTACCAGCGGGGGACCAAAGAAGAGGAGGGGCCGAGAGTACCACTGGGGGGACCAAAGAAGAGAAGCTATTAGTTTAAAGTGAAAAGAAACCATAAAATTAGGGATGCACCAATATATAGGCCATGTGCGTTTTGCCTATAGAAAAAAAAAAGGCATGCTGCGTCCCATTGACTTCAGTGCAAAATTGCGTCCCATTGACATTAATGCAAAAAACACCCCCCTATTGACTGCAGTGCAAAATTGTATTCAATTGACTTCAATGCAAAACCATGTCCCATTGACTTTAATGCAAAAATGCCCACAATGCAAAATAGCATCCCATTGGCTTCGATGCAAAAACGCCAGCCACATTAATTAAATTTACTTTTTTGGGGGGGGTTTCGGTTTTCGGCCAAGTGCATCCTGAATTTTTGGTTTCGATCCAGAATTTTTATTTCGGCGCACCACTACATAAAACTGCAATGAATAATGTTTGAATTAAGGGCTTGTTCGCCGCACACCATATGGCAATGTTCAGCTTGTGGCGCATGTGTGCTGCCATGTGGCGTGAGCATGCACTGACATGCATTGGTATGTATGGTATGATATGCATGTATTGCTGCATTGATTCTATGAGCTGCAGCACATTGCACTGCGCTGCAATAAAATAATGCATGCACAATTTTATTGCAACACGTAAAACCAATGCTGCATGTTGGTGCAAAAAGGCTTCCCATACACAGCAATTATTATTTTTTTTTTTGCCCTGTCTTCGCATTGCACAGCACAGCCTGGTGTGATCCGGTGATAAATTTCCTGAGTCAGCTCTGCCACACTTAACACATGACAATAAGGAGGATATAGAAGGAACTGAAAATGAAATTATAGCTAAAATGAAGAGGTTTTTATAGCAGGATAAAAAAGCCAGAGAGCTGTTATAGCATTTCACATCGAGAAAAATAAAAAAAGAGATAAAGAAACGAGAAAGAGACGGACAGCTTGGCACGCTCCCATCTCCAGCTGCCAGCTGATCTGCTTTCTTTGATAAAACCCCTGGCAGTACTCCCAGTTCTTAACGTCTGGCATCCCAGCTACGCCCCAGACAAGAACAACCCTTGTCCAAGGGCCCCCCCTTTCTCTTCGTCTCTTCACAGGCCTACATACAGTAAGAAGACAACACAAAACAAGAAGAAGGCAAAAAAGAAAAAAACAACTAAATCCGACAGCGGCCATCTAAGAACAAAAATAAAAAATCAGCAGAGACGCATGTTTGTTTCTCAGATCATGGCCGGACGTCTGCAAGGAATTAATGTGGATATGAAACCTGAACTGAATGCTATTTAGTTTTCTTAAGCACTGTGTATCATAAACTATTACCTTTTTTTTTTTTTTGTTATAAAATACAATTTTTACATTTTTATCATTCTTTGTTGCATCTCAGGCTGCACTCACACCTGAATGTTGCGTTTTTTAGCTTTTTTTTTTTGGGGGGGGGGGGGGGGGGGGCATTTGTATGCACGTTTTTGTACAGTGTTTTTAAGATTTGGCATTTTTTTTTTTTATTAGCCAATCATCTGTTTTATCATTTGTTGCTATGTTTTTGAGCGTTTTAATCTGCTTTATTATTTATTTATTCGCTTTAAAAAAAAAAAAAAAATATATATATATATATATATATATATATAGGGTTAGGGGGTTAAAGGTTATGGGTAAATGTAGTTATTCCTTTTATATATTTACTATTTTTATTTATTTTGCTAGGTTAGGGCTTAATATTAGGGGCTAATATTAGGGT
Source organism: Lithobates septentrionalis (assembly GCA_037952835.1). Taxonomy (NCBI): domain Eukaryota; kingdom Metazoa; phylum Chordata; class Amphibia; order Anura; family Ranidae; genus Lithobates; species Lithobates septentrionalis. The sequence goes on from JBBDGP010001835.1 coordinate 327,691, forward strand.
TATGCCCCGTACACACGATCGGAAATTCCGCGAGCAAAAGTCCGATGTGAGCTTTTTGGTCGGAAATTCCGAACCGTGTGTACGCTCCATCGGACTTTTGCTGGCGGAATTTCCGCCAGCAAAAGTTTGAGAAGCAGGTTCTCTATTTTTCCGACGGGAAAAAGTTTCTATCGGAAAAGTCCGATCGTCTGTAGCAATTCCAACGTGCAAAATTCCTACGCATGCTCGGAAACAATTCGACGCATGCTCGGAAGCGATGAACTTCATTTTCTCGGCTCGTCGTAGTGTTGCACGTCGCCGCGTTCTTGACGCTCGAAGGTTCAGAGAACTTTTGTGTGACCGTTGTGTATGCAAGGCAAGCTTGAGCGGAATCCTGTTGGAAAAACCATCCAAGGTTTTTCTGACGGAAATTCCGATCGTGTGTACAGGTCATTTGGGTTATTTTATTTATTTCTTTTTATTATATTATTTATTTATGTATTGTATTTTTTATTGACTAATTAATTATTATTTATTTTTATTCAACTATTGCATTTTATAGATTTATTTATTTTTCTCGTTGTTCTAAAGAAGCAGCTGTATGTTTGCCTGGGTGATCTATGTACATTGCAGGGATTGCATGTATTCTTTATTTATTAATTATTATTTATTTTTACATAATTATTGCATTTTTTGTTGTTGTTGTTCTGAAGAAGCAGCTGTATGTTTGTCTGGGTGATCTATGTGCATTGCAGGGATTGCATTTATTATTTATTTTTGTATTTATTTGTATATAATTATTGCATTTTGTTGTTGTTTTTATGTACTTGGCAGGGATTGCATTTATTATTTATTTTTATTTAATTATTGCATTTTATCTATTTATTTGTATTTTTTGTTGTTGTTCTGAAGAAGCAACTGTATGTTTTTTCTGGGTGATCTATATACATTGCAGGGATTGCATTTATTATTTATTTATTTTTATATAATTTATGCACTTTATTTATTTTTCTCATTGTTCTGAAGAAGCAGCTGTATGTTTTTTCTGGGTGATCTATGTACATTGCAGGGATTGCATTTATTCTTTATTTATTAATTATTTTATGATTATTGCAATTTTTTTTTCCAGTTGTTCTGAAGAAGCAGCTGTATGTTTGTCTGAATGATCTATGTACGTTGCAGGGATTTTAACAAACTTTGCTGCGGATTCCTACCTTTTTGTTCTTCTGAAGGAATATCTTGTTTGTCCACGTGCACAGTGAATCTGTACGGGAGCGTCTTTATAATTATCAATCAGCTGCTGCACCTGCAGGGCTCTGAGCAAAGTGTCAGCGTCTGCATCCCTTTCGACATGATTAGCCTTTAGGAGTGTCTCACCAAAAAAAAAAAAAAAAGAAGACATTTTTGTTGCAGGGGATGCCAAACGCCTGACATGTATCTTAGTGCAGACTTCTGGGAAAATCAGTGAGCCAAATCACACAAGCAGGAAATTACATTTCTAGGGGGCGCTCTGTATACCATCTGTGTGCGGAACGCCTCCAGGCGGCCATATTGCATTTTAACGGAAAATTAAAGATTGAAAAGGAATTTTGAATAACCTTCAATTACAATAATACTTGTGTAGTAATTGTATATGCTATATTATTATTTTTTTTTATTTGCTATTTTCTCCCATGAAAGTGGAGTTACCCTTTAAGTATGATAAGTGTGGCCTGCCACATACACTCATATTACAATGTGGCACATATATATATACACGCCGTATCCTGCATCAGCTTTGCCTGTATTGTTCTATCTATCGACATTCAACAATAATTTTTTAATTATTTTTCATCAATGTCGTGTAAATTGTTTTTCTTCTTTTTATGCTTTTTTTTTTTCTTTTTATGCTTTGTATGCAAAATTGTTTAAATGATATACAACAAATGGATACTATAGGAGGTAAATTTCCGAAAAGCTTTCAGGTTGTGCTTTATGTGTTCGTGATTAATTTACAATGCTTTACGCCATTTATTGCCTCCTTAAGCGTGAAGAAGCCGATCAGAACATGCGAAGAGGCGGATTAAGGTTGAAATATGAGTCCGGCAACAACAGCTCAACAATAACAAGGATTAGTTAGGCTGGTTCCTTCTTGGCTGAATACTTATTTTTATAGTTTGTCATTTATACCTTTTTACAGGTATTGTTTTTCTTTTTTTTCTTTTGCCATGATATGGTGTTCACTTAGCAAACTTCCACACCCTTTACAACATGAGGGCAGACAGTTCAATACAATTCAATACAGGAGGAATCAAGAGGGAAGAATTTTGTTGAAGCTTTAGGACTTCCTTCAAGATCTGGCACTGGACATGCTTATTGTAAAGCGCTCGGGAATGCGATCAAAGCGCCTCTCCCAAAATGAAATGGTGACCTTACAGTCCTGTTCGCTGGTTGCGTTTGCTTCGCTTCAAAAATGATCCCCCCCCCATGTCGCTTTCTCGGTGCTTCATAGCATCTCCAAAGCCTCTACAGAAGTCTATGACGACGCTCTCTAGCAGCACCTGAAGCTTCTGAGGGGCTTTTTTTTTCAGAGTTCGCTTCGCTTTGCTTTTGGAGGTATTGTAGGTATGAGATATCCCAGGATGCATGGGGAAACCAACAAGCGAACCAGAAAAACATCACCAGCAGTGACTTCCGGGTTCATGTATGTATATATTCTGGGAGTGTCTGGTGTAGACATCACGTCTGGTGTGCAGCGTGGAGCAACAGGAAGGTGAGCGGGGTCCGGACTGGAGCGGAGCAAATAGCAGACGGAACACGTGGTGTGCAACATGGGAGTACTATAGCGGAAGGTGAGCGAGAACTGGAGAGAGAGAGGACTGAGTGGCAGAGGATCAGCAGAGCTGGGGGACCAGAGCAGGAGAAACTAGAAGATGTCACACGTGGTGAGCTGCGTGGGAGGTGAGCGGGGACTGGGGAGGAGGATAAGCAGAGCTGGGGGTTACTTCTGAGTAAGGGATCAGCAGAGCTGAGGGGTATTAGTGAGTTGGGAATTTATTCTTATTTATTTATTTCATGTACTTATATAGCGCTGTCAATTTACACAGCGCTTTACATATACATTCACAGTCCCTACCCTCAAGGAGCTTACAACCTAAGGGCCCTAACCCACATCAATACACATACTAAGGCCAATTTAGACAGGATCCAATTAACCTACCAGCATGTCTTTAAGAGTGTGGGAGGAAACCGGAGTACCCGGAGGAAACCCAGGCAGGTACATGGAGAACATGCAAACTCCAGGCAGATGGTGTCGTGGTCAGGATTCAAACCAGCGACCCTTTTTTGCTGCTAGGTGAAAGTGCTAACCACTACACCACTGTGCTGCCCTGGGAATCAGCAGAGCTGAGGGTTGCTTCTGAGCACAGGATCAGCAAAGCTGGGGGTTACTACTGAGTGGGGGATCAGCAGAGCTGGGGGTTACTACTGAGTGGGGGATCGGCAGAGCTGGGGGTTACTACTAAGCGGGGGATCAGCAGAGCTGGGGGTTGCTATTGAGTGGGGGATCAGTAGAGCTGGGGTTACTACTGAGTGGGGGATCGGCAGAGCTGGAGGTCACTACTGAGGGGGGATCAGCAGGGCTGGGGGTTACTACTGAGTGGGGGATCACAGCAGAGTTGGGGGTTACTACTGAGTGGGGGATCACAGCAGAGTTGGGGGTTACTACTGAGCGGGGGATCAGCAGAGCTGGGGGTTGCTACTGAGTGGGGGATCAGCAGAGCTGGGGGTTGCTACTGAGTGGGGGATTAGCAGAGCTGGGGGTCACTACTGAGCGGGGGATCAGCAGGGCTGGTGGTTACTACCGAGTGTGGGATCAGCAGAGTTGGGGGTTACTACTGAGCGGAGGCTGTGCCCGGGGAGCTGTTTGTGGCAAGTTCAGCTTCCTATACAAGTGGATGGCTGTACGTACCACACAAAACCCCTGGTGCTTTCCTGCACCCGGGAGCCAAAGGAGCGTACAGTCTGCCATACAAGTGAATGGCTGTACTAACCGTCCTGTGCTATGAGGTTTACCCATGGATTGACATATAGCAGTTTTACCCAAACACAAGGCTTGCGCATTTAGGATATACTCTTTACAATGTACAAGAGCTTCAGCACTTACAAGAGCATGGAGGCGTACAGCCATTCACTTGTAAGCCAGGACGCCCGCGTCACCTGCGGCTCCCCAGATGTGGGCAAGCACCTGGGGGTTGAGGACCTTGGGAGTAATAGACGTCCATGTGTATGACGCCCTACTGCCTAAGGTCTCATTCACACGAGTGGCCGGGGGGGGGCAGGAAAACTAGGTGGTTGAGCCACAGTTTTACAGGCCCCTAACCGCCTATACAAACGCTGATATGCAGCCATTTAGGGCTGTACCGCGATGCTGCGCAAAATTTGCTGTCGTATTCGGCAGGTGATAATGCTGCAAAAAAACGCAACCCCTGCAAGTTTATGGGACTGCGCCACCCCGAAACGGCGTGCGATGCACAGGAGTGGGGATCGTTAGTGCAGCATTTACAGGGTTAAATCATGCGGTGGGGAGGCAATATAAAGCTTCCTCTCAACCTGCAGGGCACCACATGTGTGAACGTGTCCCAAGCATCATTCTCCTGGATGTGCTGTGTGAAAGAGGCTGTGTAAATGACAGGACTGGATGGACAGTAATACAAGCCGTTTTCCAGGAGTTCATCTAAGGACTTTTCCTGCATTGTTACGACTTCAACAAAGGGGGATTTTAATTGATTCTGTAATTAAGAAGCAAAAAATAAAAACAAAAATAAAAACAGCAAAAAGAGCGATGATATGCAAAAGACAAAAAAAAAATACCCAGAACTGACAAACATGTTTCCGTGTACTATACTCAGATCTGTGACAGATGATCTGATTGGTTGCCATGGGTTGCTACAATCTAAACATTACTGATCTGCAACTACATACAGTAACTGTATCATTGTATGATAAAAACTGCTTGCTGGAAATTTTTTTTTTTTTTTTTTTTTTTAACAGTTATATAACTTTTCATGCAAAGTCTGACTTTCTGCCAAGTCTGTCTAAGAGAAGAATGATCTCAGCATTCGTGTCAGACTTCGCGGAGGGAGAGGTTTCCGTGTGATAACTTTCTGATGAAGAACGATTCAGCAAAAGGAAACGTCTGCATTCATTTAATGATATCCACTGTCATACCCGAGGAAAACATAGCGTGCTGACCCTGCGCTTTTCTGCACTGGATCGATGCAGGTCACCTCTGGAGCTGGGGTAAAATGCAGGCATGAAGCTCTTTATCGCAACGCACTCAAATGGCACTGCATGCCCCCCGCACTACTGTGTGGAGACATGCATGAAGTGCCACTTTGCATACTTCAAATCAAGTTTATAAAAAAAAAAAAGTAAGCAGCGTGATGTGCTAAAACATGCATTGCAATGCTTCCCCCCCTCCCCAGCTCACTGCATGCAAAAACTGACAGTTGCCTGCATTATAAAACAGTGTGTTCAGCATGCTGGCAACGCAGAGAGCCTTTCAAATTATTTATATAAAAGGCTTCTTTAAGCTTCATTCACATCTGTGCATTTCCAGAACGATGAAAATACATCAACGAATATGCAGGAGTTTGTTGGCAGCGAAATTCTGTATACAAAGTGCTTCTGCTGCTTAGCGCCCTTCTGTTGCTAGGATGCAGGCAGCTTCTGTCACCTAGTGTCCTTCTGTTGCTAGAATGCAGGCGGCTTTTGTCACCTAGTGTCCTTCTGTTGCTGGGACGCAGGCGTCTTTTGTCTCCTAGGGTCCTATTGTTTCTAGGATGCAGGTGGCGTCTGTCGCCTAATGTCCTTCTGTTGTTAGGATGCAGGCGGCTTTTGTCGCTTAGTGTCCTATTGTTGCTAGGATGCAGGTGGCTTTTCTCATCTAGTGTCCTAATGTTGCCAGGATGCAAGTGGCTTCTGATGCATAATGTCCTTCTGTTGCTAGGATGCAGGCGGCTGCTGTCACCTAGTGCCCTTCTGCTGTTAGGACACAGGCAACTTCTACTGCCTTGTATCCTTCTGTTGCTAGGATGCAGGCAACGTCTGCTGCCTAGTATCCTTCTGGTCCTGGTATGCAGGCATCTTTTATTTTCTAGTGTCCTATTGTTTCTAGGATGCAGGCGGCTTCTGTCTCCTAATGTCCTAATGTTGCTAGGATGCAGGTGGCTTCTGTCTCCTAATGTCCTGTTGTTTCTAGGATGCAGGCAGCGTCTGTTTCCTAATGTCCTTCTGTTGTTAGGATGCAGGCGGCTTTGGTACCCTAGTGTCCTATTGTTGCAAGAATGCAGGTGGCTTTTGTCTACTACTGTCCTATTGTTGCTAGGATGCAGGCAGCTTCTGTCGCCTAGTGTCCTTCTGTTGCTAGGATGCAGGCAGATTCTTTCGCCTAATATACTTCTGTTACTAAGTTGCAGATGGCTGTTGTCGGCTAGTGTCCTGTTGCTAGAATGCAGGCGGCTGCTTTCGCCTAATGTCCTTCTGTTGTTAGGATGCAGGCGACTTTTCTCGCCTAGTATTCTATTGTTGCTAGGATGCAGGCGGCTTTTTCCACTTAGTGTTCTATTGTTGCTAGGATGCAGGCAGCTTCTGACGTCTACTGTCGTTCTGTTGCTAGGCTGCACTTGCGTTGCCATTAATTGGAACCCTTACACAAAAAGCATTAAAACCCATGCAAACGGGAATACGGCAAAAAGCTCCATGGGCAGCTTTTCTGCATTTCTCGCATGTAGGGCAGTCGATTAAAATCAATGTGTGACACACTATGCCCAATGCGTGACGCCCAAAAAACACGCAAACAAATCACTATATGTGAATGGGGCCTTACTCAAACTTTGTTTTGTTTGCACAGTGATTCTCACAATTTTTGTCTGAAGCTCCCCTCAACATGAAAACTGTGGGAGGCCGGGTTCATACGTAGTGCGCGTCGAAGGTTAACTCTCCCCTCAAGGTTCATACCTGAGCCCAGAATGTATAAGCACACAATCTATTTTAACGTTTCATTTTCCCTTTCCTTCACCTGCTGCCTCCATACATGCAGGTGTACTAAAATATCTGCATTTTAACCACTTGAGCCTCCAGGCCCTTTCTCCCTTAATATCTCTGAGTCCCAGAGCGTTCCTTTTTTAATTATTTCTCTTTTGGCAGATGTCTTGGTTCCACGCATTATGCATTAAGCGTTTGTAGTCCACCCCAAATGTAAGATCATTTTGTTTGGAACAGATAGGGCTTCAATTTGGTAGCAGATTTGTATAAATATATTTTTATTTCTCAGAGCTTTTTGGGGAAAACAATTGTGAAAAAATTTGAATTTTTTTTTGCTATTTTTTACCCCCAAAAAACAATCGAAGGGTTTGCGATTGCTAAAAATAAAAAAACGACATATTCGTTTTTGTGTATATTTGATGCTTGTGCACTAAATGAAATATAGATCAATCAACTTCATTGTTGGGACCTGGGCATTAATCTGGCATGCACACAGCCAGATGAAAATATAGCAACTAATATGCAAGAATTTGCTGGCAGCGAGATTGTGCAAACAAAGTGGTTCTGCTGCTCAGCGTCCTTCTGTTGCTAGGATGCAGGCAACTTCTGTCGCCTAGTATCCTTCAGTTGCTAGGCTGCAGGTGTCTGTCACCTAGTGTCCTATTATTGCTAGGATGCAGGCATCTTTTGTCGCCTCGTGTCCTTTTGTTGCTAAGATATAGGCAACTTCTGTCGCCTACTGTCCTTCTGTTGCTAGGCTTCAGAAGTCTTTTGTCCCTTAGCTTCCTATTGTTGCTAGGATGCTGTCGTCTTTTGTCACTTAGTGTCCTATTGTTGCTAGGATGCTGTCGTCTTTTGTCGCTTAGTGTCATATTGTTGCTAGGATGCAGGCATCTTTTGTCGCCTCGTGTCCTCCTGTTGGTAGGATGTAGATAACTTCTGACACCTAGTGTCCTTCTGTTGCTAGGCTTCAGAAGTCTTTTGTCATCTAGTGTCTGATTGTTGCTAGGATGCTATCGTCTTTTGTCACATAGCGTCCTATTGTTGACGGGATGCAGGCATCTTTTGTCGCCTACTGTCCTATTGTTGATAGGATGCAGGAATCTTTTGTCACTTAGTGAAATATTGTTGCTAGAATACAGGCAACTTATGTCACCTAGTGTCCTTCTGTTGCTAGGCTGCAGGTGGCTTCTGTCGCCTAGTGTCCTTCTGTTGCTAGGATGCAGGCAGCTTCTGTCGCCTAGTGTCCGTCTGTTGCTAGGCTGCAAGTGGATTCTGTCGCCTAATGTCCTTCTGTTGATAGGCTGCAGGTGGCTCCTGTCGCCTAGTGTCCTTCTGTTGCTAGGATACAGGCAGCTTCTGTTGATAGGCTGCAGGTGGCTTCTGTCGCCTAGTGTCCTTCAGTTGCTAGGATGCAGGCAGCTTCTGTTACCTAGTGTCCTTCTGTTGATAGGCTGCAGGTGGCTTCTGTCGCCTAGTGTCCTTCTGTTGCTAGGATGCAGGCAGCTTCTGTTGCCTAGTGTCCTCCTGTTGCTAGGCTGCAAGTGGATTCTGCCGCCTAATGTCCTTCTGTTGATAGGCTGCAGGTGGCTTCTGCTGCCTAGTGCCCTTCTGTAGCTAGGCTGCAGACAGCTTCTGTCGCCAAGTGTCCTTTTGTTGCTATGATGCAAGCAGCTTCTGTAGCCTTGTGTGCTTCTGTTGCTAGGATTCAGGTGGCTCCAATAGAGTGCATTTGCGCTGCACGAACATAAACCTTATCACAAACCTTATTACATGCATCAAACATAAAATACGGTATTGGAACTTTAATGCAAATGTTTTTTTTTTTGTTTTTTTTTTATGGATCTGAGCGCAGCGTGAGTTTACTGATCTTTACTAAACTGTGTTGCATGGGCCCATAAAAAAAACTATACTATAAGAAATGATAAAACGCTCCATTTTTTTTCATGCCGAGCCCATTGGGTTTACATCAACTTGAAAATGATCATGTGTTGCTTAAGAAATCCACACTGTACTCTCTGTATTTGTATTTATTTTTGGTCCTTAAATAACACCAAGGGTTAAAAATTGTCTGGGCTATGGGCTGAATGTACCAAACATGTTTGCACTGCTGCCTGCAGTTGTTTTATGTTGCTATTCTTTATCTTTGTTTCGCTATTGTTTGTGTCCTGCTGCGGTATCCATTTCCCGCTGCGGTACTATTTACCTGTCCTGCTGTGCTCAGCCCGTATCCTGTCCCTGTCCCTCATCCACATCTGAACCGCTATTCTGGTCTTATGTGCCGCTGATCTGTCATCGCCCCCCCGCGTCGCACACTGCGCTCGCGTCCTGCTGTACTCCATCAGAAAAGTCAACTAAGGATCCCCTTCTAAAGTACTGGCGGAGCTCCTGTAACTTTCCAGAATAACATATTAACCTTTGAAAGGCAGCAGGAGGCACCGAACTAGCAAATGGAATCTATTTATAAGCAGCAGTGGCATTTGGAAACCCGCTGCGCTGTATTTAATGGCATATATATATATACTTTCTAAAAACTTATTTCATCTTTTTTTCGCAGACTCTCAGAAACAATGTCCTGGGGTCTGGGGTGACTAGTAAATGTGTAAATATCCTCATACGAAAATTATCCACTCATTTATCCTCCTATAAGTGTAGTTTTTGTTCTTGGGGGTTAAAAGCGCCCCGCTACCGCCCGAAAAGCGCCGCTATAACAGTAGTAAAGCGCTGCTAAAACGAGCGGCGCTTTACCGATAATGCCGGCATCGCCCCAGTGTGAAAGTATCCTTATAAAGGTACTCACAACCACTCTAAAATATCAAAACATCCCATACATCTCATGTACAATACATGCAATCCAAATTACATTTCAAATTACCGTATATACTCGAGTATAAGCCGACCTGAATATAAGCCGAGGAACCTAATTTTACCACAAAAAAACTGGGAAAACTTCTTCACTCGAGTATAAGCCTAGGGTGAGAAATGCGCAGCTACTGTAAATGGAAAAGAGGGTCAACGATGCCCATTTGCAGCCTCACTGTGCCCATTTGCAGCCATAAGTCCCCCGAACTTCAAACTCTGTAGTTAAAGGTTCCTAGGTGCCCCCTAGCTGCAGCCAAAATTTTGGGTCTCTTAACCCGAAATGACATTGCTGCAGATGGACACATTTGACCGAATTTGGGGGCCCGTATCTCGGGGCCACTTGGTGCTAGGAACCCCAAGTTTGGTGTGCAAACCCAGTGGAACTAGCACTATAACATATCCAAAGCTGGGGTTCCTAGCACCAAGTGGGCCTGAGATACAGGGCCCCAAATTCGGTTCGGAAAATGTCAAGCACTTTTCTGCAGCAGGGAATGACATTTTCCGAACCGAATTTGGGGCCCCGTATCTCGGGGCCACTTGGTGCTAGGAACCCTGGATATGTTGTAGTGCCAGTTCCACTGGGTTTGCACAACAAATTTGGGGTTCCTAGCACCAAGTGGCCCCGAGATACAGGGCCCCAAAATCGGTTTGGAAAATGTCATTCTCTGCTGCAGAAAATTGCTTGATTCGAGTATAAGCCGAGGGGGGGCTTTTTCAGCACAAAAAAATGTGCTGAAAAACTCGGCTCATACTCGAGTATATACGGTATATGAATTGTAATTTGGATTGCATTTATTGTATTTTTTTTTTTTAACCCCTCACTTTTACTTATGATGATATATGAGATTTTTTGATATTTTAAAGGGGTTGTGAGTACACTATTGGGCTTCTTTCACACTGAAAGCGCTGCAAGTTAGCGCTAAAGCACTGCTCGTTTCAGTGGTTCCTTGGCGCTGTTTAAGTGGCGCTTTTGCGCTGTTTAGGTGGCTTTTTCGGCCGCTAGTGGGGTGCTTTTAACCCCCCCAAAAAAGGGTTAAAAACTTCTGTTTTGCTGCGCTTTCAAATCGCTTTTAAGGCGCCTTAAAAGCGCTTTGAAAGCGCTAGTCCATTCATTCCAATGGGCAAGGGCGCTCTCCCAACCCGCCCCAAAGATTCTGCTTGCAGGACTTTTCGGAACGTCCCGCAAGCGCACCGCCCCAGTGTGAAAAGACACACTGGAATTAATGGGAGGCAGTTTTTTCAGGCGCTTTGCAGAGGCTATTTCTAGCGTCAAAGTGCCTGAAAACAGCCCCAGTGTGAAAGGGGTCTTATGCCCCGTACACACGATCGGATTTTCCGACAACAAAACCGTGGAATTTTGTCCGAAGGTTGTTGGTTCCAACTTGTCTTGCATACACACGGCCACACAAATGTTGGCCAACAATTACGAACGTAGTGACGTACAAAGCGTACGGCGAGCCGATAAAAGGGAAGTTCAAAAGTCACGTGATATCTCCGTTACGGACGCTAGCTTTACAAGACCGAGCGCTTCCGTCTCGTACTCCGAGCATGCGTGGACTTTTGTGCGACGCACTTGTGTACACACGTTCGGAAAGTCCTACAACGAAAAATTTGTTGGCGAAAAATTTGAGAACCTGCTGGCCAACAAACGAAATTCCGACAACAAATGTTCGATGGAGCGTACACACGGTCGGACTTTATGCCAACAAGCTCACATCCAACATTTGTTGTCGGAAAATCCGATCATGTGTACGAGGCATTAGAGTTGTATGATGGGTAGCGCTGTCCCTTTTCTAGAAATATACCCCCATTGGTTTGTGTGAAAGTTATAGCTTCTACAAACTATCAATATACACTTATTAGGATTTTTTTTTTTTTTTACCAGAGACATGTAGCAGAATACATTGTGGCCAAAATTTATGAAAGGAATTTTATTTTTTTATTTTTTAATTATATATGTTTTATATAATAAAAAATAAAAAACCCAGTGGTGTTCAAATACCATCAACAAAAAGATCCATTTGTGTGAAAAAAATGATATAAATTTCATTTAGGTACAGCGTTGCATGACTGCGCAATTGCCAGTTAAAGCAGCGCAGTGCTGCATAGAATAAAAAAAATAGCCCGGTCATGAAGTGGGTAAAACCTTCGGGAGGTCAAGCAGTTAAAAGAAACCACAAAACGGTTAACATTTGTACATCGAGACAACTTTCATTTTTGTACATCATAGAGTATACTCAAGTTGTCCCATGAGGGATCATCTACAACAGGGGTGGGCAACCTGGGGTCCTCTAGCTGTTGTAGAACTACATTTCCCATAAGGCATTGCAAGGCTGGCAGTTACATTTACTCCCAGAGGCATGATGGGACTTGAAATTTCTGCAACAGCTGGAGGGCCCCAGGTTGCCTGCCCCTGATCTACAAGATACATTGTACTTAGTGTTCCTTTGACATATTCCACAGCTAGGACCAACCCAACGCGTTTCAAACTATGTCTATTTTGGGTTTCTGCAATGTAAAATATAGTTACACATATCAGTCAATTCTAAAAACAAAGATCTCCCTTTCCCCAAGAGGGATCAGAATGGCCGCCAGAACCAAACCAGCTACACACAGAGATCACATGGACACCACCATTGTGGAGCTCCATGTGAAGGGTCTCCAACCTCCTCTAGTAAGCAACCAAATGCTTACCTCTTGCTCTAAACAACTCTAAAATGTTGTCTTTCCTTTCATTTTCTGCCTCAGTGGTCACCAAGACAAATAAAAGAGGTTCAATCCCCCCCCCCCCCCCCCCCAATGGGGCTGAAGGCAGTGTGTTAATAAAAACTTGATAGAGGGTATAGCCCTTCCACATATAAAAAAACAAGTTTTACCTTCACATACACTTGTAAACTCCAATGAAAACTGACACTGCTAAATGTTATCTCAGCATTTAGGCTTTAGGCTAGGATCACACCTTGTGTGCGCGTCGAGAACGTGGGTAAAAATCACACACTTTACCGACACGTACAAAAACTTGCTGCCGTATAGTAGATGCATAGCGGTGCAATTCACATGCCACTCAGTTCATTTTGTATGGATTCAAATCACATGGCATCAAAGAAGTACATGAACTACTTCTCGAAACAAAATGCAATCGGATCGCAGGGTCCTTCTGTACCAAGTGAATCCGATGCAGGCAAACGCACTGCATTTGCGACTTGCGTTCGGGGGGGGGGTTGTTAACATTGCACTGACACTAGCAGCCGATCGTAAGGGAGGTGCGTTTTGAACGCGGTGCGAGAAAACTTGTGGTTTTCCCGCACTGCCTTCTAGTGTGCACCTGGGTTAAAAGCGGGATTCTTCCAGAGCCTGGACCGGCTCTGTGACAACAGTTGACAGCGGCCTTTAGCCCACTGTCGGCTGAATCTGGGTCACATGATTGCAGAAATAAGTGAACTCCTGTGACCCAGAAGAAAAGTATGGCCAAAAAAGCTAGCAAATAAAAATCTTGAACTACTTTTGAACGACATTTGAACTTTTGTACAAATTTTCGAGTGGCCCCGAACCTCGTCTTCTGGGGTCCCTCGGCGGCTCTCTCGGCTCCTCCCCACATCAGATAACCCCCTGGGAGAAGCGCTCTCCCAGGGGGTTACCTTGCGGGCGTGCTCCCGAGTCCAGCATTCAGCGTCCATAGAGGCCGAATACAGGACTCGGCCCCTCCCCCCGATGGCCGCGTCATTGGATTTGATTGACAGCAGCGGGAGCCATTGGCTGCTATCAATCCATCCAACCAACAGCCGAGAACCCCCTAGCAGAGAGACGGCGGATCCCCGTGGGACAAGTTCCAGGGCGCAGGTAAGTAAAACTGGGGGGGCTGGGGGGCCGGTCACTGGCAGGTGTTTTTTCACCTTAATGCATAGGATGCATTAAGATGAAAAAACACGAACCTTTACAACCCCTTTAACTCACTCACTGAAACCACAATCAATCTCACTAAGCGATGAAATAGGCCTTTCCTATCACTCACTAAAAGCTAAAAAAATACTTTTCAAATCCTCTGTGTAGACCAGGGCTTGTCCACCAGGGTTTCATGGCATCCTATGGCTCTTCCAGAGGTTGCTATAGGTTCCATGGAACTCCAGGGTTCCTCCAGAGGTTTGTATGGGTTCCATGGAACCCTAGGGTTTCTCCAGAGGTTGCTATGGGTTCCATGGAACCCTAGGGTTCCTCCAGAGGTTGTTATGGGTTCCATGGAACCCTAAGGTTCCTCCAGAGGTTGCTAATGGTTCCATGGAACCCTAGGGTTCCTCTTTTGGTTGCTATGGGTTCCATGGAAGCCTAGGGTTCCTCCAGAGGTTGCTATGGGTTCCATGGAACCCTAAGGTTACTCCACAGGTTGCTATGGGTTCCATGGAACCCTAGGGTTCCTCCAGAGGTTGCTATGGGTTCCATGGAATCCTAGGGTTCCTCCAGAGGTTGCTATGGGTTCCATGGAACCCTAGGGTTCATCCAGAGGTTGCTATGGGTTCCATGGAACCCTAAGGTTCCTCCAGAGGTTGCTATGGGTTCCATGGAATCCTAGGGTTTCTCCAGAGGTTGCTAAGGGTTCTATGGAACCCTAGGGTTCCTTTAGAGGTTGCTATGGGTTTCATTGAACCTTGGGGTTCCTCCACAGGTTGCGATGAGTTCCATGGATCCCTAGGGTTCCTCCTTAGGTTGCTATGGGTTCCATGGAACCCTAGGGTTCCTCCAGAGGTTGTTATGGGTTCTATGGAACCCTAGGGTTCCTTCAGAGGTTGCTAGGGGTTCCTTGAGCAATCTCTGCCTCTCAGATAAGTTCCCACTGACACATTGATATTTTTACCTATCTGTAAGGGGGTCATTTTTCCCAATGACCACAAGTGTAAGGAGCATTCCCCCACTTACGATCACACTATTGTATTATGGTTTGTAGATATAGTAATTGGAAGTTATTTCAAAGGTTCCTCTGTATTGAAAAGGTTGAGAAAGGCTGGTGTAGACAAACATCAAAAATTGAGATGTAGGCAGAGAATGTAACATATACAAGGAAAATCTATGAGCCAAAAAAACAAATTCACATCAGACCACACATAGTGAAGGCATTCTCTAATATCCCCCACAGTCTACGTCCAGTGAAAAGCTCTAAACAATAAAAACAGGCCGTTACATAATGATCTGTTTTGTTTTTATGTAGTGAGCTTGTGTTCTCAAGTATATTCCGTGTCATGTGGGTGTAGGAATCTCATGCGATGTGCTGCTCCCTACACGCCGCTACACATACATGCTTCAAGAATTTCTTTGGCTTCTGTAGGGCTCACAATGAGTTAAATTTCACATTTTCGAAGCACAGCTGCCTTTCTTTCCCCTAAGCGGTGGGATGATGGCAGATTTGCTGTTGGATAGGACAAAACATCTGATGCTCTGTTTTCCCAAACAATCTGCAACAACTGGGTTTCATTTGTCCAGTGTGTAAAGTTCAGAAAGTAAATAAGACTTTCTTTTATTGGTTTTTCAGATCATCTATGTGCAGGCTGGTTGTACAGAAGTCGACCTATCGATTGACTTCAGTGCAACTAGCCTGTTTATTTTTCCTACGATCACTGCTGCTGGCTGAGGCCAGCAGCAGTGATCATTGTATTCTGATGGCTCCCTCTGCCAGAATACAAAAGCCCTGCGGGAGGGAATTCTCCTAGTCTCCAGCCTCCTCATCTCCTCTTCTGTTTACTTTAGGTGGGGTCCTTCTTCAGGTCTACACTTCACTGCTAGATCTGCCGCCATCTCCTTCCATACTGCTCTATGAAT
Organism: Lithobates septentrionalis; assembly: GCA_037952835.1. Taxonomy (NCBI): domain Eukaryota; kingdom Metazoa; phylum Chordata; class Amphibia; order Anura; family Ranidae; genus Lithobates; species Lithobates septentrionalis. The sequence goes on from JBBDGP010001835.1 coordinate 343,366, forward strand.
GGAGGATAGTAATGCTCCTGGGATGTTCACATTGCATATCCCAGGAGGCATTAGTATTAGAGATAAGAAATTAGGTTTGGATTGAACCTGGAAGCAAGCTATCACTCCAGCCAAATCAGTGCCCAATATGCCGCAACTATGGTAATCCCGGCAGCCACACATAAAAGGAGTGGGGATGCTCGTGACATTATTGACCCCATATGGTCACATGGCCAAATTTAGTCAATGACGTTGTGGGGACAGTGCTGGGAATGCCCTGGCGGCAGCTGATTGGTTGCTGATTTGGTGGCAGTGACATAACAAAAGGAGCGGGGGTTGCTCATGACATCATTGACCTGACATGGCCATATTGGCTCAATGACATTGTGGGGATAGTCCTGGGAATTCCCTGGCCGCAGCTGATTGGGTAGCGATTTGGTGGGAGTGACGTAAAAAAGGGGAGGTAATGCTTATGACATCACTGACCTCATATGGTCACATGGCTATATATTTGGCCAATGACGTTGTGGTGATAGTGCTGGGAATGCCCTGGCCGCAGCTGATTGGGTACCGATTTGGGTTGAGCGACATCAAAAAGGGGCAGGGGTTGCTCATGACATCATTGACCTAACATGGCCATATTGGCTCAATGACGTTTTGGTGATAGTGCTGGGAATGCCCTGGCCGTAGCTGATTGGGTACCGATTTGGTGGGAGTGACAAAAAAGGGGCGGGGATGCTTATGACATCATTGAGCTCATATGGTCACATGGCTATATATTTGGCCAATGACGTTGTGGTGATAGTCCTGGGAATGCCCTGGCTGCAGCTGATTGGGTACAGATTTGGTGGGAGTGACATAAAAAAGGAGCGGGGGTTGCTCATGACATCATTGAGCTAACATGGCCATATTGGCTTAATGACGTTGTGGTGATAGTGCGGTGAATGCCCTGGCCGCAGCTGATTGGGTACCGATTTGGTGGGAGTGACATAAAGGGGCGGGGATGCCCATGATATCATTGACTTCCTTTGGCCACAAAATGTTTGGTCTTTTTTCGTTTAAAAACGAAAAAAACGCAGAGGTGATCAAATACCACCAAAAGAAAGCTCTATTTGTTGGGGGAAAAAAATTATATCAATTTCATTTGTGTACAGTGTTGTATGACCGCGCAATTGTCAGTTAAAATAGCGCAGTGCTGTGTAGCAAAAAATGGCCTGGTCATAAAGGGGGTAAATCTTTCGGAGGTGAAGTGGTAAATCTCTCCATTTTTTTTTCATGCTAATGGTGGATCCTTTATAAAAGAAAAAAAAAAATACAGACGGGTGGAGACGGTTTTTAAAAACAGATCTGCATGTATGCATTAGCCCATAATACTTCTTCCTACTAAACAAATTATCATTATGACAAAAATTGTAAGGTATTCGGCACGTAGACGGTAACTACAATGCATGTTGTTTTTAAGACGTTCGTGAAAACTTAGAATAACAGATGATAAGCACAATTGATCTTATCTCCCATTCTGCTTAGTTAAAAGATTTTTTTTTCACACGAAACATAAGCTCCCCCCTGCGCGCATCTTATATGCTGAACTTTTGAAGTGTGAAAATCACGTCTCAGATTGCTTGAAAAAGGCAGACACACCTGTTTACCGACACCAGAATTTGTGACGGTTCATCGCACTCTCGAGACACTGAAGATCACCTTATTTTTGAACAACAATGTCAGATACAAAAGCTGCTGTTGCAAAACAACATAATTCTTTAGTGATAAAAACAAAAAAAAAAAAAAAAACACAAAGCCTTCCTGGTGGTAACAAGAGTCTGTACAGATAGGGGGATAGTTGTATCAGAAGCTGGATGGTACCTACAAGTACTTTTCAATATGAAAGATAATCTGAAGCTGGCCAGAGAGAAACACAAAGAGAAACGTATTGCACTTTTAGAAAACACAAGGGGGTGCAATTAATTGTTAATAGCACCCCCCACGTACTGTATCTTTAAGCACACGTGTTCGTCTGCACTGTTTTGGTGCAACGCGTTTTTGGAAAACAGTCAGGGATTTCTTTTCCACGAGATGAGACTATGCATGCAGTAGTGTGCACCAAGCCTTACGGGGATATTTTATGCACTTTCAGTAATACATTTTAAGATGACCCTTTAATATCAGTGCTGCCCTAAAGAGCCGAATGTCTAGGAACCGGCCATAGCTCTGACTAAGCCCCAGTGGTGGGGGCGAAAAGCGCCAGTGGATGCCTCAGAGTAGGGGCTGTGGCTGCTTCTCGAATTATGTACACTTGGATCTGTTGGTGTGCAGCTTTTCTCTATCTTTAACCAGCCATGGTTAGTGCCCTTTTTTTGGCTCTCTGGGGACTCTCCCTCCTCATTGGCTGAGACAGCAGCGGGAACCATTGGCTGTCAATCACAGCCAGTGAGCCAATGAGGAGAGAGGGGCGGCGGGGCAGAGCCGCGGCTGTGTGTGTAAATGGACATGCAGAGCAGCAGCTTGGGTGCGAGCCCACTTGGGTACCCTTGCTCTGAGGGTACTCGGCAGGTACTGCTTGCTCTGGGGGAACTCAGCAGGAGGGAGGGGCCAGAAGTTCCACTGGGGGGGGATCCCAGAATAGGCGTACCTGGGCTTCTTAACCTTATTTGGGTACATTCCTACTAGTGTTTGTGGGATGGTAAAGCCACACTCTTAAGCCGTGTACACACGAGCGGAATGTCCGACAGAAAAAGTCCAACGGAAGCTTATTAATCGTATATTCCGATCGTGTGTTTTCCCCATCGGACTTAGTTTTTCGAAAATTCTGACGGACCTAGAAATGGAACATGTTCTAAATATTTAGGACGGAACCAATTCCTATCGGGAAAACCGCTCGTCTGTATGCTGTTGCGACGGACCAAAAACGACGCATGCTCTGAAGCAAGTACGAGACGGAAGCTATTGGCTACTGAACTTCCTTCTTGTAGTCCCGTAGTATGTGTTGTACGTCATCACGTTCCGGACGGTCGGACTTTGGTGTGACCGTGCGTATGCAAGACCGCTTGAGCGGAATTCCGTCAGAGAAACCTTCGGAGTTTATTCCGACGGCAAAACCGGTCGTGTGTTTGCGGCTTTACTGCCTACCCCCCAATTGCTACCCCTTCTAGCTGGTGCACCTCCCCCCCCCTGCAAAAACTCTGGAATCTAAAGCACAGGTGCTAAACACCCAGTGTGCATGAGGCCCACAAAAATGCACATGCAGATCAGTATACAGTCGCAGCATTAATCTGTGCCGGTACAAAGTTACCCTACCGTGTGTGTGAAAGGTCATGTAGAGCAGCAGCTGGGGAGCGAGCCTACTTGGGTGCCCCCATTGCAAGCTGCTTGCTCCGGGGGTACACGGCAGGAGGGAGGGGCAAGGAGCTCTGTTGGGGGGACCCCAGAAGAGGAGTACCTGGGCTTCTTAACCATTTTTGGGCTCATCCCTACTAGTGTTTGTGGGAAAGCCTCGCTTTTACTGCCTGCTCCCCCAACTGCTACCCCTGAAGAGGCAGGAATTATACCCCCTAGCACCTGTGCATGAGTTTAAGGCATTTTGGTATGGGTGGAGGGCACAGTCCAGTCCTGTTCCAGTCTACCTTCCCGCCATTTGTGCCTGAGCACATACTGCCCTAAACGTTAGCACCACTCAGGGTACCGTCCAGCAGCAGCAGCAGCTTCAAACTCCCATAGACTTTTGCAAGCTGCGGGGCTGGATGGTGCACCTGTGCCTTCATTTCCGCCCCCTGCAAAAACTCTGGAATCTCATGCACAGGAGCTAAACACCCAGTGTGCATGAGGCCCGATAAAATGCACATGCAGCTCAGTGTACAGTTGCAGCATTAATCTGTGCCGCTACAAAGTTACCCTACAAGAACATGCACAGGGGCTACAGCGCTCGGGCTGCAGAGAAATGAATGACATAGCTGTGTCTATGGTGGAATCCAGCATCATGCCTCTTTGGTATGGCCTCTCCACAACCATGACATGTACAGGAGGTGGGGCGCTGTCTGTAAAACAAGATTTATGAGGTGTTGAAAGCTAATATGCGGTATGCAGCGTGGCTGTAATATGAGGCGGAGCTCAGACACAATAACACAACACAGGACTGATCCTGTCCTAACAGATCCTCTCCCCCCTCTCTGTGTTGTATGTCAGGCATAAGAATGATGACTTCTTGGTGTACATGTGAACATTTATCCACGCCGGTTCACAAAGACACCTCACCTGAGTTCTCTTATTTTAGTACAACAACATGTCTTGTGTAGGAAGCATTTGTATCATTGTGCCTTACAGCACAAAATGATTATCTAGAGAGCCGGCTGTCACCTCCCGTCACTCAAACTGATCTCTGCAACCTGATTATGTAATTAGTATGTCTGTGTATGTCTGCGTGTATGGATCGGGTTTCTGTATCTGTTCTATATTGACCTCTGGACAAAAGATGGCTACAATTCTGCCTTGCGGCACTGGGGTTCTCAGTTGACATGCTGGTAGGTACAGTATATTCAGGGCTGCTGGTAAGGCAGTACAGCCGGCCCTATTGTACCGGGCCTGCTGGGCCCCATCAGTTCAAAAGGGGGGGCCCTGGGCATCTCCGGAGCAGGAGGGCCAGTTGTACTGCCTTATTGCTGACTCTTGTGGATACCCCTGCAGCGCTGCCGGCTTCTACTCCTCTTTCGCTCTCCAGCTGCCCTGATTTTTTGTACTTGTGCCCCCATCGCACTGCTTTCCGGACACCCGTTTTCCACAGGTGCTGCTGGCTTCCCTCCCCTCCTGTTCCACCAGCAGCTGGGATTGTTTCAGGATAAGGAGAGGGGGGGGGGGGCATTGGGAGATGTAAATATGTCCTATTTACTGACCCCCCTTCCTTTCCTGAAGGAACACAGTAAACTGTTTGGTGTGAACTCGCAATCGGTGCATATTTCATATGTAATTTCCACCACAAAGGCCTGGCGAACGCTATTTATCGAATGAGATTTTTTTCTCTAGGTCCAATCGGGTTGCTCCCTTATTTTTTAAAACAAATTTTCTCCTGTTGCTTTTTTTTTTATAATTGCCGTATAATATTGGCATTTTATCCCCTTTTTGAAGTTTCTCTGTACCTCCTAAATTTTCAATCTTTCAATGTGGCCCGCAATTGATCCCTTCGTAACTTTGAATAAAGTTTTACAACTCTCAATATAGGTTTCCAAACCTCCTCTTTGGAGGATTGGGCCCCGCCTCCCAAGACTCAGATCGAGGTGCGGTCCTTCTGGTTCACTATATAGCGCGATGACTCAGTGCGTCGCCCGTTCCCCAAAACAACGGCAGATTGTGACGAAACGCGCGTCGGGAGCTTTTATGTGCTGACGTCATTGCGTTGTAACGCAGTGGACGAGTGTTAGCAAGCCGGCCCAGCTTTTTTCTTGCTGATTTTACTCTGCATTCCTGTAGGTGCAAATTTTATCTTTAATAAACCTTATATGGTACGTTTTACACTATGGTGAGTCTGTTTACATTTTTGGGCAACGCTTGATCTACTCCCTTGACTGGCTGATGATCAAGTCTCCCTGCTCGCTTGGTACCTAGCCCAAGACTCTTCTTACCAACCATCTGTGATTTGTTTTATCAACACTCCTCCGGACAGATGCCCTGGCTGGGTTTATAGTCGCAGGTTCACAAGAGCTTGCCTTCTGGTAAGCATGCACTCTGTGTGGTGGAGGTGCACTGTCTCGTAGTGGTGTTTATTACAAGATTATTTACTGGTGCACATTTGGATTGATATTGTGCAACACACAGGCTGCTGTCGTGTTGGAAGTTCTTACATAACCATTTTGTTTTTTGGACTATATTTTGTTTTTTATTTCAAAACTTTATATTTTTATTTTTTTAGCACAGCTTTATTTACTTTATACAGTGAACGATCGGTATTGTCTGTGTATGTCTCTGTGTATGGATCAGGTTTCTGTATCTTTTCCATATTGACCTCTGGATAAAAGAGGGCTACAATTCTGCCCTGCGGCAGTAAAGCCCCCAGTTGACGTGCTGGTCGGTACGGTATATTCAGGGCCGCTGGTAAGGCAGTACAGTCGGCTCTACTGTACCAGGCCTGGGCCCCATCAGTTCAAAAGGGGGGCCTAGGCACCTGTCGAACAGGAGGGACAGTTGTACTGACTTGTCGCTGACACTTGTGGATCCCTCTGCAGCACTGCTGGCTTCTATTCCTTTCTCCCTGCAGCTGCCTTGTAGGGGGATCAGTTCTTGGATTTGTGCCCCTATGCACCTGCTTTCTGGTCACCCTTGTTGGACCCTTTCCCCCCCGCAGCACTGCAGGCACATAGAGGGGGGGTCAGTAATATGTCATATTTACCGACCCCTTCCTTTCCTGAATCAACACAGTAAGCAATCGGTACCGATCACGCCTGTGTCTATTCATAAATGAAACTTAGTAAACCGTGTTTACTATGCTTCAGTTTGTGATTGAACAGGAAGCCTCAGAGCACTTCCTATTCAATCACTGTCCAGTGCAGCTGAGGCTGCAGAAAAAGGTACTGTCCCTTTCTCTGTCTCAAATGTGAGAACCAGGGGTCTGCAGATCGCACTGCACTTGCGATCTGCAGCAGGTTTCACTGTAAACGCAGTGTGTTTGCGTGCAGCGGGTCGCATGGTACAGAAGTATCCAGCTGCTCTGCATTTTTTTTAAAGTGCGCATGCACTACTTTTGCTGCGGTCCAGCGTGATTTCAGCTCATTCAAATGAATGGTTCTGAAATCGCACTGCACCCAGATCGCATGTGAATCATGGTGTGAACCGACCCTGAGGGCAGGGACTGACGTGAATGCACAGTATGAAAAGCAACTGCATAAATTATTGGCAATGTAATGTAAATGTAAAATACTTAAATACCAGTTGTGCCAAAGGGATATACAAAGTAGTTTCTAGTACAAAGAACACATTAGTAGCACAGTCAAATTATAGCATGACTAAGGCCCGTGGGCGGGGGCGAAACGCATCGGTGGCACGTCCTGGATGGAGCTGAGCCTGCTTTTATTCTATGACTGTTGGGTCTAGCTGATATACGGCGTTCGGGGGGTTCCTCTCCTTCCTATACAGTCAAATTATAGTTGGAAAGGATCTTGGTTGACTTGAGAAGGTATTTTTTAAATATCAAACGTGTTATACTTGCCTGCTCTGTGTAATCGTTTTGCACAGAGCACCCCTGATCCTCCTCTTCTCGGGTCCCTCCCCGGTGCTCCTGGTTTCTCCCCCTTGACCAGTGACCCCAATAGCAAGCCGCTAGAGCACTGGTGCGTGGTCGTTCCTAATCCCTGCTCTACGAGTCAATAAGACACATAGAGCTGTGGCTTGGATCCCGCCCCTGCTCTCTCCTTATTGGCTCACTGTCTGGAGGCTCTCCTGCACATCACTAGATCGAGAAGGGGCTCAGGTGAATATTAGGGGGGCTGTGGGGGCGCAGCACACCGAAGGTTTTTTTTTTTTATATTCACGCACTTTAACTGTAACTAACTGTATACAAAAAAAAGACAAAAATTAGTATGCTATCAGGAAGGCTTTGGCCAAAACGTTTCAGCATCTTTGGATTTTGCCATTGCTGTAGTGCAGTGGCGGCTGGTGCTCCATTTTTTTGGGGGGGGGGGCGGGCGGCAAACAACCCCCCCCCACACCGCCAGGTCTGCACTTACCCCATCCATGATCGTTTCCCCTCCTTCTCGGCAGAAGCAGTAGGAGAGTAGCCAGGTGGACAGAGGCAGGCCGCGCCACGCTCCCGAGAGAAAATCGCCATCTTCCTTCTCCCTGCTTCAACTCTGCCTCGGCACGTCACCGCCGGTGTTTTGGCAGAACACCGGAGACTGCAACACTCATTGGCTGCCGCCAGCCGCCCCCCCCCCCCCCTTGCCTCCTCCTCCTCTCCGCTCCAACCACCGCTGCACACATCACTCAAGTGGGTGGGCTCGGGGCGCAGTGCTGAGCGCCCCGAGCCCATCCTTTTTTGAAGCCAATTAGAGCTTCAGCCTCTAATCTTGTGCTTCAAAAAAAAAAAAAACTCCATTGAAATCCATGCGTCCGGTGCCCTATGAAGCAGCCATTAAGTTGCTGGCTCATGTTTGGTAAGGATATACAGATGGATATATATGGATATACCCCAGAAGAGCAGGTTCGGGGCCATTCTGTGCTGATAAAATGCGCTGCACGGTGGAGGTAAGTATGATTTTTTTCTTTAATTTACCTTTTTAATCGCATTATAGAAGATACTCTTACACCAAAAAAAAGCAAACATGCAGCTCTTGCGTTCTAAGAAATAATGATACAGGAAAACACTTAACCACTTAATAAAATGGAAGCCCAAGAACGATCGTCATATACCGCTGTCTCCACATCCAGCAGATTCCCATTACTTTGCCCAAAGAGCTTTGAGGAAGACTAGTCCTATTGTTATACTCGCCAAATGCCCCACCCAGCAAACACAACACTTAATTTTCAAGCCTTATCATTTATATAATAGTAATAATCATTTCTAAACTGGCAACTTTTCAGTTCCTAAACACATTGGTTTTTTTTGTGTCAATAAACCGCTCATAAGTAAGCAAACTAACTCAACTTTGTTTCTCATTAAAATCCATGTCATGTTAGTTAAAGCCGGACTCCAGGAAGACGTAAAAGACGCAGATTGATGTAGCTCTGTAATCATTAAAGTGGTTGTAAGCCTCAGACATGAAATATGAACAAAGCATATCCCTCTATAGTGTGCACTTGTCTCAATTAAGAGCACTAAGTATCATTTCTGTCTGCTGCCTCCTTCCTCTGCTATCTGCACCAGTCACTCCGTGACAAGTTTTCCTGACACCAAGATAAAAAAAGGTGACAGGGGAGGGACCTCCAGCTGATTGACAGCCTCAGCCCTGTTCCTGTGTGAAGGGTGGTGTGTCCTTTCCCTCCAATCAGCTCTCACTGAGCTCTGCAGAGTGTCATTTCAGCTCTCCACCCCCCCCTGTTTTCTGGCAGCTCAGACAAGCTTTATAAATTGCGGAGTTTGAATGGATGTAGAGAAGAAAAGACTGCAGGTAAAACAGGTACAACTTATGTAGGAGGATTTGTTTCATCTCAGTGTATCCCCCTTCACTGGGTATATGGAAGGGTTTACATCCACTTGCATGCAGTGGATATCAAATAGAGAAGATGGGATGCCCTCATGTTGGTTATGGGGGGGGGGGGGGGGGGGTTGTACCTGGCAACTTTCCCTACCAGAGATAAGTGGATGGTGGGTGTGCCAGTCTGCTCACATCTATTTTACATCTGAAATGTCAAGCAGACAGGCTGGTCTGAGCTCCTGGAATGACGACAAACAGCATTAAACTTGCCGAACAACATATTCTGAATAACGTTCTGCACATTCCAAGACAACATGTTTTTGCTGCAGGCAAATGCAACCCTTCATTCCGTATGCCTAGGCATGCATTATATATACATTTCAGTGGGCTATAGATTTGTTTGCTACTACGCTTATATTTTGACGTTTTTAACATCCAATTTACAAGTTATTATCATAATCTGAGTATGCTTCAAGAAGCTGGTCTATTATAGACCCGACTCATCATTGCTTCTCTTGATATTTGCTCAAAGTGCCCATGTGTGCATGTGCTGGTGACATTACCGGCGCTGCTAAAGTAAAGATCTCCTAAACTGTGATATTTACTGTACCTACAGGTGAGCCTTATTATATAAATCAAGAAAAAGGATTTTACTACCATTTTTAAAGGACAAGTATAGGTTTAAGAAAAAAACAGCGAAGACGTTATTTATGACGAAACGCGTGACGCCATTGCGCACTTGGAGTTCCGTATGCAGCAGATGTTCTACGGTGGCTCTAAGACAGAGAACTATTTCCATTGTCACCTTATCTAAAGGGAATCTAAAATGTATTTTCATAGTGTAGACTACATATGTCAAACACAAGGCCAGCGGGCCGAATCCAGCCCACCAGACTTAGTCATGTGGCCCTCGCACCCAGTTTTGCAGATGAAACGTAGTGGAACTCTATTCCGCCACCTCTGGCTATTCTCCCCGCTCACCACTGTCACTTGTAAACACAGAAACCTGAACTCTGCACTCTGTATGTAGCGCACCCCTGAACTCCACACTCTGTATGTAGCACACCCCTGAACCCTGCACTCTGTATGCAGCACACCCCTGAACTCTGCACTCTGTACGTAGCGCACCCCTGAACTCTGCACTCTGTACGTAGCGCACCCCTGAACTCTGCACTCTGTACGTAGCGCACCCCTGAACTCTGCACTCTGTACGTAGCGCACCCCTGAACTCTGCACGTAGCGCACCCCTGAACTCTGCACTCTGTACGTAGCGCACCCCTGAACTCTGCACTCTGTACGTAGTGCACCCCTGAACTCTGCACTCTGTACGTGGCGCACCCCTGAACGCTGCACTCTGTACGTGGCGCACCCCTGAACGCTGCACTCTGTACGTAGCGCACCCCTGAACTCCGCACTCTATACGTAGCGCACCCCTGAGCTCTGCACTCTATACGTAGCGCACCTCTGAACTCTGCACTCTGTACGTAGCGCGCCCCTGAACACTGCACTCGGTATGTAGCGCTCCCCTGAACTCTGCACTCTGTACGTAGCGTACCCCTGAACTCTGTACGTAGCACACCCCTGAACTCTGCACTCTGTATGTAACACACCGCTCAGCCCTGCACTCTGTACATAGAGCACCGCTCAACCCTGCACTCTGTACATAGCCCACTTCTCAACCCTGCACTCTGTACACAGCACACCTGAACTTTGCACTCTGTATGTAGCGCACCCCTGAAACTGCACACTGTACATAGCACACCCCCCAACCCTGCACTCGTTTTATAGCGTACCCCTGAACTTTGCACTCTGTGCATAGCACACCCTTGAATCCTGCACTCTGCACATGGCGCACCTCTAAACTCTGCAATCTGTGTGTAGCGCACCCCTGAAACTGCACACTGCACATAGCTCACCCATGAATCTTGCATTTAGTACATAGCTCACCCCTGAATCTTGCATTCAGTACATAGCTTATCCCTGAACTCTGCACTCTGTAAATAGCGCACCCCTGAAACTGCACACTGTACATAGCGCAACCCTGAAACTGCACTCTGTACATAGCGCACCCCTGAACTCTGCACATAACGAATTCCCTGTATTTATTACCCCTTTAAAATCCTCCCACTGCAATTTGGCCACACCCACTGTTCGATGCAGTTCGGGGGGGGGGGAGGGGGTTGTGGTTGAGTTCCTGCACCTATTCTGTGAGAAAAAATCCTGGATAAATGTACAGCATACAGATACAGCCAGCCTTTTAAAGGAAACCATAATGCTGATGCCGCTTGTGATGAAATCGAGTGTTACACCCCTGGTGCAGACATTTACTCGAAAGTGATTCTTGGTGTGACTTTTAAAGTTTGTGACCCTACAAAACAGGATTGACCATCTACTGTCATATTTATTACAATCTCCAAAAATAAAGTCAAAGACAGTTTAGGTTTCACTAATGGTTCTGTGGTAATTACTATACTCGAAGTTCACTAATTGGAGCATATCCTCCTGTGAGGTGTTGAGCTCACGAAATGGCGAGAGCATAAGCTGTTAAATGTGCCGCCCCTAGCCTGCAACCCCACTGTGCGGCAAGCCAAGTGAATCAGGCGCACGCAGCAGGAAAATCTGCCATGCTTCTGTATACTGGCACACGCGCACACTACTGAAAGATGTCTTTTAACGTTTTCTGTTTATTTATTTTTTTCAATGGAATTTTGGCAGATAGAGTCTGTTGTTTCCAAGCAGGCTGAAAGATTCGCATTTAGAGAGAGGAACAGCATAGTATAATCGCACTGCAGCACTACTACACTGTATGCACACATTGATAAGAACGCTTACATGAAGTGTGCAAATGTGTATGAGTGTAACTTTGACCATGAATATCCTTCAAAACACAGTTATCAAGAAATTTTTCTACATGATCTACTCTTTTAAAAAAGAACCATGGGCCAAGAATGTACTTTCCCTTTGGGCACCCAAGGCTTGCATAGACAACGTATGTAAATCAGTGTGACATGTAAACAGATTCTAGTGATGACCCTTGGCTAGTAAGGCCGTACTCACACTAGGCAATCCGTACTGTGCCCGAGTATGTTTGACCCCCAAAGTCCAGTTCATTTGACTAGTCTAATTGCTCCAAACTGTGCTCAGGAAGCGTTCAACATACCAAGAAGCCCTGGCCCACTTGAAGAGGTGGGTTCAGGCATGGTCAAGTTGGACTTGGGCTTGCTATGTGTCAGTGTGAGGCAATGGTGATGATATAAGCACAGGACACAATGTGATCACAGGCCAGCAGGGAAGTGGGAAGGAGGGACTATCATGCTCAGACATGGTACAAGGCAACTGTGCCTAGTAGGTGTACACCCTTATTGGTTAGAGCAGTTACCTCTCTCAAATCCAGCCATTCTGAACCAGGCTTCCGTAGAACTCTAGGGCTCCTCCGGAGGTTGTTACGGGCTCCTTGAGCTGTGGCTATTTGATCTCCCATTTGATGGTGCCTGCATAGTTCCACGACCAATGGCAGAGCTAGCGTTGCGATACCAAGGGTGGCGTTCTGACAACTACCGCAAAAGGGGCATTCTTTTATTTGGCCACCGATGTAAGGGGCATTCCTCCTTTTGGCCACCATTGTAAGGAGCATTCTTCCTTCTGGCCACCACTGTAAGGAGCATTCTTCCTTCTGGCCACCAATGTAAGGAGCATTCTTCTTTTGGCCACCACTGTAAGGAGCATTCTTCCTTCTGGCCACCAATGTAAGGAGCATTCTTCTTTTGGCCACCAATGTAAGGAGCATTCTTCTTTCTGGCCAACAATGTAAGGAGCATTCTTCCTTCTGGCCACCAATGTAAGGAGCATTCTTCTTTTGGCCACCAATGTAAGGAGCATTCTTCTTTCTGGCCAACAATGTAAGGAGCATTCTTCCTTCTGGCCACCAATGTAAGGGGCATTTTCTCACTGACCCCAATGAATTGGTTTAAGCAGGGGTTCCTCAAGATTTAAACATGATTTCAAGGATTCCTCAGGGGTAAAAAGGGTTGACAAAGATATCTTTAGCCTGTTTATCAGCTCTCTACTGCTTATTTATAGTTATTTATACTATATACGGTATATTTGTAGCACCCTTAGTGCAGGTTGATAGGTACATTTAGTTTAGCTCCTCTGTAATCATTGGAGCAGGTGTTGATTGTTCTGGCCTGCTCAGTGTCTCACAGGCTGCTGCTTTGATTACTTCCCCCTGCATTCTAAAGGATTCTAGAATTATAGTGGGGGGGGGGGGGGCTGAGAGAAGCAGTCTGAATATTTATGGCGATCCAGCCAATCCCTGGGGAGATGTACCCAGTATTTGGCTGGAGAGCCCATCAATAGTCTGAGGTTTGAGGCAGGGGTCAAGAGTTCCTGGGTCTAGACCTTGGCAGTTGTGAACAAGGCCCACAAGGCTGAAACGCATTAACATCTACTGTCTGGATATTGTGTCTTTTATGAAGATTCAATACATTTAGAAGATTTTTAAGAGCAAAGCAAGGAGTTGCGGATTATCTCTTTTTATGAGTGTAATTGCAGCTGTGCGACTGCCTTTCCGCACCCGGCAGCTCTAGAAGATCTCCTTTTTCCATTGGGTTGTAACACCTTATTTTCAGTTTATTTTAGAGCCAATAGTCTGAGGCTTGAGGCAGGGTTGAGGAGTTCCTGGGTCCAGAACTTCTGGAAGGGACCCCTGTGCAGGATTGCTGGAGGAGCCATTCTGAAAACATCGAGGTCCCAGCTGGTGCTTAAGCTATTTAGCTATTTGTGAAATCTGGTCCTGGATTCAGTTTGGGTCTGGAGAAGCTCACTGGAAAGTACCAGGAGGAAGTTGGGGGGAAAAGTGTCCAGCTGTACTGTGGTAGTGTGAGTCTGAGGCTCCATCACTGAAGAGTACCCGGTGGATATCAGAAGGAGGCAAACGATGAATCTGTGGCATCCTCAGTAAACGACCTGTGTGCGGGGCCATAGTGACTATATGTAGCTCTTAGTTTCTTGAAGGAAGACAAAGTCACCTGTTGGCAGCAGAGAGTCATGTGGCAACTTTTGTTGTGCAGCTTCGAGACAGAGAAGAGTCCTCAAAGAGTTTAGTGATACAATGTCGGTGTATCCCATGCTCTCTCTAGCCCCTCCAAATTCCATTTTTCTATAAAACATCAAAAAGACACCCCTAGACTCTTCTGTTTGAGCCAGAGACAGTGGAGAAAATGCAGTGTGCCTGGCTATCTGCGCTTTAACTGGAGAAAAGGAAGCACGTTCACCAGCGGCTCCTTAGGGGGTGCACTACATATTATGTACACATAACCATAAAACATGGGAGTAATACGAATATTAGAATGAGACAAGCCTGATAATCAACAACACATTACTGCCAACGTCAAGGACAAATGATCTTGATAATAAAGCTTGTTCAGGTCAAAGTGTAAAAAAATGTACAGTAATAAACTACAGATTATCTGGGTGCCTAATAACAACACAAAACAAGATCTTCTGCATAGCAACCCTAACTCTAAAAATACAAACTCTGTACCCTTTTTAGGGCTTGTCCACATAGCAGTTCTGCATGGGGGAGGTTTGATGGACTATGCAGGTGCTTTCGCCCCTGACAAGCGCTAAAAGGTACTTTATGTACTGAGCTGAATTGGCTTGGTCCACACTTTGCAGCTTATGAGCAAACTCGTGGTCTAAAGCAGTGGTCCCCAACCTCCTGGCACCAGGGACCACAGAAGACAACCCCCTCCACAGACCAGGGGTGGGGGAAGGTAAGCGGGTGTTGTTTGGTCAGCGCGGGGGGGGGATTTATGTTGGTCGGTGCAGCCGGTCACCTCGGCGGGGTTGGTTGGGGGTGCAACCTGTCACCTCAGGGTAGAAGGGGGTGTAGCCAATCTCACCAGTTCTCTGAGATCCTTCTGGGATTCTTCTCCCTCCCCTTTTTCTTCGTGACCACAGAGAGGGAAGGGAGTAGTAATGCTAGAAGGAGAGTGGGCGTCCACTGGTGGTGCAAGGGTGGCAGTGAGGGTTGTGCTGGCTCGCTCTGCCCGCCGCTGACCCCTCATTGCGCGGCCTGGTTCCCAGCAGGCCACAGACCAGCACTGGTCTGCAGCCCAGGAGTTAGGGACCCCTGGACTAAATGCTATCCGGAGTGTTCCAAACATGGCTACCAATTGCTCTCTATAGCAAGGGTCTCAAACTGGCGGCCCTCCAGCTGTTGCGAAACTACAATTCCCATGAGGCATTGCAAGGCTGACAGTTACAAGCATGACTCCCGCAGGCAGAGGCATGATGGGAATTGTAGTTTTGCAACAGCTGGAGGGCCATCAGTTTGAGACCCCTTGCTAAGTCTATAGAGTAGCTTCTGCCAAAGGATGCTACAACACATTCTACTTCTCTTACTCAAAGAGCACAGCATATCTCCCTTAGCCATGTTGTATCAGTTCTGCATAGAAATGGAATGGGATTTGCTCTTTTGCCATCACACAAGTGTCAGGATATCTGATTGACCTAAAAAAACAATACATGTAGTGTAGTTATATGATGTCCACCTCAATTAAAGTGACTTTGTCATCATCCCAAGCATGTGGCCAAAGCAGTTTTATGCAAAAAAAAAAAAAAAAGACGTAATATAATCACCTCATGTCTTCTATTAGGGCTTGTTTACTCATGCAGCTAACATAGCCATCCCAGGGTGTATCACTTTTCAGAGGGAATTTAACAGGCATTGAGGAGGCAATGTTTTAACCCTCAAAGTGCTGACCCACCACA
This sequence comes from Lithobates septentrionalis, assembly GCA_037952835.1. Classification (NCBI taxonomy): domain Eukaryota; kingdom Metazoa; phylum Chordata; class Amphibia; order Anura; family Ranidae; genus Lithobates; species Lithobates septentrionalis. The sequence continues at coordinate 359,235 of JBBDGP010001835.1, forward strand.
TCGCAGGGTGGTTGTGGCGCAGGTTATTCACTTAAAACGAGTCACGTTCAGTGGAGGTACAGATGGCCAAAAAGGGCCAATCCGTTTCATTTTTGCTACGGCGGCAGCAAAGCAAGGCACCGTGGCCGTGGCATGTGTACAGCCCTGCACGGCTGCATGCCCTTGTTTAGGCAGGCGGTTGGGAAACACATGGGAACCACCCATGTGCCGTTTATGTGAATGAGCCCTTAAGCAAGCCATAGATTAACCCCTTTAGCACCGGACGCACGGAAATATGCCGCCCCTCGGTGGGTGGGCCTTGGCGCCGGGCAGCCGCGTATTTGCATGCATTAGTGTAAATACAGCTGTGCCAACAGCGTGCGCCCTGCTCGCTCCCAGCACAGTTACTGGCGGCAAGTAGCAATCAGGAGCTTTTTCGTTAGCCGCCGGTAACTGTGCCGGGACCGCCCCAATCGCTGCGGTCACATGAACATAAACCTCACCTCCCGGCATCCTAAGCCCCTTAAGGGGCTGGGAGGTGCCGGCTCCAGGGGATTAATGGTTTTTCTTTCCTTCCACCATGGGTGGAAGTGTTAAATGCTAAAGATTCTATGGGGGTTGCAGCACTGAAGCAGAGTAAAGCCCTCCATAGATGGACTTGGCCAGTTCAGGAGGGACTGGCTGAGATTTGATCCATCTATGGACAGGCTGGACAGGCACCATGGGTGGAAGGAAAGAAAATTGCTCTATTCCCCCATCAACACCCTACCAAGCAATCAACTTCCCCTATGCCTCCTGCATTGCTATTTTATTCCAGGCTGGCAGAATACAAGGATTACTGCTAGCCATCCATAGCCGTCGGCAGTAATCGCATGCTGAAAATCCAACAGGTTGGTTGTACCCAAGTCGACTGATGGATCAACTTGGGTATAATCAGCCTGCCCATAGATGGATCAAATCTCAGCCAGTCCCTCCTGAACTGGCCAAGTGCATCTATGGAGGGCTTTACTCTGCTTCAGTGCTGCAAGCCCCATAGAATCTTTAGGATTTGACACTTCCGGGAGTGTCAGATGCCGGTGTCCCCCAGCCGTGCACCATAGTTTCATCCTCTGTCCCCCTACATCACTTCTGGACACAGGGTGGGAGGATGGAACCACAGCCTGCGAAAGAGGACTCAGGTATTTCGATAGTTCCCGAAGAGTCTAATGCTAAAGATTCTGACAGAGACCACATCACTTGAACAAAGTAAAGAAGTGGCATGAGTACACCTGTGTCTTCTTTTGTAGGGGGCAAATGTTTTGGGCAACAGAGTCACTTTAAGGATTCAGATACAACAGCTAATACTGTTTGAGAGACCTACTCAACTTTACATTCATTAACTGTCTCCTTCTCGGTTTCGCATCATTGTGGTATTTTTTTCCAAAAATTATTTTATTTTTAATTCCTTCTATACTCAAGTTTTCCAAAATTTAAATATTAAAATCTTGTTCACTAACATTACTTTTAATCTATCTTCCTAGAAAAAATTCCTTCTTGATGTGGAAAAGAAAAAAAAAAGAAAAAGAAAGAAGAAAAAAAGGCTTCAGATACAAACATACCAGGCAAGACAGCGTCTTACAACAAGGTTGTTATGAGCAAAAAAAAAAGGAGTTCATGAATCCCATGTAGTGTAATGTGACCTGTCGTTCCACGGGTCACTTTACACGATGTCTTGATCTGTCTGAACTTGTCTTTACAAGTTCACAGACACCTGCTGCTTGGACACGAAAATGTAACCGTCTCCATCCATTCCAATGCAATCCATTCAGTCCTTAAACAATGGCGGGGGTTAAAGAGGATGTGCAGGATTTTCAATCGTTTTAAGGGAAACAAATGAAAAATAAAAATCGGTTTGATTTTAACATTCGTCTCTAATCTTATACAGTGCTTTGAAAAAGTATTCATGCCCCTTGAAATTTTCCACATTTTGTCATGTTACAACCAAAACAATGAATGTATTTTATTGGGATTTTATGTGATAGACCAACACAAAGTGGCAAATAATTGTGAAGTGGAAGGAAAATTATAAATGGTTTTCAAATTATTTTTTTTACAAATAAATATGTGAAAAGTGTGGGGGGTACATTTGTATGGCGCCCCCCCTGAGTCAATACTTTGTAGAAACACCTTTCACTGCAATTACAGCCGCAAGTCTTTTAGGGAATGTCTCTACCAGTTTTGCACATCTAGAGAGAGACATTTTTGCCCAATTTTTCTTTGCAAAATATCTCAAGCTCTGTCAGATTGGATGGAGAACGTCTGTGAACAGCAATATTCAAGTCTTGCCACAGATTCTCAATTGAATTTAGGTCTGGACTGTGACTGGACCATTCCAACACATGAATATGCTTTGATCTAAACCATTCCATTGTAGCTCTGGCTGTATGTTTCGGGTCGTTGTCCTGCTGGAAGGTGAACCTCCGCCCCAGTCTCAAGTCTTTTGCAGACTCTAACAGGTTTTCTTCTAAGATTGCCCTGTATTTGGCTCCATCCATCTTCCCATCAACTCTGACCAGCTTCCCTGTCCCTGCTGAAGAAAAGCATCCCCACCACATGATGCTGCCACCACCATGTTTCACGGTGGGGATGGTGTGTTCGGGGTGATGTGCAGTGTTAGTTTTCCCACCACACATAGTGTTTTATAGCCACATGAGCGCGTTGATTGGCTAACACGGAGGTCGCATGATCGGAAAAGTCCACGCACACGCTCTCGGCACAGCACTGTCGACGCTAATGCATGCAAATATGCAGCCGCTCGGCGCTACGAGGCCTGGACTGCGAGAGGCCGCATATTTACGTGCGCTTGGTGCCAAGAGGTTAAGGTTTGACATGTTGGGTATCTATTTAGTCGGTGCAACCTCATGTTTTATATTATACCCCAAAAAAAAATTGGGTAATTTATTGCGTTTGTTTGCCCTAATGCCGCATACACACGACAGGACTTTCCGTCAGAAGACACAGACGGTCTTTCCGACGGAGTTCTGATGCTGAAACGGACTTGCCTACACACGATCACACCAAAGTCCGATCGTTTAGAACGTGATGATGTACTACGGGACTAGAAAAAGGAAGTTCAATAGCCAGTAGCCAACAGCTGCCCTTGCGTCGCTTTTGGTCTGTCGGAATAGCGTACAGACGAGCGGTTTTCCCGATAGGAACTGATTCCATGTTCTATTTCTAGGTCCATCAGAATTTTAGAAAGAAAAAGTCAGATGAAGCCCACACACGATCGGAATGTCCGACGGAATGATTCCGTCGGACCCTTTCTGCCGGAAAGTCCGGTCGTGTGTACGCGGCATAAGATTCACTTTAGTCTGTTTTTTTTTTACTGATATTTTGTGTTTCCTAGACCTTTGCAGTAATATCAAGTGACATAAAAAATTGGAACCGACACTTTTTTATTCTCTAGGGTGTCTGCCTTTAGAAAATATATCATGTTTGGGGGTCTTATGTAATCTTCAGGCCTAAATTTTTTTTTTTAAACATGTGTGTAAAAAATGCAAAAAAAACAGCTCTGGTAGGAAAAGTTAAATACCGAAAAAAATGGGAGGGGGGGGGGGGGGGGAGTATAACTCTAAACATCAATTGACAGGTTTCTCATAATAGTCATAAATAAACAAATGCTTTTTATGATATCGGTATGATTGAATGACTGAAGATAATGCCATTTATGACAGTTACTGGGAAAATGAATAATTCACAAGATGTTCCCAAGAAAGTGAAGATGACAAACAGACAACCCCTTTAAATGTGGGTTTAAAAAAAAAAAAAGCTTCAAAGGCCTAACTGTAGCTTTAACCCCCACGGGGTCCATCATGCCGGGCCAGAATATGCACAGTAGTTTCCATTGATGATGGAGAAGAAGATCCGTCTGTTGACTGAAACATGTGAATTTGGGAACTTGTCTATTGGAAACGCTGATAAGCATCTGTGATCTCTCAAACAGCAAGTATTGTTGATAAGGAGGTGAACACATCCGACAGTCTATTCAGCTAAATGCTTCCGTTGTCTTTTGCTGGATCAAGAGATTTCAAGCATTTATATTTTCATTTTTTTTTTTTCATATTAATTTAGCCATTTAGTTATGTTAAAAGAGAAGTATTGCCAACGTTTGTTATTCCGTACTTCTCTTGTGGGTCAAAAGAGCGGTGCCAGACCGTGGATACAGGGGGCGCAGAAAATGTGCCAGCGTCAGTGGGGGTAAGCAATGCCCCATCATTGGTATCAGTGGGAGGAATAGTGCCCCATCATTGTATCAGTGGGAGGAATAGTGCCCCATCATTGGTATCAGTGGGAGGAATAGTGCCCCATCATTGGTATCAGTGGGAGGAATAGTGCCCCATCATTGGTATCAGTGGGAGGAATAGTGCCCCATCATTGTATCAGTGGGAGGAATAGTGCCCCATCATTGGTATCAGTGGGGGAATAGTGCCCCATCATTGGTATCAGTAGAAGGAATAGTATCCCATCATTGGTATCAGAGGGAGGAATAGTGCCACATCATTGGTATCAGTGGGAGGAATGGTGCCCCACCATTTGTATCAGTGGGAGGAATAGTGCCCCATCATTGGTATCAATAGAAGGAATAGTACCCCATCATTGGTATCAGAGGGAGGAATAGTTCCCCATCATTGGTATCAGTGGGAGGAATAGTGCCCCATCATTGGTATCAGTGGGAGGAATAGTGCCACGCCATTTGTATCAGTGGGAGGAATAGTGCCCCATCATTGGTATCAGTGGGAGGAATAGTGCCACGCCATTTGTATCAGTGGGAGGAATAGTGCCCCATCATTGGTATCAGTGGGAGGAATAGTGCCCCATCATTGGTATCAGTGGGAGGAATAGTGCCCCATCATTGGTATCAGTGGGAGGAATAGTGTCCCATCATTGGTATCAGTGGGAGGAATAATGCCCCATCATTGGTATCAGTGGGAGGAATAGTGCCCCATCATTGGTATTAGTGGGAGGAATAGTCAGAGGTCATCAGAAGCAGAGACAAGGGACAGTGCTCAGAGGTAGGTCAGGAGCAGAGGCAAGGGACAGTGCTCAGAGGTAGGTCAGGGGAGGAGACAAGGGACAGTGCTCAGAGGTAGGTCAGGGGAGGAGACAAGGGACAGTGCTCAGAGGTAGGTCAGGGGTGGGGACAAGGAACAGTGCTCAGAGGTAGGTCAGGAGCGGAGACAAGGGACAGTGCTCAAAGGTAGGTCAGGGGAGGAGACAATGGACAGTGCTCAGAGGTAGGTAAGGGGAGGAGACAAGGGACAGTGCTCAGAGGTAGGTCAGGGGAGGAGACAAGGGACAGTGCTCAGAGGTAGGTCAGGAGCGGAGACAAGCGACAGTGCTCAGAGGTAGGTCAGGGGAGGAGACAAGGGACAGTGCTCAGAGGTAGGTCAGGGGTGGGGACAAGGAACAGTGCTCAGAGGTAGGTCAGGAGCGGAGACAAGGGACAGTGCTCAAAGGTAGGTCAGGGGAGGAGACAAGGGACAGTGCTCAGAGGTAGGTCAGGGGAGGAGACGAGGGACAGTGCTCAGAGGTAGGTCAGGAGCGGAGACAAGGGACAGTGCTCAGAGGTAGGTCAGGGGAGGAGACAAGGGACAGTGCTCAGAGGTAGGCCAGGAGCGGAGACAAGGGACAGTGCTCAGAGGTAGGTCAGGAGCGGAGACAAGGGACAGTGCTCATGAGGTAGGTCAGGAGCGGAGACAAGGGACAGTGCTTAGAGGTAGGTCAGGAGCGGAGACAAGGGACAGTGCTCAGAGGTAGGTCAGGAGCGGAGACAAGGGACAGTGCTCAGAGGTCTGTGTGAATTCACTGGCAGATACCGGGTAGTCAGCAGCAGATGTCCATTTTTCAACTTAAGTTGCGACATTGCTTGCTACAGGGAAGATTTGGCGTCCCTTGTGAAAGTGCACTTGCGGCTTTGCGTACTGACACACGGACCCCTCCCGTCAGGTGTGGACCTCTGCAGCCAGCATGTGATTCCCCTACCTGTATGTTTTTATTTGTGACATGAGCTTGATTATAGACAAGAAATACTTTCACCCATCTGTGTAAAACTCCCCTGAAGAAGGAATATACAAGTTGGACTACGGTCTCCTCCGAAACATGTCGGGATACACACACTAGCCACCCACCCTCAACATACCCATCTTTTGGGCTGGTTCTTTGGGGTTTGATAGCATTGGGTGATATTATCCATTTATGCTCTGTATGTCTTATATCAAATTATCTCCAAGATATTGACTTTGCTCATTGTATATGTTTTTCTTGTCTTTTAGACATTTTTTTCTATTTTTGTAAAATAATAAAGTTGGCATATGTTTGCCTTTTATCCCTATTTACTTCTCCTACTCCTTTTTTCCTGCCTTTAAAATCCAAAGGGGGGGGGGCCCTTATATGCACTCTGTTGCATAAATTTTTTTAGTATTACTTAGGATGATGGCAGGCTCTGCACACCAGTATATTCTCACATAACTTAATTTTCACAGTGTTCAGAGGTAGGTCAGGAGCAGAGACAAGGGACAGTGCTCAGAGGTAGGTCAGGGGAGGAGACAAGGGACAGTGTTTAGAGGTAGGTCAGGAGCGGAGACAAGGGACAGTGCTCAGAGGTAGGTCAGGGGAGGAGACAATTGACAGTGCTCAGAGGTAGGTCAGGGGAGGAGACAAGGGACAGTGCTCAGAGGTAGGTCAGGAGCGGAGACAAGGGACAGTGCTCAGAGGTAGGTCAGGAGCGGAGACAAGGGACAGTGCTCAGAGGTAGGTCAGGAGCGGAGACAAGGGACAGTGCTCAGAGGTAGGTCAGGAGCGGAGACAAGGGACAGTACTCAGAGGTAGGTCAGGGGCAGAGACAAGGGACAGTGCTCAGAGGTAGGTCAGGGGTGGAGACAAGGGACAGTACTCAGAGGTAGGTCAGGAGCGGAGACAAGGGACAGTACTCAGAGGTAGGTCAGGAGCGGAGACAAGGGACAGTACTCAGAGGTAGGTCAGGGGCAGAGACAAGGGACAGTGCTCAGAGGTAGGTCAGGGGTGGAGACAAGGGACAGTGCTCAGAGGTAGGTCAGGAGCGGAGACAAGGGACAGTGCTCAGAGGTAGGTTATGGGTGGAGACAAGGGACAGTGCTCAGAGGTAGGTCAGGAGCAGAGAGAAGGGACAGTGCTCAGAGGTAGGTCATAGGTGGAGACAAGGGACAGTGCTCAGAGGTAGGTCAGGGGCGGAGACAAGGGACAGTGCTCAGAGGTAGGTCAGGGGTGGAGACGAGGGACAGTGCTCAGAGGTAGGTCAGGGGCGGAGACAAGGGACAGTGCTCAGAGGTAGGTCAGGGGCGGAGACAAGGGACAGTGCTCAGAGGTAGGTCAGGGGTGGAGACGAGGGACAGTGCTCAGAGGTAGGTCAGGGGCGGAGACAAGGGGGCAGGCATGTACTGGCCATCAGGACTACCGGGAGTTTCCCGGTGGGCTGATGGCTCAGTGGCCCGTTTTTAGTGACAGCCTGTCAAAGTAATGGCTGCGCGGCCCGCATGGGAGAGACCTGTCATCCGCAATGCCCATCACCTCACTTCATAGTGCGCAACCCGGCTCAGCCTCCGCGCCGCTGCATTGCTGGAAGGCAGCCAATGGCTGTCCAGCAATGCAAATTTCTGAAATTCCAGCCAATGAGGCTGTAGCAATGTTCCTGCATGACATTAGCCCTCACGCAGTGATGTGAGAAGGAAGGAGAAGAAAAATATAATAAATGAGGTAAGTGAGGACGGAGTTAGAGTATATTTTCAGGTAACACATTTTCATACAGAAAAATAAATGTTGTAAAGCTTGGAGGACAGATGTATGTTCTGTCCTACGCCCAATACCTTCTATACAACTTACACACATCATTCTAAAGGTCTCTGTAATGTTGAAATGCATCTTTTTCTCTAAATAGAGAGTTTAAAAAAAAAAAATAAGCCGCTTATTACTTACAGCGGAATGTTTTTTACTTATGTTTTTTTGCGCAATTGCAAGTTCATATACTGTTTTTGTGCGTGTTTGCAAAATTCAAGTGGGCCGTTCTGGATGAAGTCCAGGGCCAAATGGCCAAATTTGTCCCCGTCCAGCCCTGCAAGGGGGTGACTCAGGGGAGAGTCACCTCTATTCTGAGAAAAAAGCCCTGTACAGAACTATAAACTTACTTGAAATTGAATGAAATGAAATGTATCATTAACATGCGTGTATTTGGTATTAGTAAATACAGGCCATACATCGTCTGCCATAAAATGCTAACTTCTAACCGCAAGGACAGCGGCGATGTACTGACTGCTTATCAGACACCACATCGACACCCAAAACAAGGAGTCGCACAGTTATTGTCCCTCCGTCCAGTATTATTATTGTGCCGAGGTTTAAGAGGCTGGAACACGCCGTGTGCATTCCAAGCCTATCAGTGGTGGCGTGTTTTCTCAAACCCAGAGATTAGCGCAGGGGCGGCCGAGCCAAGGTAGGTCACAATGCAGCCGTGTACAGCAGTATTTACACATCGGCTATTAAGCGGCTTGATTAGGCCGGTCCCTCGCTGCGTGAACTAATAAACACAGCGATAACAGCAACTCCAAACTAAACGCTGGGGTTATTTTTAATAGCAAGAAATTGTTATACAAACAGTTATGTAGGAGGATTAAACAACTGCTCAGTATTACAAATACACCAAATACACAAATACAATACTACATTATTACAGGAGAAATAAACCTAATCACTGTTATTAACGAGCAACTCCACTTATTTTTCTTTTAGCCTGAGGTCAGTTTAAAAAAATAGAATAATAATATAAATCAATTCTTAGATAGCAGCTGTGAAAACTGTGTAAACATCCACTTTATGTTTTGATTTATTTTTATCTAGTTTTTTTCTTATTGGTTGCTGACATTATTATTAATATATATATATATATATATATATATATATATATATATATATATATATATATATATATACATATACATATACATATATATATATATATACATACATATACATATATATATATATATACATATACATATACATATACATACACACACACACACACATAATAAAAATAATAATAACGTCAGCAGCCAATAAGAAAAAAAAAATAGATAAAGATAAATAAAAAAGATAAAGTGGATTTTTACATAGTTTTCACAGCTGCTATCTAAGAATTGCTAGAGTTCTGTAACGTAAGAAAGAGAACAATAAAGAGCTTAAAGCAGGGAACGAGAAACGCCCCGGCGACAAGAAATTTCATCCTGGCGCCTGGGCTGAAACCCCAAATGCTCCACATACCCCACGCGCGCCCCTCCTTCCCTCCCACTATGTATCCCAGGCTCCCGCTTGCCCACAGCAGGTGCCCCCGGGTAGAGGGGAGAGCAGACACACGTCCGCTCTTCCCCCCTTCTTGCTGTTGACTCAGAAGTGATGTGTGACATCACTTCAGGGGGCCCCGTTGACAGTTTTACCCGGTGTTTCATCAGATTTGGCGACCCGTCAGAATTTGTAATGGAAGTAACATTCCGTCGCCGCCATCTTGCTACACCCCGCACTCCTCCACAGTAAGGATACACTGAGAAGGGGGGAGGCTGACATCTTGTTACACCCACCGGAGTTTTGCATTTTTCACAGTTCTTTTTAACAGTAAACTGAGCTAATATGGTGAAATACAGTATTTAGAAATCCATCGGACTGTTTACATGTTGAATTATAAAATCTGAGGTGTTCTGTCAGATTAGCAAACCTGTGAGATCGGCAGGTTTGCCGCTGCTTTTAAAATTCAACATCTAAACAGTCTGTCGGATTTCTAAACACTGTATTTCACCATTTAAGCTCCGTTTACTGTTAAAAATAAGTGTAAAATGCAAGACTCCGGTGGGTGTAACAAGATGTCCGCCTGCCCCCTTCTCAGTGTAGCCTTACTGTGGAGAAGTGCGGGGTGTAGCAAGATGGCGGCGACAGAACATCACTTCCGTTACAAATTCTGACGGGTCGCCTAATCTGACGAAACTCAAGTCGAGCACTTTTCTGCAGCAGAGAATGACATTTTCCGAACTGACTTTGGGGCCCCGTATCTCAGGGCCACTTGGTGCTAGGAATCCCAAATTTGGTGTGCAAACCCAGTGGAACTAGCACCAAGTGGCCCAGAGATATGGGTCACCAAAGTTGATACGGAAAATGTAATTCTCTGCTGCAGAAAAGTGCTTGACATTTTCCGAACTGAATTTGGGGCCCCATATCTTGGGGCCACTTGGTGCTAGATCCACTGGGTTCGCACACCAAATTTGGGGTTCCTAGCTCCAAGTGGCCCCGAGATACAGGGCCCCAAAGTCGATCAACTGTGTCCATCTGCAGCAATGTCATTTCGGGACCCTTTGGGTCCAGAGACCCCAAATTTTGGCTGCAGCTAGGGGGGCATCTAGGAACCCTTAACTACCGAGTTTGAAGTTCGGGGGACCTATGGCTGCAAATGGGCACAGTGAGGCTGCAAATGAGCATTGTTGACCCTCTTTTCCACTTATAGTAGCTGTGCATTTCTCACCCTAGGCTTATACTCGAGTCAATACGTTTTCCCAGTTTTTTCCCAGTTCGGCTTATATTCGGGTCGGCTTACACTTGAGTATATATGGCATATGTTCAATTTCTCGCGAACAAGCAAACCCCTTGTAAAATAAATAAATAGAATTGTGTTTATTTAGGGTAAAAATGTGACACTTTTACGATTTGTTCAGGGTGCACTCACAATTTTTTTCTCTATCGCATATTTCATTTAAAAAAATACAGCATTTGTAGTAATATTACTAGTTTGCTAGTCACATACAAATGTCAGTAATTATTATCCATGAAGGAATCAGTAACAGCATGTTATCAGCGGTAACAAACAATGGTTATTATGTCCAGTGACTACGTCATGTAGAGTTCATGTTCAGGAAGGGTGGACATCATTATATTCATTAAAGTACTTCGGACAGAAGGTTTATTGAAAGCTCTGATCCAATGTTTTAAACCTGCCTTATCAACCAGGGTTCCTTGAATGGTAAATAGCATTCTTCCCACTGACCACCAATGTAAGGAGCATTCGTCCCACTGACCACCAATGTAAGGAGCATTCGTCCCACTGACCACCAATGTAAGGGACATTCTTCCCAATGATCACCAATGTAAGGAGCATTCTTCCCACTGACCACCAATGTAAGGAACATTCTTCCCACTGATCACCAATGTAAGGATCATTCTTCCCACTGACCACCATTGTAAGGAACATTCTTCCCACTGACCACCAATGTAAGGGGCATTCTTCTCACTGACCACCAATGTAAGGAGCATTCTTCCCACTGATCACCAATGTAAGGGGCATTCTTCTCACTGATCACCAATGTAAGGGACATTCTTCTCACTGATCACCAATGTAAGGAGCATTCTTCCCACTGACCACCAATGTAAGGGGCATTCTTCCCACTGATCACCAATGTAAGGAGCATTCTTCCCACTGATCACCAATGTAAGGGGCATTCTTCTCACTGATCACCAATGTAAGGAGCATTCTTCCCACTGGCCACCAATGTAAGGAGCATTCTTCCCACTGATCACCAATGTAAGGAGCATTCTTCCCACTGACCACCAATGTAAGGAGCATTCTTCCCGCTGACCACCAATGTAAGGAGCATTCTTCTCACTGACCACCAATGTAAGGAGCATTCTTCCCACTGACCACCAATGTAAGGAGCATTCTTCCCGCTGACCACCAATGTAAGGAACATTCTTCCCACTGATCACCAATGTAAGGGGGATTCTTCCCACTGACCACCAATGTAAGGAGCATTCTTCCCACTGACCACCATTGTAAGGGACATTCTTCCCACTGACCACCAATGTAAGGAGCATTCTTCCCACTGACCATCAATGTAAGGAACATTCTTCCCACTGATCCTCAATGTAAGAGGGATTCTTCCCACTGACCACCAATGAAAGGGGCATTCTTCCCACTGACCACCAATGTAAGGAACATTCTTCCCACTGACCACCAATGAAAGGAACATTCTTCCCACTGACCACCAATGTAAGATCTTGCAACACGCTTGCTTCCCTTAATAAGACTGCCCCTGAGACGTAGGATATGGACTTCCCAGGAGGCAGCAGCGGTGGCAATCTCTACATCACGCTCGCCTAAGAGGGCCCCACAACAAAAACTTTTCCTAGAATGTTCCAACTCTGCTAGGCGGATGGAGCAGACGAGATAGACTTCTGTGTGAAAGTTCCACTTCATGGCTCCTTTCCTTAAAATTTCAGACTGTAGCTGCAAGACTCGGTTGACAAACACCCAACAACATTTCACAGTGGCTGGGAACAAAGCCAGGAATTTCAACCGGGCCGGCTCATTGCCACAACCCCCCCCCCCCCCCAACCGGGAGATGTTAGAAACCAGAGGGTGACTCCACCTACCAAACTCCACCTATGAGAAAATATTGTTCTTGGGTGGACTTCACAACCCTTAGCACAGTGGTCCTTCACCTTTTTGAGTCATGGACCCCCTCAGATGAAAGCTATGGACCCCCTCCCCAGAGTGGGGGCTGTATAGTGATTGTAAATGTTGTTTTTTTTATCTGACCCTCATGGACCCCCCGAAACCCTTCCATGGACCCCAGGTTAAGGACCCCTCAGCAGTTGCACTTTATCTGGAAGTTCTGGCTCCTGCATAGTGAACCTGCGATAGGAAGGATCGATATAACCTAACAAAGTCCCCGTCATCTGTTAATCCCGCTTTGATCTTATGATCCCTCATTACACACTGAGGATTACCTCCTCTACACGACACGTCCTCTTCACAACATAGTTGACTTTTTTTTTGATCGATCGCTTAGCATAAACGCCGTCTTATCCTATATCACGCTGTCATTCTGTTTTCTAACATGTCCCGAAGACACCATTCCTTATCTGAACAGCCGATCGCAGGCACAGGGGGCCTGACAGCTGTAAACGTTTTCTTCTTCGAAAAGGTCAGAACCGGCAGACATCAGTTGTCACGATCGTTTACTATATTTACTAACATATAAAAGCTGCCCAGCTGCTGATATATATATATATATATATATATATATATATATATAAAGCTGGGGGGAATATTTGACAACACTATCAGCAAGATTCTGTGGTATTAGTTCTCTGCACCTATGTAAAGTTTGCGTGCGTTTACATGCAATCTGGGCGGTACAGCGTACATGGATCCTATTGGCTGACACGTAAAGCTGCGTTCAGACGGGCGCTAACACCCGTCCTGTGTGCAGACTTTCTTTTGTTATTGCGTCTGCCCCAGGGCTGTGTGCGGGCAGCCTACAGAGGGCGATGCAAACGCAAGCGGCTGCACGGGCTTTTAGATTGTAAGCTCTTATGAGCAAAGCCCTCTTATGTATTGTGTCTCCCTGTATATTGTAAAGAGCAGCGCCAACCGTTGGCACTATATAAATCCTGAAAAATAATAATCATAATAATAAAATAAATACTACTACTAATAATAAGTAATGAATAATATTATTATTATTATTATTATTATTATTAATATTAAATAATGAATATTTCTACTACTAATGATAATCATAATAATAATAAATAATAAGTATTGAATAAAAATACGTAATGAATGATATTAATGATAATAATAATAGAAAGCAATGAATAATAATAATATTAAATAATGAGTATTTCTACTACTAATGATAATCATATTAATAATAAATAATTATAAGTAATGAATAATATTAATGATAATAATATTAATAATAGTTAGTAATGAATAATAAGTAATGAATAATAATAATAATAATATTAAATAATGAATATTTCTACTACTAATGATAATCATAATAATAATAAAAATAATAAGTATTGAATAACAATAAGTAATGAATGATATTAATGATAATAATAATAATTGTAAGTAATGAATAATAATAATAATAATAATAATAATAATAATAATATTAAATAATGAATATTTCTACTACTAATGATAATCATTATAATAATAATAAATAATAATAAGTAATTAATAATTTTAATGATAATAATAATAGTAAGTAATGAATAATAATATTAAATAATGAATACTGCTACTAATGATAATAATAATAATAATAATAAGTAATAGCCGCTGACTATACATGATCGATAGGCCCCGACCGCCAAACTCCTTGGGTTCTAGGATGTCAGTGGCCATTCAGGGCTGACATGTAAACACTGTGTAATCGGTGGCGGCAGGCGCTGCTGACTGTCCATTGCTGGTATTTACGTATCTCTCCTTAGATGGGCAGAATGTGTAGCCGCTGACTATACACGATGGATAGGCCCCCCGACTGGTATTCCCCTATTGGTCCTTAGGATATTGAACAAAAATTTGAGAGAACCGAACAAATCGATCAATTCTATAACGGTTAGAGTGCTCAATTCAACTATCGGTAGCCAATTCTACATGGGAAAGAAAAAGGAATGGTCATGATGTTGGAAAATCTTATTCGAATGAACCGTGTTCTAAACATGAGTAGGGAAGTCAATTGACAAAAAAACAACAAATTGTTAAAAGTATAACGTGCATAAAGTTTTACCTGGATCAAAAAAACAAAAACGATTATTTAAAGCTAAAAACACAGGAAAATTGGTAGCGGATACAGCCTTTCTCAACCTTTTCAACACTGAGGAACCCTTGAAATGGTTCTCCAGTCTTGAGGAACCCCTGCTAAAAATTAGAGATCTACAACTCATGATACATCAGTGTGATGGTCAGTGAGAAGAATGGTCCTTACACTTGTGGTCATTGGGAAGAATTACCTCCTTACAGATATCTAAAAAGATCAATGGTGTCGGTGGGAACTTATCCGAGAATCAGAAGTGGCCCAATGCTGAAGGAACCCCTAGCAACCTCTGAAGGAACCCTAGTTGAGAATCACTAGGGTGGAAATTTTCTGATACGGTGACGATCATTTCTATTTTTCTGAGCGTCTGTGGCCGGATGAAAATCTTGAAGTACTTTTTCGAAACAACGTTCGACTATTCTAAGAATTGTCCTAAGAACGATCACACGGGGATGTTGGTTGAACCTCCTCTTATAGCGTATCCCAAGCCGTAGATCAAACTTTAATCAAAAAAAACTCAACATTCGATGAGTTCTCCAGTCTTGAGGAACCCCTGCTAAAAATTAGAGATCTACAACTCATGATACATCAGTGTGATGGTCAGTGAGAAGAATGGTCCTTACACTTGTGGTCATTGGGAAGAATGACCTCCTTACAGATAGCTAAAAAGATCAATGGTGTCGGTGGGAACTTATCCGAGAGGCAGAAGTGGCCCAATGCTAAAGGAACCCCTAGCAACCTCTGAAGGAACCCTAGGGCTCCACGGAACCCTAGTTGAGAATCACTAGGGTGGAAATTTTCTAATACGGCGACAATCATTTCTATTTTTCTAAGCGTCTGTGGCCGGCCTGAAATCTTGAAGTACTTTTTCGAACAACGTTCGACTATTCTACGAATTGTCCTAAGAACGTTCATACGGGGATGTTGGTTGAACCTCCTCTTATAGCGTATCCCCAACCGTACATCAAAATTCAATAAAAAAAAAAACTCAACATTCGCTGTATTGGAAAATTTCCCTTCGAATCCCCCCAACTTTCCTTCTGATAGTCTTCTTCAACATCAAACGTCGTCTTTTTTTTTCAGATCGAATTCACTTAAAATATATATATATTTTTTTCGAACAAACCTTTAGGAAAATCGTATTGACACAAACGTTCACGTTTCGACCTTAAAAAACGGAAAGTGACCGTACTATAAAAAAAAAAAAAAAATCAAAGCAGTTGGTTTACCGACATGATTTTTGGTTCGCTTTTCTGGACTGCGGTGGGGGGCCGTCAAGTGGCCCTGGGGCCGCAGATTTGGATACCAGGCCTTTCAGCCATTGCTATGTGAGTAAAGAGGACCTGTCTACAACTCAGAACATAGCAGAAAAAAAGTTTTGAGTTGATGAAGGAGGAGAAGGTGGAGAAGGAGGAGAAGGTGGAGAAGGAGGAGAAGACCCACCTGTGGAAGAAGAGGAGGATGGACAGCATGGTGTGGTCGATGGTCCCGTCGCACAGTCCCTGGTCCAGCAGGTAGTTGGGGTCCCGGAGGACCGGCTCCAGGGAGTCCTGCCTCATTATCCGGTTCAGCCGATCCGGGTCCTCCAGCACCACCAGCCGCTCCCTCAGGGCTCGCAAATGGCCGGCGGGGGAGGTCGGGCTGGCCGGGTTGTTGTTGTCCTCCGGCTCTGCCCGGTTGGCGAGGTCCAGGCAGCAGCTGCAGCAGTCCAGGCCGATGGGAGAGCGGCAACCCGCCTCAGACATGGCGGGAGAAGGAGGGGGGGGGAAAGTTCTGTCAGGCTGTGTGTGAGGCGAAAGAGGGAAGGACGATGACCGAGGTCGGTGCTGTGAGGTGAAATGAGGGGACACGGACTGCGTGTGTGAAGAGATACCGACTACTCCGAGGAGATATGAGGGATGGAGTCTCCCTCTGAGGTGACAGAGCTTATATAGGGCGGCGTGTCCTCCTCACAATGTCCTCCCCCTCTTGTGAGGTGTGTGTGTGTGTCCTCCACTGACAGCAACATTCTCTGAGGTGACTTTATATAACACAGGAACTCCTGCTATGTCATTACCACATACACAGCCTCCAAAATCTCCTGTCACCACTCAATGTTTCTACATACAGAGCCTCCAATATGTCCTGTTACCAAATATTCATACAGATACACAGCCTCCAAAATGTCTTATCAACTAATGTTGCTACATACAGAGCCTCCAAAATGTCCTCTCACAGAATATTTCTACATACACAGCCTCCAAAATGTTCTATCACTGAATGTTTCTACATACACAGCCTCCAAAATGTTCTATCACTGAATGTTTCTACATACACAGCCTCCAAAATGTCCTGTCACCGAATGTTTCTACATACAGAGCCTCCAAAATGTCCCCTCACAGAATATTTCTACATACGCAGCCTCCAAAATGTCCCCTCACAGAATATTTCTACATACACATCCTCCAAAATGTCCTATCACTGAATGTTTCTACATACACAGCCTCCAAAATGTCCTGTCACCGAATGTTTCTACATACAGAGCCTCCAAAATGTCCTATCAACGAATGTTTCTACATACAGAGCCTCCAAAATGTCCTGTCACCGAATATAATATATACACAGCCTCTAAAATGTCCTCCCACCAAACATTAATATATACACAGCCTCCAAAATGTCCTCTCACTGAATATAATATATACAGAGCCTCCAAAATGTTCTCTCACCGAATATTTCTACATACAGAGCCTCCAAAATGTCCTATCAACGAATGTTTCTACATACAGAGCCTCCAAAATGTCCTATCAACAAATGTTTCTACATATACAGCCTCCAAAATGTCCTGTCACCGAATATAATATATGCACAGCCTCTAAAATGTCCTCCCACCAAACATTGATATATACACAGCCTCCAAAATGTCCTCTCACTGAATATAATACATACACAGCCTCCAAAATGTCCTCTCACCGAATGTTTCTATATACAGAGCCTCCAAAATGTCCTCCCACCGAATGTTTCTTTATACAGAGCCTCCAAAATATCCTATCACTGAATGTTTCTACATACAGAGCCTCCGAAATGTCCTATCACTGAATGTTTCTACATACAGAGCCTCCAAAATGTCCTCTCACTGAATATTAATACATACACAGCCTCCAAAATGTCCTCTCACTGAATATTTCTATATACAGAGCCTCGAAAATGTCCTCTCACAGAATATTTCTACATACAGAGCCTCCAAAATGTCCTCTCACCAAATATTTCTATATACACAGCCTCTAAAATGTCCTCTCGAAAAATATCAGTACATACACAGCCTCTAAAATGTCCTCTCACCAAATATTAATACATACACAGCCTCCAAAATGTCCTCTCACTAAATATTTCTATATACAGAGCCTCGAAAATGTCCTCTCATAGAATATTTCTACATACAGAGCCTCCAAAATGTCCTCTCAGCAAATATTAATACATACACACCCTCCAAAATGTCCTTTCACAGAATATTTCTACATACAGAGCCTCCAAAATGTCCTGCCACCGAATGTTTCTACACACAGAGCCTCCAAAATGTCTTCTCACTGAATATAATATTTACACAGCCTCCAAAATGTCATCTCACCAAATATTTCTGAATATACAGCCTCTAAAATGTCCTCTCACCGAATATTAATACATACACAGCCTCCAAAATTTCCTCACGGAATATTTCTACATACACAGCCTCCAAAATGTCCTATCACTGAATTGAATACATACACAGCCTCCAAAATGTCCTCTCACCGAATAGTTCTATATATACAGCCTCTAAAATGTCCTCTCACAGAATATTTCTACAGAGCCTCCAAAATGTCCTATCACCAAATATAATATATACACAACCTCCAAAATGTCCTCTCACCGAACATTAATACATGCGCAGCCTCCAAAATGTTCTCTCACTGAAAATTTCCACACACAGAGCCTCCAAAATTTCCTCTCACCAAATATTTCTATATACATGTCTGCAGCCTCTGACCATCTCTTGTATCATGTCCCCAGTCTCTGACCATCTCTTGTATCATGTCTGCAGTCTGTGACCATCTCCTGTACTATGTCTGCAGTCTCTGACCATCTCTTGTATCATGTCTGCAGTCTCTAACCATCTCCTGTATCATGTCTGCAGTCTCTGACCATCTACTGTATCATGTCTGCAGTCTCTGACCATCTCCTGTATCATGTCTGCAGTCTCTGACCATCTCTTGTATCATGTCTGCAGTCTCTGACCATCTCCTGTATCATGTCTGCAGTCTCTGACCATCTCTTGTATCATGTCTGCAGTCTCTGACCATCTCCTGTATCATGTCTGCAGTCTCTGACCATCTCCTGTATCATGTCTGCAGTTTCTGAGCGGGATCCTGGAGAGGAGTCAAGAGCGGGAGCGCCACCAGGACAGGGGTCAGAGGAGGAGGAAGACCTGTGTGGACGATACCAGATTCACCAAGCTGGAGCCCGGAGAGGCCCGTCTGACTTGTCCTGCACAGTGCACCTGAGAGGAGGTCAGTCACAACACCACCAAGCCAGTCTGAGAAGGGGGGGGGGGGGTGTCACTGATGTATGGGGGGGAGTGAATACAGTAAGGTAAGGTGGGCACTGATATAAAGGTTCCCCATTATATAAGTAACCCCCCGCCCCACCTTAGTGTATTCACATCAGAGTTCTTGGCGTTCCGCCTTAAATCAGTCGATCCTTATAGCAGAGTTTCCCCTTGATACCAAAGTCTGCAGCATCCCCCCTTACATCATGATCCACAACTTTCCCCTTTACATCAGAGTTTAACCAGTTCCTGCCTGCACTATAGCCGACAGCGTGGGCTTACATTGCTGGGAGGGTGTCCTTCGGACACAGCTGATCACAGATCAGGGTAAAGGGCCAATCACAGCAGCCCTTTACCATGTGATCAGCTGTGTCCAATGACAGCTGATCACGATGTAAACACAAACCGGTTATCGGCATTCCTTTCCTCACGCTGACAGCATGAGGAGAGCAGATAACCGACTTGTGTGAAAGAAACATCTACACTGATAATCAGTGTAGACCCAACAGTGCCCACCAGTGCTGCCAATCACTGCCCATCAGTCCCTCCTCATCAGTGTCACCTGTCAGTGCCGCCCACCAGTGCCTATGAGTTCCTATCAGTGCCCTTCAGTGCCACCTATCATTGCCCATCAATGCCTCCTATCAGTGCAGCCTCATTAGTGCCCACCAGTATTGCCTCAGTGTCCATCAGTGCATCCTCATTAGTGCCGCCTCATCAATGCCCATCAGTGCATCCTCATCAGTGGCGCCTCATCAATGCCCATCAGTGCATCCTCATCAGTGCAGCCCATCAGTGCCCATCAGTGCAGCCTATCAGTGCAGCCTATTAGTGCCCATCAGTGCAGCCTTATCAGCGCACATCAGTGGGGGAGAAAAATTAACTGATTAAAAAACTATGGGCAGGAAGGGGGTAAAGGGGCCCAGTAGGCATGTGGGTAAGGGGGAATCCTGCAGACTCTGATGTAAGGGGGAACTCTGTGTTGGGTTAGCCTTTTGTTATACCTAAATCTTTATATTTGCACTGAAAACTGTAAATTTATGCACTTTTTTGAGGTGTCAGTAAAAAATTTGCCTGTGTGCAGTGCAGTGTTAGTTTTCCACCACACAGCGTTTTGCTTTTAGGCCAAAAAGTTCAATTTTGGTCTCATCTGACCAGAGCACCTTCTTCCACATGTTTGCTGTGTCCCCCACATGGCTTCTCGCAAACTGCAAACGGGACTTCTTATGACTTTCTTTCAACAATGATTTTCTTTTTGTCACTCTTCCATAAAGGTCAGATTTGTGGAGAACACGACTAATAGTTGTCCTGTGGACAGATTCGCCCACCTGAGCTGTGGATCTCTGCAGCTCCTCCAGACTTACCATGGGCCTCTTGCCTCTTCTCTGATGAATGCTCTCCTTGCCCGGCCGGTCAGTTTAGGTGGACGGCCATGTCTTGGTAGGTTTGCAGTTGTGCCATACTCTTTCCATTTTCGGATGATGGATTGAACAGAGCTCCGTGAGATGTTCAAAGCTTGGGATATTTTTTTAGAACCCAACCCTGCTTTATACTTCTCCACAACTTTATCCCTGACCCAGGGGCGTAACTAGAAATAGCAGGGCCCCATAGCAAAATGTTGTATGGGGCCCCCCTGCAAACAGCCCCCCCCCCCACAGCTGCCCTAGTGTCAATGCAGAGTGAGCTGTGCCACATACAGCATGACCTGTGCACAATGCAGCGTGACCTGTGCCCCAATACAGCGTGACCTGTGTCCCATACAGCATGACCTGTGCCCCATAGAGCGGGACCTGTGCCCCATGCAGCGTGACCTGTGCCCCATGCAGCGTGACCTGTGCCCCATACAGCGGTACCTGTGCCCAATACAGCGTGACCTGTGCCCCATACAGCGTGACCTGTGCCCCATACAACGTGACCTGTGCCCCATGCAGCGTGACCTGTGCCCCATGCAACGTGACCTGTGCCCAATGCAGCGTGACCTGTGCCCCATACAGCGTGACCTGTGTCCCATACAGCCTGGTCTGCCTGTGCCCCATACAGCATGACCTGTGCCCCATACAGCGTGACCTGTGCCCCATACAGCGTGACCTGTGCCCCATACAGCGTGACCTGTGCCCCATACAGCGGTACCTGTGCCCAATACAGCGTGACCTGTGCCCCATACAGCGTGACCTGTGCCCCATACAACGTGACCTGTGCCCCATGCAGCGTGACCTGTGCCCCATGCAACGTGACCTGTGCCCAATGCAGCGTGACCTGTGCCCCATACAGCGTGACCTGTGTCCCATACAGCCTGGTCTGCCTGTGCCCCATACAGCATGACCTGTGCCCCATACAGCGTGACCTGTGCCCCATACAGCGTGACCTGTGCCCCATACAGCGTGACCTGTGCCCCATACAGCCTGGTCTGCCTGTACCCCATACAGCGTGACCTGTGCCCCATACAGCGTGACCTGTGCCCCATACAGCCTGGTCTGCCTGTGCCCCATACAGCCTCACCTATGCAGAGGAAGAGGAAAGCCACCCGGATCAGCAGAGAGCGGGATTGCCCGCTGTAATAGCTTTCATTTGAATTTCCCGTCTTCCCGGGGCTCACATAGCCCCACCTCTTGGCCCGACGCCTTTGATGATGTCACATGTCCCGCATTGGATCGGCGTTCTGTCTATCAAAGGCACCGGGCCAAGAGGTGGAGCTATGTGACGTGAGCCCCGGGAACACTGGAAGTTCTAATGAAAGCTCTTACATTGGGCAATTCAGCTCTCTGCTGATTCGGACAGCTCGTCTATTCCTTTCCTCTCTCTTCCCCTGGCTGGGAGACTGTGCCGGCGGTGCTCCCATCCTCATTGGGCCCCACTTGGCTGCGGGCCCCATAGCGCCCGCATGGGTCGCTATGGTGGTAGTTACGCCCCTGCCCTGACCTGTCTGGTGTGTTCCTTGGCCTTCATGATGCTATTTGTTCACTAAGGTTCTCTAACAAACCTCCGAGGGCTTCATAGAACAGTTGTATTTATACTGAGATTAAATTACACACAGGTAGACTCTATTTACTAATTAGGTGACTTCTGAAGGCAGTTGGTTCCTCTAGATTTTAGTTAGAGGGTATCAGAGTAAAGGGGGCTGAATACAAATGTACGCCACACTTTTCACATTTTTATTTGTAAAAAATGTTGAAAACCATTTATCATTTTCCTTCCATTTCACAATTATGTGCCACTTTCTGTTGGTCTATCGCATAAAATCCCAATAAAATACATTTATGTTTTTGATTGTAACATGACAAAATGTGGAACATGTAAATAGGGTATGAATACTTTTTCAAGGCACTGTATATAGACTTCTATGTGTCCTGTCACTGCACAGTATCACATACAGATTTCTGGGTCATAGATACTTCTCAGGGGCCCCTCCCAGGGAGGTGAATCTGATTCTTCCCCTTGTATTCTGCTGATTAAGCAGCATTTTTTTGTCCAAATTGAAAACCTGCCAGAGGTGTGCTCCAGGTTCATCCTAATAGAAACTTTAGCTGATCGCATTGTCTGCTGTTACTGCGATTGTATACCCTGCAGCCTTCCGTGTGGAGAGAAGGTGAACGCCTTTAATTAGTGTAACTGTAGATGCACTTTAGTCCTATTCACACCGGGGTCCTTCCCGTCAGGCTTGAGGTGCTTTGTACTGCCATATATGATAGAAAGATCACTCACTCCAGGGTCAAAAAATGTAATACATAGAATATGAATGCGCTGAGCGTATAAGATTCGTTTCTTGTAGCTTTTCCTTTTGAGTTCATGTAGGTTCTTGCAAAAACTTTAAGCTCTTTATTGGTGGGCAGTGGAGAAGGTATCCCTTATATTGGAGGTCAGTAGAGAAGGGCCCCCTTATATTGGTGGTCAGTGGAGAAGTGTCCCCCTATTTTGGTGGCCAGTGGAGAAGTGCCCCCTTATATTGGTGGCCAGCAGAGCAGTGCCCCCTTATATAGGTGGTCAGCGGAGAAGGGCCCCCTTATATTGGTGGTCAGAGAAGAAGGGCCCCCTTATACTGGTGGTCAGTGGAGAAGTGTCCTTTTTTTATGGGTGGCCAGTGGAGAAGTGCCCCCTTATATTGGTGGCCAGTGGAGAAGTGCCCCCTTATATTGGTGGCCAGCGGAGAAGTGAGCCTTTATATCGGTGGTTAGTGGAGAAGGGCCCCCTTATACTGGTGGTCAGAGAAGAAGGGCCCCCTTATACTGGTAGTCAGAGAAGACGGGCCCCCTTATATTGGTGGTCAGTGGAGAAGTGTTCCCTTATATTTGTGGTCAGTGGAGAGGGCCCCCCTTATATTGGTGGCCAGCAGAGCAGTGGCCCCTTATATAGGTGGTCAGTGGAAAAGGGCCCCCTTATATTGGTGGTTAGTGAAGAAGGGGCCCCTTATAATGGTGGCCAGTGGAGAAGGGCCCTCTTATATTGGTGGCCAGTGGAGAAGTGCCCCCTTATATTGGTGGTCAGTGGAGAAGGGCCCCGTTATATTGGTGACCAGTGAATAAGGGCCACCTTATATTGGTGGCCAGTGGAGAAGTGCCCCCCTTATATCGGTGGCCAGCAGAGAAGTGCCCCCTTATATTGGTGGCCAGCGGAGAAGTGACCCCTTATATCGGTGGTCAGTGGAGGAGTGTCCCCTTATATTGGTGGCCAGTGGAGAAGGGCCCCCTTATAATGGTGGCCAGTGGAGAAGGGCCCCCTTATACTGGTGGCCAGTGGAGAAGGACCCACTTATATTGGTAGCCAGTGGAGAAGGGCCCCCTTATACTGGTGGTGGGAGAAGAAGGGCCCCCTTAAACTGGTGGTCAGTGTAGAAGTGTCCTTTTTTATGGGTGGCCAGTGGAGAAGTGCCCCCTTATATTGGTGGCCAGTGGAGAAGGGCCCCCTTATATTGGTGACCAGTGGAGAAGTGCCCCCTTATATTGGTGGCCAGTGGAGAAGGGCCCCCTTATACTGGTGGTCAGAGAAGAAGGGCCCCTTTATACTGGTAGTCAGAGAAGACGGGCCCCCTTATATTGGTGGTCAGTGGAGAAGTGTTCCCTTATATTTGTGGTCAGTGGAAAGGGCCCCCCTTATATTGGTGGCCAGCAGAGCAGTGGCCCCTTATATAGGTGGTCAGTGGAGAAGGGCCCCCTTATATTGGTGGTCAGTGAAGAAGGGGCCCCTTATAATGGTGGCCAGTGGAGAAGGGCCCCCTTATATTGGTGGCCAGTGGAGAAGGGCCCCGTTATATTGGTGACCAGTGAATAACGGCCCCCTTATATTGGTGGCCAGTGGAAAAGTGCCCCGCTTATATTGGTGGTCAGCAGAGAAGTGCCCCCTTATATTGGTGGCCAGCGGAGAAGTGACCCCTTATATCGGTGGTCAGTGGAGGAGTGTCCCCTTATATTTGTGGCCAGTGGAGAAGGACCCTCTTATATTGGTAGCCAGTGGAGAAGGGCTCCCTTGTATTGGTGGCCAGTGGAGAAGTACCCCCTTATATTGGTGGTCAATAAAGGAGGGCCCCTTATATTGGTGGTCAGTGGAGATGGAATCCCCTTTATATTGGCCAGTGGAGAAGTGAACCCCCTTTACTGGTGGTCAGCTAAGATGTGCCTGCTCACATAGGTGGTCACTGGGGAAGTAACCATAGATTGTTAGTTAGTGGAGAAGGCCCCCCCCCTTACATAGGCAGTCAGTGGAGAAGGGCTCCCTTACATTGGTGGTCAGTGTAATGGCCCTTATATTCGGGCTTTTGAAGAGGTGCCCCTTACATTAGTACATAGAGGCAGCAGAACCACTACAACATATTTTAAAGTAGAACTCTGATTAGAGAGGTATTAGAACCCCTGTCAGGTTTTTATTGCTGTCTGTGCCCCTGGTAAGGAGATTCCCCCTCTCTATTTGTCCTGTTTACCGTTATCATTGAAAATGAAAGTAAAACAAAATCGCAAATTTTGGGTTGTCCCCATAAAACTAATAAAAGGGAAATCTTCCAAAGGGGCCACTAGTTCAGGTGACCTGGGGGTCCCCAAGGAATTCCCTTAATTAGCAGGGATTTCCTTTCACTTTCTGTTGGACTATGACAGGAAGTGAAGGGAAATCTTCCTAATTGGACAAAGATGGCAAAAAATCTGACAGGGGTTATAACCCTCCCTTGCTCTATCGAAAATTAAAAAAAATAAAAAGTTTTGCCTATAGTTAATGCTCCAGCGGCCCTTTACTTTGGTGGCCAGTAGAGAAAACTTTCCCTATATTGGTGGTCAGTGAAGAAATACCCCTTATATTAGTGGTTAGTGGAAACATCTTCCATTGGTGGTCATTGAAGTGCTTCCTTAGATTGTTGGTCAGTGGCGAAGGACCTCTTACATTGGTGACCCCTTACATAAGTGGTCAGTGGAGAAGGGTCCCCATAGATTGGTGGTCAGTGGAGAAGGGTCCCCATAGATTGGTGGTCAGTGGAGAAGGGTCCCCATAGATTGGTGGTCAGTGGAGAAGGCCCCACTTGTTTTTATGGTCGGTGTAGTGCCCCTTATATTGGTGGCTTTTAATACATGCCTTCTTACATTGGTACATAAGTACCTTTGAGGGACGGTAGAATCACTACAACATAGTTTCAGTGCCGATGCTGTGGTGAGTGACGAAGACCTCTGGGGATGATAGAAAAATAACATTGCTTGACCCGGAACCACAAGTAGAGGTTAAGCAGCATCCCTTCTGCTAATATAACCCATCCCTGGTACTGAGGGATTCAACATTTCATTGCTTCTAGATATTATGTGTTTTTTTACAATGTAATTTCCCTATACCATAAAGGGGTTGTAAACCCTTGTTTTTTTTTTTTTTTTTTATATATACAAACATATCATACTTACCTCCACTGGGCAGTTCGTTTTGTAGCCCCAATCATCGACTTCTGGTGTCCCCCAACAGCACTCGCTGCTCCTCCTTGCATCGGTAACTCCCCTAGGAGAAGCGCCTGGGGGTTACCTTGCGGACATGCTCCAAGTGCTACTATCAATCTATCCAACCAAGAGCCGAGAACCCCGGGCAGAGAGGTAGAGCGCGTCTCCGCCGAGGGAACGAACGGGTAAAACGGGAGGGGCTAGGGGGCCGGTCAGTGACAGACGTTTTTTCACCTTATTGTATAGGATGCATTAAGGCGAAAAAACACGAGAGTCTACAAGCCCTTTAAGTAAAGGACATGGCATAGATTGGAAACATTGGTGAAAGTCGTCTACTGATAAATTTTCTGTATATATACACTACATGGACAAAGGTCTGTGGAAACCTGGCTATCACACCTATCTAGCTGTCAGGACCTGTGTCCAAACCTGCAACCTCTGTTGTGTCTGGTGGTGTCTCTTCTTGCTGAGAATGTGGACAGCTGCCCGCCTGATTTCTTTAGACAACTGTGCCTTGTGTCTTGTTTTTCTTGACCCTTAAACTCTTTGCTTCTCCCATGAACTTCCTATTTAAGCCATACCTTTGCACTTCCTGTTTGCCAGATTATTGTGCTCTTCTCCAGCCAGTATCTCACTCTTGTCACTCCTGCTGCCGTCTGTATCTTCACTACTGCTCATTACTGACCTTTGGCTTGTTCCTCGACTATGCTTCTGCTTGATCCCAACCTGCAACCACTTGTTACTGACCTTTGGCTTGTTTACTTATTATGCTGCTGCTTGATTACTACCTGCTATATCTGCTGCTGCATTCCGGCTTGCTCACATCCTAGTGCGGCGATCCTGAGGATCGTGACCTGGTGCTAGCACTCAGCAAAACCCATCCCCACCATTAGGAGCTCTGGTGAACACTGGTCAGTGCTTAGACTTCGCACCTCAGGTGAGCCTGCATCATCCAACAGGGTGACCTGCTTGTATACCTATCCTGCTGGTTGGTGGGAGCCTCTCTACTGCTATAGCTATTGCACTCAGAGCCTAAATCCAGACTGTGACACTGTGGCCCAAAGTATGTGGACACCCCTCCAAATGATTGTGTTCAGGCGTTTCCAGTGAAGGGTACAGGTAATACTACACCATAGAGGGATATTTTAGACAACTGTGTTCTGCCAACCTTGTGGTAACAGCTTGGTGAAGGTCCTTTTACATTCCAGCATGCCTGTGCCTCTGTGTACAAAGCCAGCTCCATAAAGACATGGTTTGGTGGGTGTTGAGCAACCTGCAAAAAATGACCAAAAAAGAGAACACGTTGGCCTAGTGCATTATCCAACATAGATTTATTACGATAAAAAACGGAAACGTACAATATCTACTCACCAACAGAGATGTGAATCATTTGTCAAGCCACACTCGTGGCTGAAGTGGCCCGGGCAGCCTGAATCCTTGAGCAAAGGGGAGGGAAACAGGCCTAGGTTCCTGCTGGGTGACGCGTTTCGAAGGACAATCCTTCTTCTGCAAAACCCCGCCCCTGACCTCAACCCTACTGAACACTTTTGGGATAAGTTGGAAACCTTTAGTTTGGCCAGTTTGGTGTGGAGTGGTCAGCATAAAGCCCAAACCTGAACCCTTCTGAACAGCTTTTGGATGAATTGGAGCCAGGTCTTCTCATCCAACATTCGTACCTGACCTTACAAATGCTTTCGGCTAAACGGGCACAAATTTCCACGGACACACTCCAAAACTTGTGGAAAGCCTTCCCAGAAAAGTGCAGGCTGTTGTGACCACAAATAAGAGAGACACTATAAGAGAAGTCTGGTTGACAAACGTGCATTTTTGCGCAGGCACACGAGTGTGTGCACAAGGAGAAGCACGTATTGGCGCATGCGTGAGTGTGCACACACGTGCACTCACTGGCGCCAGACCGCCTATTTAAACCGAGCAATGACACATACACATTGCTGAGTGGTCTTTCAGCTTGTTCCTGTTAACCTGTGCCTTGATGTGTTCCAGTTACCTGTGTTTGACCCGGCTTCACCTGTACCTTCCTGTGGACTTCTGCCTGCCTACCTGTGACCTTAGCTTGTGTTTGACTCTGCTCCTGTCTCATGCTGCTGTACCTCGCTGCCCGATTGTGTACCGAACCCAGCCTGTATCCTGTCTGCGCTTCAGTCTCATGTTCCTGTACCTGCTCTGCCCGGCTGTTAATGACCCCCTGGCTTATGTTCCGGCAACGCTTCTGCCTGCTGATCCAGCGACATGGTGTTCCGGTTTCTATGCCCACAAATCCCCGGGCAAAGCCCCTGCAACTTGGACTTTTGCGTTTTCCACTCACTAGTGTAGAAAAGCTGCAAAGACGCCGGAATAACTTATAGTCATAGTGCCTATATTGTGGGGTAACTGCCCTGTGAGGCCCACAAAGACCAAGACCATTCCCTCTTCGTACCTTGCCAACTTTTCTGTTGGAAAGGGATCTGCTCATGTCACCTTGTTCCTGTCACTTCAGTTCCCCCGGAAGGAACATCCAAGTACCAGCAATAATCGATTCTGGAGCTTGCAGCTGCTTCATGGATAAAGACTTTGCACAACATCACCAAATCCCTTTACGAGCAAAGATGCACCAGTTAGCCATCCTTCTGGCCGATGGATCCCATCTCAGGTCTGGGCCTATAACGCACGAGACTTGCCCGCTGCTGGCTGTATCCGATATTGTTCATCGGGAATATATACGCCTGGACATTATTCCATCTCCTGTGTTTCCCATTATCCTGGGCATCCCCTGGTTACAAGCCCACAATCCTCAGATAAACTGGGCATCAGGAGAAATTACTTTTTCACCCACCTACTGCCAGCAGTCCTGCCTTCTCTCTATTCCTATGGGACTTGCACCCCTTCTGGGCATACATACTGACTCTCCTGTGTCACAGCTCATACCTGCAGCGTATCATGAATTCCTGGAGTTCTTCGATAAACAGAAAGCAGACATCCTGCTACCTCACCGCCCGTATGACTGCCCAATTGAACCTTTATCAGAAATACCTTTCGGGCGCATCTTCCCTCTTTCCGAAGTGGAACTTAAAGCATTAAGTCAGTACATTGATGAAAACCTTGGAGAAGGGCTTCATCCGGCCTTCCACATCCCCCGTGGGCGCTGGAATCTTTGCAGAAAAAAAGGATCATACCCTGTGTCCCTGTGTTGATTACCAGGAATTAAATAAAATTACTGTCAAAAAAAGATATCCTTTACCCCTGGTTACGGAACTATTTCAACGCTTCAAAACATCTACCATATTTACGAAGCTTGACTTACGATGCGCCTATACTGTAATCTAGTGCGGACCAGCAAAGGGGATGAATGGAAGACGGCTTCCGCATTAGATTCAAACATTATGAATACCTTGTTATTCTCTTTGGGCTGTGCAATGCTCCAGCAACTTTTCAGCACTTCATCAATGATATTTTCAAAGACTTTCTTGACCTTTTCCTGATTGTATATCTAGGCGATATCCTCATCTTCTCTACTTCCATCACAGCACACCGTGAACACGTTTAAAAAAGTTCTCGGCCGATTAAGAGACCATGGAAAGGCAGAGAAGTGTGCATTTGAAAAAGAGACGATTCAATTCTTCGGACTTATCATTTCCACTCCAGGTATTTCCATGGATCCCCAGAAGGTCAAATCTATCCTTGAATGGCCCACTCCTACAGACAGAAAGAGCACACAGAGGTTCATAGATTTGCCAATTTTTACCACAAGTTTATTAAAAACTTTTCTGTTATCATCTCTCCTGTTACCCAGCTGACAAAACAGAATACCCGTTTCCAGTGGACACCTGCAGCACAAACAGCATTCGATCAGTTAAAGACTCTGTTTACCACAGCACCTATCTTGCAACATACAGATCCTGCATCACCATATGTCCTCGAGGTGGATGCTTTGGAGAATGCCGTGGGTTCCATCCTGTCACAGCGCCAGGGAACAAAGTCTCTGTTACATCCCATTGCCTTCTTTTCTAGGAAACTCAGCCCCACAGAGAGGAATTATGATCTGGGAGACTGGGAGTTACTGGCCATAAAGACAGCCCTGGAAGAATGGCGTTACTTGCTGGAAGGAGCAGCTCACCTGTCACGTACCTTATCGGAGTCTGAAGTGACGAGGTCGGCCTCCCTTGTATCTCCAACCCGGGTCCCGCTGAGAGTGGGAACAGAAGGACCCAAAGGAAAGGAGGAACATGAGTGCCTGCAGATGTAGCCCAGAAAGCTTGAGGCAGATGATGCGACTTTGGGTATGCAGGAAGTCGCAGCAGATCGCAGGAGCGGAGATGCAGCAACTTGGCAGGCAGCTTGGAGCCAAACAGGAGACAAGAGCGGAGTCACAGGAATAGCCGGGTTCGGAAGCAGGCGGGCAGCAAGGTACCAAATCATCAGGCAGGAGCAGAGTCAAATAGGAAGCCAGGATCAGGAACCAGTAATCAAGGATGAGGGAGAGTCCAGAAGCAAGGTCAGGGGAAGCCAAGGGTTCAGCAACGGATATCAGGCAGACAAGCAAAACACAGGGTACTGGTACAGGAACAGCTGAAGATCAGTCAGCATCTGTTACAGTCAGTGTGCCCTTTAAATAGGCCGTCTGGCGCCAACGGGGCGCGTGGACGTGCTCCCGCGGGCGCACACATTCCTTTGCGCACGCGCATTGGCGCGTCTGCGATCCAAAGAATCCCTTATGCGCATATGCGCGCGCGAGTGAACCCGGAACGCCACAGTTCTCTTACATTGCCCCCTCCTTACGGGCAGTCTCCGGATGCCCTTCAGGGGCTTCTTCTCTGGATGGTGCTGAAAAAATGCTCGTACCTTTTGTGGGGCATGTACATTAGAAGCTGGTTCCCAAGAATTGTCTTCAGGGCCATAGCCCTTCCATTTAATCAGAAACTGTGATAGAACAAAAACAGGTAAAAGCTGCGCTCAGGGTAATAGTCAAAAAAATTGTGTGACACAAAAGCAGCCTGCACCAAGATCTAGTCTCCAAATCTCATCATAGAAGGTAATAAAGGGAGATGCGGCGCTAAAATAATGATAATAAACCAGAAGCACTCCTAATTGAATACAAAAGAGTAAAATATACCACTAAATAAATAAATAGTATAGAAAATAAACGTAAGGATAGAGGCAAATTGAGAACACTATTCTCCAAAAATCAATCAAGAGAAAGTGAATAAACACAAAACAAATTCATACACTGATAATCTAAAAATTAATAGTGATTAATTTCCCAAAGTGAGAGAGATGACACATTCAGTGAAAGTATTCCAGAAATATATATAAAAAAAGTCCCAAAACAGATATATATATTATATATATATATAACCAAAGTCCGTGATAGGAAAAGGAAAAAGTGCCAAAAAAAATTGTGAAGGTAAAGGTGCAGATGAGGAATCCTCCAATAAGTCTTCACACCCAAGGTGTAATATCAGATGCGCTTACCGAATCCCAATGACTGCTATTACGGCAGTCATAAACGGCACAGGGAATATAAGGTCTCCCCACAACCTCAGTATGCGATGCCCGTGAGCGGCAGGTGGTATCTCAGGAGTAAAAGATAAGAGGACAAACCATCGCGTAATACAGTCTGCACAATCAATTTATTTAAAAGGAATTGCACTTACAGGACTTCAGTGAGTCAACAGCATAGATCGAAAAGTCAGCCAAAACAGCGTCTCCGTCTACTGCCTCCGCTTCCTGGATTCGTGTATGCCCAACACGAGAACAGACGTGGTGACGTCGCAGGCTCCTCCCTACGCGTTTCGTCACGATAGGACGTCGTCTGGGGATTGGCCAATCCCCAGACGACGTCCTATCGTGACGAAACGCGTAGGGAGGAGCCTGCGACGTCACCACGTCTGTTCTCGTGTTGGGCATACACGAATCCAGGAAGCGGAGGCAGTAGACGGAGACGCTGTTTTGGCTGACTTTTCGATCTATGCTGTTGACTCACTGAAGTCCTGTAAGTGCAATTCCTTTTAAATAAATTGATTGTGCAGACTGTATTACGCGATGGTTTGTCCTCTTATCTTTTACTCCTGAGATACCACCTGCCGCTCACGGGCATCGCATACTGAGGTTGTGGGGAGACCTTATATTCCCTGTGCCGTTTATGACTGCCGTAATAGCAGTCATTGGGATTCGGTAAGCGCATCTGATATTACACCTTAGGTGTGAAGACTTATTGGAGGATTCCTCATCTGCACCTTTACCTTCACAATTTTTTTTGGCACTTTTTCCTTTTCCTATCACGGACTTTGGTTATATATATATATAATATATATATCTGTTTTGGGACTTTTTTTATATATATTTCTGGAATACTTTCACTGAATGTGTCATCTCTCTCACTTTGGGAAATTAATCACTATTAATTTTTAGATTATCAGTGTATGAATTTGTTTTGTGTTTATTCACTTTCTCTTGATTGATTTTTGGAGAATAGTGTTCTCAATTTGCCTCTATCCTTACGTTTATTTTCTATACTATTTATTTATTTAGTGGTATATTTTACTCTTTTGTATTCAATTAGGAGTGCTTCTGGTTTATTATCATTATTTTAGCGCCGCATCTCCCTTTATTACCTTCTAATCAGAAACTGTGTTAGGCCATTCCTGGTTCTACAGTCGAGAACGGCTTCTACTTCAAACTCCTCGCTGCCCTCAACGAGCAGTGGAGCAGGGTTTTCTGGATCCCGGTTGGGAAAGGGATTGGGCACTGATGTTTTTAACAAAGAAATATGAAAAACAGGGTGAATTTTGAGGTTCTTTGGTAGGATAAGTTCAAAGGCCACAGAGTTGATCCTTCTCTTTACAGGAAAGGGCCCCAGGTATTTTGGACCAAGTTTCTTGGAGGGACACTTAAGTTTCAAATTAGCAGTGGATAGCCAAACCTTGTCTCCTGGTTTCAGATTCAAGTTACCCCTCCTTTTCCTGTCAAAAATTTTTTTGTTGTTAGCCTGAACCTTAGAGATGGTGTCCTGAAGCAATTTGTTGTTGGCGCTGAACAAACTCAATCTGTCTTGGACAGCAGGCACAGCAGATTCCACGGGTAATTCAGGCAAAAAGGAAGGGTGGTATCCATAATTGGCGAAAAAGGGTGTTTGCTTGGTAGCAGAGTGGATGGAATTGTATGCAAATTCCGCTAGCGGAAGCAGAGGTAACCAATCGTCCTGTGAAAAAGAGGAGAAGCAACGCAAATATTGCTCCAAAGTCTGGTTTGTTCTTTCCGTCTATCCATTAGTTTGAGGATTGTAAGCAGTGGACAGACAGAGCTCGATATTCAAGGCTTCACAGAGAGATCTCCAGAATCTGGAAGTGAACTGTACCCCTCGATCAGAAGTGATATTGTCGGGGATACCATGTAGCCTCACTATCTCTCGGATGAACATGGAAGCAGTCTCTGTGGCACACGGGGTTCCTTGCACGGGTAAAAAGTGTGCCATCTTAGTCAGGCGATCAACCACGACAAATATGGTGGTAAAGTTCTCAGACGGGGGGGAGTTCAACAATGAAATCCATGGATATCATGCTCCATGGTTTCTTAGGCACAGGAAGACATTCTAATAGGCCCCAAGTCTTGGCTCGGCCAGTCTTATTGCGTTGACAAGTCACACAGGATTTGACATATCTTTTACAGTCCTGAATCAAGTCTGGCCACCAGAAAGAACGGGAAATTAGGTCGATACTCTTGTGAATCCCAAAATGGCCTGCAAAAGGATGATCGTGGCAACGCTTCAGGACAGAAACTCTAAACTGCTCCGGGACAAAGACCTGTTCCTTATGGTAATAGAGCCTGTCCTTTAGCTGAAGGGATAAGTCTTGGGAAGGGGGATGCTCCAACAACTCAGCTCTTATTTGGGACGTCAGATTGGTTTGGAGAAGAAGAAAGTTTTTGGCCGGTAAAATGGTGTCTGCTTCCGAAGGATAAACAGGATCATGGAACATGCGCGACAGCGCTTCTGGTTTCCCATTCTTTTGAACCAGGGCGGAAGGTTATGTGGAATGTGAAGCGGGAGAAGAACAATGCCCATCTTGCCTGCCGAGGTCTAGGTCTTTTAGCTGTTCTCAAATACTCGAGGTTCTTGTGGTCGGTGAAAATGAAGTGGGGTTCCACCCAAAAAAACAAACATATCTAAAAAATTCTAAAAAAAAAAACAAAAAAACATTTGGATATTTTTTTTTTTTTACTTACCTCTAAATGCCTGTTGCTAGGTGGTCCCTCGTAATCTGCCCCTTCGTCTGCCTGGGCTGATGACATCACTTCCCCCTGGCACAGGAAGGGCTCGGCTCTTCTCCCTCCCTCCTGTCAATCATCTGGGACCCATTGCAGGTCCCAGGTGATTGAGCGGCCAATCACGGCGCTCGGCGCCGCTCGCGCATGCGCAGTGGGTGCCAGGCTGTGAAGCCACAGCCCGGCGCCCACAGTTGAAATGCCGGCGCCGACGAGCGGAGGGGGGGGACGAGCGGGGCTTCGATCCCCCGCACCGCTGGACCCAGGGACAGGTAAGTGTCCAATTAAAAGTCAGCAGCTGCAGTATTTGTAGCTGCTGACTTTTATTTTTTATTTTTTTTAATGGCCCCCCTGGGTGGAACTCCTCTTGAGTATAGGGTGCAAGGCTCCTTCTAACAGGTAACGCCACTCCTCGAGGGCAGCTTTAATGGCCAATAGTTCCCGGTCCCCTACATCATAATTTTTCTCAGAAGGATTCAATTTCTTGGAGAAGAATGTCTCAGAATATAGGGCAAGGAAGGATCAGGATGCTTTAAGATGGGAGCTGAGGTGAACAAGGCTTTCAACTGCTCAAAAGAGGTTTGTGCTTCAGTACTCCACCGGAAAGGAACATGCTGCTTAGTCAAAAGTGTGATAGCAGAGATAATGCCAGAAAAGTTCTTAATGAATTTCCTATAGAAATTAGCGAATCCCACAAACCTTTGTACCGCCTTCCGGTCTGTAGGGGCTGGCCATTCCAAGACAGCAGCGACTTTCTGGGGATCCATGGAGATCCCATCAGCGGAGATGACAAGTCCCAGGAATTGTATTGTCTGTTTTTCAAAATCGCACTTTTCAACCTTGGCATAGAGGTGGTGTGCACAAAGTTTACTCAAAACCTTCTTCGCATGGGTACGGTGGACCTCGATTGAGTCAGAAAAGATAAGAATATCATCGAGATAGACAATGATGAACAGATCAAGGAAGTCCCGAAAAACATCATTTACCAGGTGCTGAAAGGTGGCTGGGGCATTACAGAGACGGAAGGGCATAACTAGGTATTCAAAATGCCCAAAGCGTGTCCTGAAGGCAGTCTTCCATTCATCTCCCTTCCTGATTCGCACCAAATTGTAGGCACCTCTCAGATCTAGCTTGGAAAAGACTCGTGCTCCGTGCAGTCTCTGGAACAACTCGGGAATTAAGGGAAGTGGGTACCGGTTTTTGATAGTTATTTTGTTAAGATCATGATAGTCAATACAGGGCCTCAGGGAGTGATCTTTTTTCTCCACAAAAAAGATACTGGCCCCCGCTGGAGAGGAAGAGGCCCGAATAAAACCTTTTTCTAGACTTTCATCTATGTATTTGCGTAAGGCCTCTAGTTCGGGTTCCGAGAGAGGGTATATTCGGCCGAAGGAAATCACTGCCCCTGGTAGAAGTTCAATGGGACAATCGTAAGTCCGGTGGGGAGGTAAGCTCTTTGCATTCTTTTTATTAAATACGTCCAGGAATTCATGATACACTATGGGTACTAACTTCATAGTTTCAGGGTCCAAGTGGATGCTGAGGAGAGGAGCAGGATTAACAAACTTTTTCGGGTAGCAATGTCTCTGACAATAATTAGAGGAAAAGGAGATATCCCCGGTGAGCCAGTCAATATGAGGGTTATGGGCCCTCAGCCAAGGTAATCCCAGGATAACAGGAAACATGGGGGAAGTTATGACATCCAAACGGAGCAGTTCCTGATGTTCCGAAGAGGTTTGGCATAGAATGGGTACAGTCTCTTGTGTAACAGGCCCAGACTTGAGACCAGAGCCATCTGCCAGATGCACAGTAAATTCCCGCCTTTTGGTACATACAGGAAGTTGATGTAAAGTCCACAAAACAACTGCAGGCTCCTGAGTCTATAATTGCGGCTACAGGAATGGTCCTCCCTGGCAACTGAAATTGGAGCGAAAGAGTGAGATGTAACAGATCCCTCCCAGGAAGATGCATCGTGTAAGGTGAAGTAGGAGTGGGCTTGGCAGGTCTTATGGGACAAGCCTGAATGAAATGGCCTGCTCCTCCGCAGTAAAAACATAGTCCGTCATGTAGTCGCCGGAGGCGTTCGGAGGAAGACTGTGGTGGACTTAGAAAGCTTCTGCGGGGAGACTCAAGGTGCTCCTTATTCTTGTGGGGTCCCCTTGGTAATCTGGACGTGGCTGTAGAAACATAAGCAAAAACTCTTGAGGAAGTAGATGGCTTGGTACTAGCTTTCTCAGATTGCCTTTCACGCAGTCGACGGTCAATTTGGCTAGCAAGATGGATCAGGTCTTCCAGGGATGATGGTACTCCTATTCGGGCAAGTTCATCTTTTAATGTGTCAGAGAGTCAAAGACGAAATTGATGATGTAGAGCTGTGGAGCGGCTTTATTCCACTGCGTATCTAAACTCCAGACACGGAAATCAGTTACATAGTTCTCCACGGATCTCAAGCCTTGTTGGAGTTTACCAAGCGTAAATTCAGCAGTCTGTTGGAGGAAGGGGTCATCATACAGTTGGGACATGGCTGAAAAGAAGGAGTCAGCGGTAGACAAGGCCGGATCATGATGTTCTCCAAGACGATGAGCCCAGGAGAGTGGTTCATTTCGTAGGAGTGTAATGATAAATCCCACTTTAATATTCTTGGATGAGAAGGTTCGCGGTAACAATGAAAGATAAAGTTTTACAGGCATTTTGAAAAGTGCGGAACAGTTTGCGATCCCCTGAAAAATGCTCAGGCAAGGGTACTCTGGGTTCAGGAGGCAGAGAGGTTTCGCTGAGTAGGCAAAAGTCAGTTTGCACAGAAGCATTCACAAGCGCAAGGTGGGTAGAGGCAGATGAAACATCAAGCAGATTCGGTAGACGATCTTCCATCTGGCCCAGGTCCTCTTGGAGATTCCGTACAGTATGGGCTAGTGCAGAAATTGCTCGGCAGATGTCCATAACAGGTGAGGCCTCCCTTTCAGACTCCATTGCTGGCTGACTGATACTGTCACGTACCTTATCGGAGTCTGAAGTGACGAGGTCGGCCTCCCTTGCATCTCCAACCCGGGTCCCGCTGAGAGTGGGAACAGAAGGACCCAAAGGAAAGGAGGAACACGAGTGCCTGCAGATGTAGCCCAGGAAGCTTGAGGCAGATGATGCGACTTTGGGTATGCAGGAAGTCGCAGCAGATCGCAGGAGCGGAGATGCAGCAACTTGGCAGGCAGCTTGGAGACAAACAGGAGACAAGAGCGGAGTCACAGGAATAGCCGGGTTCGGAAGCAGGCGGGCAGCAAGGTACCAAATCATCAGGCAGGAGCAGAGTCAAATAGGAAGCCGGAATCAGGAACCAGTAATCAAGGATGAGGGAGAGTCCAGAAGCAAAGTCAGGGGAAGCCAAGAGTTCAGCAACGGATATCAGGCAGACAAGCAAAACACAGGGTACTGGTACAGGAACAGCTGAAGATCAGTCAGCATCTGTTACAGTCAGTGTGCCCTTTAAATAGGCCGTCTGGTGCCAAGGGGGCGCGTGGATGCGCTCCCGCAGGCGAGCACATTCCTTTGCGCACGCGCATTGATGCGTCTGCGATCCAAAGAATCCCTTATGCGCGCATGCGCGCGCGAGTGAGCCCGGAACGCCACAGTTCTCTTACATCACCCCATTTTTACCGATCACAAAAATCTTGAGTATTGGGAGGCATATCAATAATTTACACGTCACTTGCCCAAACCCAGTCGAAACCCTCCTACATGCTAGCTTGGGAAGCCGATCTACAGGAACAATGGGACCTGGAAACTTGGCATAGGGCCTTCTCTAGATTCTCGAAAGGTATCCTCAACACCTCCCTAACGGAAGCTAGCCTAAAAGTTCTCACCAGATGGTACATTACTCTATTGAAACTCTCCAATTTATATCCCTCAGTGTCCCCCTCTTTGTTTCCGAGGATGTCAAATGATAAGTTCAATGTTACACATATGG
Source organism: Lithobates septentrionalis (assembly GCA_037952835.1). NCBI lineage: Eukaryota > Metazoa > Chordata > Amphibia > Anura > Ranidae > Lithobates > Lithobates septentrionalis. The sequence goes on from JBBDGP010001835.1 coordinate 397,551, forward strand.
TGGGATTGCCCCAAAATGAGAAGTGTCTGGAACAAAATATTACAAATAATATTCAAGGTCACGGGGCTCGCGGTTCCCAAGTCTCCCGCAACGGTCCTCCTGAACATCCGTATCCCTAAAATCACGAAATTATCTCAAAAACATATATTTTTCATTCTCCTAGGTTTCAAACTTTCCATAGCCAAAGCCTTGAAACTTCCCAAGGCGGCCAAACGCAAAATCTCCTGGATCATGTCACAGGAGAAATTGGCAAGTTCCTTACTGGACACCTCTGAACAGTTTCGGGAGACTTGGGACCCCTGGCCCTCCTACGTAGGACTTTAATTACCCCCTAGTCTTTCACACACCTAAGTTCCTAAAATGTTTTTCTTATGGTTGAGCACCCCCCGCTCTCCTCTCTCCCCTTCCCCCGCTTTTCTTTTTTCCAGACTTTATCCTCTATCTTCTCTATTTATGCCCCACTGGGGTATTTCTTCCAATTTGACGTTTCGTTTTTGACATACCATGCCAATAAGTTCTCCATGAGACACCTCCACACCCTTGCTCATCAAATCCCTCAGCGGAACATGGGCACAGGTCCTAAGATTGTTCCTCAAGCTATCTCACTCCGGTCTCTTTGCTACACAAACTGGTTGGTCTACAGAGGAGATGGCCAAAAGGAGGACCCCCTCCGCTCCCCTCTTGCACCGCTAGATTCCCATGGGGGTGCAGTGGGTGGGTGGAACCCAGGTTCACCTTCGAGTCATCTTATCTACTACTACTAACTACATCTTAGTTACCAGCCTCTGTACCACCCTACTCACAGACCTGTTAAACCAGCCACACCTCCCACTTAAGTCTCTATGGATATCATTGTCTCTATATTATGTATGTCATCACATAAAGATGCACTGTTACTATTTTGAAAATCAATAAAAATCTTTGAAAGTAAAAAAATCTTGAGTATCTCAGGACAGCCAAACGACTAAGACCTCGTCAAGCCAGATGGGCACTATTCTTCTCCCACTTCTCCTTCCATATCACCTACAGACTGGGTTCCAAGAATGTCAAGCCTGATGCACTATCCCACATGTACCCAGAGGAAGGAGAAAAACACCACCAAGCAGACACAATCCTGCTGGCCCAAAGTTTTCTGCTACTACAAGTAGACCTGATTACCCAGCTTAAACAGGCATCCACGAGGGATGTTCTGCCATCGGGTGTTTGCCTGCAGGAACAAGAGGGGTTATTTCTGCACATCCAAAAGGTGTTTGTACCCCCAAGTCTGCACCCCAAGATTCTTAGCCTGTGTCATAATCATCCCTTGGCGGAACATTTTGGGGTAACCAAGACAATAGAACTAGTGCAACGTTCCTTTTGGTGGCCAGATTTAAGGTCCGATTGCAAGGATTATGTTGGTACCTGTGGAGTCTGCATCCGGAACAAAAATGACAAGACCAAATCTTGGGGTCTGTTAAGACCTTTACTTATTCCCAAAAGACCCTGGGAAATTATCAATATTGATTTTATTGTTGAGCTTCCCCAGTCCAAAAGGTTCACTACCATCTTCGTGATCATTGACAGATTAACGAAGATGGCCCTTTTTTTCCCTATATTAGGTACCCCCTCAGCAACCCCTCAGACTGCTCATACCTTTATCAAGGAAGTGGTTAGGCTCCATGGGGTACCCAGCAGCATCACTTCCAATCAAGGAGTACAATTCACGTCGAGATTCTGGAAAGATCTTTGCAAGATACTAAAGATCGAAACTTGTTTCTCGTCAGCCTATCACCCACAGACAAATGGCCAAACAGAACGAACAAATCAGACTCTGGAACAGTACCTTTGTTGCTTCTCATCCTTTGCCCAAGATGACTGGGCATCACTTTTTCCCCAGGCAGAATTCGCATACAATGATGCAGTTTACTCGGCTACAGGACAAGCCCTGTTTTTTGCAATTTATGGGTACTTCCCAGTCTTCCTACCCGACATCTTGCCTGATTCCTCGGTCCCCGCAGTCCAAGAAAGGATAAGCTCTTCAGTCGAATAACAAAATATTGCAAGATGCCATTTCCAAAGCTCAACGGAACAATAAAAAAATTTTTTACAGAAAAAGAAGAGGAGACCTGAAGCTTCAAATAGGAGACAAGGTTTGGTTATCCACTGCCAACTTAAAATTGTCATGTCCATCCAAGAAGCTCAGACCTAGATATATCGGTTCATTTCCTATTAAGAGGCAGCTTACGAACTTTTACTCCCAGAAACTTACAAGATCCACCCTGTCTTTCATGTATCCTTGCTGAAAACCGCAAAGCTAGACCCATTCCCTGGTCATGAGTCAGGTCCACCAGCACCTACAATAATCAACGGTAATGAGGAATATGAGGTCGAGACAATTGTGGATTGTAGGAAAAGAAGGGACACCATCCAGTACTTAATTAAATGGAAAGGCTACGGACCAGAAGATAACTCCTGGGAACCAGAATCCAATCTCCAAGCCAAAAGATTGATATGGGCATTCTTCCAGGCTCACCCCGATAAAATGCTACAAATAGGCATCCGAAGGTTGCCCATGGGGGAGGCAAAGTAAGAGAAGCCTGGTTGACAAACGCGCATTGGCGCACAGGCGCGGGAACACAGGTGTGTGCACAAGGAGAAGGATGTATTGGCTCATGCGTGAGCGTGCGCCCACACACGTGCTCACACTGGCGCCAGACAGCCTATTTAAACTGAGCGATGACACATAGACATTGCTGAGTGTTCTTTCAACTTGTTCCTGATAACCTGTGCCTTGATCTGTACCAGTTACCTGTGTTTGACCCGGCTTCACCTGTACCTTTCTTTGGACTTCCGCCTGCCTACCTGTGACCTTGGCTTGTGTTTGACTCTGCTCCTGTCTCATTGTCACGAAGGACAAGTCGCCTCCGTTCGCCGGGCTGCGGGGCGCATGCGCAGGGGGTTGCTGTTGAGACGTGCACCCGTTCGCGGCCTGATGGTGCGGCGCGCGTGGGTGCACGGCGGCCCACGTGTGCGCGCCGTCGCCCGTGCGGGTGCCCGGTAGCGCGTCATGCTGACGCGCCCACTGGGAGGCTACTTTAGACGTCACCAGCACCCAGTCGGGTTGCTGGTTTGTCGTCAGTCTACCCTGCCTGTGTTTGAACTTCTGCTTCCTGTCTCTTGTGAAACCGACCTCCTGCCTGTACCTACGACCACTCTCTGCCTGCTAGATACCCCGACCTTCGGCCTGAACAACGACCACTCTTTGCTTGCTGGATACCCTGACCCTCTGCCTGAATAACGACCACTCTCTGTTTGCTGGATACCCTGATCTTCTGCCTGAATACGACCACTCTCTGTCTGCCGGATACCCTGACCTTCTGCCTGTTTAAGGATCACTCCAGCCCTGCTGGACCTCCTGGTTTCTGCCTGTGTTTCCAACCAATCTCCTCACGGGGCTGCCACCTCTCCTGATCCCCTCAGTCATAAGGACTTCCTAACCACCAGTCTGATCTCTCTTAACCTTGTTCTTGCACTTCCAGGCACTCCTCCAGAAGACTTCCTGCCTTCCAGGCCATCCGGAGTCCTCCCATCAGTTTTACCGGAGACCCATGCCTCCGCGTGCTCTCGATCCCCTGTCTCACTTTCGGGGGTTCGGGTGCGCGTGGTCGTAAGGGCAAGCCGCTCTCGGCATCTCGGCCTCGGTGAGTATTGACTTGTGACACTCATGCTCCTGTATCGCGCTGCCCGATTGTGTACCGAACCTGGCCTGTACCCTGTCTCTGCTTCAGTCTCACGTTCCTGTACCTGCTCTGCCCGGCTGTTGATGACCCCCTGGCTTATGTTCCTGGCAACGCTTCTGCCTGCTGATCCAGCGAAATGGTGTTCCAGTTTCCAGTACCTGTCCAGTGATCTACGACCATTGGGTTCCTGTCAAGCCTCAGCTGGTGTCACCTACTAAACTGGCCCTCGTGCCACTCTGTTTCCTGCACACCCTGTCATCTCTATCAGGGGCGTGGGACAGAAAGTGCAAGAGAAGCCCTCTTTACAGCTCGATCTCCACCAGGTACATGACAGAGACTCTATAATGGCCATGGTTTTGATGAGTTTGGTGTGGAGGAACTTAAGTGGTGTGCACACAGCCCTGACCTCAACCCTACTGAACACAACTGTTTTAAAACAGAACACCAATTATAAGCCAGGTCTTCACATCCAACATCCAAACCTGACCTCAACCCTACTGAGCACCTTCTGGATCAGGTCTTCTCTTCTAACGTCAGTATCTGACCTCAACTCTACTGAACACCTTTGGGATCAGGTCTTCCCATCGAACATCAGTACCTGACGTCAACCCTACTGAACACCTTTGGGATCACATCTTCTCATCCAACATCAGTACCTGACCTCACAAATGCTCTTTTGGCTGAATGGGCACAAATTTCCACAGGCACACCAAAATCTTGTGGAAAGCTGCAAAGAAGGGTTAACTCCATATTAATGGCCAAGGTTTTGACATGGAAAGTCTGACAAGCTCATATAGATATGATGGTCAGATGTCCACAAACCCATGAAGCCATACAGGGTAAATTGCATTGAGTAGGTGGAGGAGAACTCTGGTATGTGAAATGTTAATGGCTGGAGAAAGTTGTCACTTAAAATAATGTATTATTGGTTCAGACGTAAACACTTAATACTTGTCATCTATAAAAAGATCCAGACATGGTCAAAGACACCAAAAAAACTTCTGTGCTGAGGATATTTGAAAGTTCCTTAAATCTTGCTTCGAGAACAGAATGTCTCCAGACAGATTTTCAATGTCCTATGTCTCAAGAAGAATCAAAACACCATTTAGATTGTGTAACATTTTTGCACGCTTACTTTGCAACCCTAAGCAACTTTATAATTATCTGATGTGCCAGCTCACACTTAATTTATGTAAGGATGCTCATCATGAGCAGAAAGAATGTAATGTATCCACATTTCACTACTGAATGTAATGTATCCACACTGTGCTACTGATATCATAAGTGAGCACTGCAAACCCTATGTACTATGTATAAAGAATAGATCGTGACTGCTGCTGTACATGTAAGGCTCTACTACTGACATCACAAATAAGCACTGCAAACTCCATGTACTGTATATGTATGGACATGTAAGGCAGGGTTGCCAACCGTCACTAAATTTACAGACAGTTTGTAAAAATCTTTTAGGGGCTGATCATTTGTAATGCTGTGTTGACTTGTTGACATTTTGTGAGGCCCCTTTCACACTTGTGCGACTTGTCCTGCGACTTGGGACTGCAAAGTAGCATGAGAAGTCGTACCCCATGATTTCCAATGAGTACCATTCATATCTTCAAAGTAGTCCCTGCACTACTTTGGTCCATCTTTGATGCGAGTTGAGGTCCATGGACCTCAAGTTTACACGGGCATTCCCTGAAATCAGGGCAAAATTGCGGCCGCAAAATCACGGCAACCTTGTTTCTCTGGGACCTTGAACCCTTTAATCCTCCCATGAACTTCCTATTTTAGCACTTCCCTTTTGCAAAATTATTGTGCTCTCTCCAGCCAATATCTCGCTCTTGTCACTCCTGCTGCCATCTGTATCTCCACTACTACTCGTTATCGACCTTTGGCTTTATTCTTTGACTACACTTCTGCTTCATCCCAACCTGCAACCACTTGTTAACCAACCTTGGCATGGCCACTGACTACACTTCTGCTTGATCCCAAACCTGCTATATCTGCTACTGGACCCCGACTTGCTCACCTCTTGGTGGGGCGATCCTGAGGATAACACGCAGCAAAACCCATCTCCAACTTTAGGAGCTGTGATAAACACTGGTTAGTGCTTAGACTCCGCACCAGTGGCGGTGCATCCATGAGTGGCGCACGGGCGCCGCCCCCTCTCTCCAGCCACCCCCTCTATGCCCAATGGATAGATTCATGCATTGCATGAATCTATCCATGGCGGCCGCTGCCACCCCCTATCCAGGCGTCCGGGCCCCTTTTTGGGTGCCAGCCACCTGAATTACAGCGGCGCAGTATTTTTTGAAGCACCCGATTAGAGCCATAGGCATCAAAAAAAGGAAACATCACTCAGCTGTGTTAGGAAAGCGAATGAATATTCGCTTTCCTAACCAGGAACCGCCTCTCCGTCAATCCGGTGCTCGGGTCTGTTACCTGTCACCTGATTGGTTGAAACGACAGGCACCGCTATTGGATGCCTATCAGGAGGGGAGGACGGGAGATGAGGACGGCAGGAGACGCATGGAGGACCCCGCTCGTCGCCGTCACCCGCTGCCCCACCGAGACAGGGTAAGTGCCGGGCAGACGGTGAGCGGGCGGGGGTCACACTGGCGGCATTCAAGGGCACACTGGCAGCATTTGATGGGCACACTGGCAGCATTTGATGGGCACACTGGCAGTATTTGATGGCACAGTGGCAGCGTTTGGCACAGTGGCTGCGTTTGATGGGCACAGTGGCAGCATTTGATGGCACAATGGCTGCGTTTGATGGGCACAGTGGCAGCGTTTGATGGCACAGTGGCTGCAATTGATGTTTTTTTCTGCACCCCCCAAAAAATGTGGAGCACCTGCCGCCACTGCTCCGCTCCTCAGGTAAGCCCGTGTCATCCGCCAGAGTGACCTGCTGCTGTACTTATCCAGCTGGTCGGTAGGAGCCTCTCTACTGCCATAGCTACTGGTCTCTGAGCCTGACCCCTAAACGTGACATGTGACAGTGTTCAGACCTAGCAAATGGCTGCGAATCCAAAGCACTGCATAATACCCGGAGGTGCTGGGAGTTTTGTGGCCTGGGACAAAAATGGGGGGGGGGGGGGGCAGCTGCAGCACCTTCATGCAAGAGGGAGAGACACCACGTTGCATGCATGTTCCAGATCATGCAGGCATGATCTAAAGGCCCCTGCCACTAAATGCAGGGGGGGGGGGGGGGACATCTGACGCCCTTAGAAGCAGCTGCAAAAATGTCCAGTGTGCATGAGGCCTTAGTTGTAACATAATTTTTTAATCGATTAAAGTACCCTTGGGCTTGATGAACAGATGCAAGTTTTTTTTTTGTCAGTTGCATTGCAGTAAATGAAAAGGCAGACAGTTTTACATTTGCATGAACATATTCCATGAAAAATTGTTTTCCCTTCTTCCAAAGCTTTGAGTTTTTTTACCCAGTATACCCATAAATAATGTTTGTTTCATTTAAAACGTGCTTGGGCTTCTATAGAGCTATATTTCAATGAGTGGTCCCTCAAAGTAACATGTGATATTTGGGGATGTCACTCCAGTGTAGTGGCTTCCATGAAGTTCAGACCAGCCAGGGAAGTACATTTTCAGGGCTTTTGGCCCACTTGTATTTGAATTAAAAGTTCAAAATAGCTCACAAGCTTACCCTTGTAGGGGTTTTCAGCATCAGAACATACAATTTCTAGCCTCCTGGCTATTAGAGTTAGTCAGCTTTGCCCAACTAGGCTGTACAACAGCGGGGGTGTGTCCATAAGGGCGCACAGGCGCCGACCCCTCTCTCCAGTCACCCCCTCTATCACCAATAGATAGATTCATGCATTGCATGAATCTATCCATGGCCGCCGCTGCCACTCCCTATTCAGGCACCCGGTCCCTTTTCGGGTGCCAGGCGCCGGAATTACAGCGGCGGGGGGTGTTTTTGAAGCACTTGATTAGAGCCATAGGCTCTAATAGGTGTCAAAAAAGGTAAACAGTGAGCGTCATGCTTGACACTCGCTGTTCACCCAGGTGTGTTAGAAAAGGGAATGAATATTCGCTTTCCTAACACTGAACCGCCTCTCCGCCAATCAGGTGCTCCGGTCTGTTACCCGTCACCTGATTGGCTGAAACGACAGGCGCTGTGATTTGACGCCTAACAGGCGTCCAATCATAGGAGAGGACGGGAGAAGACATTGAGGACATGGAGGACACCGCTCGCTCCCCGCCGCTGTCACCCGCTGCCCCACCCAGACAGGGTTTGTGCTGGGCAGACGGTGGGCAGGGGGGGCACAGTGGCAGCATTCGATGGGCACAGTGGGAGCATTTGATGATGCACAGTGGGAGCATTTGATGATGCACAGTCGGAGCATTTGATGATGCACAGTGGGAGCATTTGATGGGGCATAGTGGGAGCATTTGATGGCACAATGGGAGCATTTGATGGCACAGTGGCAGCTTTTGATGGGCACAGTGGCAGCTTTTGATGGGCACAGTGGTGGCATTTGATGGGCACAGTGGCGGCATTTGATGGGCACAGTGGCAGCAATTGATGGCACAGTGGCTGCGCTTGATGGCACAGTGGCTGCGTTTGATGGTACAATGGTTGCGTTTGATGGTACAGTGGCTGCGTTTGATGGGCACAGTGAGGCTGCAATTGATTTTTTTTTTTTTCAGAATTTTTCAGTTTTTTAGCGCCCCCCCAAAAATTCTGAGCACCAGCCGCCACTGCTGTATAAGCTCCTGCCTAAAGACATATCGTCTTTTAAATACCTCTCAGCCGACAGCCTGGTCATATCTGGCCACCTCTCCTTGAGGCCAGGGTAGATGCTCTCCTAGAGTCCTTCATACATGCACACTGGACATGTAGTAGCTTGTTTCTAGATGAAAGGAGCCCTGAACCACAACCAGCACCTTGATTAGGAAGGCTGAGCACACCTGCACCATCAGGCTTCCAGTCTCCAGTAAGACTTTGACACAGGGTTAGAGGCTTCTTTCCTCTCAAAACTCTTTGAGGACTCCAGAAACCAATTCAGGAGTTACCAGTCCCAGAGAAAACTGCACAACCAGTTTTCTCCACACTTTGGAGTCCCTCAACCTGCATCAGTAAGAACCCTCTATGGCAGTGGTTCTCAACCTGGGGGTCGAGACCCCCTCGAGGGTCGAATGACAATTTGCCAGGGGTCACCGAATCCTGGGCTGTTCCTGAAGCCCGCACTGCTCTCCCAGCCTTTTCGCGGCCACCCAGCAGGGCTGTCCCTGGAGCCTGTGGCCGCCCAGCTGGGCTGTTCCTGGAGCCCGCGGCCGCCCACTCAGCCTCTTCGCAGCTGCCCATTCAGTTCACGACATGGGTGGGGGAGAGACTAGAGGTCAGCTGACTGGTGAGGAATGTGAAGTGGGAGGAGCCGGAGGAGACCCTATCTCCTGATTTTGTCATAGGTGTCACTGCTGTGAGACACCACATAGCTGGAGACACATTGAGGCCCCTTTCACACTTATACGACTTGTCCCACGATTTTGTACTGCAAAATCGTATAACAAGTCATTCTCCATGATTTTCAATGACTACCATTCATATTGGCACGACTTTAAATCGTGCCGACTTGAAAGTAGTCCCTGCACTACTTTGGTCCAACTTCTATGCGAGCTGTACTCCATAGACCTCAATGTTAAACCCTCAAGTAGCATGCAAATCGTGCCTGAATAATATAGACACCATTTCAGTATGACTTTGTAAGCACCAGCCAGGCTCGCTAATCGGGAAAGGAAAACTTTTTTTTCCTTTCGCGATGAGGCACAGGCAGTGCTGACAGCTGTCTGGTATGAATCCTGAGGGGGAAGGCCGCGCCAAGTTTTAAATGAAAAAAATGGCGTGGGTTCCCCCCCAGGGGCATACCAGGCCCTTAGGTCTGGTATGGATCTAAGGGGAACCCCCTACGCCGAAAGCAATTGGGCCACCGCTAGCAATTGAGCTGCAGAAGATAGCGGAGGAGCCGGCAGAAGATCAGGACACCGGGAGGAGATGCCGGGGAGACCCCCGAAGTCGGAAGAGGCCCCCCGAAGTCGGAAGAGGACCCCCGAAGTCGGAAGAAGACCCCGGAGCTGCCTAATAAATTACTTTAAAAACCTGTGTAGTGTGATTTTTATTGACACTTTTCCCTAGGTGAATAGGTAGGGGTACGATGTACCCCATACTCATTCACATAGGGTGGGGGGCCGGGATCTGGGGGCGCCCTTATTAAAGGGGGCTCCCGGATTCCGATAAGCCCCCCGCCCGCAGACCGCGACAACCAACGGCCAGGGTTGTTGGGAAGAGGCCCTTGTCCTCATCAACATGGAGACAAGGTGCTTTGGGGTGGGGGGGCCCGCAGGGCGGCCCCCCATGCCCCAAAGCACCCACCCCCCATGTTGAGGGCATGCGGCCTGGTACGGTCCGGGGGGGGGGCGCTCGCTCGTCCCCACCCCCATTCCTGACTGGCCGGGCTGCGTGCTCGGATAAGGGTCTGGTATGGATTTTGGGGGGATTTTTCGGTGTAGGGGGTTCCCTTTACAATCCATACCAGACCTAAGGGCCTGGTATGCCCCTGGAGGGGGAACCCACGCCAGTTTTTTTATTTAAAACTTGGCATGGAGTTCCCCCTTATGATTCATACCAACTACTGTATGTTTTCATTTGTTAATGCCAAAAATGTGGCAAAGACGTACAAAGTAGTACTGCTCCCAAATCGCAGTAAAATCACGGCAAATCGCGGTAAAATCGCAGTAAAAACGCGCGACTTTGAAGTCGTATAAGTGTGAAAGGGGCCTGAGTAACACTACCAGGCTGTGATTAGAGTTGCCATTAAAAGTCCCCACTACAGTTCTCAGATCAGCAGATGACCTTGATCAAGAGCACCTAAGTTGGCTGATCAAAACTCCCCCCAGCACTGCTACTGATCCCCATCCCCCACCAGCACTGTAGCTCATCCCATTTCCCCCACCAAGGAGTAAGAGAAGGAATAAAAATAGAGAATACATGGAAGGGAAAGGAAAAGAGGGGGAGGAACAAATGGAGAAAAAGAATAAGAGAAAGAACAAGAAAGATGGCTAGAGAGAGAGGGGGAAAAAAACAAGAAATTAGGATAAAGAGAGATAAAAGGGAAAGAAAGGAGAACAAAGAGAAAGAGTGGTACATCCTAAAATGTACCATAAGGGGTTTTAATACTGTATGAGTGGAAGGGACTCGGGGAGTGCTAAATGTCCATGGGTTAGGGGCGCAAATTACTTGCCTTGCCTTGGGTGCTGACAACCCACGCTATGAAAATAATTTTACTGTTAGGGATCCCCCACAACTTGGGAAATTATATCAAGGGGTCACGGTAATAGAAAGGTTGAGAACCACTGCTCCATGGCCTGCCCAAAAAGTATCCAGCCATTTAATATGAAAAATAGAGGCATTTATTGAACACTATACAAGAAACATTGTACATAGGACAATGACACATCAGTCCCCTTCAAAGTAGGCACCTTGGGACCCCACCCAGTTCTTCCATTGGGGCGACTATGCCTTTGCCGATCTCTGTTGATTGCAGCCTGTACACACGTTCAACATTTTTAGGTGTTCTGCTTATTACAAGTCTTCCAGAACATGGATCCCTTTCAACAGATTCTCCACCATCTTTGAAGCGTTTGTTCCACACTTTTCTTTGCACCGTTGCATCGTCCCCGAAAGCCTTCTGAATCATCTGAATAGTTTCTGCAGAGGAATGTTTAAGCTTAACGCAAACTTTGATGCAGAGTCGTTGCTCTACTCGCTCTGTGATTTTGAATGTGTTAGCCACACAATACACATGCTCATTCAACGGGGTCTAGCGCCCCCCTACTGACTAGTACAGCGAAGTCCTCATTGTCCTACGCATGCTCATTCAGGTCCACTCTCCTTGCCTGCCAGGTTACATCGATGTCACACAAACAGTTTCTGTTATGTTCACAATGGCTGAACTTTTTCCAGACAGACCTTGTGTACTTCTTTTTTTTTGCCATGGCAGGGCACAGCACTGTCACAAAACATCATTGACAGTATTCACTGCAAATGAATCAACAAGACAGTATTTGCAGTATAATCAACTCTGCTTTTCTGTGGCCCCCTTAAAATATGTTAGAGTCCATGGTGTAGGGGTCTGAGGGTGCAAGGATTGTTTTGGGGTTTTTTTGGTTGAACTTGATGGACATATGTCTTTTTTAAAAACCTAACAGTGAAATTATGTAACTCGTCCAAAAGATGACAGCACTGAAGAGCAGAATTAGTACAGCAGTGATTACATCATTCTCATCCCTTAATGCACTACAAAGTGAGTCACTGAACAAGCATTTGTATATCTAAACAAGTCAGTGATTAATAGATCCTTAATTTATCATTTTCTATCCTGACAGCTTCTGTCTGTTAAAGCCTAACTCCAGGCTGAAAGAAATGCTTTGTTAGTTCTATGGGAGGTGAGAAGGCTGCATTGCTTACCTAATACCTGCTCTGGCTCTGCTCTGGCTTCTCCTTCTGGTGCTTCAGGTTGTGGGCAGTCCTTCAGCCTCATCTTGTACAATACAGGGCTAATAATCCTGCAATTTTACTTGGAGGCAGGAGTGCAACAATGGTTAAGAGTGTGTAGGTAGGTGCAGGTAGCTACTTTGCCACTAGGTGGTTTTGTACCAGAATGGGTTCTGGTTACAGTAAGTAAGGTTGTAAGTTATCAGGTGCTAGGCCCCTTTGAGGTAGAATCCTCCTGCAGTGATTTCATGGGTGAGTCAGTGCCAGGTTGGGAGGACCTTGTGTGGTACTTGGGGCATGGGAGCTCAACACCCCACACCTATGTGGACGTAACCTGCACATGTAGGACCTGGACAGGGAAGGAGGCTGGGAAGAGTGGACTTGTATTCAGGGGGAACCAGCTGTAGTCTTTCTATCCATTGTGGAGGTGGGGGCTAGGGTGGATTGCCAAAGGTCTTTTAGGCAAGGTCGTGAGGACCCTGTGTGAGACTACGTCTCTGGAGGGACCCAGGAGAGGTGTACCTAGTGAACAGGTGACTACAGAGAGCACAGTCCTATGAATACTACTGAACTCAGGTAGAGGAAAAACTGTAAGGGAGATGATTGTTGAGGTTCTGTATATGCTTTCACCTGTGACTACTATAGACTGTCCACTAAATGTCATTGACTGTGTAATGTCAAGTAATCCTGGGATGTAGGTCCTTGTGATGTGACTGTGATGCCATTTCCTGAATTCCATCAGTAAAGTGCAGCAAAACTACTTTAACATGTGGAGATTCCTTTCTTGGGGATATAAAGGCCAACAGCTGGGAATGTACTGTGGAGGCCTCTGGCGTGGAGAGGAGCACAAAATGGGAGAGGGTTCGGCCTCAGCAGGAAAGATTGTGTTCTAGCAGGGCAAGACCAGGACTGGGGCAAATACAGCCAACCACGAGGTCCCTCTTACAATCGCCTTAGAGAAGAGGCTGTGCGGGACCAGAGCTTCACAGGTTGCCACTGGAGTCCTTCCACTCCTCCATGACGACATCACGGAGCTGGTGGATGTTAGAGACCTTGCACTCCTCCACCTTCCGTTTGAGGATGCCCCACAGATGCTCAATAGGGTTTAGGTCTGGAGACATGCTTGGCCAGTCCATCACCTTTACCTTCAGCTTCTTTAGAAAGGCAGTGGTTGTCTTGGAGGTGTGTTTGGGGTCGTTATCCTGTTGGAATACTGCCCTGCGGCCCAGTCTCCGAAGGGAGGGGATCATGCTCTCCTTCAGTATGTCAAAGTACATGTTGGCATTCATGGTTCCCTCAATGAACTGTAGCTCCCCAGTGCCGGCAGCACTCATGCAGCCCCAGACCATGACACTCCCACCACCATGCTTCACTGTAGGCACGACACACTTGTCTTTGTACTCCTCACCTGGTTGCCACCACACACTCTTGACAGCATCTGAACCAAATAAGTTTATCTTGGTCTCATCAGACCACAGGACATGGTTCCAGTAATCCATGTCCTTAGTCTGCTTGTCTTCAGCAAACTGTTTGCGGACTTTCTTGTGCATCATCTTTAGAAGAGGCTTTCTTCTGGGACGACAGCCATGCAGACCAATTTGATGCAGTGTGCGGCGTATGGTCTGAGCACTGACAGGCTGACCCCCCACCCCTCCAACCTGTGAAGCAATGCTGGCAGCACTCATATGTCTATTTCCCAAAGACAACCTCTGGATATGACGCTGAGCATGTGCACTCAACCTCTTTGGTCAACCATGTCGAGGCCTGTTCTGAGTGGAACCTGTCCTGTTAGACCGCTGTATTTTTTGGGTCGAGATACAGGCTCTAATCGACTCTGGGGCTGCAGGCCTGTTCATTGATACTGCCTTTGTATCGAAGCACTCGATTCCACTGCAGCCGCGTTACACTCCACTTGCCATTGAGGTTCTTGATGGAAGACTTCTACAGCCTGTCCATGTGACTCATGAGACTGTTCCGTTGTCCATGGCCGTAGGGGCTCTTCACCATGAGATAATCCAATTCCAAGTTATTTCCTCACCTAAGTTTCCACTGGTTATTAGTTATCCTTGGTTACAGAGGCACAACCCCTCTTTTGATTGGCTCCCTGCTGAGATTCTCTCCTGGTTGCCACAATGCAGTAAGACATGCTTCCAGAAGGTAGCCAAGGTCTTGTACACTTCTACTCTTTCCTCCCTGCCGGAGGAGTACCGCGATTTAGCGATGTCTTTGACAAAGGTCAAGTCGGTAGTTTGCCTCCACATCAGTCGTATGATTGCGCAATTGACCTTCAACCTGGTGACATACCCCCTCGTGGCCGCGTTTACCTTTTATCGGTCTTGGAGGATAAGGCCATGGAGGAGTATGTTGCAGACTCACTTTCTCAAGGTTTCATCCGCAAATCCTTGTCTCCTGCTGGTGCTGGTTTCTTCTTTGTGAAGAAGAAGAGTGGTGAAACCTTGTATTGATTATAGGGGTCTCAATCGTTTCACGATTAAGAATGCCTATCCGATTTTATTGATTACGGAGTTATTTGGCCGCCTCAAGGGAGCAACGGTTTTCACAAAGCTTGATTTGAGAGGGGCATGCAATCTCGTGAGGATTAAGGACGGCGACAAGTGGAAAACTGCGTTTAATACCAGAACAAGCCATTATGAGTACCTCATAAAGCCTTTTGGTCCTTTTTAATGCCCCGGCAGTTTTCCAGGAATTTATTAATGATGTCCTCCAAGATTTGGTGCAGTTACGAGTTATCTCAACGATATCCTCATATTTTCCAAGTCCCTGGGGAGCCACCACACAGATGTCTGTCGTGTGCTTCAGAAACTAAGAGAGAACAATCTCTATTGTAAATTGGAGAAGTGCGAATTCCACTGTGAACAGGTTCAATTCCTGAGTTATGTAATTTCCACTGTTGGTTTTTCGATGGACTCAGAGAAACTTTCAGAAGTCCTACAGTGGCCCCGACCTGTGGGTTTACGTCCTCTGCAGCGTTTTCTTCGCTTTGACAACTGTTATCGGAAATGTATTCGTAACTTCTCGTCTCTGGTCAAGCCCCTGACTGATATGACCAGAAAGGATGGTAACCCACAGTGTTGGTCTCCGGAGTCCATTAAGGACTTTGAGAGTCTCAAGGCTGCCTTTGTTTCTGCTCCTGTGTTGGCACATCCTGATCCTACGTTACCGTTTATCCTTGAGGTTGATGCTTCTGAGACTGGACTTGCCACCCTTCTGTCTCAACGTCCTACCTCTGAGAGTGCTATGCATCCTTGTGCCTACTTTTCCAAGAAATTGTCACCTGCGGAGTGCAATTACAAGATTGGCAACAGAGAGCTAATAGCGATCATTTTAGCTCTGAAAGAATGGAGACATCTCCTCGAAGGTACCACTGTGCCAGTTCTCATTCTTACTGACCATAAGAATTTCACATTCTTGTCTGAGGCTAAACGCCTCTCTCCCAGAAGGGCACGGCTATTTTCTTGTCTAGTTTCAATTACATTGTCTCATTCTTACACGGTACTAAGAATGTAAGGGCTAACGCTTTGTCATGACAATTTTCCTCCACTTCCAAGATGGAGTTGGTTCCGGTTCCTGTGATTCCTCCTGATCGTATTCTGGCTACAATTCGCACCAGTCTTACTTCTCCTTAAGGTAACAAAATTCTTGCTGCTCAGGTTCATGCTCCTCCTGAGAAACCTTGTGACCGCTGCTTTGTCTCAGAGAGTCTCCGTACTGCCGTGCTCCAGACTTACCATTCTCCCAAGGCTGCTGACCACCCTGGGAAGAATCAACTCTTTTGGGCCATTTCCCAACAATTCTGGTGGCCTAGTCTACATGCTGATGTAACTGCCTTCGTAGCTGCCTGTTCTGTGTGTGCTCATAGTAAGACTCCATGACACCTTCCAGTTGACCTCCTACAACCCATACCCAATAGAGAGAGGCCCTGAACCCACCTGTCTATGGATTTCATTGTGGAGTTACCCAACTCCCAGGGCAACACATTTATCCTTATGGTGGTTGACCGGTTCTTGAAAATGTCTCATTGTATTCCACTTAAGAAGTTGCCCACTTCTAAGTAACTGGCTTCCATTTTTGAGCGGGAGATCTTTCGCTTACATGGGCTACCCAAGGTGATTGTCTCGGACAGGGGTAGTCAGTTTGTGTCCCAGTTCTGGGGAGCCTTTTGTGCACAGTTGGAAATTCAGCTTGCTTTCTCCTCTGCGTATGACCCGCAGTCTAATGGGGCCGCAGAAGGAGCCAATCAGTCCATGGAGCAATTCCTACGTTGCTATATTTCTGACCATCATAACAAATGGTCAGACCTCTTACCGTAGGCGGAGTTTGCTCACAATAGTGCCTTGAATTCTGCTTCTCGATTGTCCCCGTTTATGTTGAACTATGGTTTCCAACCGTCCATGTTGCCTGACTCATTTATTCTGCAGAGTATTCCTGCATTAGAGGAGCATCTCCGTGGTCTTCGTTCCACTTGGGCACAAGTCCAGGAGGCTTTGCGACATGCTAAGGATAGGTACAGACTCCATGCTGACCACAGATGCCTGCCTGCGCCTTCCTACCAGGTTGGGGACAGGGTCTGGCTGTCATCTCGCAACCTCCGACTTCGTGTTCCCTCTCTGAAGTTCGCACCTCGTTTTATTGGGCCTTTCCATATTCTTCGCAGGATTAACCCAGTGGCTTACACATTAGACCTTCCTTCTAATATGTGTATCTCAAATGTATTTCATGTCTCCTTATTAAAACCTTTGGTCTGCAACCGCTTTACCACCTCGGTGCCTCATCCTCACCCTGTATAGGTTGAGAACCATGAGGAGTATGAAGTACAGTCTGTTGTTGATTCCCGTAGGTTCTGTGGGCGCATACAGTACCTGGTGCATTTGAAAGGGTACGGTCTGGAGGAACGTTCTTAGGTCTCATCCTTGGCAGTACATGCCCCTATCTTCCTCCGTGATTTCCATAGACGTTTTCCCCTCAAGCCTGGTGGTTCTCTGAGGGGGCGGGGTCATTGAGGAGGGGGTACTGTCAGGACTGGGCTCAGCCCTTCCTTCTTTGAGCTGGCCGCTCAGCTGTTGGCTAATTGCCAGCTCCTATCTCTCCACAGTGACTCACCTGTTGATGATATCCTGCTCGTCAGTTCTGCCTACTTAAGCCGTCCAGCCCAGATGATCTCTGCCTTCGCCTTGGTCACCTGTGTTCCTGTTAAAGACTTGCATTCCTTCTGGCTCCAGATCCTGCTTGCTGTTCTACTACGCTCATCTCTGGCTCCCTGACGTTTTGACTTTTCTGACTATCCGTTCTGGTTCCTGAACTCTGGCTATGTTTTGACTACGTTTACTCTGTTTATCTTTTTTTATTATTAAACAAGTGAGATTTAACTGTACTTCTGTCTCAGTCTGATTCATGGTTTCTGACATGTAGAGCAACAATTCTTTTTTTCAGATCCTCAGAAGGTTTTTTGCCATGAGGTGCCATGTTGAACTTCCAGTGACCAGTATGAGAGAGTGAGAGCGATAACAACAAATTTAACACACCTGCTCCCAATTCACACCTGAGACCTTGTAAGACTAACGAGTCACATGACACCGGGGGAGGGAAAATGGCTAATTGGGCCCAATTTGAACATTTTCAATTAGGGGTGTACTCACTTTTGTACCCATTGGTTTAGACATTAATGGCTGTGCGTTGAGTTATTTTGAGGGGACAGCAAATTTACACTGTTATACAAGCTGTACACTCACTACTTTACATTGTAGCAAAGTGTCATTTCTTCAGTGTTGTCACATGAAAAGATAGAATAAAATATTTACAAAAATGTGAGGGGTATACTCACTCTTGTGAGATACTGTATACGCAGCACTGTACATTCACACCAGTCCCTGCTCTCAAGGAGCTTACAATCTAAGGTAAATATCTCACATACTAGGGTCACTATAAACAGGAGCCAGTTAACCTACCAACATTACTTTGGAGTGTTGGATGAAACCCACACAAGTACTATGAAAATAAGCAAACTCCATGCAGTTAGTGCCCTGACCAGGATTTGTACTGGGGACCACCACAGGGCTGTAAGCTAGATGTGATAGCCACTAAGCCATTGGATATACAAGCTAGAGTTCCATAGAACCCTAGGGTTCCTCCAGGGTTTGCTAGGGGTTCTGTATAGGGGGCAATTCTTCCTAATGACCACAGCTATAATGCCGCATACACACGATCGGAAATGCCGCCAGCAAAAGACCGATGTGAGCTTTTGGTCAGAAAATGCGACCGTGTGTATGCTCCATCGAACTTTTGCTGGCGGAATTCCAGCCAGCAAAAGATTGAGAGCAGGTTCTCTATTTCTCGGTCGGAAAAAGTTCCTATCCAAAAATGCGATCGTCTGTTTGCAATTCCGACGCGCAAAAATACACGCGTGCTTGGAAACAATTCCACGCATGCTCGGAAGCATTGAACTTCATTTTCTCAGCTCGTTGTAGTGTTGTACATCACCGCGTTCTTGACAGTCGAAAGTTCAGAGAACTTTTGTGTGACCGTGTGTATGCAAGCCAATCTTGAGCGGAATTCCGTCGGAAAAAAACATCCAAGATTTTTCCGACGGAAACTCCGCTCGTGTGTACGGGGCATGAGGATCATTCTTCCCACTGACCATCACACTAATGTATCAGTTCTAGATATAGTGATTTTTAAAAGCTGTTCCCTGGGGAAACTTATTTTAAGGGTTTTTTCTATGTTGAAAAGGTTGAGAAAGGCTGGTATATACTATGCGGCTGAATTTTGTGAAAACCTGACCATCACACCTATATGAACTTGTTAAGCTGCGTACACACGAGCGGAATGTCTGACAGAAAAAGTCAGACGGAAGCTTTTCATCGTCTATTCCGATCGTGTGTAGGCCTCATCGGACTTCTTTTTTTTTCGAAAATTCTGATGGACCTAGAAATGGAACATGTTCTAAATATTTCCGACGGAACCAATTCCTATCGGGAAAACCGATCGTCTGTATGCTGTTCCGACGGACCAAAAATGACGCATGCTCAGAAGCAAGCACGAGACGGAAGCTATTGGCTACTGGCTATTGATGGTCCTTTTTCTAGTCCCGTCGCAAGTGTTGACGGTCGGACTTTGGTCGGACTTTGGTTTGACCGGGTGTAGGCAAGACCGCTTGAATGGAATTCCGTCGGAGCTCCGTCTGAGAAACCTTCGGAGTTTATTCTGACGGCAAAACCGGTCGTGTGTACGCGGCATAAGACTTCTCATTCAAAAGTTAAATTGTGGAGTGCCTGTTTTTCCATTGAAGGGTATTGGTACAACATACAAAGGCATTGACTGTGGACAATTGTGCTCTTCCAACCTTGTGGTAACAGTTTGGTGAAGGCCTTTTCCTGTTCTACAATAACTGTGTTCGCGTGCACAAAGCCAGCTCCATAAAGACATGGTTTGACCAGTTTGGTGTGGAGGAACACAGAGCCCGGACCGGGTCTACACAGAGCCTGGACCTCAACCCTACTGAAGAACCTAAGGGATCAGGTCTTCACATCCAACCTCAGTACCTGAACTCAACTTTACCGGACACCTATGGGATGAATTGGAACACCAATTGTAAGCCAAGTCTTCACATCCAACATCAGTACCTGACCTCACCAATTGGCACAAGAGGACAGGCCAGCCCTGCAGTGAAGTTCAGCAGCAGGATGTGGACAAGGCAGCCCTCCATTGAAATTTTCTACAGAACCTAGCAGCCTGTCCATCGTAGGTCATCCTTCATTGCAGGTAAGAAATGTAACTAAAGCTGTGGAGATTTTTTTTTTTTTTTTTTTTTTTATTAACAAAAAAAAAAACGCTTTAGGTTTTTTTTTAACTGTGCAATAGTTTTGAACTTGCTCGCAATACATCATGCACAGCTTCATATGTACGGAAGCAGAAGAAGAACTTGTGTCTGATTCTCCTGACCCCGAGTTCCAGATTCTGCAGATCATTGTTGTGCAGCAGGTTGGGGCGTGGTGCACATATTTTCGGCATAGTGAATGGCTGTTATCACATTATTATCAGCGTGTTCCTTTGTTTTTGTGATAGGTTTCTTTTCATTGTGATAATATTTTTTACTTGTTATTATGACATTGGAGTATACATTTCCCAAACCCGGGAGCTTTGGACTTAACCATTTCAATACCGGGCACTTTCACCTCCTTCCTGTCTAGAACAATTTCAGAGCTGTCACGATTTGAATGACAATTGTGCGGTCATGCAACACTGTACCCATATGAAATTTGTATCATTTTTTTTCACACAAATAGAGCTTTCTTTTGGTGGTATTTTATTACCTCTGTGTGTTTTTTTTTATTTTTTGCGCTATGAACAAAAAAGACCGACAAGTTTGAAAAAAAAACAGCAATATATTTTACTTTCTGCTATAAAACATATCTGAGTTAAAAAAAACAAAATAAACAAAAACAAATTTGGGCCAATATGTATTCTGCTACATATTTTCGGTAAAACAAATCCCAATAAGTGTATATTGATTGGCTTATACAAGCGTCTACAAACTATGGTATATACCAGTGTTTCTCAACTCCAGTCCTCAGGGCACACCAACAGGTCATGTTTTCAGGATTTCCCATGGATGAAACAGCTGTGGTAATTACTAAGGCAGTGAAACTGATCAAATCACCTGTGCAAAATAATGAAAAGCCTGAAAACATGACCTGTTGGGGCGCCTTGAGGACTGGAGTTGAGAAACACTGGTATATACAGTATACTGGAATTTTTATTTATTTATTATTTTATACTAGTAATGGCGGCAATCGACGACTTATAGCGGGACTGCGATTTTTGACACTAATACAGTGATCAGTGCTAAAAATGTGCACTGTCACTGCACTAACAACACTGGCTGGGAAGGGGTTAACATCAGGGCCGATGAAAGGGTTAACTGTGTGCCTAGCCAGTGTTTATGTGTACTTTGTGTGAGATGCTTTTACTAAGGGATGTGATGGATTCTAGCTGCTTTGCAGGAACACACTATCCATCCCCCCACCCGTCAGAACTTTGATCTGCCTCGTTTACAAAGCCAGATTCCCGTTCTGTATAGTGTACTGACGATCGGAGGGCGCCGGGCACTGGATGTCCTCCGGCACCCGTCGATCGTCACAGCAGAAGCGGCGAGCGCTCGCCCCCTGCAGGTGGAAGTGCAGAATCACGTACGTGTATGTGATTCAGCACAGGAGAGCCGCCGTGTAGCAGTAAAATGACGGCAAGTGGCTAACTGAATGTGATGTTTGAGTTTGTCCTCATATTACATAGTTATGGAAAATTTTAAAGCTTCTTCTTGAATCTCGGCGTACTTTGCGTAATTCTTCCAGATCTGTTCAGTAATCCAGTGTGAGACTTTTCCTTCCTGTAATAAAGACCGCTCACTGCTGCTCTCTCTTCTTCTGCAGGGGGACTGGTCTTGTCTCCGCCTCCTCCTGTAGTTTCCTGTGGAGGGTGGGGCCTGTCAGGCCCCTCCCACAGCTCTGCTCTCTCTCTTCTTCTGCAGGGGGACTGGTCTTGTCTCCACCTCCTCCTATAGTTTCCTGTAGAGGGTGGGGCCTGTTTGGCCCCTCCCACAGCTCTGCTCTCTTCTTCTGCAGGGGGGCTAGTCTTGTCTCCACCTCCTCCTGTAGTTTCCTGTGGAGGGTGGGGCCTGTTAAGCCCCTCCCACAGCTCTGCTCTCTCTCTCCTTGTGCACGGGGACTGGTCTTGTCTCCGCCCCCTCTTGTAGTCTCCTGTGGAGGGTGGGACCTGTTAGGCCCTTCCCACAGCTCTGCTCTCTCTCTTCTTCTGCAGGGGGACTGGTCTTGTCTCTGCCTCCTCCTGTAGTTTCCTGTGGAGGGTGGGGCCTGTCAGGCCCCTCCCACAGCTCTGCTCTCTCTCTTCTTCTGCAGGGGGACTGGTCTTGTCTCCGCCTCCTCCTATAGTTTCCTGTGGAGGGTGGAGCCTGTTTGGCCCCTCCCACAGCTCTGCTCTCTTCTTCTGCAGGGGGGCTAGTCTTGTCACCACCTCCACTTGTAGTTTCCTGTGGAGGGTGGGGCCTGTTAGGCCCTCCCACAGCTCTGCTCTCTTCTTTTGCAGGGGGGCTAGTCTTGTCTTCACCTCCTCCTGTAGTTTCCTGTGGAGGATGGGGCCTGTTAGCCCCCTCCCACAGCTCTCTCTCCTTGTGCAGGGGGACTGGTCTTGTCTCTGCCTCCTCCTGTAGTTTCCTGTGAAGGGTGGGGCCTGTTCGGCCCCTCCCACAGCTCTGCTCTCTGCTCAGGCTATGTACAGCACAGTGATGGTGTCACTGCTGCTTTTACAATCTAATATCTGGGTGTGCAAAGGGATTTGATGCCGTAAAAGTGTATCAAACCCGTTGCGGCTATTGAGGAATACTGTATATTTAAAGGAACGTTTTTGTGTTTAGAGTTCAGCTCTACAGGAGATTGTACAATCAGATTGTAACGTGTATGGTCAGGCTTACAGCTGCCATTCTGTGTTGGTCTGATTTGTATCTGGTAATATCTGTTGAGTTGCCATTTCCTCCCTGTACTTCTCCTTTTTTTCTGTCTTGCACTCAATGTGTTTCCACCATTTCCTTAGCAACACATTTGTTTGAAGTCTAAGTGGTGGCGTTCTCTTGCACGGCAATTTGCTAAGCTGACAGCCATAGACAAAACAAAAGCAAACTCTGCCAGATTTTATGCCCCCCACCATGGCTGTATCTACAATGCCAGCCATATTCATTCAAATGTGACCTCCGGCCTCCCACTCAGTCTTTCACATTTGCACCCGGCTCCTCTCCTGGACTGAAATGGCTTCCTCTGATTTCACTGCACACTGTGAGCTTCTCACAATGTGCATTAGAGGTCAGATAGAGCCTGCCTCATTACCTGGCATCATCTAGCCCTTTCCTCTCCAGACTTGCATCAGGGCTGAGGGTTCTTGAGAGGAGTACGGGGGGGCAGGGTGCTGTGATGTTTTAAGGAAGCTATGTCTGTACCCCAGTTGAATTGTCCCCCCCACTAATATCATAAAAGCACTGGAAGCCGATGGGAGGAGAGAGGGGGATAAAGAGGGCTGGTGCGGCAGGGCTGCCACTGATGTGTCCGGGTTTCTGGTGGACTTAACAGGATCTAAAACCTGGATTGTCCGGGGGAATCCCGGACAGGTGGCAACACTAGGCTCAGCGTCACATGTGATTGTTACCTTGATGCAAATTAAGCTTGCCTAGGAACGCCCACTCCTCCAGCGGGCATCGATTCATCAAGGCAATATGATATTTGCATAACTCCTCCCACAGCTGAGGGCAGTGGCGGTGCGTCCATTAAGGGCGCACGGACCCCGCCCCCTCTCTCCAGCCACCTCCTCTGTGTAGTATGGATAGATTTATGCATATGCACGAATCTATCCATGGGTGCTGTAGCCACCCCTTGTTCAGGCGTCCAGCCCCTTTTCGGACGCCGGGCACCTGAATTACAGCGGCGGGGTGTTTTTGAAGCACTCTAATAGGCTTCAAAAAAGATAAACTGCGAGCGCAATGGTTTGTTAGGTGTGTTAGCAATGCAAATGAATATTTGCTTTTCTAACGCAGAATCACCTCTCAGCCAATCAGGAGGCGCGGATGTAATACCGGTCACCTGATTGGCTGAAGGCAAAGGCGATCCCATTGGCTGCCTAGCAGAACAGGAAGAAGACACGCGCGGAGGACACAACAGCAATCACCGCGCTACCCGTCCCACAGCTCGCCGCCTGACCCGCTGCCTGACCCATCACCACGATGGGGTAAGTGCCAGGCAGACAGCGGGCGGACGGGCGGGCACCGTGGCTGCATATTATTGGTACAGAGGCTGCAATTGATGGACACAGTTGGCTGCATTTGATGGGCACAGTTGGCTGCATATGATGGGCACAGTTGGCTGCATATGATGTACACAGTTGATACATATGATGGGCACAGTTGGCTGCATATGATGGGCACAGTTGATACATATGATGGGCACAGTTGGCTGCATATCATGGGCACAGTTGGCTGCATATGATGAGCACAGTTGATACATATGATGGGCACAGTTGGCTGCATATCATGGGCACAGTTGGCCGCATATGATGAGCACAGTTGATACATATGATGGGCACAGTTGGCTGCATATGATGGGCACAGTTGGCTGCATATGATGAGCACAGTTGATACATATGATGGGCACAGTTGGCTGCATATCATGGGCACAGTTGGCCGCATATGATGAGCACAGTTGATACATATGATGGGCACAGTTGGCTGCATATCATGGGCACAGTTGGCTGCATATCATGGGCACAGTTGGCTGCATATCATGGGCACAGTTGGCTGCATTTGCTGGGCACAGTTGGCTGCATTTGCTGGGCACAGTTGGCTGCATTTGCTGGGCACATTGGCTGCATTTGCTGGGCACAGTTGGCTGCATATGATGGGCACAGTGGCTGCAATTGATGTTTTTGTTTCAGTATTTTTCAGTTAGTTTGCGCCCCCCAAAAAAATTTGAGCACCAGCCGCCACTGGCTGAGGGCTCTTGAGAGGAGTACTGGGGCACTGGGCTGTGACGTTTTAAGGGCAGCTATGTACAGCACCCTGCCGGCACCTCCCACCAGCCACAATCTACCTGTATTGCATAGAGACGCACAGACACCCAGTGATGACATCACTGGGTATAAAATAAGGTGTGAAGTAACATGTTGTGGGGTGGGGGGTTTCCAGTGTGACATGGATCTGCAGTAAATTGTGATTAGTGCTACCCATCTTCCAAAAACCTGACCCCTCGCCAAAACAAAAACAACAAAAAAAATGAAAAGAAAAGAAGAAAAAGGGAAAAAGTTAGAGAAAAGAAAAGAAAGAAAGAAAAGGAAAAAAAGAAATAAAAGGAAAGAAAAAAGAAAGAAAGAAAAGAAAAAAAAGAAACAAAAGAAAAGAAAAAAAGAAAGAAACAAAAGAAAAGAAAAGAAGAAAAAGGGAAAAAGTTAGAGAAAAGAAAAAAAAAGAAAGAAAGAAAAGGAAAAAAAGAAATAAAAAGGAAAGAAAAAAAAAGAAAAGAAAAGAAAAAAGAAAGAAAGAAAGAAAAGAAAAAAGTTAGAAAAAAAGAAAAGAAATAAAGGGAAAATACATAAAATAAAAAAGAAAGATAGATAGAAACGGAAAAATAAAGAAATAAAAGGAAAAAAAATGAAAAGAAAAAAGAATAAAAGAGAAAAAAAAGTTAGGAAAAAAAATAAAAAAGAAAGAAAGAAAAGGAAAAAAGTTAGAAAGAAAAAAATAAATAGGGAAAAAAGAAAAGAAATAAAAGAAAAACAAAAAAGTTAGAAAAAAAATAGGAAAAAAAAAGAAAGAAAGAAAATACTAAAAAAGTTAAAAGGAAAGAAAAAAGAAATAAAGAAAAGAAAAAAAGAAACAAAAGAAAAGAAAAAAGAAAGAAACAAAAGAAATAAAAAGAAGAAAAACGGAAAAAGTTAGAGAAAAGAAGGAAAGAAAAGGAAAAAAAGAAATAAAGGGAAAGAAAAAAAGAAAGAAAGAAAGAAAGAAAAGAAAAAAGTTAGAAAAAAAAAAGAAATAAAAGGAAAATAAATAAAATAAAAAAGAAAGATAGATAGAAACGAAAAAAAAAAAGAAATAAAAAGGAAAAAAAATTAAAAGAAAAAAGAATAAAAGAGAAGAAAAAAGTTAGAAAAAAAAATAAAAAAGAAAGAAAGAAAAGGAAAAAAGTTAGAAAGAAAAAAAAAAAGAAATAAATAGGGAAAAAAGAAATGAAAGAAAAGAAAGAAAAAGAAAAGAAAAACAAAAAAGTTAGAAAAAAATAAGGAAAAGGAGAGAAAGAAAGAAAATGCAAAAAAAAGTTACAAAGAAAAAAAAAAAAGAAATAAAAGGGAAAAAAAAAGTTTCAGCTTTGCAAACACTTTGAGCAGCACATTACTGACACTTCAGGTACATGTGATGATAAAACCAATAAAATCAGCCAAGCAGCTTAAACAATTAAGGGATTTCACGGGCACATGAGTCCTGGTGCCAGCTGGGTGTGTGGTTTTCGCTTCATTTCATTCTGTGGTTGATAATAAATTCTACGCTCGATGCGTTTCTACCTCTAATCAGGACGGGGTGTGCGAGGAACATGCAATCATCTCAAGTTTTGTGTCAGCCTCGGCCAATGTGCTCCTTCATTATGGCATTACCTTTCTCTACATTAAAAGGATAATTTATGTAGCAAATCAACTTTTCCGAAAGCAGCGGCCGGATTCCTCTGTATCCAATGTTGGATTTTAGAAGAACCGACAAAGAAGCAATCAGTGACACCTCAAACACCCAGTCTAAGGCTGACTCCATAAGATCCAAATCTTCTTCACGTTTCTACATGCTTGCTGTTCCATATTTTGATGATGGACAAGTTGGGTTTTGGGGGGTAGAGCTGGATCCCTAGGCTTCTCCTAGAACGCTGGCGCCCTCTACCCACTGGAGGACCTTGTGTATAAAAGATGGTGTCAAAAAGAGATGTGATGTTTGGGTTTGTCCTCATATTACATAGTTATGGAAAATTTTAAAGCTCCAGGATAATTCAATAAATTCTAAATCCATTCATCACGTGTCTTCTTCTTCTTGAATCTCGGTGTACTTTGTGTAATTTTTCCAGATCTGTTCAGTAATCCAGTGTGAGACTTTTCCTTCCTGTAATAAAGACCGCTCACTGCTGCTCTCTCTTCTTCTGCAGGGGGACTGGTCTTGTCTCCGCCTCCTCCTGTAGTTTCCTGTGGAGAGCGGGGCCTGTTAAGCCCCTCCCACAGCTCTGCTCTCTCTCCTTGTGCAGGGGGACTGGTGCCGCCGACTGCTCCTATAGGTGATCAAAGAGTAGATACTCTTCGAGCAACTCTATGGCCTTGGAAGACTGGAGTGACGTCATGACCTCACTTGCGGTTCAGGCTGGAAGTAAATCTTTTTTTTTTTTTTTTTTTTTTTAAGCAAAAGATGAAATTTTTTTTTTTTTTTTAATCCTTTGCTTTTAAAAGGTAAAGAAGAGATTTGGGTTCTTTTTGACCCAAGATCTTTCCATAAAGAGGACCTGTCATCCTTATTTATATTACAAGGGGTGTTTACTTTTCTTGTAATAGGAATAAAAGTGAATAAAAAAAATTAAAAGGGACAGTGTAAAAATAAAAAGTAAAATAAATAATTTTTTTTTAAAGCACCCCTATCCCTCCGTCCGCGCAGAAGTGAACACATGCGTAAGTCGCACTCACATATGGTAACGGTATTTGCAACACACATGTGAGGTATTGCCGTGAACTTTAGAGCGAGAGCAATAATTTTAGCGCCAGATCTCCTCTGTAGCTCTAAACAGGTACCCTGTTAAAGATGTTTAAAGCGTCGCCTGAGGAGATTTTTAAGTACTGTAGTTTGTCGCCATTTCACAAGCACGTGCAATTTTAAAGCATGACAGTTTCTCAGCATAACATCATTTTTTATATTTTACAAAGAAAAATTAAAAATGGGGTAAATATTGTGTTTTGTTTTTTTAATTCATTAAAGTGTATTTTTTCCCCAAAAATTGCATTTGCAAAATTGCCGCGCAAATATTGTGTGACATAAAAAATGGCAATGATCGCCATTTTATTCCCTAGGGTCTCTGCTAAAAAAAAAAAAAAAAAAAAAGGATAGTGTTTGGAGGTTATAAGTAATTTTCTAGCAAAACTTTAAACTAAGAGCCCTTGCACACTGGGGCGGGGGGCGGCGTCGGCGGTAAAACGCCGCTATTATTAGCGGCGTTTTACCGTCGGTCTGCGGCCGCTAGCGGGGCGGTTTTACCCCCCGCTAGCGGCCGAGAAAGGGTTAAATACCACCGCAAAGCGCCTCTGCAGAGGCGCTTTGCCGGCGGTATAGCCGCGCCGTCCCATTGATTTCAATGGGCAGGAGCGGTAAAGGAGCGGTATACACACCGCTCCTTCAGCGCTCCGAAGATGCTGCTGGCAGGACTTTTTTTACCGTCCTGCCAGCGCATCGCTCCAGTGTGCAAAGCCCTCGGGGCTTTCACACTGGAATGCAAGGAGCGGCACTTTCGGGTCGGTTTGCAGGCGCTATTATTAGCGCAATAGCGCCTGCAAACCGCCCCAGTGTGCAAGGGCTCTTAAGTACCAGAAAAAGCCTGGTCTTCAAATGCAAACATTTATATATAAATAGGAGAGTTCTCCTTACTTTGCCTCATGGTTTCTGGCTCCCTCTGCTGGTTGTTCATATGAATTACAGTAACTGTACAAACTGCACTAATACCAATGTCATGGTCAATCGATAAAATAGAAGCCTGTTCTCCTTCAGTATATTATATCCAAAATGACATTCAAGACTAAAGTCACAAAACAAGATTAATCGTTTTCCTGAAATGTAGGAATACATTTCTGGAAAGTTTTGCCATATTGGCAAAATGTATTGGGGTCAATGGGGAGGCTAAACCCACGTTGGTTTTTAAGGGATGCAATGCACTTTATATGGCTCCTAATGGTTATGGAAACCTTGAGGGTTACTCTCCTGGACCTGTTCTTGTGCCCATCATTAACCGCTTCAGCCCCGGAAGATTCTACCCCCTTCCTGACCAGAGCACTTTTTGCGATTCGGCACTGCGTCGCTTTAACTGACAATTGCCCGGTCATGCAATGCTGTACCCAAACAAAATTGACGTCCTTTTTTTGCCCACAAATAGAGCTTTCTTTTGGTGGTATTTGATCGCCTCCGCGGTTTTTATTTTTTGCGCTATAAACAAAAAAAGAGTAACAATTTCGAAAAAAAAACACAATATTTTTTATCTTTTGCTATAATAAATATCCTCCAAAAATATATTAAAAAAAAAATTTTTTTCCTCAGTTTAGGCCGATACGTATTCTTCTTCTACATATTTTTGGTAAAAAAAAAATTGCAATAAGCGTATATTGATTGGTTTGGGCAAAAGTTATAGCGTCTACAAAATAGGAGATAGTTTTATGGCATTTTTATTATAATTTTTTTTTTATTAGTAATGGTGGCGATCTGCGATTTTTATCAGGACTGCGACATTATGGCGGACACATGGGACATTTTTGACACTATTTTGGGACCATTGTCATTTATACAGCGATCAGTGCTATAAAAATGCATTGATTACTGTGTAAATGACACTGGCAGGGAAGGGGTTAACCACTAGGGGGTGATGAAGGGGTTAAGTGTGTCCTAGGGAGTGATTCTAACTGTGGGGGGGGGGTGGGCTTAAAGTCACATGACAGATTACTGCTCTCGATGACAGAAAGCAGTGATCTCTGTCATGACACTAGGCAGAACGGGGAAATGCCTTGTTTACATAGACACTTCCCCGTTCTGAGGTTCCGTGACACGATTGCTGGGAGACCGGTGGACATCGAGTCTGCCAGTCCCGCGGGCACAGTCATGCTGTACGCGCACGCCTGCTATCCCCAGATCTTAAAGGGGACCTACAGGTACGCCCATTTGCCCACCTCTGCCATTGTGCCAACGTATATCGGCGTGCGGCGGTCAGCAACTGGTTAATATTATTATTTTACATTATTATATATATATATATATTTATTGTAACAGGAAGGAAAAAACAGATACCCCTTGAAACGTTCCACATGTTGTCATGTTACAACCAAAAACGTAAATGTATTTTATTGGGATTTTATGTGATAGACCAACACAAAGTGGCACATAATTGTGAAGTGGAACGAAAATGATAAATGGTTTTCAACATTTTTTACACATAAATATATAACCAAAAAAAGTGCAGCACTATTGAAATAAACTAATGATAATAAAAAGTGATAAATACTGTATGTGAAAAGTGTGGGGTGCATTTGTATTCAGCCCCCTTTACTCTGATGCCCCCAACTAAAATCTAGTGGAACCAATTGTCTTCAGAAGTCACCTAATTAGTAAATAGAGTCCACCTGTGTGTAATTTAATCTCAGTATAAATACAGCTGTTCTGTGAAGCCCTCAGAGGTTTGTTAGAGAACCTGAGTAAACAAACAACATCATGAAGGCCAAGGAACACACCAGACAGGTCAGGCATAAAGTTGTGGAGAAGTTTAAAACAGGGTTAGGTTATAAAAAAAATCTCCCAAGCTTTGAACATCTCACGGAGCTCTGTTCAATCCATCATCGGAAAATGGAAAGAGTATGGCACAACTGCAAACCTACCAAGACATGGCCGTCCACCTAAACTGACCGGCCGGGCAAGGAGAGCATTCATCAGAGAGGCAGCCAAGAGGTCCATGGTAACTCTGGAGAAGCTGCAGAGATCCACAGCTCAGGTGGGAGAATCTGTCCACAGGACAACTATTAGTCGTGTTCTCCACAAATCTGCCCTTTATGGAAGAGTGACAAGAAGAAAGACATAAGAAGTCCCGTTTGCAGTTTGTGAGAAGCCATGTGGGGGACACAGCAAACATGTGGAAGAAGGTGCTCTGGTCAGATGAGACCAAAATTGAACTTTTTTGCCTAGAAGCAAAACGCTATGTGTGGCGGAAAACTAACACTGCACATCACCCTGAACACACCATCCCCACCGTGAAACATGGCGGTGGCAGCATCATGTGGTGGGGATGTTTTTCTTTTTTCAGCAGGGACAGAGAAGTTGGTCAGAGATGATGGGAAGATCAACTCTGACCATCAACCATCTAGGGGTCTTTTCCCCCACAAAGCACAAGTGACCACTCTAACGCTAGGTGGTCAACGCCTAGGGTGAGTGTACATCCATGTGGGGCACTTCTTTCTGAACATTGGAGCACCGATTATTTATCAACGCACGAGCACTTTATTTCACAATTGTGGGACGTTTAAAACAATTGAATATTTGATTCACTATTTTATGTTAAAATGTATGAATTGTGCACCAGCTAAGCGCGGTGCTTAACCACTTCAGTACCGGGCACTTATACACCTTCCTGCCCAGACCAATTTTCAGCTTTCAGCGCTGTCGCATTTTGAATGACAATTGCGCGGTCATGCTACACTGTACCCAAACTAAATTTTTATCATTTTGTTCCCACAAATAGAGCTTTCTTTTGGTGGTATTTTTATTTTGTTGCTAAACAAATAAAAAAAAAAAACGAAAATTTAGAAAAAAAATTAAAGTTTTGCTTTTGTTTCTGTTTGTAAATTTGTAAATAAGTTTTCTCTTTCACTGATGGGCACTGATTAGGCGGCACTGACAGGCACCGACGAGGTGGCACTGATGGGCACTGGTAGGCAGCACTGATGGGCATTGATAGGCGACACTGATGGGCACTCATGGGTGGCACTGATGGGCACTGAAAGGCTGCAAAGATGGGTTCTTATGGGTGGCACTGATACGCATCCCTGGTGGCAGTGGTAGGCATTGGAGTGGGCACTGATTGGCAGCTGCCTGGGCATTGATTGGCAGCTGCCTGGGCACAGATTGGTATTTCCCTGGGGGTCTAGGGGGCATACCTGGTGGTCCAGTGTGGTGGCAATCCTGGTGGTCCTGGGCGGCTTCCCTGGTGGTCCTGGGTAGGATCCGAGGGGGAGCTGTGCTGATAAACAATCAGCACAGACCCCCCCCCCCCCTGTCAGGAGAGCAGCTGATCGGATCGGCTCTCCTCTACTTGCGTCTGTCAGATGCGAGTGAGGAAAAACCGATCACCGGCTCTTCCTATTTACATCGTGATCAGCCGTGATTGGACACGGCTGATCACGTGGTAAAGAGTCTCCGTCAGAGACTCTTTACCTAGATCGGAGTTGCGGTGTGTCAGACTGACACCCTGCAACAATGATCGCCGCGATGTGCGCCCCCCGAGGGCGCGCAGCGGCTTAATATCCTGAGGACGTCATATGACGTCCAGTCAGGATATTAAAACCACTTTGCCGCCGTCATTTTGCTATATGGCGGGCGGCAAGTGGATAATTACTTTATCATTGCAGTGTCGCTAGTTAGCCCACATTCACACTGCTGCCGGCAATTGGTTGATTATATTTATTATTTCTTTTGCCGCAAAGTTTTTTTTTTTTGTTTTAAGACTTGAAAATTGCTGTTCACAGACGCTCTCCATCCAATCTGACAGAGCTTGAGATATTTTGCAAAGAAAAATTGGGCAAAAATGGCCCTCTATAGATGTGCAAAGCTGGTAGAGACATCCCCAAAAAGACTTGCAGCTGTAATTGCAGAGAAAGGGGGTTCTACAAAGTATTGACTCAGGGGGGCGCTATACAAATGTACCCCCCACACTTTTCACATATTTATTTATAAACAAATTTGAAAACCATTTATCATTTTCCCTCCACTTCACAATTATGTACCACTTTGTGTTGGTCTATCACATAAAATTCCAATAAAATCCATTTACGTTTTTGGTTGTAACCTGACAAAATGTGGAACATTTGAAGGGGGTATGAATACTTTTTCAAAGCCCTGTATAGTGGGAGGCCTCTGATGTGAGGAGGGGGGGATTTTTATGCAAAGGCAATTTTATTAAGGTAGTTGTGTGCATTTTCCCAGGCTCAGGTATCCCATTAATAGGTAATATTTATGATTTTTACATTTTATACTGGGGGCATAGCTCCCAACGGTCCCCGATTTTGAGGGACTGTCCCTCATTTTATTACAATGTCCCCTCTGTCCCTCTTCCCCCCTCATTTGTCCCTCATTTTGGTCTGATCTATATAGTTGTACATAAAATTTACTTTTTATCTTTCAAAAAGTGTTTCCCAGCGCTAAACCTTTCATCCAAATTCTAATATTGCTGCGTTTGTAAATTTTAAAAGCCAATATGAAGAAATAGTAGTGGTTAAAAAAAAGGACTTGTGGATTTAATTAACCTTTTTTTTGGGGGGTTCATTCTCCTTTAAGGGGGTGTGTCAGGGGCGTGTCCTATGCCTACATACGCTTGCTAGTAGGTGTCCCCCATTCCCATCTCAAAATGTTGGGAGGTATGCTGGGGGGGGGGGGGGGGGGGCGACCTTGAGCTTTGTTCATACTTCTGAAGTGGCTATTTTTAGCTCTGATCGCTGTATAAATGTCACTGGTCCCCAGAAAAGTGTCAGAAGTGTCAGATCTGTCCGCCACAATGTAGCAGTCCCGCTAAAAATCACAGGATTTTGAAAAGATATGGAGAAGATGGTCTGACATTTTGGATATATAATGGGATGGGAGAGTGGAGAGAGAGAGAAGGGGGAGGGCGCTTTTATGAGGGTTTATTTTTTTCACCCCCATCTGATCTCGTGCCGGGGTCATATGTTGGGTGTATGTTGTTTGTTATTTGTGATGTTTTTGTATGAAAAATTAATAAAGAATGATTTGATTAAAAAAATAAATCACAGATCACTGCCATTACTAGTAAAAAAAATAAAATTATTATTAATAAAAATGCCATAAATCTATCCCCTATTTTGAGTACACTATGACTTTTTTTAACCAAAAATATGTAGAAGAATACATATCGGCCCAAACTGAGGAATACAATTAGGATAGAGATAGATAGATAGATAGATAGATAGATAGATAGATAGATAGATAGATAGATAGATAGATAGATAGATAGATTTTCTTTTTTTTTTTTGGATATGTATTATAGCAAAAAGTAAAAAAAAAGTTTTTTCTCAAAATTGTCACTCTTTTTTTTTGTTTACAGTGCAAAAATTAAAAACCGCAGAGGTGATCAAATACCACCAATAGAAAACTCTATTTGTGGGGAAAAAAAAGGACGTCAATTTTATTTGGGTACAGCATCGCACGACCGCGCAATTGTCAGTTAAAGAGACGTAGTGCCGTATCGCAAAGAAAAATGGCCTGGTCATTAAGGGGGCAAATCCTTCTGGGGCTGAAGTGGTCAAAAAAAAAAAAAAAAAAATATTCACAAATGGGGGATCAGAGCAGCACATAGTGGCATGGACATGCAGTACTGAAAAGTGACCACATGGTGGTAGCATTTCTCTTAAAAGTATGTTGATGACATTCCTGGGGGAATGCAGCGAAGACTAACTGCCTGTGCAGTGATTCTCGGACCGGACTTCTGTGACCACCCCCCCCCCCCCCCTCCCCCTCCCAACAGGTCAGATCTTTACTAAGAAAAAAAAAAGCTTTTTCTTTTTTTTACCCTGTTATAAATAAATTTATAGCAACACACAGCCGTCTTTCCTCGCTGATTCTTAATACAATTTATATGATACTTTTTCATTTGGAATAAAGTCCGCCTCCACTTAGCTTACCTTTAAATCGGACCTCCAGCCTTCTCTTCCCAGGCTCCTCTCCTCTAACGCAACTGCTTTCACTGCATACTGTGAGCTTCTCACATTGGAAACTGCAGCCAGTCAGGTAGAGCTCCGCCTCCTTATCTCACTGGAGAAAAGCTAGTATCCTCCAATTCATGGGTGCTCAACCTGTGGCCCTCTAGATGTTGCGGAACTACAAGTCCCATGAGGCACTGCAAGCTGCTGACAGTTACATCCATGACTCCCAAAGACAGAGGCATGATGGGAGTTGTAGTTCCGCAACATCTGGAGGGCCGCAGGTTGAGCACCCATGTGTCTCTAGCTCTTTCCTCCCCAGCCTGACTGTCCCTGGCCCGCCCCCTTTTCAATCAAGCTGGGTTCACACCATCGCCGGATCCGTCGCACCGCAGGGGTCCGGTGTGTGCTGGTTCACCAGTTCAGTTTCCGATTTTAGCCAGAATTTTGGGCTGAATTCAGACCTGAAACGGGCCAAAAAAGGTACACGTTTTTCCAGCAAATCGCACCGGACCTGCTGCGGAGATATGTGAACCGGCTCCATAGAGAGCCAGTCACATTCTCCTGCTGTGCGAATTGGATGCGGGGGAAACCCGGCATCCAATTGGCATTAGGTGTGAACCCAGCCTCATTGTATTTCAGTCCCCTAAATCATGGAGGCTCAGCATCACATGTGGGTGGTCTATATGCAAATGCAGCCTGCCCTGGAACGCCCAGTCCTCCAAAATGACACCCACCCATCAGGGCATTTTTTGCATAACTCCTCCCAAGAGCCCGCCCACTGCTTGTATTAGGGATCACTGAGGGCTCTTGAGAGAAGTACTGAGGCAGGATGCAGTGAGGTTATCAGGAAGATATATACAGCACCCTGCTGACCCCTCCCACCAGCTATTAACTGCCTGCAATGCATAGAGAACACAAAGACCCAGTGATGACACCATGAGGGGGGGGGAGGTTTTATCAGGGAAGGCAAACGATAAGCAGAATAAATAGTTGGCGGCTGCCCGGCTGACCACCAGTGCACTGCGGGCGAGCGGCCACTGTAGGCAAAGCGAGGTATCGGTACCCCCGCGTTTAGGGAGCGTGCATGCGTTGCTGGTCGTCAAGTGGGTAAAGCTGAACTCTGGACACAAAAAAGTTCTCATTTAAATATATTCTTTAATAGCCACAAAGGATATAAATCCACTCTATGTGCATTAAATGCCTTCACAAACCCAGATTCTACTTTGTAAAATTAGCAGTGACATCATCACTGTGCTGCACAAGCCCGTGCGAAGAGCAGAGATGTAGCAGGTTCCACCCACTACCTGCCTACTAAACGTCAGGAGGGGGCGGAGTCAGGACCAGTCACCCTGCACAAGGAGAGAGAGAGCAGAGCTAAATGGGGGCCCAGCAGGCTTCACTCTCTACAGGAAACTACAGGAGAGGGCGGAGCCTAGACCAGTCACCGTGCACAAGGAGAGAGCAGAGCTGTGGGAGGGGCCCAGCAGGCTCCACCTTCTACAGGAGGGGGCAGAGCCAAGACCAGTCACCCTGCACAAGGAGAGAGAGCAGAGCTGTGGGAGGGGCCCAGCAGGCTCCACCCTTTACAGGAAACTACAGGAGGGGGCCGAGCCAAGACCAGTCACCCTGCACAAGGAGAGAGAGAACAGAGCTGTGGGAGGGGCCCAGCAGGCTCCACCCTTGAGAGAGAGAGAGAGAGAGAGAGACCAGTCACTGTGCACAAGGAGAGAGCAGAGCTGTGGGAGGGGCCCTGCAGGCTCCACCTTCTACAGGAAACTACAGGAGGGGGCGGAGCAAAGACCAGTCACCCTGTACAAGGAGAGAACACATTGCTGTGGGAGGGGCCCAGCAGGCTCCACCCTTTACAGGAAGCTACAAAGGGGCGGAGCCAAGACCAGTCACCTAGCACAAGGAGAGAGCAGAGCTGTGGGAGGGGCCCAACAGGCTCCACCCTTTACAGGAAACTACAGAAGGGGGTGAAGTCAAGACCAGTCACCCTGCACAGGGAGAGCAGAGCTGTGGGAGGGGCCCAGCAGGCTCCACCCTTTACAGGAAACTACAGGAGGGGGCGGAGCCAAGACCAGTCACCCTGCACAAGAAGAGAGAGCAAAGCTGTGGGAGGGGCCAGCAGGCTCCATCCTTTACAGCAGGGGTCTCCAAACTATGGTAGTCAAGTTGTTCAGGAACTACAATTCCCATCAAGCCTAGTCGTGTCTGTGAATGTCAGAGTTTTACAATGCCTCATGGGGCGTGTAGTTCCGCAACAGCTGGAGGGCCGTAGTTTGGAGATCCCTGCTTTACAGGAAACTACAGGAGGGGGCGGAGTCAAGACCAGTCACCCTGCACAAGGAGAGCAGAGCTGTGGGAGGGGCCCAGCAGGCTCCACCCTTTACAGGAAACTACAGCAGGGGGCGGAGCCAAGACCAGTCACCCTACACAAGGAGAGAGAGCAGTAGGGAGCGGTCTTTATTACAAGGAGGTAAAAGTCTCACACTGGATTAATGCACAGATCTGGAAGGAATACACAAATCATACCGGGATTCATGAAGAATACACATGAGGAATGGATTTAGATGATATTCGCTTATCCTGGAGTTCAGCTCTGAATTTTTAGGAAAGTAAAAAAAAAAAAGAGCAAAAAAATTGTCCTTTCCATCTGCTGGGAACGTTGCCGTATATAAGGATGGTTGTAGTCATCTCTATTGATGAAGTTGTCTCATTTCCTTCCTTCCACCAGAATGATGTGATAACCAAACTTGGTCTTCACGGGGGATCGGTGTAGACAGGTTTGTCCATGGTGCTCACAGGCAGAGCAAGGCCGCCTCTGGAAAGGTCCCACCATCGAGCCTCTTGTCATCAGCCCAAGTCCCCTGGAAAAGGCATCAGAAACAGGGAATCATTAACCAGGTATGGGACTTTAGATAAAAAGTACAAAAGGCATAAAGAAACAAAGATAATATTTGGGGAAATTGGTGAACTTTCCCTCCTCAGTTCATTTTGTAGCACATCTACAGTAAATGACAGGTTCACTTTAATCGTACTTTACATCCTCAAGCCGTGACTTACCCCTTGCCTGGCCTTGTCCTCGCTGTATTGGGTGGCCACTTCGCTGAATCTCACTCCGGATTTGAGCTTTCCATGGCTTCCATGACTTTTCCATGCTTTCACACAGGATATGTCGCACCTGGAAGAAAAGCAGTAATGGGTGATAGTGGTCCCTCTGACAGCGGGTATTCTGGTGGAGGCTGGGGTGGTAAAAGTCAGTGAAGAGGTATGGGGCGGGGGAGGGTGGTAGAGGGTCAATGAAGAGGTATAGGGGGGTAGAAGTTGGTACAGGGTCAAAGAAGAGGTATGGTTGAGGGGGTAGTGTGATAGAGTCAATGAAGAAGTATTGGGGGGGGGGGGGGGGAGCAAGTGTTGAGAGTCACTGAAGAGGTATGTGGGGGGGCAGGTGGTTGAGAGTCACAGAAGATGTATGGGGGACGGAGGGTGGTAGAGGGTCTTTGAAGAGGTGTGGGGGTAGAGGTAGTAGGAGGTCACTGAAGAGGTATGGGTGGAAGAAGGTGGTACAGGGTCAATGAAGAGCTATGGTGGAGGGGTAGGGTGACAGAGGGTCAATTGAAGTATTGGGGGGGGGGGGGGGGGGCGGTAAGGGGTCACTGAAGATGTATTGGGGGGGCGTAGTAGAGAGTCAAGAAGATGTATGAGGGGAGGGGGTAGTAGAGAGTCACTGAAGATGTATTTGGGGGGGGGATAGAGAGTCACTGAAGATGTATTTGGGGGGGGGGGATAGAGAGTCACTGAAGATGTATGAGGGGAGGGGGTGGTAGGGAGTCACTGAAGATGTATGAGGGGAGGGGTGGTAGGGAGTCACTGAAGATGTATGAGGGGAGGGGGTGGTAGGGAGTCACTGAAGATGTATGAGGGGAGGGGGTGGTAGGGAGTCACTGAAGATGTATGAGGGGAGGGGGTGGTAGGAGTCACTGAAGATGTATGAGGGGAGGGGGTGGTAGAGAGTCACTGAAGATGTATGAGGGGAGGGGGTGGTAGAGAGTCACTGAAGATGTATGAGGGGATGGGGGTGATTGAGAGTCACTGAAGATGATGAGGGGATGGGGGTGATTGAGAGTCACTGAAGATGTGAGGGGAGGGGGTGGTATAGTCACTGAAGATGTATGAGGGACGGGGTGATTGAGAGTCACTGAAGATGTATGAGGGAGGGGGTGGTAGAGAGTCACTGAAGATGTATGAGGGGAGGGGGTGGTAGAGAGTCACTGAAGATGTATGAGGGGAGGGAGTGTAGAGAGTCACTGAAGATGTATGAGGACACGAGACACCAGCTAGAGGTGGTGTGCTTGTTCCTGGCCAGAGAAAGGCAGTGTTCAAGGTAAGAAAAACGGGGGGGGGGGGGGGGCTGCACTACTACAGATGGATTTTCACCTTAATGCTTGGAACGCAAACACTGAGGTTTTACAACCCCTTTAAGCCATTGTGCTATTTTTTAGTGACATAAAATATTGGAACTACCACTACTTTATTCTCCAGGGTCTCTGCTTTTCAGAAAATATGATGTTTGGGGGTTTTACATAATCTTCAGGCCTAAAATTAATTTTTTTTAAACATGGGTGCCATATAAATGAAAAATCGGTGCTGCCAGCAAAAGGATTAGAGAAGTAAAAGTGAATTTGCAGTTAAGATTAGTTGGGGTGTCAGTGAGGTCACAGGTGAGGTGTGTGTCTTGTGGGGGGGGGGGGGGGGCTGTTCAGATTATTCTGGAGGGGTCCAAGCAATAAGCAGAGGGGAGGAGACCAGTCTAAGGACAGGGTCACCTGATCACATTGGACTT
The DNA here is from genome assembly GCA_037952835.1 of Lithobates septentrionalis. Lineage (NCBI taxonomy): Eukaryota > Metazoa > Chordata > Amphibia > Anura > Ranidae > Lithobates > Lithobates septentrionalis. The sequence goes on from JBBDGP010001835.1 coordinate 436,897, forward strand.
TTAGCCCCCCCCTGTGTTTTTCCTGATGGTGGAAGTGATAGCGGCGGCCCCCCCCCCCCAGTGTTTTTTGACCAGTACAGGGGGGACCCCCACATATCACACGGTCTCCATTCTGAGGACATTTTACCTTCACAGCAGTTCCACCTTTTGGAGTCGCAGTCTTCTTGTCTGCAGCTTCACCTCCAGCAGCTCCTCCCCCTCCACCGCCTGGTAAGAGAAACTTTATTTAGATCAGAACAGACGCTTTATCCAGACAGTATATTGAAGCAAACACTCTGCACACAGCGCCACTCTATGGCCGCATACCAACCAAATAGCTGCAGCCAGAGTCCCCAACCATATGTAAATGATGGTAGTGGATGGGGCATGGTTGCTGGGGGGATATGGGGGGAGGGTTAGGGGTCACTAGAGGGGTTAGGGGATCACTGGAGGGATATGGGAGGGGTATGGGGGGTCACTGGAGGGGTATGGGGTTGGGTTAGGGGGGTCACTGGAGGTGTTTTGGGGGTCACTGAAGGGATATGGGGGTCACTGGAGGGGTTAGGGGATCACTGCAGGGATATGAGGGGGTTACTGGAGGGGTATGGGGGGGGAAGGGGGTCACTGGAGGGGTATAAGGGGGAGTTATGGGGGGGGTCACTGGACGGGTATGGGGGGTTAGGAGGGTCACTAGGGGATATGGGGGTCACTGACGGGGTTAGGGATTACTGCAGGGATATGGTGCGGTTACTGGAGGGGTATGGGGGAGGGTTAGGGGGGTCACTAGAGGGGTTAGGGGATCACTGGAGGGGATATGGGAGGGGTAAGGGGGGGTCACAGGAGGGGTATGGGGGTGGGTTAGGGGGGTCACTGGAGGGGTTAGGGGATCACTGCAGGGATATGGGGGGGTTACTGGAGGGGTATAAGGGGAAGTTATGGGGGGGTCACTGGAGGGGTATAAGGGAAGTTATGGGGGGTCACTGGAGGGGTATGGGGGTTAGGAGGGTCACTAGGGGTATGGGGGTCACTGAAGGGGTTAGGGGATTACTGCAGGGATATGGGGCGGTTACTGGAGGGGTATGGGGGGAGGGTTAGGGGGGTCACTAGAGGGGTTAGGGGATCACTGCAGGGATATGGGGGGGGTTACTGGAGGGTATAAGGGGGAGTTATGGGGGGTCACTGAAGGGATATGGGGGTCACTGGAGGGGTTAGGGGATCACTGCAGGGATATGAGGGGGGGTTACTGGAGGGTATGGGGGGGGAAGGGGGTCACTGGAGGGGTATAAGGGGGAGTTATGGGGGTGGTCACTGGATGGGTATGGGGGGTTAGGGGGGTCACTAGGGGATATGGGGGTCACTGACGGGGTTAGGGGATTACTGCAGGGATATGGTGCGGTTACTGGAGGGGTATGGGGGAGGGTTAGGGGGGTCACTGGAGGGATATGGGAGGGTAAGGGGGGGGTCACAGGAGGGGTATGGGGGTGGGTTAGGGGGTCACTGGAGGTGTTTTGGGGGGTCACTGGAGGGGTTAGGGGATCACTGCAGGGATATGGGGGGGAAGGGGGTCACTGGAGGGGTATAAGGGGAAGTTATGGGGGGGTCACTGGAGGGATATGGGGGTTAGGAGGGTCACTAGGGGGTATGGGGGTCACTGAAGGGGTTAGGGGATTACTGCAGGGATATGGGGCGGTTACTGGAGGGGTATGGGGGGAGGGTTAGGGGGGTCACTAGAGGGGTTAGGGGATCACTGCAGGGATATGGGGGGGGGGTTACTGGAGGGGTATAAGGGGGAGTTATGGGGGGGGGGTCACTGGAGGGGTATGGGGGGTGGGTTAGGGGGGGGTCACTGAAGGGATATGGGGGTCACTGGAGGGGTTAGGGGATCACTGCAGGGATATGGGGGGGAGTCATTGGAGGGGTATAAGGGGGAGTTATGGGGGGGGGGTCACTGGAGGGGTTATTGGGGTTGGTTAGGGGGGGTCACTGAAGGGATATGGGGGTCACTGGAGGGGTTAGGGGATCACTGCAGGGATATGGGGGGGGGGTCACTGGAGGGGTATAAGGGGGAGTTATGGGGGGAGGGTTAGGGGGTCACTGGAGGGGTATGTGGGGTTACTGGAGAAGTTAGGGGATCACTGCAGGGATATGGGATGTTTGGGGGGGTCAGTGGAGGGGTATGAGGGTGCGTTAGGGGGGGTCACTGGAGGTGTTTTGGGGGGGGTCACTGAAGGGATATGGGGGGTCACTGGAGGGGTTAGGGGATCACTGCAGGGATATGGGGGGGTCACTGGAGGGGTATAAGGGGGAGTTATGGGGGGAGGGTTAGGGGGTCACTGGAGGGGTATGGGGGGTTACTGGAGAAGTTAGGGGATCACTGCAGGGATATGGGATGTTTGGGGGGTCAGTGGAGGGGTATGAGGGTGCGTTAGGGGGGGTCACTGGAGGTGTTTTGGGGGGGGGTCACTGAAGGGATATGGGGGGTCACTGGAGGGGTTAGGGGATCACTGCAGGGATATGGGGGGGGTCACTGGAGGGGTATAAGGGGGAGTTATGGGGGAGGGTTAGGGGGGTCACTGGAGGGGTATGGGGGGTTACTGGAGAAGTTAGGGGATCACTGCAGGGATATGGGATGTTTGGGGGGGTCAGTGGGAGGGGTATGAGGGTGCGTTAGGGGGGTGCACTGGAGGTGTTTTGGGGGGGGTCACTGAAGGGATATGGGGGGTCACTGGAGGGGTTAGGGGATCACTGCAGGGATATGGGGGGGGGGTCACTGGAGGGGTATAAGGGGAGTTATGGGGGGAGGGTTAGGGGGGGTCACTGGAGGGGTATGGGGGTTACTGGAGAAGTTAGGGGATCACTGCAGGGATATGGGATGTTTGGGGGGGTCAGTGGAGGGGTATGAGGGTGCGTTAGGGGGGGTCACTGGAGGTGTTTTTGGGGGGTCACTGAAGGGATATGGGGGGTCACTGGAGGGGTTAGGGGATCACTGCAGGGATATGGGGGGGGTACAGGGAGGGGTATAAGGGGGAGTTATGGGGGAGGGTTAGGGGGGTCACTGGAGGGGTTTTGGGGGGTTACTGGAGAAGTTAGGGGATCACTGCAGGGATATGGGATGGTTGGGGGGGGGGGGGTTAGGGGTTACTGAAGGGATATAGGGGGTCACTGGGATATGGGGGGGGGTCACTAGAGGAGTATGGGGGGAGGGTTAGGTGGGGTCACTGGAGGGATATGAGGTTACTGGGGGGGGGGGGTACTATGGGGAGTCACTGGAGGAGTGGAGGGGGGCCTATTCACAGACAACGATCGATATAAATGTACAGTAAAACGTTCTCTATGACACCGCCTGGTTGCGGTGATGATCAGGATCTCCTCCCCGGACTCACCTTTCCCTCCCTTCCCTCCTTTCCCTTTCGGCGGCATGACACCCGGAGACACCGGAGCCGGAAGTGAGGTGAGATCAGCAGGAAGTGTCAAACTACATCATCACGTGACAGGACTGTGATTGGGAGGAGCCAGATAACGTGACAGCTGCACGAGTCATTGACAGCCCCGCCCACAAACCGCAGCCACCAGCGGCTCCTCCCCCCGCACGTTCCATTAACCTCTTCCTTACTAACACCTTCCACTAACTAACACCATCTCTACCATTATCTTCCTTTAACCCCCTTCCTTTATCAGCACCTTTCTTTCACCATGGCTCCCAACTGTCCCTCATTGCTCCTCATTTGTCCCTTATTTTGGTCTGATCTATAGAGTTGTATATAAAATGCACTTTTTATCATTCAAAAAGTGTTTCCCAGTGCTAAACCTTTCATCCAATTTCTAAATTGCTGCATTTTGTAATTTTCAAAATCCAGTATAAAAGAATAGTAGTGGTAAAAAAGCACTTGTGGGTTTAACCAATCATTTTTTTGTGTGTAATTCTCCTTTTAAGGGGGCGTGGTAAGGGGGTGTGTCCTATGCCTACATACTTTTGCTAATACAGTAGGTGTCCCTCCTTCCAATCTCAGAAAGTTGGGAGGTATAACATTACTAATGGAGGCTGGGAGGCTGCTAGCAATGAAAGGGTTAATGGTAGCTACTAGTAACAAAGGAACTATTGGAGGCCATTGCTATGAATCTGGTCCGCCTGAACCTTGTCGCTCTAACGGCGGCATTCAATATTTATTATCCATTCGATTTGCAAGTCGATTTAACCAGTAATTAGGCAGTCAAGACAGGGAAATAGAACTAGTAAAAAGTCATCACAACTTGTGTATTTTGAGGTTCTGCTCTCCAAGTGTGGCCCTCTACAATACTAAATAAAAAGCATTTACAAAAAGTGGTGCACTGCTTTAAATATCAATCAATAATAAAAAAAAAATTATATTATATATACTCGTATTATCTATAGCAAAAAAAGTTTAAAAAAAATGACTCACATTTTATATAAAATACTTGCACAGTGTGTTCTTATAATCGATAGCAAACTCCTAACCACGATTCTGGTTTTGCATCCTAACCAGAAGTGAAGTCACAGGCTCCACCCAATGCGTTGCGTCACTAGTCACGTGACTTCCTCAGGGTAGCAGCGCACCACCTTATAGTTAATGCAGCCTTGGTTCCTGGTGGAGGACAGTGAAGGCAACTGTGAGCACCCAGGGGGTGCTCGCAGTTGCAGAAGGCAGATTTGGACCTCCAGTTAGCGAAGACATACTCCACCTACTTCTTTTATAGAACTCCACCTACTTCTTCTATGGAACTCCACCTACCTCTTCTATGGAACTCCACCTACTTCTTTCATGGAACTCCACCTACTTCTTTCATGGAATCCTGCTGCCCTAGGCACTTGTCTAAAGGTACCCTTATGGTCATTGCAGCCTTGGTTCCTGGTGGAGGACAGTGGAGACAACTGCAGGCACCCAGGGGGTGCTTGCAGTTGCAGAAGGCAGATTTGGACCTCCAGTTTGCAGGACATCCTCCACTTACTTCTTTTACAGAACTCCACCTACTTCTTTTACGGAACTCCACCTATTTCTTTCACAGAACTCCACCAACGTTTTTCACAAAATCCTGCTGCCCTAGGCACTTTTCCAAGGGTACCCTTATGGTCAATGAAGCCTTGGTTCCTGGTGGAGGACAGTGGAGGGAACTTCAAGCACCCAGGGGGTTTATTCATAATGGTGAGATGAGGGAAAAGTAGGCAGGAGGAGCCCAGTTTGTGTCATAGCATCCCTTTCTGACACGCATGTCCCACCAGTTCATATATAATAAATACCCCTGGATCCTTCTTCAGCAGCTCCATGGAAGGCAGATTTGGACCTTCAGTTGGTGAAGACATACTCCACCTACTTCTTTCATGGAACTCCACCTATTTCCTTCATGGAATACTGGTGCCCTAAGCACTTGTCCAAGGGTACCCTTATGGTCATTGCTGCATTGGTTACTGGTGGAGGATAGTGGAGGCAACTTTGGTTGCAGAAGTCAGATTTGGACCTCCAGTTAGCGAAGACATACTCCATCTACTTCTTTTACAGTACTCCGCCTACTTCTTTTACAGAACTCCACCTACTTCTTTCACAAAATCCTTCTGCCCTAGGCACTTGTCCAAGGGTACCCTTATGGTCAATGCAGCCTTGGTTCCTGGTGGAGGCATCTGCAAGCACCAGGGGGGTTCAATCATAATTGTGAGATGAGGGAAAGGTAGGCAGGAGGAGCCCACATTGTGTCATGGCATCCCTTTCTGACACAAATGCCATACCAGCTCATATAGGAAAAATACCACTGGATCCTTCTTCAGCAGCTCCAAAGAAGGCAGATTTGGACCACCAGCTGGTGAAGACATACTCCACCTACTTCTTTCACAGAACTCCACCTACTTCTTTTATGGAACTCCACCTACATCTTTCACTGAGTCCTGCTGCCCTGGGCACTTGTACAAGAGAACCCTTATGGTCAATGCAGTCTTGGTTCCTGGTGGAGGACAGTGGTGGCAACTTCAAGCACCTAGAGGATTCATCCATAATGGTGAGATGAAGGAGGGGTAAGGGAGGGAGCCTGTGTTGTGTTATGGAATCTGTTTCTGACACACATGTCATATCAGATCATAAATTTAAAACACATCTGGGTCCTTCTTCAAGAGCTCCAAAGAAGGCAAATTTGGACCTCTAGTTGATATAGACATACTCCACCTACTTCTTTCACAGAACCCCACCTACTTCTTTCACGGAACTCCACCTACTTCTTTCACAGAATCCTGCTGCCCTAGGCGCTTGTCCAAGGGTACCCTTATGGCCAAGGCAGCCTTGGTTCCCGGTGAAGGCAACCACAAGCACCCAAGGAGTTCATCCATAATAATTAGATGAAGGAAGGGTAGGTAGAAGGAGCCCAAGCTGTGTCAAGGCATCCCTTTGCAGGTAGGTGCAGTCTATTTTCGCCACTGCAGGTGATGCTGAGCCGTAGCGGCATGGCAGAGGGGAGAGGAAGTCAAGAGGAATTTATTTTCTCTATGGTATCCTGGGTCACGAGGGGGCAGCTATCCGATTGGATGTGGCACCCGATGCAACTTTGGTGACCATCTTGGGTCAAGCAGAGTCTATTTAGGACCCAGACATGGTGCACATTTTGCTAGTGGCAGTGTAGGGACAGGATAGCCGCCTGTCAGGGACAGTGCTTAGCATCAGGGAAGGGTTCCAGGGGAGTAGGGTAAGTACAGAGACATGCCATCCTTCCTGGAATCCTCCCCATTTGGGTATGGACCGGCGTAGGCACATTCCGCTTCTAGAGACAGATGCTGTCGGCTTACCTGAGACTTCCATCTACTGACATCCTGTGAGTGTTCCCGGTCAGGTTGCCTTCCCGCCTGGCCTGTTTGTGTATTGCTGGACTTATGTTAAAATATATTCCTGTTTTTGCACCTGAACTGTTTTCTGCCTGCTACACCTTTCCACACCTTACTGCCACATATGCTATACCAGCTCATATATAAAAAAACACCTCTGGGTACTTCTTAAAAAGCTCCAAAGAAGGCAGATTTGAACCTCCAGTTAGTGAAGGCGTACTCTACCTGCTTTTATGGAAGAGAGATCATTATAAATAGCAAATATAATAGCAAGTTTGAAATGCTTGAAGCTCAGCTGACCCGTTCTTGTGCTCAATATTTATTATGAAAGTCCCAGCAGAGTTTTGATGAATGAACACAAATACACATGTACATACAGTACATACAGTATCTGGCCAAAAATATGTGAACACGTCTCCAAATGATGGAGGTGTTTCCAATGAAGGGTACTGTAAATACCACAGTATACAAATACTTTTTAGACAATTGTTCCATTCCAACCTTGTGGTAATAGTTCGGGGAATGTCCTTTTTTATGACTGTGCCGTCGTGTACAAACCCAGCTCCATTAACACATGGTTTGATGAGTTTGGTGTGGAGGAACTTGAGGGCCCTGACCTCAACGCTACTGGACACCTTTGAGATGAACTGGAATACTAAGCCAGGTCTTCTTAACCAACATCAGGACCTGACCTGACTATAAAGTCCTGGACTTGACCAGTTTGGTGTGGAGAGTCCCTCAAAGAGCCCTGAACTCAACCCTACTGAACACCTTTGAGATAAATTGGAACACCAATTTTTAGCCAAGTCTTCTTATTCAACATCAGTAACTAACCTCACAAATTTTTGTGGGGTGATGGTCTTTGCCTGGTCTTCTTATACATCAATACCCGACCTCAGTCTTACTGAACAACTTTTGGGCGAATTGGAACACTAAGCCAGGTCTTCTCAACCAACATCAGTTCCTGACCTGATCACAAAGACATGGTTTGACCAGTTTGGTGTGGAGAAACAGTCCTGCAAAGAGTTCTGAGCACAACCCTGCTGAACACCTTTGGCATGAACTGGAACACCAGGTCTTCTTATCCAACATCAGTATCTGGCCTCACAAATGTTTGTGGGGTGATGATCCTTGGTGGGGGGAAAATAAACTGCGACATCCACCGAAAAGAAAGAACAAAAAAAGACGAGAGAGCCCTTATGATGTAGTAAATATACCATAATGTTGGGTATATGATGGTTTAATAGATATAGAAAAACACTTAAATTTGTTAAAGCTTGTTTGGCTGAACTTCTGCGGATCACAGGATTGCAGGTGGTTCTGCACTTCTGTGACCCATTTTTAGCAGACCGCTTGCTGACGTCACAGAGCCGAGGCTCGGGAAAGATCAGCGTAATATGGTTGGGATCTACCCACATGCCTGGACTGACAGTCACCAGTTCTCTGTTTAGGGGGCCCTGAGAACTGAGCGATCAGCAGTGTTTGACCGCTCGTTCTCAGTCTTAGAACCGGTGGGGGACAGATGCAGCATTGGTCCACCTAGGTAAGTGTAGCGCTGGTAGATTTTTAATCTACCGCTTATGTGTAAATTTAGTGGGTTATCTGTTCTGTACATAGTTCAGATTTAATCTATTGTTAAATTAGCCTCTGTTCCAGCTCTGGCTGTGTTGCGTGCAGTTCCACATTGTTGCCTGTGGGTGTCGTTGTCACCATAGGTCGGTGTTGGAAAGCAACAAGCTGAAGTATATGGAGTGCTCTTCTTTCTCGGAGACAATTCGGCAGAGGTGGTCCTCTGTGATGCATTCTGGGAGAGAGTATTTATGGGACAGACGCCATGCGCTAGAGGAAGTTCGACCTCGTGGCCCTCCAGGCTGGAGGGCTGCGTTGCTGCAGCCGTGCAAGTAGGCCCAGAAGCCTGTCTGGGGCCTACTACTGCTGGGATGGTCCTGTGCTGTCTGTCCTGCGGGAAGAAGCTGGACAATTGAGAAGACCCAGGGGAGGACCCATCTTGGAAGGGACCATGTGGAAGGCTGGTCTTAAGGGGGGCCTGGTGACTCGATTGGAGGACGCATCTTAATCTAATCTACCGCACAAGTACTGCCGGGTCGGCTTAAAGGTTCTGTTACTGTGTTGCTGTTCATCAAAAAATTACTACATCCTGGGGCAGAGGATCGTATAGTTTTGTTCTACTCAAGTCTGTTGCAGAGACTTTTTGATTGTGCTGCGCTCCGGCTGCTAGGTTAGTGAGAGAGACCTATCCGGGCGGGCAAAGATTTAATCCTGGACTGAAGATACATTTGCCTCTGGGATTTCAATTCCTTAGTGCTACACCAAGAAAAGGTATTTGAACTTCCCTGCAACTCTTCTTCTACCTCTTTCCTGCTACTTCTTCCAGTTATCTCCCATTAAAGTTATCTCCCATTAGAAAAGTACTAAAGTGACTGGTGCCTACATTGTCAGATAAAAAGCTCAACGTGGACTCTAAGTCTGGTATTAGTGAAACTACAGGTAAAAAGGTGACGGTAACAGCTCGATTTAAAGCAGCAGCTCCACCGTGAGTTATTGCTACATAAGTATGATCAAAAAAATATTTTAAAAGTTTGCGAATAACCAGAGTTTAGTGTTAAATGCAACCTTCCAGTCGAGCGTGTGGAGAATACCCTTGACCCCATGCAGGAAGTGGATGGTCATACTCAATGCCTGGTGGAGCCCAGTCCTAGGTCCTCAAGGCTGGGGGGGGGGGGGGGGGGGGGGAATGTGATGGTTAGTAGAACTCATTTTTGGAAAGAGAAAAACCCTTTCAACGACTTGTTCTGTAAGGACTAACAAACACTAAATGGGCAAACGATGGTGGACATCTGACCATGACACCTATATGAACTTGTTGGGCATGCTACTCCAAAAGCATGGCCATTAATATGGAGTTGGCCCCCCTTCTTCATGGCTTTCCGCAAAATTTTGGAGGCTGTGGAGATTTGTGCTCATTTAGTCAAAAGAGCATTTGACGCGTTATTGGAAAGAGAAAAAAACATCAATGGCTTGTGTGGTAGAGGCTCATTTGATGACTTGGAGTAAAGATCATAGGGGGATCCAAGTCATCATAAGTAAAAAAAGCAAGCATTTATTGTTTACATCAAAGACACCGTTCACGGCTTGTACGCCACTTCACCAGTTTTTGTGGTGTTACACATATGTAAGTCTGTAATATACAAATCTCAAAGCCTTCCAGTTGCCTCGCAATCCTCTGCCCCTGTCTGTGAGGGCAACTTTAAGACGACTTCAACCTCACTATGATCTTTACTCCGAATCATCAAGGGCGCCACTGGCACACAAGCCATTGACAGTTTTTTCTTTTTCCAAAGTGACAAATGCTCCTTTGACTAAATGTGCACAAATTTCCACAGGCACATCATAATTTTGTGGAAAGCCATGAAGTACGGGGGGCAACTCCATATTAATGGCCGCTCATATAGGTGTTATGGCCAGATGTCCACCAACGTTTGTCCATCTAGTGTATGTCAGTCCTTACAGAGCAAAGAATACTAGATATCTGCCAATGAGACTTCATCATAGCATGGCTGCATAACATTCATACCATTTCCCCATACAGGTGTAGCACCCTCTTAGTTAGGGTATAGGATGTTAGGCAAATTTAGTTTGGCTCCTTTGTAGTCAGTGTTTCACAGGCTGCTGGTCTGATTACTTTCTCCTGCATTCTAGAAGGTTCTGGAATCACAGTGGGAGGAGACGCAGATGGACAGTCTGAATATTCATGGGGACTCAGTCAATCAATGGGGCAGTGTGCCCAGAAGGTGGCCGGAGAGCTCATAAATAGTCTGAAGCCTGTAGCATAGCTGGGGGGGCTATTCAAACACCAGGATTTACATTTTGGTTTGAAGAGCTCGCTGAAGAGTACCCAGTGGAAGTTGTAGGAGTCTGAAGCCTGGAGCTGGAGTTTAGTTGGTCCCAGGTTCCATCCTGCAGAAGCAGCCCCGGCCAGAGGGGCTCCTGACCCTAGGGGCAGTCTGCTGTAACGTTACTGGAGTGTCATTGAGGTCCCAGCTGTAGCATAGCTTGGGAGGAGGGGCCTATTCAAAAGCCTGGATTTAAATTTTGGTTTGGAGAGCTCGCTGAAAAGTAACAAGTGGAAGTTGGAGGAGTCTGAAGACTGGAGCAGGAGTTGAGTTGGTCCCAAGTCCCATCCTTCAGGAGCAGCCCCGGGTCAGAGGAGCTCCTGCCCCTAGGGGCAATCTGCTGTAACGTTACTGAAGGGTCATCAAGCTGGGTAGGGGGGTGTATTCAAAAGCCTGGATCTAAATTTTGGTTTGCAGAGCTCACTGAAGAGTGGAGGTTGGAGGAGGGTGTCCAGCTGTCTTGTGGTATAGTGAGTTTGTTTCTCCTTCACTGAAGAGTTGCCCAGAAGGAGGCAACCAATTATCCTGTGGCATTGTATTGACTTTTTTTTTTTAATTCAGAGGCCTAGTGACTGTGTACAGTGCTCAACTGTACAAGGAGGCCCCAACTTATTACTCAGTGAAAAGAGATCTTTGTGGGAACCTAGTGTCATCTACCTTCTTTGCTTACACAGAGACAGACAAGCTGGCAGAAGAAGTGTCCTCTAGTTACTCAAAGCTCCTCTCTTTGGGGTATCCCATGCTCCCCTCACTTCAAGCGGCCCCTTCGGGGGGTGAGCTACGTATGGATATTTTATGAAGATTGTGTATTGCTGTTTGCATGTACATTCCACAGTGCCAAGAGATACAACAAGCGACAACCCACCAATTCCTCATCATATCAATTCATACATTTCATCTCAATGATTTCCACATAAATGTATCTTCTAGCCATGGTCTCTGTTGAATGCTTATCAACTCTGATTACAAGGAGCACAATGTTTGGCATCCCACTGGTCAATCAGAACAAAAAAAAACAAAAAACGATTTAATCGGCCACTTTTTTAAACGGACTTGAAAAATTCTCGATTGACTTGCACTAATATTGAGTAAACATGCAATTTTCAATTGTGTTTTCCTGGTAGTCTAATGCATGTGAACGTAGGAGGAATAATTCTCACTGTAATTACAGTGACAGCTCTATCAAAATGTTCTGTTCACTTCCCACTCCTTGTAGAAGGAAAAAAAAATACCATGTTCCCAGGCTTGTAAAAAAAAAAAAAGTAAATCTCAACTAAATACTGGCTGTATAGACGTACATAGCAATCTAGATCTGCCGCAGGGCCTGAAAATTACAGGGTAACGATTAGAAAATGGTCCAGCAAAATATTTTTTACTTTCTTAAGTTCTCACACATTCTCAGTGCATATTCACTTCCATATTTAATATGGGGTCTATTTATAAAAAAAAAAAATATCTGGAAGAAAGTCACTCACAAGCATTCACCCAGCCTCCATGAATAATTACTCTCATTTGTCTAGTGTGTTTATTTTCTTTGATCGGCAGCTCCATCTAGGGGCCATAACGCAGTATTTTCCTGATTTAGGTATTTCAGGAAAATACAGCATTATGGCCACTAGATGGAGATGATGATCATAGGAAATAATCATATCAGTCAAAATACAGGTATATTTCTGAGTGCTGGGCAAAAGTTTGTGACATTATTGCAGCAATTTTTTTTTTTAAATAGACCCCTATGATTTCAAAAGTATGAGGGCACACATCCAAATGATTGCGTTAAGATGTTTCCGGTGAACAGTAATGTTAATGCTACAAAGATATTTTAGATAATTGCGCTCTTCCAACCTGTGGTAACAGTTTGGTGAAGACCCTTTTCTGTTCCAGCATGACTGTGCCCCTGTGTACAAAGCCAGCTCCATAGAGACATGGTTTGACCAGTTTGGTGTGGAGGAACCCAAGTGTTTTGCACAAAGACCTGACCTCAATGCTACTGAACACCATTGGAATCAGGTTTTCATGACTTACATCAGTACCTGAACTCAAATCTACTGAATATCTTTGGGATTAGGTCTTCATATCTAACATGAGCACCTGGCCTGAACCCTACTTAGCACCTTGGGATTAGGTCTTGTCATCCAACATCAGGACCTGACCTTAACCCTACTGAACACCTTTGGTTTAGGTCTTGTCATCCAACATCAGGATCTGACCTCAACCCTAATGAACACCTCTGAAATCAGGTCTCTTTATCTAACATCAGCACCTGACCTCAACCCTACTGAACACATTTGGATTAGGTCTTGTCATCCAACATCAGTACCTGACCTCAGCCCTACTGAACACATCTGAAATCAGGTCTCTTTATCTAACATCAGTACCTGACCTCAACCCTACTGAAAACCTTTGGATTAGGTCTTGTCATCCAACATCAGGACCTGACCTCAACCCTACTGAACACCTTTGGATTAGGTCTTGTCATCCAAAATCAGTACCTGACCTCAGCCCTACTGAACACATCTGAAATCAGGTCTCTTTATCTAACATCAGCACCTGACCTCAACCCTACTGAACACCTTTGGATTAGGTCTTGTCATCCAACATCAGGACCTGAACTCAACCCTACTGAACACCTTTGGATTAGGTCTTGTCATCCAACATCAGGACCTGACCTCAAACCTACTAAACACCTTTGGATTGGGTCTTGTCATTCAACATCAGGACCTGACCTTCACCCTACTGAACACCTCTGAAATCAGATCTCTTTATCTAACATCAGCACCTGACCTCAACCCTACTGAACACCTTTGGATTAGGTCTTGTCATCCAACATCAGGACCTGACCTCAACCCTACTGAACACCTTTGGATTAGGTCTTGTCATCCAACATCAGTACCTGACCTCAGCCCTACTGAACACATCTGAAATCAGGTCTCTTTATCTAACATCAGCACCTGACCTCAACCCTACTGAACACCTTTGGATTAGGTCTTGTCATCCAACATCAGGACCTGACCACAACCCTACTGAACACATCTGAAATCAGGTCTCTTTAGCTAACATCAGGACCTGACCTCAACAATACTGAACACCTTTGCATTAGGTCTTGTTAGCCAACATCAGGACCTGACCTCAACCCTACTGAACACCTTTGGATTAGGTCTTGTCATCCAACATCAGGACCTGAACTCAACCCTACTGAACACCTTTGGATTAGGTCTTGTCATCCAACATCAGGACCTGACCTCAAACCTACTAAACACCTTTGGATTGGGTCTTGTCATTCAACATCAGGACCTGACCTTCACCCTACTGAACACCTCTGAAATCAGATCTCTTTATCTAACATCAGCACCTGACCTCAACCCTACTGAACACCTTTGGATTAGGTCTTGTCATCCAACATCAGGACCTGACCTCAACCCTACTGAACACCTTTGGATTAGGTCTTGTCATCCAACATCAGTACCTGACCTCAGCCCTACTGAACACATCTGAAATCAGGTCTCTTTATCTAACATCAGCACCTGACCTCAACCCTACTGAACACCTTTGGATTAGGTCTTGTCATCCAACATCAGGACCTGACCACAACCCTACTGAACACATCTGAAATCAGGTCTCTTTAGCTAACATCAGGACCTGACCTCAACAATACTGAACACCTTTGCATTAGGTCTTGTTAGCCAACATCAGGACCTGACCTCAACCCTACTGAACACCTTTGGATTAGGTCTTGTCATCCAACATCAGGACCTGACCTCAACCCTACTGAACACCTCTGAAATCAGGTCTCTTTATCTAACATCAGCACCTGACCTCAACCCTACTGAACACCTTTGGATTAGGTCTTGTCATCCAACATCATTACCTGACCCCAACCCTACTGGACACCTTTGGATCAGGTCTTCTCATCTAACATCAATACCTGACCTCAACCCTACTGAACACCTTTGGATTAGGTCTTATCATCCAACATCAGGACCTGACCTCAACCCTACTGACACATCTGAAATTAGGTCTCTTTATCCAACATCAGGACCTGACCTCAACCCTACTGAACACCTTTGGATTAGGTCTTGTCATCCAACATCAGTACCTGACCTCAGCCCTACTGAACACATCTGAAATTAGGTCTCTTTATCTAACATCAGCACCTGACCTCAACCCTACTGAACACCTTTGGATTAGGTCTTGTCATCCAACATCAGGACCTGACCACAACCCTACTGAACACATCTGAAATCAGGTCTCTTTAGCTAACATCAGGACCTGACCTCAACAATACTGAACACCTTTGCATTAGGTCTTGTTAGCCAACATCAGGACCTGACCTCAACCCTACTGAACACCTTTGGATTAGGTCTTGTCATCCAACATCAGGACCTGACCTCAACCCTACTGAACACCTCTGAAATCAGGTCTCTTTATCTAACATCAGGACCTGACCTCAACCCTACTGAACACCTTTGAATTAGGTCTTGTCATCCAACATCATTACCTGACCCCAACCCTACTGGACACCTTTGGATCAGGTCTTCTCATCTAACATCAATACCTGACCTCAGCCCTACTGAACACCTCTGGGATCAGATCCCTTTATCTAACATCAGCACCTGACCTCAACCCTACTGAACACCTTTGGGATCAGGTTTTCTCATCTAATATCAGTACCTGACCACAACCCTACTGAACACATCTGAAATCAGGTCTCTTTAGCTAACATCAGGACCTGACCTCAACAATACTGAACACCTTTGCATTAGGTCTTGTTAGCCAACATCAGGACCTGACCTCAACCCTACTGAACACCTTTGGATTAGGTCTTGTCATCCAACATCAGGACCTGACCTCAACCCTACTGAACACCTCTGAAATCAGGTCTCTTTATCTAACATCAGGACCTGACCTCAACCCTACTGAACACCTTTGAATTAGGTCTTGTCATCCAACATCATTACCTGACCCCAACCCTACTGGACACCTTTGGATCAGGTCTTCTCATCTAACATTAATACCTGACCTCAGCCCTACTGAACACCTCTGGGATCAGATCCCTTTATCTAACATCAGCACCTGACCTCAACCCTACTGAACACCTTTGGGATCAGGTTTTTTCATCTAATATCAGTACCTGACCTCAACCCTACTGAACACCTTTGGGATCAGGTCTTCTCATCTAACATCAGTACCTGACCTCAACCCTACTGAACACCATTGGATTAGGTCTTCTCATTCAAGATTAGTTCCTGACAGTATACAAATGCTCTTTTGACTAAAAAAGCACAAATTCCCACAGACACACTCCAAAATTTTGTGGAAGGTCTTCCCAGAAGAGTGGAGGCTGTTAAAGCTACAAATAGAAGGCTAACTCCATATTAATAGCTATGGTACTGGAATGGGAATTACAAGTCAACCCTGAATGGATGAGTCATTTATGCAGGATGACCAGTCATTCTGCGCTTGTGCGTCCCCTAATGAATAACTCATTATTTAGGGTCAACAGGTAAATGCCATGTTTACCTGTCGACCCCAAATGAATGAGTTATTTATTAGGGGACAGCTAGTGGAAGAAGCTGTTTCTGCCTGTGGGAAATGTGGTTGGACAGGGGGAGGAGCAAAGGAGGGAGGCATGGGGGGGGGGGGCGGCAAAGGCAGCATGGTTGGGTGTTGCAGTTCTCCATCAGGTCTGCTTTAATGGGCAGTGGGAGGAGCCATTTTAGTCCTAACAAATCTGATTATACAAAGGCAAAAACTGCTTCTCCCACCACCCGTCAGAGCGAACTTGATGGAGAACCGATTGCCACAGTAACAGCCCATAATATAATATGTAGAGCATATTACAGATGCAGAGCATCTGTGCATAGCGGGAACATTTTATTTTTGCATGCCTTTCACGTGTTAATGCGCATCGCGCACAGGGCAGCCCATTCACTTCAAAAGCCCCAAAAGAAGACCCTGTATTTTTTTTATAGCAGGGCGTGAAGAGTTTTTTTCTGCGCTTTTTGGTGTGTTTGCAGCACGCTTGTCGTGCAGCAGGACATGTGGCAAACGCGTGCCTGCTACCCGCGCTTGGGGTGCCATTAACAATTAATGGCAATGCAAGCATGATGCGTGTTTGCAGCGCGTTTCCAAAGCGTGTACTTTCTGTGCAGTTTGCCATGTGATCGCAAACACGGAGATGTGAACAGGGCCTTCATGCATGGAGTGTAAGGACAACATTTTACGCAGGATTTTGCTGCCAGCTTCGGCCAGCAAGATCCAGCATTGATAGGTGAAGGGCTTTTTTTTCAGCGGGAACGCAGGGGGAACGCAGTTCTGGCACCTCCAGCACTGAACGTATTTTATGGCAAGGTTGCTGGGGTGTACTGGAGAGTCTATTATTGCTGCCTGCTTGTTTTTTTTTTTTTTTACTGGTGGGGGTCTATATTTGTGTGGGGGGTCTATTATTGCTGGTGGGGAGTCAATTGTTGCTGGGTGGATTCTATTGTTGAGGGAGAGGTCTACTGCTGGTGGCTGCTGAAGAGTCTATTAATGCTGTGTACTGGCATCCCCGACCTCCAAATGCCTAATAGTGACCTCCAGAGTAAGGCAGAGCTGACATCCTTCCTTGTAGTGTGGGTTATTAGGCATGGTGGGTGTAATGCAAGTTGAAAACATGGGCGCCAGTCACTTTTTGAATGCAAACAGAAGAGATTTATTGTCTCTTAACAAGAACTGAGGGAGAGAGGGTTTAGGTCCAGGACACCCTTAGGCAGTTGCAATAGTAATCGGCAGACTCAGAGACAAAATAATAGGCAGACAGCTATACATGTAGAGGGCCTTTAAGCTGGATGCAGCAACTGTATTTGTAGAACTGCTGTCTCCTATGGCAACTGAACTTTGAACAGTCAATAGAGATCCATACACGTAACTCACAGTAACCCGTTATAGATCTTCTTCTACATCTCACAGTAACCTACTGCAGATCTTCAATCACTGAGCTCCCGGTCTCTCACTAGACTTCAAGATCCCAGTCATCACTGGATCCCTTGAGCTCTTCCACAGCTAACCCGCTGTATACTCACCCTGATAACCCGCTGGGTCCCTGGCTTGGCACTCTGCTGAAGCTTTCCCACTTGTTCATCGTCCCCGGCTAGTGAATAAGGCTGCTCTGGTACTTCTTCAGACTTCCATAACTGGCCTCTGATAACCGGAGTGGTTGTCCCTTAATGAGGACTGTTTTTCCTTTATCTCTGACCTTGAGCCTCACTTGCCTCACTTGGGAGTGGTCGTCCCATGTGGTAACATGTGGTAACTGCTTCTCCCTCAACGCTGGCAACAATTCGGTTCCCCGTTCGGTGGAACCTCTGCAACTTGGTTGGGTTTCCGACCGAAAGCCCCAACCCCAAGCTGCTTCTCTCAAACCTGGATAGGCCTCACACATCCTAGCAGCCAGGTGCTCCTGGGATAGGCCTCAGGCTTCTGGCCTAGCAACCCGGAGCCTTTAACACACGTCCACCCAGACAGCTGTCCAGGTGGCACAGAAATGCAATCACCTGACTCCTCCCAAATAAATAGGCTCTCCCAGCAGGCCAAGGGACTAAAGAAACCCCTGCCAATTGGCTGAAACAACCCATCCACCTCTAGTCTGGATTCACTATGCCCTCATCATTCTAATGCCACAGGCAACAGTGCCACCTAGTGACAGAAGAGAGAGGTGCATCAAATCCAGAGTTAGGGAAAAGTCAGGGAATCCCCCTAACAATTAGCCAGGCTAGTTACCACCTAGCAAACTAAATTTGTTAGCAACCCTGCCTACTATCAGGGTGCTACAGCTGGCTGCTGTGATATCTGCTGTTGCTGCCGGGAGTATCTTGTTGCTGGGATGGCAATCTATTGTTGTGTTGGGGGTCTATTGTTGCGGGGAGTGAGGTCTATCAAACTCCATACAAATTACTTAGTAGCACAAAATGATACTTAGTTCCGGATTCTCTAAAAGGGGCGGTGCAGGGAGGTGGGAAAGGGCTGGAACCAAGGGACAGCGCTCAGAGGTGGGATGAGTTCCTGCACCTATTATCTGAGAAAAAAAAAGCCCCGGATAGGTGTATTTCATTACGCCCACGTCACGTGCATGAGCCCTAATGCCCCGTACACACGGTCAGACTTTGTTCGGACATTCCGACAACAAAATCCTAGGATTTTTTCCGACGGATGTTGGCTCAAACTTGTCTTGCATACACACGGTCACACAAAGTTGTCGGAAAATCCGATCGTTCTGAACGCGGTGACGTAAAACACGTACGTCGGGACTATAAACGGGGCAGTGGCCAATAGCTTTCATCTCTTTATTTATTCTGAGCATGCGTGGCACTTTGTCCGTCGGTTTTGTGTACACACGATCGGAATTTCCGACAACGGATTTTGTTGTCGGAAAATTTTATATCCTGCTCTCAAACTTTGTGTGTCGGAAAATCCGATGGAAAATGTGTGATGGAGCCTACACACGGTCGGAATTTCCGACAACAAGGTCCTATCACACCATCGGAAAATCCGTCCGTGTGTACGGGGCATAAGAGTACTTAAAGATAAAAATCCAATTGAGCTTTAAATATGTGAAAGCTCTGACAAAAAGCTTGACCATAATGTCATAAATCAGATATTGAAAGTGGAACTAACCCCTTGCCGACCGCCTAACTATAACTGTATGTCATGTTTTTGATGTTAAATGCCGGGTTTATGGCTGCAGCTAGATGCCATGACCCCGGTATCTTTTTTTCGTTAGGCCGCCAGATTTCCGATAAAAGTGATCACTTTTATAGGCAGCAGGAGAGAGCCCCCCCTCCTCCCGCCGCTTCCCAATCGTTTTCGAGCTTACCAGAGCCATCCGTTAAGCCCGAAAACGATCCGATGCGGCCGTTTGCTGGGCAGGAAGTCGAGTGAGGGCAAGACGGCCCCCACTCGGCTCTATGACCTTGAAGGACTGGAGCGACCTCTGACGTCATTTCCTGTTCTTTGGCATAAACAAAGGATTTTTTTTTCTTCTTAAAGCAGAGTTTCACCCAAAAGTGGAACTTCCGCTCATCCCCCCCCCCCCCTTCCGATGCTCTAGTGCCACATTTGGCATCTTTCGGGGGGAGGGGAGTGGATACCTGTACCCACTTCCAGGAGTCCAGCTGCTGTGAATTACACCAGCAGCTCAGCTCCCTCCTCCTCACTCCTCCTTCCCTCGCCACCGGGCCAGTAGGAGAGAAGAGCGGAGCCTTGCGCATAAGCAGTAGTGTTCCCGGCGTGAAGCTGTAAGGATACACCGCCGGGTTCCCTTACCCACAATGGCGGCGGCATGCACCCAACAGCTGATGGAAACATCAGCTGCGGTGCCGATATCGCTGGACTCCAGGACAGGTAAGTGTCCTATAATTAAAAGTCGGCAGCTGCAGTATGTGTAGCTGCTGGCTTTTAATTTTTGCAGGGGCGGGCAGACCTCCTATTTAAAGTCAAAATGTCTAATTTTTTTTTTGCTTTTGCTTTTGAAAGGTAAATGATCGATTTGGGGTCTTTTTGACCCCCAGATGTCTCAATAAAGAGGACTTGTCAAGCCTATTTCTGTTACAAGGACTGTTTACTATCCTTGTAACAGAAATAAAAGTGATAAAAAAATAAAAAATAAAAAAAAATAAAGGGACAGTGTAAAAGTAAAAAGTAAAATAAATAAGAAAAAAAAATATAAAGTGCCCCATTCCTCCGTGCTCGTGCGCAGAAGCGAATGCATACGTAAGTCGCGCCCGCATATGTAAACGGTGTTCAAACCACACATGTGAGGTATCGTTGTGATTGTTAGATCGTTAGTACTAGACCTCCTCTGTAACTCTAAATAGGTAACTTGTAAAAAATTTATAAAGCGTCGCCTATTGAGATTTTTAAGCACCGTAGTTTGTCGCCCTTTCCACGAGAGTGCGCAATTTTAAAGCGTGACTTGTTAGGTATCTAGTTACTCGGGGTAACATCATCTTTCACATTATACAAAAGAATTGGGGTAACCATTTTTTTTTCTTAATTCAATAAGTAATTTTCTAGCAAAAAATACAGATTTTAACTTGTAAGCAACAAATCAAAAAAAAATGTCTGGGTCAACAAGTGGCTAAAGTGTATCTGAGCACCACCAACCAAAAAACACTATTTAACACATTTTTTAATATTCAAAGCGAACTCCCCTCATCCATCCGTGTCTCCATGCTTTACTTTGTTGAGAAATCATTTTGAAATACCCCCCCCCCCCCCCAGCATTTCTAGCCACGGCCATCTTGAATAAGGGTAGATAATTCATGTAGCATTAACTTCCTGGAATCCATCTGCCCTTAGCTCGGGCATGGCAGGCGGGAAGGTGTGCTTAGCTGAGAAAGCACCTCCTCCTCCCCTCCTGAAAACTCGTGGGATGTATGACATCACTTTGGCCTAGGCCAGAAACCAGGAAGTAACAAAATTAATGTAGAATAAAGAAAAAGAAACACTTTGTTTTGTTTTAAGGGCGTCAAACAGAATTTTAGGAGAAATAAAGATGATATTGGCATTTATATAAGACGGGGAGAAAAGATATACTGTATAGGCATGCATAGAAATATATATGACTAGACTTTATATATGGTGATGTTTAAGGAAGAGGAAACAGATACTGAAGGATTTTTTATCTTTTTATATCATTTATTTATTTTTTTCTGTTTTTGTACTTTTTTCTCTGTCAGTGAAAAATTAAATAAAAATAAATTGAATAAAAAAAAAAATGTAAAAAAAGAAACGTTTGCTTGGCGACCGCGTAACGTACATGTACTGCGCCAAAGTGGCTCTATTGCATGGAATTACGTACCTGTATGTGATTTCATGGAATATGTAGCAGGATACATATTGGCATGAGGCATCACTAGGGGGTGGCTATTGGGGGTATAGCCTCGAACCCGGGGCCCATAACCCGAGTCTCTTGCCGCAGGGTCCCTGCCTAACCAGTGGGTCGCTGCCACAGCTGCTGCGGCGGGCGGGCTGGCTGCATGAGACAGGCGGAGGAGAGGAGAGAAGTGAGCGGGCGGACAAGCAGAGATGACATCTCTCCCGCTCCACATCAGCACTCTTCCGCCATCACAGCGCGGTGGAGTGGAGGTCACGTGCTTCCTGTCATCAGTGGAGCTCCACTTTGCAGCCAGACCCCCTCGCTTCAATATCAGAGGTGCGGCGGGGAGCAGCGAGATGACATCATCTCTCACTGCCCGCCCCGCATAACCACTCTTCTGCCCTCAATAAATGGACCAGTGCTGCCAGCCTGCCACCAGGGCAGCATCAATGCACATTTGGTGGCGCTGGCTGGCATGGCAAGTGACAATCCACATCAGTTGGCAAGTGGCAACCCACATCTGGTGGCATGTGACGTGGCAAGTGAGAATCTGCAAATGGTGGCAGGAGATGTGGCAAGTGACAATCTGCAAATGGTGGCAGGTGATGTGGCAATCTGCAAATGGTGGCAGGTGACGTGGCAATCTGCAAATGGTGGCAGGTGACGTTGCAATCTGCAAATGGTGGCAGGTTACGTTGCAATCTGCAAATGGTGGCAGGTGACGTGGCTATCGGCAAATGGTGCCAGGTGAAAGTGGCAAGCGACAATTCACATCTGGGGACAGGTGACGGTGGCTGAAGTGGTTAAAACTAAAAAAAATATAATATACCTCTCTATCTATTTACTAAAGCTAGTTGACTTTAGTTCTTCTTTTAAAATAACGTTTAAGCCCAAAATTTCTTTAAACGTAGAATAAACGACAGCACATCATATGTATTTAGCAAATTGATATAGTTTATTACCTGATGCAAAAAAAAAAAAAAAAGCAATATGGATCCATACATTTGGATTTATACACAAATTATGTTCATTGTCACCCTCACCGTCTGTAGCGGCAATCCTGGAATATATAACCAATCTCTTTCCAAAAGTAAATCCAGTAAGGAAAAGCAGATCGAAATAATAACCGTTATAGCACGAGGCTCCCATATCAACAATGTAAACTGAGATCCGCGTAACCAATAGATACAGAATACAACATCCAGATGTTCCAGATATATATATATAGATATATATATATATATATATATATATATATATAAAATGTATATATTTTTATAAGATATTCTTCCTGTACAGAGAGGTGGATTTATATGTGTACGGATGGAATGGATAGTGATACAATCATACCTCTCAACTTTTTGAGATGGCAATGAGGGACACCTATCAGCATAGGACACGCCCCTTGCCACGCCCCTTAAAAAGAGAATTGTACAAAAAAAAAAAAAACCCAGGCTAAACCCACAAGTGCTTATTTTTTACCACTACTATTCCTTTATATTGGCTTTTGGAATTTACAAATGCAGCCATTTAGAAATCAGATGAAAGGTTTAGTACTGGAAAACACTTTTTGATAGATAAAAAGTGCATTTTATATACAACTATGTAGATCAGACCAAAATCAGGGACAAATGAGGGGGAAAGAGGGACAGAGGGACATTGCTCCAAATCAGGGACAGTCCCTCGAAATGGGGGACAGTTGGGAGCTACGGTACAATGCTTCCAGTAGGGTGGTAATTCTTAGTGCCGATTTATAAATAGTTATTTTCTTGGTTATCACAAGATTCTACGACTGTAAAAGGAAACAACCATACCATTTGGTTCAATGGAGGTCGATGAGCTGGTTGAAGTGGCCTTTTCAAGCCACCGTCAGACTCTTCAGCATCCAATATTTCCAGGATTGTCAGATCCCTGTATCCCCCACTGCCCCATGTGGTTGCTTCCATCACTGCTGAGTCCTGTATTGACTTAGGGTCCTGAGGAAGGAACCATGGCAGGCATCGGGGGGGGGGGGGGGGGGACACAGGCATCCTCCACTCCTGTAAATGCAGTAGTCGTTGATGGAGCTGGAACGTAGGGGAGGTGGGAACGTAGGGATACAGAGCTAGAACGTGGGGGAGGTGGAAAGGTAGGGATGCAGAGCTGGAACGTAGGGGAGGTGGGAACGTAGGGATGCAAAGCTGGAACGTAGGGGAGGAAGAAACGTAGGGATGCAGAGCTGGAACGTAGGGGAGGTGGGAACATAGGGATGCAGACCTGGAACGTAGGGGAGGTGGGAACGTAGGGATGCAGAGCTGGAACGTAGGGGAGGTAGGAACGTAGCGATGCAGAGCTGGAACGTAGGTGAGGTGGGAGCATAGGGATACAGAGCTGGAACGTAGGGGAGGTGGGAACGTAGGGATGCAGAGCTGGAACGTAGGGGAGGTGGGAACGTAGGGATACAGAGCTGGAACGTAGGGGAGGTGGGAACGCAGGGATGCAGAGCTGGAACGTAGGGGAGGTGGGAACATAGGGATGCAGAGCTGGAACGTAGGGGAGGTAGGAACATAGGGATGCAGAGCTGGAACGTAGGGGAGGTAGGAACGGAGGGATGCAGAGCTGGAACATAGGGAAGGTGGGAACGTAGGGATACAGAGCTGGAACGTGAGGGAGGTGGGAACGTAGGGACACAGAGCTGGAACGTAGGGGAGGTGGGAACGTAGGGATAAAGAGCTGGAACGTAGGGGAGGTGGGAACGTAGGGATGCAGAGCTGGAACGTAGGGGATTTGGGAATGTAGGGATGCAGAGCTGGAACGAAGGGGAGGTGGGAACGTAGGGATGCAGAGCTGGAACACAGGGGAGGTGGGAATGTAGGGATGCAGAGCTGGAACGAAGGGGAGGTGGGAACGTAGGGATGCAGAGCTGGAACACAGGGGAGGTGGGAATGTAGGGATGCAGAGCTGGAACGAAGGGGAGGTGGGAACGTAGGGATGCAGAGCTGGAACACAGGGGAGGTGGGAATGTAGGGATGCAGAGCTGGAACGAAGGGGAGGTGGGAGACGCGGTCCACCGGAGAGGGGAATATGATACCTCTTCTATTCCTTGAGTTGGGCGGGAAGTGTCACTGCCAAACCTGACCCATTTAAAGGATAACTCCACTTTCATACAGAAAAAAATAAATAAAATAAAATGGCGTATACAATTGCTACACAAGTCATATTGTAAATTGAATGTTATTCAATCTGCAGCACTGTAATTCAATGCAAGATGGCAACCTGGAGGTTGGTGGTGTACAGCAGTGGTTCTCAACCTCAGTCCTCAAGTAACTCCCCCAACAGGTCATGTTTTAGGGA
This sequence comes from Lithobates septentrionalis, assembly GCA_037952835.1. NCBI lineage: Eukaryota > Metazoa > Chordata > Amphibia > Anura > Ranidae > Lithobates > Lithobates septentrionalis. Next base: position 461,801 of record JBBDGP010001835.1, read on the forward strand.
ATTTATCTTAGATAATATAGCTGTCCAAAATACCAAGCCATTGACTCTGATTTAAGCACTTGAACCCCCCGGAATGGATTTACCCCCTTCCCAACCAGGCCATTTTTTTTGCGATAAGGGCACTGTGTAACTTTAACTGACAATTGCGCGGCCGTGCGACGTTGTACGCAAATATAATAAAAATAAATAAGATTTATGTCCTTCTTTTCCCCATAAAAAGAGCTTTCTTTTGATGGTATTTGCTCACCCCTGTTATTTTTTGTTTTTTTTTCCGCTATAAACAAAAAAAGACAGACAATTAAAAAGAAAAAAAAAAAAAACAATATTTTTTACTTTCTGCTATAAAACATACCCAATAAAAAAAATTAAAAAAATCGAATTTCTTCATTAATTTAGGCCAATATGTATTCTACTACATATTTTTGGTAAAAAAAACCAAAACAATAAGGGTATATTGCTTGGCTTGCGCAAAGTTATAGCGTCTACAAAATAGGGAAAAGATTTATGACATTTTTATGATTTTTTTTTTTTTTACTTGTAATGGTGGTGGCGATCTGCGTTTTTTTTAGCGGGACTGCGACATTGCGGCGGACAGGTCGGACACCTAATTGACATTTTTGACACTTTTTTGGGAACCATTTGACATTGTTACAGTGACCAGTGCTAAAAATATTATTGTATTGTTATTGTACTAATGACACTGGTAGGGAAGGGGTTAACACCATTGGCAATCAAAGGGTTAAATGTGATCCCTAAGACCCGGTTCACACAGGGGCAACACGACTTGCAGGTCGCCTCAGCGAGGCGACCTGCAAACGACTTCCGCGGCGACTTGCAAAACGACTTCTGTATAGAAGTCTATGCAAGTCGCCCCCAAAGTCGTACAGGAACCTTTTTCTAAGTCGGAGCGACTTGCGTCGCTCCGATTAGAACGGTTCCATTGTAAAGAACGGGAGGCGACTTGTCAGGCGGCTAGGTCGCCTGACAAGTCGCCCCTGTGTGAATGGGCTCTCAGTGTGCTTCTAACTGTGTGGGGGGGGGATGGGCTGCCTGGGACAACACACAGAGATCCTGTGCCATCCCCTGTCAGAACGGAGATCTGCCTTGTTTGCTTCAGCAGGTCCCGTTCTGTCACTGTGGGGAACGATTGCGGGCGGCCAGGGGGACATAGAGTCCACCGGACCTGCTGATTGACTCCCCGGGCTGGCCAATCGGCGCACGCGCGCACACAGGAGCTCGTGCACAAACTGACGTACACTTATGGCGATTCACGCATCCGAGCCAACTTGCCGCCGTTTAACTGCAGAGACTGGTCAGCAAGAGGTTACAGCACATGTTCAAGATGAAGGAAAACCTGCAAACATGGCCTGTTGGGGGTACTTGAGGACTGAGGTTGAGAACCACTGGTGTACAGAACACCCCCCCAGATATGTTGTTTCTTGCTTGTGTGATTGGCTCACTGATTTTCCCAGAAGGCTGCACAAGTCAGATTTTGGGGAATCCCCTGCAACAGAAATGTCATATTTGGTAAGATACTCCCAAGGCCTGATTCACACCTACGTGTTTTTAGTGCTTTTTGCATTTTGCAGATTTGCACTACAGTCCATTTAACTATTGTTTCCTATGGAACACGTTCTGTAGAGCAAATCTGCAAAATGCAAAAAGCACTAAAAACACGTAGGTGTGAATCAGGCCTTAGACGTAATTTCCCTTTGGGAGTATCTTACCAAAAACGACATTTCTGTTGCAGGGGATGCCCAAAATCTGACTTGTGCAGACTTCTGGGAAAATCAGTGAGCCAATAGCATAGGTGTGAACCAGGCCTAAAGAGATGCAGGCCCTGGCACTTTTCTCATTGGAGCCCTGCAGGTGCAGCAGCTGATTGATAATTATAAAATCACTCTAATTAGATTCACTTTGCATACTTTTTTTTTTAGCTGATAGAGTCACTTTAAAGCTGAAACTAAGACAGAAAATAATGTAGTTTAGATGTATAGATGTTAAATGTTTTTTTTTTAAAATGCAGTGTGTGTTAGTGCTTGGATTTGGTAGGTATCAGCCTCCTGCAATCTCCTAAAAACCTCGGACTGGGAGAGGGAGGGGCAGCACTAGGGGCTGTATGCAACAATGCTGACAAGGAACATGCCAACAAGAGGAAAGACCAGAGAGGTGATCTCATCTGTCTGTTGCTGCTCCTCCAATGTCCAATCACAGGCCTGCAGTGGGTAGGTGACCTAGCTGTGTTGCTTAATTGCAAGAGAAAATAGTAAGGTCACCTGGCTGGCTCTTCTGCTTCGCAGACAAATAAATCTCAGAATTTGATTCACAAAAATACAGATCCTTTGACAGGTAAAACATCCCAATGCATGTATTTAAAACGTATAATCAGCTGTTTGCCTGGGGTCCACTGAGTACGTCTAAGACAGGGCATCACTGAGTTACTAGCATTTAAAAACAAGTTCTGGGCAGGTTGTCAGATTTTCATCAGCCCTGATGAAGGGGCATGTTAAGATCCCGAAACGCGGTGGAATATTTTATAGATTTTACGAGCAAATGAAAGACCAAAACTTGAGTCATCCTGTCTTCAGATTGTTTACATTTGACATTACTACACTTCCATTCGCCCACAGTAAAATTGACAGGTCACTATAATAGATAAGGGGGTAAGTAATATTTGTATGCTATGCCCCCCCCCCCCTCCTCCACTGAACTATATTTCCTGAAGGACTATCTGATTCAGATAATTCCAGGGTATATTCATCGTTTTCTGTTGTTTAGCACAACATTCTGATTGTCAGGGCAATTAGACTAATAGCCAGACAGACCTTTTTGGCTTTCTCTGTACTTTCAGGTGATATATTGCCTCTGGGATGCCTTTTTTAACCCTTCAAAGGCCACAGCAGTGCTGTTCACTTGAGTGGGTCACATTTGGTGGCGGTATCGACCCCCAATGCAAACTGTTGTATCATTTTGAGTGTAGCACCCCCTCCAGCTGCTATGTTAGGTCAAGGGGGGGTTGGATAAAAATGCTTAACAACCACCTGTTTTTACTGCCCCTCTATCCCATCTGAGGGGTGGGATGGGGTGTTCCATTAAAATTGATAGAACAGTTTGCATTGGGGGCCAATACCACCACCAAATGCGACCCACTGAAGTGAACAGCACCGCTGTGGCCTTTGAAGGGTTAAAACAAGCATCCCAGAGGCAACATATCACCTTTGAGCCACCTTGTGAGATGACCCTAAATGTGATCGGCCACCGATCACTTTTTAGACGTGTGGCAATGGCGGCCGCAATGATGGATTCTCAACCAAAAAAATGGGGTATGAATGGACTGCCTACTTTAGTAGCTATTAAAAAAAATCCAATGCAAATATATGTTTCTTAGGTGTACATTCCGGAGCACAGGGTAGTATTGTGAAACACTGGGTTATACTGCCACCTTCAGGAGAATTGTACACTGGCATAGACAGCCCAGTATAACTCCTACGGCTCCCAGTAAGAATCATTTTTTTTGCTAGTGTCCTCAGGGAAATTAACCTCTTCTCACCGCTCTATGAGTATCAACCTTGGTCAACTTAACCAATATTATTCTACCACCTCATTATGCAAATCCTACAAATTCTAAGAAGATTTTGCTCCTTTGGATGTGGTATGTTGTGCTCCTCAAGTTTATCTCCCTTTCGACACTCCCACTTTCTGTTTGTCATTCTTGAAGGTCCCCATGAGGGATAGCCTGTTTCTGTTGCACTATCACTAGGTTGACTCCACAACTTATCATTTAAGCTTATGACCTCAAGGGCAAGGTTCCTCCTTCCCACCACTAGATCACTTAGTACTTCATGGGCTTTTCTGCATCAGGCATATGTTTGCAGATTGCAAAGATGCCACCTGGTCTTCTGTTTGATGGATTTTACCAGTTCATACCTCAGCTGATTCCATCTCTGGTCATAAGGTTTTTCAGAGTGTTCGTCATACTAGGCTCTCTTGAGCCACTTCGAATGACCTGTTGGTGTTTTTTTGTTGGCCTGTTATCCTTTTGATAGCTATGTACCCACCCCTCAGTTAGACTCGTGTTTCAGAATACTATTCAATGTTCCAAAATGTACTCCAGCAAAGAGACAGAAATCCTAATTTTCATTTGTGCTCGAACTCTTGAGGAAACTTCTGTTTTGTTAGGCATAATACTGTAGCGAAAGCTTAAGTTTGTTGAAGTTCTCGGACACTGGGTTGTGACACATAGTTGAAGTTCTCGGACACTGGGTTGTGACACTTAGTGGAAGTTCTCGGACACTGGGTTGTGTTTGTTTAGCCTAGTGTTTCCCAACCTCATTCCTTTAGTACCCCCCAGCAGGCCATGTTTTGGAAATTTCCGTTAGATAAAATGGCTGTCATAAATGCCAAGCCACATATGTCGAAACACAAGACCCGCAGGCTGAATCAGGGCCACCAGGCCTTGTCATGTGGCCCTCGCACACCGTTTTACATACGGAACGTGGCGTAACTCCATTCCACCATCTCCGGCTCTCACCCTCTGCTCCCTGCTGTCATTTGTAAACACAGAAACCTTCTGTGTTTACAAGGGACAGCTTTGCTCTCAGCAACTCCTGGAACTAACAGATCCCTACATGCACTCACGGCAGGACATGGCAGGGACAGATCTCCAGAATCTGAGAGAAGGATCTCCTTGTAAGAAGAGGCAGAGCCGCCTACACAGAAAAGAACCAGAGTCGAGCCAGGTTGGAGATGCATGGAAGCTTTTTGGGGGGAACTGGGGTTGCGCGCTGTGCATATCGCACCCCTAAACCCTGCACTCAGTACAAAGCACACCCCTGAACTCTGCACTCTGTATGTTGCGCACCCCTAAGCCATGCACTCTGTACACAGCACACCCCTAAACCCTGCACTCTGTACATAGCACATCCCTGAACACCCCCTTAACATAGCACACACTCTGAGCATAGGGCACCCCTGGAAATGCACTCTGTTCATAGCGCACCCCTAAACTCCGCACTCTATATGTAGCATAATCCTGAACACTGCACTCTTATCATATTGCACTCCTGAACCGTGCAGTCTGTACGTAGCTCACACCTGAACTCTGCACTCATTGCATAGGGTACCCCTGGAACTGCACTCTGTACATAGCACACCCCTGAACACTGCACTCTGTACGTACCGCACTCCTGAACCCTGCACTCTGTACCCCAGTTAACCGGCCCCTTGAGAGCAATAATATTGCTTATGCGGTCAGCAGTAAAAATGAGTTTGACACCCCTGTTCCAAGCCATTGACATTGATTGAAAGCACCTGTGCAAGGTGAAGTTAATCCTAAACACATGACCTGTTGGGGGTTCTTGAGAACTGAGGTTGGGAACTCGTTCTTGATGATAGCTTATGAAATTGCTCTAGCAATAGATTGGTAGGTGTCTCACCATGAGAAATGAGCGGAATAAATATCTGCCCCTCCCGAAAAAAAACTTTTACACTGCTTTGATTTTCCATAACCATCATCTTTGCTGAGGGATGGGTGGTAAAGCATTGATTTGGTGAAAGTTTCCTTCTCTTTTCTTACTAGAAAAGTGGACAATTAGCACTAGATCACTAGGGATTTTACAACATGTCAATGGCTCCTCCTGTGCAAAAAGTGCTTCTAACAAAAGTGCATGTATCACCTGCATGGCCCAGTTGTTGCAAAGAATGTTTGAAGCCCCCCCCCCCAGTTTAACCCCCCACCACAAGTCCTACACCTTCCTCGCACCTAGATTAGGGGCGCATCCACAATTTTTCATTCATTGCATTAATACTTGCTCCATATGTCACGTGGCAATATGCATTGCGTTAAGGCATTTAAGTCATTTTCACTGGGCTACCAATGCACAAATATGGGCAAAGAAGCACACAAGCAGCATTTTTTTCAGAGTCCGCACTCTACAATGCACAGTAGTGTACTAACATGCATTGTAGAGAAACAACAGTAGCTGTGCTGTTGCTGTGTTGTCTTCCTACCAGGTCAGTGTTTCTCAACCTTTTTACCTTGAAGGAACCCTTGGCAAAAAGTCTGAGATCTCGGGGAACCCCTGAAAAAAAATTCAAATCTTCAGCTCACAGGACTTTGGATCTGACCATCGAACTGTAGATATAACAACAATTAACAAATAAATGCAGAGCAGCGCAGGGAAGCTGCTGTTGTAACATGACTTTTCTCCTTGATCCCCACTAGCCCTCCTCTTGTCCATCCCAGGTGATATCACATAGAAGAGCCTGGGACAGACAGAAGAGGAGGACTTGTTGGGGAACAGTGCAGTAATTAACAGTTCCCTGCACCACTTTGCAATTCCATAACACAGGGTTTCTCAAATGGGATTCCACAGCAAATCAATATTGTGGCGGATGCATATCCGCCCAATGTTGTTTCCAGTGTTGTTCTCAATAAATTGTTCTCTAGTACCCAGTGAGCCCAGTCAGCGTGATCTCGATGAAGTCTAAGGAGGTGTATTCATGCCTTCCAGGGCTCACAGAAATAGTTTGGATGGTGCTGGGTGTGATTCAACTATGTAGAAAGTGGGGCAGTAATCACTGTGCATGGAGGACATCCCACTACTTGCTTTAATAATACTTTGTATGGCCACCCCAGGGACAGTACAGCAGTACAAGAACCTGTACAGGTTTAAACTTCACCTTTGCTACACAAATTTTTAGTTTTTGCACAACACTTACAAGGCCATATTCTCTTCCAGCTTGACTGTGACCCTGTGTACAAAGCCAGCTCCATAAAGACATAGTTTGATGAGTTTGGTGTGGAGGAGCTCAAGTGGCCTACACAGAGTACTGACCTCAACCCTACTGAACACCTTTGGGATGAATTGGAGCCAGGTCTTCTTATCCAACATTTGTACCTGACCTTACAAATGCTTCTGGCCAAATGGACACACATTCCCACATATAACACGCCAAACCTTGTTAAAAGCCTTCCTTAGAAGAGTAGAGGCTGTTATGACCACAAATAGGAGACCCACTCTATATTGTTGGCCATGGTTTTGATGAGTTTGGTGTGGAGTAACCCAAGTGGCATGAACACAGTCTTGACCTCAACACTATTCATCACCTTTGGGATGAATTGGAGCCAGGTCTTCTCATCCAACATTCGTACCTGACATTACAAATGCTTTTGGCTACACAGGCACAAATACATTACATGATGATATGGTGTTGGAAGGCCACCAAATGAAAAATGCAGATTGATACAATATGAACTGGCATCTGATGATATCTTCATAGGTCCCATGTCTTCCAGCATCACCATCCTTTGCAACTCTTGGCATATGACCATATGGCATCTCAGAGCTGCAAGGGAAGACTGCTGAAAGACTCCCCTCTGCCAGATGCTGTGATTTCAGGTCTGAACAGGGAGCTGGGAGCCATATAATGTCTGCTAAATAAAACAGACTGCAGGTCCTGCTCTGTTCGATGTCTGAATAGTACATATCTTCATTTAAGGCCACCAGCCCAACATATCATTTTAGGACTAGCCCAGGGGGCACTTGCCCACCAGCCCAACATATCATTTTAGGACTGGCCCAGGGGACACTTGCCCACCAGCCCAACATATCATTTTAGGACTGGCCCAGGGGACACTTGCCTACCAGCCCAACATATAATTTTAGGACTAGCCCAAGGGGGAACTTGCCCACCAGCCCAGCATTTCATTTTAGGACTGGCCCAGGGGACATTTGTCCACCTGCCCACCATATCATTTTAGGAGTTGCCCATTGGGCACTTGCCCCCCTTGCTCCATTCTCCTTTTAATTCTGCATTGTTACCAGTGAAAGAGATGTGATATCTGTGGTATGCCTGTCTTGCCATAAGAAGGAGTCCCAATCAACGGCTCATTTAATTTAGAACTCCACACACCATTAAATGTATTTTGTTAAATACAAGCAGTGTAAATACCTTCACTTGACCTTGGTACAGCAGAGCTTAGACTAGAGAAGAGGGACAAGGGGCCAATCGGGTGTAATAAAGTGCTAATAGGAGGAGAGAGCAGAGTGACAGGGAGATAAGTTTGTCAGTCTGCTGCTTCTCCTTTCACTATTCAATGACAGGCTGGGGGAGGGCCAAGACCTGTAAGTGTTACTGAGCTGCAAGCAGGTCCTCTGCCTAGCCAGACAGGGATGTTCTGTGTGGTAGAACTATGTAAATCTCAGGACTGGATAGATAGAGATAAAAATCACTTGGCAGGCAGGACAGCTCTCTTGCATGTACTTCTTATGTGTATTTAGTTCGGCTTTAAAGTACTTAGTAATTACAGATTGTAATGCATCCCATAATACTATCTTCAATATTCAGTAATACAAATGAATGCTACCAATGCCATGTTCATAAAAGCCGAGACCTATTCTAAGTTTCATGAGCTCTAATTTGCCTCTGCATATATATGAAAATGTGAATATCAACACTTTTGGATGGAAATTTTAGATGGAACTTTTAGATGGAACCTTCAGATGGAACTTTTGATGGATCTTTCAGATGGAACTTTTAGATGGAACTTTTCAGATGTAACCTCTTAATGGAATTTTAGGAGAGGACTTTCAGATGGAACTTTTCAACAGACCTTTTGGTGAAACTTTTAGAAGGAACTTTTAGATGGAACTTTTAAATGGAACTTTCAGATGGAACTTTTAGATGGAACCTTCATATGGAACGTTTAGATGGAACCTTCAAATGGAGCTTCCTGATGGAACCTTTAGATTAAACTTCTTGATGGAACCTTTAGATGGAACTTCTTCATGAACCTTTTGGACAGAACATTCAGATGGAACTTTTGAATTGAACTTTTAGAAAGAAGTTCCATATGGAACTGTTGGATAGAACTTTCAGATGGAACAACACATTTTAGATGAACTGTCTTCTCAAAACCTCCCCGCATAGAAGATAAATATAAAATGAGTTATATACTACAAAATGCAAAGCTCATAGTGACTGCAAAACACTTTCTGGATTACATGCAGAGATTCATGGATGGTCCAGGAGAGAGATCTGGCAGATGTCACATTATTACTACACTTAATATATCAGTTTAAGTTTGGCACAACGTTATATGAAAATTATTCCTTTCATAGTATTCCAGAGAAGTTCAGCTGAAATGAGCGAATTAAGTTCATCAATTTGACAATTGTTCAATCAGCCTTTAAAAGAAAATTTGGTGGACATTGCCATCACCTGGTCACTAATTACATTCTCGTGTACAATAGCTGTAATCTCGGCAGACATAAGCGTACAAAATTTCACACATCTCTTCATCTCCAGGATTTTCCCTGAAAAAATCAATCCCTAGGCAAGGTTTTTGTATTGCCGTTTTTCTCCATTTCTGGAGCAAACTCACTCATCACTCTCCGAGCCAAAGGGTTGGTGGTTTTAAGGAGTTCTGCGGCCGAAGGTCGGGCCCCTATGCTGCTTTTGCTACCCTTCCTTTGGAGAAGGGCCTTAAAGTCCTCGTTTTTGCTGGAAGTCCGACTAATGCTCAGGGTTCCCAAGTCACTATTTGTGGAGTATGAAATTTTAATGGGCGACATTGAGCTTTGTCTGCTCCCAAAAGAATCTCCGGAGTCTTTCCATCCAAGCAACTTCCTTTTGGACCTAATGAAGACAGAAAAAAATATTGTAGTGTCCAAAATTCAGAAGTAGACCTCAATTTCAGGGCTGGTATCAAGGGACGTTTGTTGGTGTCTGATGGGTTATTCATTCCCATACAAGTCTATGGGGGATGCAAAGCCCACTTGAAACAGGTCAAATGTAGGTCAGAAGGTGATCAACTGTAGGTCAAATTTAGCTCAACAGGAAGTCAACTGCAGATCAAAAAGAGGTCAGCTGCAAATCAAATGGAGGTCTAAAGGAGGTCAACTGCAAGTCAAATGGAGATCTAAAGGAGGCCAACTTCAAATCAAATGGAGGTCAAAAGCAGGTCAGAAGATAGTCATGTGCAAGTCAAATGCACCTGTCAATGAATTTTGAATGATCTCAGAAGTATCTGAAACTAATGTCAAACCGATGACATCAGCCCAAGGATCATCGCCACAGGCCCTTAGAGGTGAAGTAATTAATTTGCAAAGTTATTGGGATCTCTTATAAAAATGAATGACTCAGCCATCCCAAATAGTCCTCATAATGTGTCTAATATGTGTATTTCTGATGACATCAGCTCCATCTAGTGGCCATAATGCAGTATTTTACTGACTGGGGTTTTTCAGGAAATTATCATATTATGGCCACAAGATGGAGCTGAAGATCATAAGAAACACTCATATTAGACACATTACAGGAGTCATTTGCAAAAATATATGTAAAGTCTAAAAAAAATTCTTAGATTTAGAATAGGGAAAGTTTTAACCCCCTACAGGATTGTTTTTACAGACTGTGTCCCACTGGAGAAATTTCACTTGCAACAGGAAAAAGAGGAAATCTCCCCAAAATAAACAAAATTCCCATCTTAAATTTTTAATAGGAACATGTGACTGCACTGCGGAATATTCCCTACCCTCTTGCTCTATAGCAGTGGTCTCCAAACTGCGACCTGGCGACTGGATGCGGCCCTTTGCGTGCTTTTATCCAGTTCTTGGGGCATTACTCTCCCCACTGTCAGTAACAGTGGGGCATTGTTCCTGACACTCTATTCCTCCTACTGACACCAGTGATGCGGCACTAGTCCTCCCACTGACACCAATCATGGGGCACTATTCCTCCCAGAGATATCAACAGTGGGGCACTATTTCTCCCACTGACACCAATGATGAAGCCCTATTCTTCCCACTGACACCAACAAAGGGGCACTATTCCTCCCACTGACACCAACGATGAGGCGCTATTCCTCCCACTGACACCAACAATGAGGCGCTATTCCTCCTACTGACACCAAAAGGGCACCATTCTTCCTACTGACACCAACGATGGGGCATTATTCCTCCCACTGACACCAACAATGAGTCACTTTTTACTCCCATTGACACCAGGACATTTTCTACTCCCACTGGCCACAGTCCAGCCCCCTTAATGTTTGAAGGACAGTAAACTGACCCTTGGTTTAGACAGTTTGGAGACCCCTGCTCTGTAGTTACACTGCAACATTTTTGGATTTCCCCTGACTCTCTGTTTCATTGAAAGTGGTCTCCAGGACAAGTAGAGGGTGACTCTCCGCAGCAGGTATGAAGACGATGATAAAAACTTGACAAAGGGTCTAACCCTTCCCTACTATAGCCAAAACGAAAAAAAATAATCTTTTACATACCCTTTAAAGATTTGACCCAGATCTCGTCACTTGAAAGCAGATACTTTAAGGCGAAAGTAAACCCATTGATTTAACAGTTTAAAAAAACAGTTACATTCCCAGCATGTCCCAGGAATGTAAATGCCACATTGGTTAGGCTCTCAACTAAACTGTCAAACCATCCAATGGCTGATTTCATAACTGATCACATGTGCAGCCAGTGGTGTAATCTGGTTTTGTGCTGCCCTAGGCAAGACTAAAATCAGGTGCCCCCCCCCCTCTAAATGTGTCCCAACCCTTCACCTGTAAACTCCACCCCTTCCTCTTTAGGCTCCACCTCTTCCTATTAGAGCTTCACCTCTTTAAAGGTGGGGAGAGGGGGGGTGAGAGGGTAGGGTGCTGAGAGAGAGAAGGGGGGTGAGAGAGGGAAGGGTGAGAGAGAGGGGGTTGAGAGAGAGAAGGGGGGTTGAGAGAGAGGGGGGGTGAGACAGAGAGAGGGGAGTGAGACAGAGAGAGGGGAGTGAGAGAGAGCGAGAGGGGGTGATGGGGTGAGAGAGAGAGGTAGGGTGAGAGAAGGAGGGGTGAGAGAGAGACTGGGAATAGATGGGTGAGAGAGAGAGGGGGGTGAGAGAGGGAAGGGTGACGGGGGGGGGAGAGAGAAGGTGGGCTCAGAGAGAAAGGGGGGTGAAAGAGAGAGGGGGGTGAGACAGAGAGAGGGGAGTGAGAGAGAGCGAGAGGGGGTGATGGGGTGAGAGAGAGAGAGGTAGGGTGAGAGAAGGAGTGGTGAGAGAGAGACGGGGAAGAGATGGGTGAAAGAGGAGGTGAGAGAGAGAGGGGTGAGAGAGGAAAGGGTGAGAGAGAGGGGGCGAAAGAGAGAGGGGGGTTGAGAGAGAAAGGGGGGTGAAAGAGAGAGGGGGTGAGACAGAGGGAGAGCGAGAGGGTGTGATGGGGTGAGAGAGAGAGAGGGTAAAAAAGGAGGGATGAGAGAAAGACGGGGAAGAGATGGGTAAGAGAGAGAGGGGGTGAGAGAGGGAGGGGGGGTGAGAGAGGGGGGGCTCCCCTATCCCCCCATACTACTTCAGAAAGTTCTCCCATTCCCTCCCCCCCCCCCAAAAAAAAACAACTACACCAGACCCTCACCTTCCTGCAGCCCACCGGCTTCTTTTTACCAGCTCTGTGTAGCAAGGCTGCCGAGGCACGATCACAGCCCAGGACTCCGTCCTGCTCTGCCAAGTGAGCTACTGCCTCCTGCATCCGCTTTGCTCCCGTGTCACCAAACAGTCAGTCCACGGCCGCTCCTGACCCAACTGTGGTCAGCACCCCCGTAGCGATGCCATTGCTCGTAGTGTTCCTTCTGCCTGGGGGCAGTGCCGCCCCCCTGAAAAATGCCGCCCAAGGCAAACACCTTGTTTGCCTCGCGGTAGATATGCCCCTGTGTGCAGCATCATGGCAGTTGAGGATTAAACAGAGGCCAAGATGGCAGCTTCCTTGGCTGAAAACAATAGGAGGGTTTAAGTATTTAGGGTGACATTTCAAGGGCTCCCCTGTATTACTTTCCATTTTCTCAAAGTGTGGACTTTTGCGCCTTCCATGCTTACATTACTTGTCAGTTCTAAACATTTTTTCACCATTACCATGCAGGGTAAGGTGTTTTAATCTCTGACAATGACCTTGGACAATGCCGGGAAACAAAGATGGCACCACTCTTCTGGAGATAAGAGCAGATGAAGGCATTATTAGGGTGTGTATTATGACCTCTGGGAGCTGTAATAATTACCTGGATAGGTTGACTTGGCACATTACTAAGCATGAATGGACTTAACATGAAAAAATATATCTGATGGTAGTTCAACTTCAAGGAGAATTGCGTTTATAAGAGGCCTTAAGGAACCGTGCCAATGAGAAACTGCACTGGGAGGGAAGGATTCCTCCTCCATAATATCCCAATTCATTCTGACGGATCACAGGCATCTCAGCTGCAGCTGTGTGTGGGCTGAGTATGGAGCAGGGACCTGAAAATGGAATTTCTGATCATCTGCAGTTTTTTTTTTCTAGGTAGTGAAAAGTAAGGCAGATAAAATAAGTCTGGCATGTGATTTCTCATCCTAAATATTTCCTTTTGTACCTACCAGATGGATGAACACCTGGGGCTCCTGCAGGGCTGCATGTCAAAGTGAACCCTGCCCATGCCCAGATTCTTGGCTTACTTTTAGTGGTGTACATAAAATAAAATTGCAGAGCCCATCGTCCTGTGAAACTGCATTTTTACTGTGTAAATGGGGGAAAAATCAAAGGTTATTAGACTTTTTTTTTTCCAGGTTGAATATTATTTAATACAGAATAGAGGGAATCAGAAAAATACCGCATTGTGACCACTAGATGGAGCTGATGATAATAATAAAAACAAATATTTATTTACAGTGATCGTCAGCTCCATTTAGTCACCATAATAGTGCAAGAAATAAACAATCTTGATGTACCTGTGGATGAGTGTAAATAAATCTTCTGTGGTTCGTGAACCGACAAACACCTCATCGTCATCTTCAGTGATGGACTCGGCTGTCTTGTTTGATACACACTTGCTGTCTTCTGGTAAGTCTGTGTATGGTCCTATGAGACAAATATACAAAAATATTACAAACTAAGACTTTTCCACAAATTTTAGGAGCTATTAAGAACTAATTTACATTGAATTGAATAAACAATCACACTATAAGTTAAATGAAGGTGATTCTAGTGAATGGTGATGGTAAAGCCACAGCATACAAAGATTTTTTTTTTTCATTTTTACTCTTCCAACTTTGCCGCAACAGTTTGTTGAAGGCCATTTTCTGTTCCAGCATGGCTAAGTGGGTAAGGCCAGCTCCATAAAGACTTGGTTTGACCAGTTTGATGTGGAGGAACTTGAGTGGCCCTCAGAGCCGGACCTCAGCCCTACTAAACATCTTTTGGGATCAGGTCTTCTTTTTAAATGTCAGTACCTGACCTTAACCCTATTGTACAGCTTAGGGAAGAACTGGGTTATCAATTAGAACAAGATCTTCTCATCCAACAACAATACCTGACAGCAACCCTATTGAACAGCTTTGGGATGAATTGGATCACTGATTGCAAGCCAGGTCTTCTCGTCCAACAGAAGTACCTGACCTTACCCCTACTTAACAACTTTAGGATGGGGTCTTCTTATCCAACAACAGTACCTGACCCCAACCCTTCTGAACAGCTTTGTGATCAGATCTTCTTATTCAACAACAGTACACAACTTCAATCCTACTGAACAACTTTGGGATCAGGTCTTCTCATCCAACAACAGTACCCGACTTCAACCCTACTGAACAACTTTAGTATGGGCTCTTCTCATTCAACAACAGTACCTGACCCCAACCCTACTAAATATTTTTGGGATCAGGTCTTCTTATTCAACATCAGTCCATGGTCTCAACCCTGCTAAACATTATCTGGGATGAATTGGATAACCAATTGGGAGCCAGATCTTCCCATCCAACATCAGTACCCAATCTCAACCCTACAGAACAGCTTTGGGACCAGGTCTTCTCATCCAACAACAGTACCTGACCTCAACCCTACTGATCAATTTTGGGATAGGGTCTTCCCATCCAACATCAGTACCCAACCTTAACCCGACTGAACACCTTTGGGACTAGGTCTTCTCATCAACCAACAGTACCTGACCTCAACCTTACTGAACACCTTTGGTATTAGATCTTCTCATCCAACATCAGTAACTGACCTCACCGCTACTAAACAGCTTTGGGATGAATTGGATCATTGATTATGAGCCAAGTCTTCTCATCTAACAATAGTATCTGACCTCAACCCCACTGAAAACCTTTGGGATGAATTGGAACACTGATTTTGTGCCAGATCTTCTCATCCAATATCAGTACCTTACCACAGATATTCTTTAAAATCTTATGGAAAGCCTTTCCAGAAGAATGGAGGTTGTTATACCCACACAGGAGAGGGGGCAATTTCATTTTATTGTCCAGGGTTTTGGAACAGGATGTCCAGCAAGCTCATATAGGTGTGATGGTCACAACTTTTGGCCATAAAGTGTATATTATACATGACAATAGTAATGATTATTCATACCAGTAGACAGTATTGAGTATAATTCACAAATCCAAAAGGCCTAGCTGCAATGGGGACTGTTCTCTTGAACGGAACAATAGAATTTAGCATTCACTGGGGAAGGAGAGGAAGGTGTTAGCCCTGTTCCAGAAGTTGTTTAATTTTCAATGGGGTTGATTTACTAAAGGAGCGTTGCAAGGTAAGGCAAATTTGTGTTCACTTTGGATACCCAATCATCTGCTAGCTAAAAAATCTAGTGCCTTTGCACACAATTGGGTATTTCAAGTGAGCAAAGGTTCACCTTATTTACCAGCATTGACTTTGTTAACTGGGCATATACCTTTCAAATTAGCATTGACTTTGCTAAGTGAACAGCTTTTACGCGCTTAGTAAGTCAACCTCTGTGTGTGGTTTTTCAGTGGCAACTTTTTGCTGGTACACAATTAAAAGGAATAGCCCCTGTACCGCTGACAGGTAGCTGCCCCTTTTCCATACTATTTTGATGGTTTCTCAGCGTGGAAAATTAAATCTAGCACTAGGCATTAACACTTCAAGGCATGAAATGTACTTGTTTCGATATCATCACCATACCACACCAACCAAAAGCTAACTGTATTGGTAAAACTTGACTCTCAAGTTTTATAGTGTGTCCCTTTTGTTCTTAGTGATAGTTACCTGAAAAAGCATCCATAGATACAAGGTCAGGTTGTACAGCGTGAATGGTTCCTTCTGCAGCATATTTCTGAAACTCAATGATATCAGGATATGCGCAGGCTCCAGAATCTGAAGATACAACAGGGGATAGCCTCTGTTCCGATGAAGATGATGTCGTTTGGCTTGGTGGTGGACTGGCAACTGGCAAGTGTAGCATGCTGGGCTTTTTCGGAATCGGTGGTGGAACCTTTACTTTCCTTTTATCTATATAATTCAAGTTCTGTAGAGTTATTCTGTCTGGGAATTGTCTTCCCCTGTAATAGTCATCTTCATCAGCACTGCTCTGTGAGAAACTTGTCTGGTTTGTTTGGAAGTAACTCTCGGGTGGTGGAGAGGGGTCTAAGGATGGAGGTGTCTCCATACGAATTTCATAGTCATAATTCTTCTTGTGCCGTAGAGTTCCAATCACCATGTATGCATCTTGAGGGGATGATTGGTCTCGAATGTATTTTCCCGGAGAAGAGGGTGACATCACAGGAGATTCTGGTGTGACTGCAGAAGTTCTATAAGAAAGGCTGTTGGGCCTTCTAGACATAGGGGGTTTTTCTGCCACTGGAGGCTTTGTCTTTTTCTCTGGCAAGGGAAAAGCTTCATCAGTCAGTTCATCTAGGTGGTCTAAAATATCCAAGTTGTCTTCAGTTTCAGATTTGCTTATTGACCTGAGACGGATGTTACGGAGGTCCGACTGAGTGACCATCGGCATTATTGGCTGAACTGGACTTGTCTTCTGAGTCTGGTTTTTTGTACTAAAAGTTGAAGACTTTGAAGACTTTCTTGCACTGGTTAGATCCAGATGCGTTGGTGGAGTGAGTGGTAAGTCAAACGACTGACGGACATTGGGGCTTCTATCAATCGGTGAAACAGCTGGAAGTGATGATTTTCTTTCAGGGACCATAGGCCTTACCTTATGACTTTGGTAAGGAGAGTGGCCTAGAATTAATGATGTTGGAATCATAGTTGGGGTCTCTGATTGGCTTGAGTAGCCACTAGATGGAGACATCAAACCGGGAGGTTTACCAGGTGATGACATCTTTGAGCTTGCTTCTGTGCAAGCTTGGGATGGTGTTGTGGCTCTTGAATTGTAAAGTGATGTCAGCGACTCAGAACTTCCCTGTATCTTCCTGCATTCTATAACAGTTGCACTTGTTGCAGAACTAGAGCCTGTCAATGTTCTGTGCAGGTCATTAGACTTGCAATCACTGGAATTCCAGTTTTGAGTAAAGAGCATACTTTTCGATGATGGCATCGTAGCATTGCCCTGCATTGATGTTGGAATATAACTGTGTCCCTGACTATCAAATGCAATGCAAAGGCTTTTAGGTCTTTGATCCTTTGGCATAGTGGACACCGGGTGCAGTTTCTGCGCGGATGCATCTTTTATAAGGGAGACACTACGTGCCGGAGGTGAAGGCTTTTTCTTCGGCTTTCTCAAGGAGATGCTTCGAGATCTTCTTCGTTCTTGATTGTCTTGATCAACCATCACAGATACATTCTCTGTACTTGTGCTCTCCTCTGAGCTCCCACTGGGATAGTTTAGAGCATAGTCCCCACTTCCTCTCCTGTTCTCTGCATAGGTTATGTCCACTGACGAGAGGGAACCGGTGTCTGTAGGCATCGACAGTGACCTTTCTCGGAACGTGCACTCGATGCGCGTTGTTGGCAAGGTGGACGTATTGTTCAAATTGCTTGCCCCTGGTTGACTAGGGCAGGAGACAACCTTGTACTTCTCTGCTTTTGGTGGTTCCACACCGTGTCCTGGAAGAGTTGCACTCGAGCACACGCTTCCACCATTACCCCTTGTTATGTTTTCCTTTTTTATTTTAAAGGAACCTGAGCCTTTACAAACCCCAGGAGATGCCATGGTCATAGTTGAACTTTTTGTGGGCTCTGCAACAGACACCTGCACACTTTTCACAGGGCTTGGTGAAGTCATATAGTTGAACGAGTTTCCCTGCCAGTTGGATGTAGCACAGTCCTTAGCCCCATTACATGGGGGATTTGAATATATCATACTCGTGCTGTCCATATTATTCGATGGCTGTAATATGTGACCAAGATCACTGAAAGTCTTTCTTAATGGCAGCTGTTGAGGGTGTGGTGTAGCTGCTCTCCCTCCGGGGTGTCTCCCATGGGATTCTGATTTAGCAGGAGGAGAATCTGGGGGTGCTGGAGGTGGTTCGCTGCTTGTTACACCATTGATGTTACCTGCAGTAAAAAATAATTTGAACAGTTTTATACTGAGATAATAGTTACAAATGCTTAAGCAGTACTATAAGGTTAGGATATGCATTTTTGACTTCTTATGGTTTCGGCAGTAAGCTGCCCAAACCATCAAGTGCATAAAGAATGAATTATAGTAGCATGTGACTGAAGACTTACTTACTCGGTGCTCATATGATTTTGTTAATAAACAGACGTGGATGGGCAGTAATTCTAGCACCAGACCTCCTGCATATATCTAAAGTGGTAACCTATAAAGGCTTTTAAAGTGTCGCCCATGAATAGTCAAATTTACGTTGTTTGTCGCTATGCGCAATTTTAAAGCATGACATGTTTGGTATCTATTTACTCCAGGGTCAGGTCATCATTTTATGGCAAATTACAGCAGAAAATCTGTTAATTCCAAAAAGTTCACATACTTTTTCTCGCTGACCAGCAAAATCCCCAAAAATTGGGCCATGTCCAAAGGCCCGTACACATGATACGAAAATCGGAAAAGAAAAAAAATTTGTCCGACGAACGATCTGCCCGATTTTCGGATCGTTAGTATGGTGCTTTCCACAGCCGATTCCGTTTTTTTCGTCCGACAAAAGCTGGATGTGCAGACTATAAAATTTTTGTTGTGTGTGAACTCAACGTCCGATTTTCGTTTAATTAGAACGGTTTTCGTATGACAAAAAAATCGTAAGAGCAAGACTACACATGCTCAGAAACGAAAAAAACACATAGAAAACTAGTCAACACGTGACGTCACTTCTGAAGTTGTATTCTGTCGTACGAGAATTTTCGTATGGTAAGTAACCTCTTCACTTTTCGACATGAGACCAGCATGCAACAAAAAACGGACAAACGGTCTTCCGAAAAATCTGATCGTGTGTACGAGGCTTAAGGCTGCATTCAAACCTGAGCGTCACGTTTTCGAGTGCTTTTTTGGGCATTTGTATGTGCGTTTTTGTACAGCTTTTTTAAAAGCTTGTTGAGCTTTGTCTTTTTTTTTTTTTAATTAGCCAATAGAGAAAAATATCATCTGTTTCATCATTTGTTGCTAAGTTTTTCAGATTTTTCTTCCGCTTTTATTTATTATTTACTTATTATTTTTTTTTCAATTTTTTTTTTTTTACTTTTTTTTTAAGTGGTTAAAGGTTATGGTTAGGGTTTAGTTTATTTTTTTGATCTATTATTTATTTACTTAATGTTATGTATTTATTTTTTTTGGGTAAGGGTTAGGGGTTAGGATTAGGGTTAGGCGCTAGGATTAGGGGTCAATATTAAGGTTCGGGGTAAGATTTAGAGTTAGGGGTTAATATTAGGTTTAGGGGGTTAAAGTAGAACTATAGGCAAAACTTTTTTTTTTTCCATTTTAGATAGAGCAAGGGAGGGTTATAACCGCTGTCAGATTTTTTTTACCCCATCTGTGTCTGATTGCTGAGATTTTCCTTCACTTCCTGTCACATACAGGAAGTGAGAGGAAATTCCTGCAAATTAAGGGAATTCCTTGGGGACCCCCAGTTCACCAGAACTAGTGTTCCCATTGGAAGATTTCCCCCCCGCTATTTCTTTTCTGGGGACAACCCAAAATGTGGGATTTTCTTTTACATTTACCTTCAATGATAAAGGTAAACATGACAAATAGAGAGGGTGAATCTTCCTAACGGGGGCACAGACCGCAATAAAAATTGACAGGGTTTCTAATCCCTTCCCAACCCAACACTAAAAAAAAAGTTTTGCCCTTAGTTATACTTTAATATTAGGGTTTGGGGTTAATATTAATGTTAGGGTTTTTAATTATTTATTTTTTACTTATTTGATGTATTTTATTTATTTATGTATTATTTATTTATTTTTAAATATTATTTTTTATTTTATTTAATCATTGCATTTGAGCAGAAAAAGCTCAAGCAGCAAAATGCACTAAAACACTCAAAAAAATGCCCCAAATCAATAGTTTCTACGCATTTCTTTGGAACAAAAAGCGCTTAAAAAAAACGCAGGGGTTCTAATCCCTTCCCAATCCAACACTAAAAAAAAAAGTTTTGCCCTTAGTTATACTTTAATATTAGGGTTTGGGGTTAATATTAAGGTTAGGGATTTTATTTATTTATTATTTTTGTTTTTATTTCATGTATTTTATTTATTTATGTATTATTTATTTATTTTTAAATATTATTTTTGATTTTATTTAATCATTGCATTTGAGCAGAAAAACGCTCAAGCAACAAAATACACTAAAACGCTCAAAAAAACGCCCCAAATCAATAGTTTCTACGCATTTCTATGGAACAAAAACGCTTAAAAAAATGCAGGGGTTCTAATCCCTTCTCAATCCAACACTAAAAAAAAAAAATTTGCCCTTAGTTATACTTTAATATTAGGGTTTGGGGTTAATATTAAGGTTAGGTTATGTATTATTATTTTTTTATTTAATGCATTTTATTTATTTATGTATTATTTATTTATGTATTATTTATTTATTTTTAAATATTATTTTTTACTTTATTTAACCACTTGCTTACAGGGCACTTAAACCCCCCTCCTATCCAGACCAATTTTCAGCTTTGAATGACAATTGCGCGGTCATGCAACACTGTACCCAAATGAAATTTTTAACATTTTTTCACCACAAATAGAGCTTTCTTTTGGTGGTATTTGATCACCTCTGCGGTTTTTACTTTTTATTAAAAAAAATGTAAAAAACTGATTTTTTTTAAAAAAAAAAAGGTTATTTTTTTATATTTTGTTATAAAAAATTTTAAACGGGTAATTTTTCTCCTTCATTGATGTACGCTGATGAGGCGGCAGTGATGGGCACTGATAGGCGGCAGTGATGGGCACTGATGGGTGGCAGTGATGGGCACTGATGGGTGGCAGTGATGGGCAGCACTGGCAGGTGGCACTGATTGGCACTACAGGTGGGCATTGATAGGTGGCACTTGTGGGCACTGTTAGGTGGCACTTGTGGGCACTGTTAGGTGGCACTGTGGGCACTGTTAGGTGGCACTGTGGGCACTATTAGGTGGCACTGTGGGCACTATTAGGTGGCACTTTTATTGGGCACTGATGAGGCAGATGTGCCTCTTCCACTTGGGGACCGATGTCCCTCACATCCGATCCGGTGATCGGCTTTTTTTTCTACTCGCGCTGTCAGCGTGAGTAAAAAAAAAAAACGATTACCGATCTTTTGTTTACATCATGTGATCAGCTGTCATTGGCTGACAGCTGATCACATGGTAAGGGGCCGGGACCGGCCCCTTACACAGATCGGTGATCAGCCGAGTCTCAGTGACTCGGTGATCACAACGCGCCCGGCGCGCGCCCTGCAGGGCGCGCGCAGGGAGCGTGCACAGGGGAGGCTGTCATATGACGGCCTCCTGGGAATGTAGGTCCGCGCTGTAGCCGTCATTCGGCTATAGCGCGGATGCCAGGTAGTTAATCATTGCATTTGAGCAGAAAAACGCTCAAGCAACAAAATGCACTAAAGCGATCAAAAAACGCCCCAAATTAATAGTTATTACGCGTTTCTATGGAACAAAAAATGCTTAAAAAAACGCAGGGGTTCTAACCCCTTCCCAATCCAACACTAAAAAAAAAAAGTTTTGGCCTTAGTTATACTTTAATATTAGGGTTTGGGGTTAATATTAAGGTTAGGGTTTTTATTTATTTATTTAATGTATTTTATTTATTTATGTATTATTTATTTATGTATTATTTATTTTTAAATATTATTTATTTTTTATTTAATCATTGCATTTGAGTAGAAAAAAGCTCAAGCAACAAAATGCACTAAAACGCTCAAAAAACACCCCAAATCAATAGTTTCTACGCATTTCTATGGAACAAAAAAAAAACGCTTAAAAAAACGCACCAATCTGCCCAATTCAAGATTTTAAAAAAACAAAAACTTTTTTGAGCTTCAGGCGTTTGGCTTCAAGAGACTTGTAGTGGAGGTTTGAACCCTCTCCATAGAGAATAATTGATTTTTTTTTTTTGTTCTCCAGCGTTTGGGAGCTCCAAGCTTCAAGCTACAAAACACAGAAGTGTGAATGGGGTACACACTACAATGAATAAACCCCCCCCCCCCCAAAACAACTGGCCAACCAATAAAATATTAAGTTCAACGCATGCTTTCATTCTGGACCCAAATCCAAGGTTTAAATCTTTGGTAATGTTATCAATATAATAAATAATTTAGAGACGGAAACCTGGCGTGGACTTCTTAGGCGTTGACTCAGAAGCTGGAGACCTCTTGATCTCCCCTTGATCCGGCATCTGGTTGTGAGAGAACCCAATGATGGTCCTCCTACGTCTCAGAGTGGTTTTCGGGTTCACGGCCGTCTCTGTGTTGAACAAGGAGTGGTGAGAAGTGGCGTGCTTGTCGAACAATTCTCCTGCAGACACAGAAAAGGATAATAGATCGTAAAAAAAAAGGAAAAGTTAACAAGATAAGAGTAAATAATAAAATTATCAACCCTCAGCAACAAACAATTATAGTGCGAAGTCTCCACTTAAAACCCAACCGAACTTTTAGTAGAAATCAGCTAAAAATATTTCGAAACCATCATAAACAAAATTGTTCAAAGTTTTACAGATGGTTTTTCTTTACAAAGAAGCCACCGAATGAGTAGAAAAGCCTGTCCGCTGCCAGCATGCCTCAGAGAGGGACCGTTTCTCTCTATATGGAAGCAGTGGTCTCTCTGCAGAGGCCCAACATGCCCCCTGCTGAATCAGGCCTATGACTCTGCAATTAGAGAAGCCTGTCCACTGCCAACATGCCTCAGAGAAGGCTACTTGCTCTCTGTATGAAAGCAGTGATCTCCCTGCAGAGGTCCGATATGTCCTCTGCTAAAGCAGGCCTATGACCCTGCAGTTAAAAAAGCCTGTCCACTGCCAGCATGCCTTAGAGAAGGACCCTTTCTCCCTGTATGGGAGCAGCGATTTCTCTGCAGAGGCCCGATATGCCCTGTGCTGAAGCAGGCCTATGACTCTGCAATTAGAGAAGCCTGTCCACTGCCAACATGCTTCAGAGAGGGACCCTTGCTCTCTGTATGGAAGCAGCGATCTCTCTGCAAAAGGTCCAATATGTCCAATATGTCCTCTGCTGAATCAGGCCTATGCCTCTGCAATTAGAAAAGCCCATCCCCTGCCAACATGCATTAGAGAAGGACATTTGCTCTCTGTATGGAAGCAGTGATCTCTCTGCAGAGGCCCGACATGCCCTGTGCTGAAGCAGGCCTATGACTCTGCAATTAGGAAAGCCCATCCACTGCCAACATGTTTCAGAGAGGGACTCTTGCTCTCTGTATGGAAACAGTGATCTCTCTGCAGAGGTCCGACATGTCCTCTGCTAAAGCAGGACTATGACCCTGCAATTAGAAAAGCCTGTCCACTGCCAGCATGCCTCAGAGAAGGACTTTTGCTCTCTGTATGAAAGCAGCGACCTCTCTGCAGAGGTCCAATATGTCCTCTGCTGAATCAGGCCTATGCCTCTGCAATTAGAAAAGCCTGTCCCCTGTCAGCATGCAGTAGAGAAGGACCCTTGCTCTCTATTTGGAAGCAGTGACCCCACTGCAGAGGTCCGACCTGCTCCCTGCTCGATCAGACCTACGACTCTGCAATTGGGAAAAAGCCTTTCCCCTGCCAGCATGCTGCAGAGAAGGAGCTTTTCTCTCTGTTTGGATGCAGTGGTCTCTCTGCAGAGGTCTGAAATGCCCTCTGCTAAATCAGGCCTATGAGCTCTGCAATCAGCAAAACTCATGCTTACTCATGCTGTCTCCCTTTATAGTGTAAAGCGCTGTGCAAATTGTTGGCTCTCTATAAATCCTGTACAATATTAATAATTAAGCTGTGCTTCAATATCTGGTGGGCCCCTGTGGGGAAAAAAAAGGCTCATAAGACCAGCCCGGGGGGGGCATTAAAGTGGACCTTTCAGGAAGTCCAAATAAATAAATTCTCCATCTGTAAAATAAACAGTAACTGTATCTTTTTTTTTTTAAACAGTTGTAATTTTATCAAAACTCCAGTCAAGTGAACAATAGAAAAGTAGAAAAATAATACATTTTTATTTACAATGCCATAAAAATAATGACATAAAGGGGACAACAATAACCCTTCTTCTTTATAGATTTTATGCAATTATTTTTTATGGAATTGTAATTTTAAAAAAATATCATTTGTCTACTTATTGTTTACATTTATATGGACAATGGGTGCGACACCTAAATATTCTTCGGGTCTAGTGTCTGTCCGTTGCAGGGGTTATAAAGTATAATATAGAGCAGGGATATGCACCTAGCGGACCTCCAGCTGTTGCAAAACTACAAGTCCCATCATGCCTCTGCCTCTGGGTGTCATGCTTGTGGCTCTCAGAGTCTTGCTATGCCTCATGGGACTTGTAGTTTTGCAACAGCTGGAGGTCCGCTAATTGCATATGCCTGATATAGAGCCATTGTAAATCAGAGTGACTGGTGATTCCATGTTGATATCACAATGAAGCTAACTGTAAAAAAAAAAACTGAGTTTAAAGCCTCGTACACACGATTGGATTTCCCCGCAGACAAAGCCTCGGACTTTTGTCTGAAGGGCGTTGGCCAGGAACTTGTCTTGCATGTAAACAGCAAGGAATTGTCGGCCAACAAACACGAACGTAGTGACGTACTAGACGTACTATGACGAGCCGATAAAGAGGAAGTTCAATTGTCAGGCGCCACCCTTTGGGCTCCTTCTTCTAATTTCGTGTTAGTAGAAGTTTGGTGAGTGTTGATTCGCGCTTTTCATTTCGCGCTTTTCATTTTGCGCTTTTCACTTCACGCTTTTCTGTTTCTGAACGGCCGTTCGTCAACCAGACATGTTGCGGAATTGGAGACGATAACGTGTTATTTATTATTGGCCTTGGAGTTATTGCTTTGACCCAAGTCCAGTCCAGGAACAGGAGGAGGAGGAGTTCTTGGACCAAAAATTGGTTGCTTAATTAATGGTAACCAATTATGTCACATGCCTTTGCTGCGGGAGCTCCAGCAGAATAATCCGGATGATTTTCGGAATTATCTCCGGATGACAAACCCCTGCTTTCACCAATTCGTGGCATTGGTGACCCCCTATATTAAGAAGCAGGACACATGAATGAGGCTTTTATTTTGTTTTTTGGTTGAATAATAATTAGATTTGGTATATTTTCTATATTTTTGGATGCATAGAATGCACTTTTTGGTTAAGTTCTATTGGCAGATAGCATGTTTAATTTTATTTGTTTTCTATTTTTTAATGCACAATAAAAAAAATTGTGTAGAATAATACTTGGCTATGTGTTCTACATCAAATGACAGTTTGGGAGTCGGCAGTTACATTTAAAAAATACAATGCAAAATTAACAAGGGACACCAACATAGTATCTTTGATCTTAAAAACTAAAGGATAATGGTGTTGTGGTAACTTGCACCAAAAAAATAATAATAAAAAAATAAAATAAAATAAATAAATAAAAACAAAAAAATAACAAACATAATAATATTATTCTTGATATCACTAGAAAAAAAAAAGCCTTGGAAAATGAGTTTGCAATAACTCCATCAGTATCACCAGCAAAGCAGCTTCATTATTATCCCATTAAAGAAGAAGAGAATTGTGCGCTGCATTTGGAGATTTCATAACTTGCCACGTCACGAATGTGAATTCTCCATTACGAACGCTAGTTTACAAGACCGACTGCTTCCGGCTCGTCCTTGCTTCCGAGCATGCGTCTTTGTACTTTGGGCATTTTGTCAGACGGACTTGTGTACACACGCTCGGAATGTCCGACAACAGACCGTTGTCCTCTGAAAATTTTTAAAGCCTGCCATCCAACATTTGTCCGCAGGAAAATCCGACAACAATTGTCCGATGGAGCGTGCAAACGGTCGGATTTTCCGCAAACGGCCTGTCATCACACAATTCCAAATCCGATCGTGTGTACGAGGCTTTTTGTGTTAAAGTGAAGTGCACCAAAAAATATTAAATATTTAGGGATTTCTTTTTTTTTTTTTTAGATGTCACACCATGTGCTATAAAAAATGTAATCGATTAGTAGAAAAATAATATTTTTTCATTTATAATTTCATAAAAACAATTACATAAAATTCATTAAAAAAAATGGGGGGTTACCAATGTCCTCTCCTTTTTCTATGAATTTTAGGTACTTATGTTTAATGGAATTTGAAAAAAAAAGTATTATTTTTTTACTTATTATAAGAGAGAGAGAGAGACGTAAATTCTGCTGATATTCTTTGTGGTGTACTGTACATTATTTGTATACAACCTTCTATATGTTTCTATTTTATATAGTAGTCCTTCTGCTGGATATACTGTATGTCAATGACCGACCTGTATGCTTTTTCTTTTTCAGTACAAATATTGAATGTTAAAAATGTTAATTTTTTTTTCTACTTATTATTAAAACTGATATCACACATCAGTTCTCCGTTTTTATGCTGCTGCGGTTTATCTATCTTTGTTAGCTAACTTTTGTTACCTCTGTCAACACTAGGCACCTGCATGGGTGAAACAATAGCATGTTAGCGACATGTTAAAATGATTAGAAACCGATGTCACAAATGGTGTGACGACAAAAAAATCCTTTATGTAATTATTTTTATGGAATTGTGAATAAAAACGTATTATTATTTTTATTTTATTATTATTTTTTTATTATTTATTTTTTATTTATAATTTAAGTATAAATGATGTGGCACCTAAAAATCCCTATTCTCTCCTTCCAGTCTAGCATTTTTGATATTAAAGCGGACCTTCAGTCATTTTTTCAACTTTCCATCTATTAAATCTTCTGCCCTTGTTGTTTTAACTTTGGATAGTAAAACATTTTTTTTTTTTTCTGACAGTAAATACCTTATACGGCTCACTTCCTGTTTCTTGTCTGGTAAAAAGCCTAGGCTTATGACATCATCACCACCCCCATCAAATCATTCTTTGCAGCTATTACCTTTTGTACCACCACCCCCTCCCTTTAGAATGTAAGCTCTACGAGCCGGGCCCTCCTGTACCTTTTGTATTGAACTGTACTGTAATTGTGTTGTCCCCCTTATACATTGCGTAAACTGTTGGCGCTATATAAATCTCGTATAATAATAATAATAATCATGCACAACTCTTGTGAGAGTTTGCCAGGAAGGGAGGGGGGGATGAGTCAAGAGAGGGCCAATGAGAGCTGCAGAGCAGGAGGTGTGCCTCTGTGTGTCTGTGTCAATCCAGGACGTGAACAGGCAGCAGCTTCAGCTGCCCACAGTTAAAATGGTTGCAGCCAGACTTAGTGGAGGGAGATTTCGGCAGCCTATTTGGCAAGTACAGAATCACAGTATGTATAAAATAATATGCAAAGTGGTTGGAGGGAAGCTTCAGAATGGCAAAGATGTTTTTATTTCAAATTATGTGAGCAGACCGCGGTTCCTCTTTAAGATGTGGCGTCCACATTGATATTAATAGGGACAAATCTAACAATATAATCCATGGAATAGACAGACGTATTTCCCTGAATGAGTGAAAGTTGGAGGACTCTTGTAAACAATTGCTCTGCTGATGCTATTTCGGAGACAGGAAAGTCTTTCCATTTTGTCTGGATCGTGTTTCAGGAAGTTCTCTAATAATAACTATTTTTTTTTTGTTTTCTTTAAACGGAACGAGGGGAGAGATAAAGTAATTCACAGGTTATGTCAGGTCTAACTGTAAATCTCTTGGCTATCCTGTTTTGGGTTAGTTTGGAGCTAAAAACAATAAAGCCAAAATTTATGTAGAGAATGAGGAAAAATAAAAACAGGAAATCAATCTCTTGGATGTTGCTCAGACCAGACAGTCTGGTTATATTTAATGTATTCGAGAGAAGGACTGCCAATGAGACAGCTTAGGTCTTTATACAAGCCGTTCTCCATGCTGTCGGATGTTAGCTTGGTCGCTACTCTGGTTTGTCTTGCTGGAGTGGTGACCACCATGGAAGAACAATTCCATATTAATGACCATGGTTTTGGAATGGAATGTACAACAAGCTCAGCTATAGGTGTGATGGCCAGGTGTCTACCAATGTGTCGCCCACCCAACCCTGTGGTCGCTCATTCATACTTTCCCTCTCTAATGCCCCGTACACACGATCGGACTTTCCGACAAAAAAAAAAACGTGGAATTTTGTCCGAAGGTTGTTGGCTCCAACTTGTCTTGCATACACACGGTCACACAAATGTTGGCCGACAATTACGAACGTAGTGATGTACAAGACGTGCGACGAGCCGATAAAAAGGAAGTTCAATAGTCATGCGCCACCCTTTGGGCTCCTTCTGCTAATGTTGTGTTTGGTGAGCATTGATTCCGAGCACGCGTGTTTTGTACTTTGGATTTTTGTCTGACGGACTTGTGTACGCACGATCGGAAAGTCCGACAACACACATTTGTTGGCGGAAAATTTGAGAACATGCTAGCCAACATTTGTTGGAGGAAATTCCTACAACAAATGTTCGATGGAGCATACACACGGTTGGACTTTCCGCCAACAAGCTCACATCCAACATTTGTTGTCGGAAAATGCGATCGTGTGTACGGGGCATAACACCAGAACAATAAATAATTTACAGGAACGTTTTCCTTGACATCCCTACCACCAAACCCATTTTGTTTCCTTGAAAAACTTTTACAGTAAACTGTACAATTTAAATTCCAGGGCAGACAGCCCCTCACTTGTGTATCATAGGGCAGAAATTGTGGCCTTAACCAATGCCTCAGCTGTCTGCTAAGGTCGACGGAAGACCTGGATTCCCCTATTACGGTAGAGGAGATGATCACCAATTTTGAAGGGATGAAAATGGGATGAGCCCCAGGCCTTGATGGCTTTCTCTGTTATGCTACAGCTCATTTTCAGAGCTTCTTACTCCACACTTTGTTTGGGTTTACAACTCGCTCCTGAAGGGCGAGAGGAGACTCTGGATGCTCTGCGGGCCCATATTACTCTAATCCACAAAGAAGGGAAGGACACATTAAAATGTGCCAACTATTGCCCAATTTCCTTGCTAAATGTGGACCTTAAAATTTTTATGAAAATCTTGGCCAATCGGTTCTTGTCTCATCTCCCCTATCCGACCAAGTGGGCTTTTTCCTTGTGAAGCCAAGGACAATACCATGAGGGTATTGGACCTGACCCACCTGGCCCGGTTGAGGGACCCACCCTGCTCATCTCTGCAGACAATGGAGAAGGCCTTCAACTGGGTCAACTGGGAGTTCTTGAATGGCACCCTCTAATATATTGGTCTACATATGCACAAATGGATCGAAAAATAATATTCTTGGCCACATCATCCATCAAGGTTAACGTAAAGCTCTCCCCTTTTTCATTTTTAGCAATGGCACAAGACAGGGGTGTCCTCTCTCTCTCACACCTAATGTTTGTCCTTACTCTCGTTTCCTTGAGAAGATCATAACTAAACGATACGTTTTGAATTATCTGGGTCCCCTTAGGTGGCCCACTTGCCTATATTATAATCCACTCCGGTTATTTTTAATGCTTAAGCCTCATACACATGATCGGACTTCATACAAACTTTCCCGTGGATTTCTGTACAAAGGGCGTTGGCCGTGAACTTGTTAAGCATACACACGGCAGGACTTTTTAGGCAACAAACACGAATGTAGTGACGTTTCAACGTACTGACGACACTTCAAAAGAGGACGTTCAATTCTCCGGCACCACCCTTTGGTCAACTTCTGTATTGTTGTCTGATCTTTTGCGTTGGTTCTGAGCATGCGTGTTTGTACTTTGAACTAAAGTCCGATGGTTTTCTGTACACACGATCGGACTTGCCGACGTCGGACTTTTGTTGCCGCCAAGTTTGTCTGTTCGCACAGCCAACATTTGTACGATGAAAACCGAAAAAGTTTGTCCAATGGAGCGTACACACGGTCGGATGTTGCCTTAAACAGCTCATTTGCATGTTTGTTTTCAAAAAGTCTGATTGTGTGTATGGGCCTTTAGTAGCAGCAGGTGATTTGTCTTCTCTCTTTTATCAATCACTTTGAACAGAACAAGAACCTATAGAATGAACTATATGCACAGATTTTGTTACATACCAGATACATTTATGGGCACAATGTTGGTTTGTATGGAATTTGATTGGTGCCACCGTCTCTCTTCTGGTATTGGAAAAGGGAATGCTTTAACCCAGGCTACTTGCTTATCTGGAGTTGTAGGTAAGCTCAGACATGTTTCTCTTGGTCTCACGCCTACGGTGGTACTTTCATCTTCACTCACCCTTCTGTTGCTTGGCTGTCAACAAAGAAAACAGTTAGGATTAAGGATAATAATACAAAAGTTACTTTTGGAACTATAGCTCCCAGTTTCTTTTCTGAGCAATTCTCATTTGGAGAGTGAGTTATGCCAATATGAATACTCCTGCTTTCATTAGGGATAAAACCTGAACTGAACAACCATGGACCACAAATGAGTAAAGTGAGAGGATCTCCTTAAGCTTCCTGAGAAGCAATTAAAAGAAAGTGTATATTAGTGCATTACAGCCTTCCATTTAAAGGATGTTTCAGGAGTGACAAAGGAGTTTAAAATATATCACAAATACACTATATGGCCAAACCTTTGTAGACACCTGACCACCACACCTAAATGAGCCTGTTGGTCATCTTTATGCAACCACCATTCTTCTGGGAAGGCTTTCTACAAAGGGTGTTGTTGAGAATTTTTGCCCATTCAGCCAAAATAATATTTGTGAGGTCAGGTACCAAAGGTGTTTAGTAGGGTTAGAGTCAGGACTTCTCAAAGATGTTCAGTAGGGTTGAGGTTCTGTAAAGCTCACTTGAGTTCTATCACACCAAACTACTTAAACCATGGTTTTGTACAAAGGGGCAAAATCAGGCTGGAACGGGAAAGGACCTTTACCGAACTGTTAACACAAAGTTGGAACCGTGCAATTGTCTAAAATGTCTTTGTATAATGTAGAATTAACAGTCTCTTTCACTAGAAGCACCAGAACTCAATCATGTAGAGGTCTGGTACTAAGGTTGGATGAGAAGACCTCACAATCGACATTCCAATTCATCTCAAAGGTGGTCAGTAGGGTTGAGGTCAGCTCACTTGAGTTCCTCCACACCAAGCTGGTTAAAATATGTCTTTATGGAGCTGACTTTGTACACAGGGGCACAGTCATGTTGGAATGGAAAAGAACCCTCACCAAACTGTTACCACAAGGTTGGAACCACACACAAATGTCTTTGTATAATGTAGTATTAACAGTCCCCTTCACTAGAAACACCAGAACGCAACAGTCCCCTTCACTAGAAACACCAGAACGCAATCATTTAGAGCAGGGGTCTCCAGACTTTCTAAACAGAGGGCCAGTTTGCTATCCTTCAAACTTTAGGGGGGGGGGGCAGACTGTGGCCAGTGGGAGTAGAAATTTACCTGGCGTCAGTGGGTGTAAACAATTAATCTTTGATATTAGGGGGAGGAATAGTAACCCATCACTGGTGTCAGTGGGAGGAATAGTGCCCTATCATTGGTATCAGGGGGAGGAATAGTGCCCTATCATTGGTATCAGTGGGAGGTATAGTGGCCCATTGTTGGTGTCAATGGGAGAAACAGTGCCCCGTCATTGGTGTCAGTGGGAGGAATAGTACCCCATCATTGGTGTCAGTGGGAGGAATAGTATCCCCTATCGTTGGTATCAGTGGGAATAATAGTGCTCCATCATTGGTGTCAGTGGGAGGAATAGTGTCCCATCATTGATGTCAGTAGGAGGAATAGTACCCCATTGTTAATGCCAGTGGAAGAAATAGTGCCCCATCGTTGGTATCAGTGGAAGGAATAGTGCCCCATTGTTGGCGTCAATTAAAAAAATAGTGCCCTATTGCTAATGTCAGTAGCAGGAGTTATGCCCCATTGTTGGTGTCGTGGGAGGAATAGTGCCCCAGGGGCCTGATAAGGGCAAGCAAAGGTCTGCAACCAGCCCCCGGGCCGCAGTTTGGAGACTACTGATTTAGAGTGATGTTCTCATCTTTGGCTGTATAGTGTATCTTAATATTCAAATAAATCTTTTAACTCAATGATTACAGTAGTATGACATCAAGATAGTCACAGTTCTATTCTAGACTCCATTTAATAGATATGTTCCATAAATGGATGGTAGGTCCTTTGGAAGTATTCTGGGTACTCACCAGGTAGACAAATTCAAGCCGCCTGAGGTTACTTTTTGTGGGAGTTTCTGGAGGAAGTGTTGCAGATTGTGACAAAGCCGAGTAACGGAAGGTCTGCCCTGTGACTTTAGTATCTAAATAACGATCTTCAAATTCTTCTGCAAAACAGTCAGCTGTAAAGAGAGAGAAAGGTACAAGTTTAAACCCCACGCTCATACCTTCCATGGGTTGTCTTTTCCGTTCATTTATGAATAAACATATTAAAGTGTACAGCATGTAAAGCCAAAACATTTTATTTATGGAAGACCCTGCCAGGTTTTGTCTTTTTGCTGCCTGTGTCCCAGAGACACAACAGGGAGTAAGAGGAAACCTCTCCAACGCAAGAGAAGAAATCTCTCCAACGCAAGAGAAGAAATCTCTCCAAAGCAAGGGAAGAAATCTCTCCAAAGCAAGGGAAGAAATCTCTCCAAAGCAAGGGTGGAAATCTCTTCAAAGCAAGGGAAGAAATCTCTCCAAAGCAAGGGAAGAAATCTCTCCAAAGCAAGGGAGGAAACCTCTCTAAAAGCAAGAGAAGAAATCTCTCCAAAGCAAGAGAAGAAATCTCTCCAAAGCAAGGGACGAAATCTCTCCAAAGCAAGGGAGGAAATCTCTTCAAAGCAAGAGAAGAAATCTCTTCAAAGCAAAGGAGGAAATCTCTCCAAAGCAAGAGAAGAAATCTCTTCAAAGCAAGAGAAGAAATCTCTTCAAAGCAAAGGAGGAAATCTCTCCAAAACAAAGGAGGAAATCTTTCCAAAGCAAAGGTAGAAAATCTCCCAAAAGCAAGAGAAGAAATATCTCCAAAGCAAGAGAAGAAATCTCTCAAAAGCAAGACAACAAATTTCTCAAAAGGATGGGAGGAAATCTCTCCAAAGCAAGGGAGGAAATCTCTCCAAAGCAAGGGAGGAAATCTCTCCAAAGCAAGGGAGGAAATCTCTCCAAAGCAAGGGAAGAAATCTCTCCAAAGCAAGAGAAGAAATATTTCCAAAGCAAGAGAAGAAATCTCTCAAAAGCAAGACAACAAATTTCTCAAAAGCACGGGAGGAAATCTCTCCAAAGCAAGGGAGGAAATCTATCCAAAGCAAAGAAAATATATATATTATTAATAATAATGATATAAATATTAATATAAAATAATAATAATATAAATAATACAAATAATAATAGTATTACTAGAGACCTATAGATTAATAGAACAATATAAAGGATAAAAATATAAATAATAATTAAGAAGAATTTAAATATTAATATAAAGAATAATAATAACAAAAAGAATAATATAAAGACTAATAATAATAGTAAAACTAGAGACCTATATAGTAATAGAATAATATAATAAAAAATAATAATATAAAGAATAATAATAATATAAATAATAATAATAATAGTAATACTAGAGAGCTATAGGTTATATAACAGAAAAGATCTTTTGATGAGATATTTTTTTTTAAATATATAAAAATTATTTGTTTTAACAACAAATGCATTTGAAATGGATAAAAATATAAATAAATGAATTGCAAATAAACGGAAAATTCAGACTGGATTACTAATGATATTATGCTGATATAATGAGCAAGCTTTCTCCATGTAACCAATCCCGCACAGCTGCAGTCTCACACTTGCCTCTTCCACATACAATGAAGGGATAATAGCCCTGCACTGTACATGATGATGCTAAGTGACCATCGACTGTCCACAACCCGGAGCTTCGGGAAAAGGAGAACAGCGTCGGAGCCTAAATCAACAGATCATTTTATACATATATGGGGGCTGTTTTACTTGCCAAAGAATTTGCATTCCTGCCCATCCAGTCCTGTGATTTACCAAGCTCTGCCACACAGCGCAGTCAGCCTGGAGACCTGATTTTTATTTTCTCTGCTGCAGTTCAGGTCTTGTCCCTTTTGCAGCCTGTGATTGGACAGTGAAAGGAGAAACAGCATCCAAATAGGCTCATCTCTCTTTCACTCTGCTCTCTCCTCCTATCAACATGCCCCTTGCTAGTACCTGCACACTGGAGCACAGCTGATTGACTCCTTGTGGCTGCTGTACCCACGCCCAGTCTGAGCTCTACTGTACAGGGATTGCAAGAGGCTGATTCCTGACTAAAGTTAGGGACTTATGTTCATTTCATGTAATGATTATTTTTTAAGTAATACATACCTGTTTAGGTTGGTGATTTTATTTATCTGCCTGGTGTCCAGCTTTAAACGCCATGTCGTTCAGTATTCCATTCTTTTTTTTTCTCCACCCCATATATATATATCTTTATAAGCATAATAAATTCACAAATAAATAATCCAACAAAAATAAAATGAAGACACTAGCTGTTCTTTTTTTTTTTTTTCCTTCGGTGCAGCAGCATCTGGGTGGCAACAACAGGAAAGCTGATGATGAAGATAAAAATAGAATTTATTTTTCTTGTGTCACTGCAGTGTGAGAGCATCACGAGTAGAAGCCAGGGGCGGGATAATGCCAGGGTGACATCAGCAATTTTATAAATCTTTTGTTACTTAAAAAAAAATCATCCAATTGTTGCCTGGCATCTCCTATAGAGTATGTGTAGGTTTGTCTTTATGTTTTGTATGTGTTTAGATAAACAGGCAGGGCGGGGCGGGTTCGTGACAATCCTGGAGTTGGATCTCAGTAGCAAAAATTGAGAGTTCTCATTTCCTTTAAAATTTCAGCAATTTCAGGGAAATAGTTTCCATTTCCACAAACTGCATTGGAGTCAATGAGGAAGGCAAAATTAAGGTGGTCTTTTGATGGTTTTTAAGGGTACAATGGATTTTATACGGCTCTGTCCTAAAGATTACAGAAGCCCCTAACAATCATTAACCTGTTCTTTTAATAAAAATATCTCCTTATTCACATATTATTTTATCATAGTATATATCATATTATTTTATTATATTATTTATCATGCTATTCTAAATTTAAAAAAAATACATTTTTAAAAATGATTATTATTGTTATTTATATTATTATTATTTTTAGTAATAATCATACTAATATCAGTATTATTCAATATTATTTATTTAGTTATATTATTTATCATATTATCATACTTTTTTATCTTATCATTATATTCTTAATTATTATTAATCATAATAATATCAGTATTATTTGATATTATTTATTTATATGTATTTATTTATATTATTTATCATACTATTTTATTTTATCATTATATGATAATTATTATTATTAGTAATATTAATAATTTTATATTTATTATTATGATTAAGAAGAGGAAGAGGAAAAAGAAGAACATATATGATATTATATTTTTAAATGATCATATTATTTATCACATTATCATCCTATTTTATATTATCAGTATATTATTATTATTAAAAAAATATTATTAATAATAATAATTATTATTATTATTATTATTATTATTAATATTATTATACATGATCATATTATTTAACCATATTGCTTATCATACAATTTTATATTATCATTTTCATATTTTTTTTCAATACTATTATTATTATTATTACTACTACTACTGTTTGATATTATTACTTTTTTTATACTTTTATTATGTTATCATAGTATCATACTATTTTATATTATCCTTTTTTATTATTATTATTATTATTATTTTATCAAATTATTTATTACAATATTTTATTATATTATTTACAAGCTTATCATACTGTTTTGTATCATCTTACATGAGGGTCCCCATCATAGTCCCCTCTTACATCATGGTCCCCATCAGAGTCCTCACTTACATCATGGTCCCCATCATAGTCCCCTCTTACATCAGGATCTCCATTAGAGTCCACCCTTACATGATGGATGCCTATCAGAGTCCCCCTCTTGCACCAAGGGTTCCCATCATAGTCCCCCTTTACATCAGGGTCCCCATCAGAGTCCCCCCTTACATCAGGGTCCCCCTCTTGCACCAAGGGTTCCCATCATAGTCCCCCTTTACATCAGGGTCCCCATCAGAGTCCCCCCTTACATCAGTGTCCCCCTCTTGCACCAAGGGTTCCCATCAGAGTCCCCCTTTACATCAGGGTCCCCATCAGAGTCCCCCCTTACATCAGTGTCCCCCTCTTGCACCAAGGGTTCCCATCAGAGTCACCCCTTACATCTGGGTCCCCATCAGAGTCCTCCCTTACATCATGGTCCCCATCACAGTCCCCTCTTACATCAGGCATCAGAATCATTACTAAAATCCCCCCACAAAAACACTGAGCACTAATCTGCAGGCTTACCCCCCCCAGTACAAATCACCCCCTCTCAGCACAAATCTTTGCCCCCCCAACCCCCCAACTAGCCTCACCCCCGCCAAAAAAAATCACCCCTCCTAGCACAAATCCTCTACGCCTAAAATGTACCCTCTTACTACACATCCCCCCCCCCCAACGCTTCAATTCAAATCCACCCCTCCCAGGACAAGTTCCCCCCAAATCCTCCCTCCTAGCACAAATCCCCCCCCATCCCCCCTCCCAAAAGAAATCCCCCTAAATCACTACTCTTAGCACCCCCCTCAAATTTCCCCTCCTAGAACATTACTTACCCCTTGCTGCCCCCCCAAATTCCCCCTTCCAACACAAATACCCTCCCCCCCTCCACCCCACTTGATACCACATTGCCCAGGGCAGCCCCTTGTCCTGGGCCTTCCTGGATTAATCCATTATCCTCTTCGAGGCCATGCAGTGAAATCAGATACAGGGAGGATAAAACCGCTTCTTCTTATCTATACTGTATATATTGTACATTCTATAAGTGTACTTAGCAACAAAATCAGTAAATATTTTAGAAAGGAAAAAAAATGTAACTTCCTGTTTCCCGTTTCTGATGAAGTGCTGACGGCGGGGATCGCTCACTCAGCACAATTCTTTCTAATTCTATATGGAGGAAATCATTGTATAATAATGCCAAAAAATGAGAACACAGAACCTACACTGACAATCTTATATAGAAGTAATATAAAGTTCGTACATTCAAGCTGCCTAGTACTATTATGGACACAAACGTAGATCCTCCTTCCAAACATACGTTTCTCTATTATATCTGACCTCCGCCCTCCCCTTCAGTCTTGCACATTTGTACCGGCTCCTCTCCTGGACTGAAATCCCTTACTCTGATTTCATCGCACACTGTGAGCCTCTCATGGTGTACATTAGAAACTGCGGCAAAGTCAGACAATCCTCTTCGTTCCCTGGCTGGAGGATGTCCGGCAATGGGTGCTCAACCTGGGGCCCTCCAGCTGTTCCAACCACAAGTCCCATCAAGCATCTTTGGGAGTTATGCTCGCAACTGTCAGTGGCTTGCAATGCCTCATTGGACTTGTAGTTCCGCAACATCTGGAGGGCCACTGGTTGAGCACCCATTTCCTCCCCAGCCTGACTGTCTCTGGCCCACCCCTTTCATTCATTGGATTTCAGTTCCTTTAATGATGGAGGCTCAGCGTGGGGTTGCCACTTTTTGATCAAGCCAAACCCAAACATTTTAGCGGCGCACAGCAATTTTATTTTTTTTTGCAGTTTACACTATAGGATTGTAAAAGACCTGAGGCACCTTTGGGTGCCCCAAAAAGAGTAATACTGCAGGGCATGTAGCGTTCCATGAGGAACAGTGGGTGTGGCCAAATTGTGTTAATAATGGGAGAAGCTTAAGGTGCGTAGTTTAATCAAACAAGGTCCATCTGTCCCCCAGTACAGTCCCCCTCCCCCAGGTCAGTCTGTACCCCAGTACAGTCCCCCCCAGGTCAGTCTGTACCCCAGTACAGTCCCCCCCCAGGTCAGTCTGTACCCCAGTACAGTCCCCCCCAGGTCAGTCCCCAGGTCAGCCTGTCCTCTAGTATAATCCCTTCTTGGTCAGTCTGACCTCCAGTATAATCTCCGCAAGTCAGTCTGTCCCCCAATATAATCCCCCCAGGCCAGTCTGTCCCCCAGTATTTCCCCCCTAGGTCAGTCTGTCCCCCAGTAGAATCCCCCAGGTCAGTCTGTCCCTCCAGTATAATCCCCCAGATCAGTCTTCCCCCCAGTATAATCCCCCAGATCAGTCTGTCCCCCAGTATAGTCCCCCAGATCAGTCTGTCCCCCAGTATAATTCCTTTAGGCCAGTCTGTCCCCCCCCAGTATAATCCCCCCAGGTCAGTCTGTCCCTCAGTATAATTCCCCCAGGCCAGTCTGTCCCCCAAGTATTATCCCCCCAGGTCAGTCTGTCCCCCAGTATAACCCCCCAGGTCAATCTGTCCCCCCAGTATAATCCCCCAGGTCAGTCTGTCCCCCAGTAGAATCCCCCAGGTTAGTCTGTCCCTCCAGTATAATCCCCCAGATCAGTCTTCCCCCCAGTATAATCCCCCAGATCAGTCTGTCCCCCAGTATAGTCCCCCAGATCAGTCTGTCCCCCAGTATAATTCCTTTAGGCCAGTCTGTCCCCCCCAGTATAATCCCCCCAGGTCAGTCTGTCCCTCAGTATAATTCCCCCAGGCCAGTCTGTCCCACCAGTATTATCCCCCCAGGTCAGTCTGTCCCCCAGTATAACCCCCCAGGTCAATCTGTCCCCCCAGTATAATCCCCCAGGTCAGTCTGTCCCCCAGTATAATCCCCCAGGTCAGTCTGTCCCCCAGGATAACCCCCCCAGGTCAGTCTGTCCCCCAGTATAATTCCCCCAGGCCAGTCTGTCCCCCCAGTATAATCCCCCTAGGTCAGTCTGTCCCCCCAGTATAATCCCCCAGGTCAGTCTGTCCCCCCCTAGTATAATCCCCCAGGTCAGTCTGTCCCCCCAGTATAACCCCCCCCAGGTCAATCTGTCCCCCCAGTATAACCCCCCCAGGTCAGTCTGTCCCCCAGTATAATCCCCCAGGTCAGTCTGTCCCCCAGTATAACCCCCCCAGGTCAGTCTGTCCCCCAGTATAATCCCCCTCCATCCAAGATATGCCTATGTTGCTTAGAGAAGCACAGAGACCCAGTGAGGACATTACAGGGTCTAAAATAAGATATGTAATACAAATGTAAAGATTTATTTTAAATCTTATTAGCATGTTGCTGAGGGTGGAGAAGGAGGGACCAGGGAAGGCAAAATATAAGCAGATTAAACTTCAGCTTTGAAGTGTATGTCTGTTATAAATGTAAAAAAACACATATTTAGTACATCTCTGCAACGCATGCACATACAAGGGCAGAAAATAGTGAACTGACAATGCTGCCTCTGCTGCACTGAAAATCCCAAGCAGTGATGTCAGTCCTGCCCAGTTCTCCTTTGGTGGAAATGTGTCATGTAGGTGTCAGAATATTGTGTATCTTGGAAAACTAAGGGGGGGGGGGGTTCTTACCTTTTTTTTTTTTTTATCCTTTGTTACATCTTAGTACTGCAGCCTCTTTCCAGCCTGCTCCTGTTCACATACACTACATTGATAACAGGTTGTATGTGTTTTTACACAGGGCACTCTTTCTAATTGTTGCTGAACAGGAATTAGATTTTCACACATCTGGGTAATTCCAGTAAATATCCGCTCAGTTTATTATGTGAAGAATATCAACTCAACTTCAGTAGATCAACCCAAATGTGTGCAGGGAAAAGGCTCTCGGGAGATGTAGTTCTGGGAGCGTGCCTATGTCAATAGGAACTGAGCTCCCAGTGGTAGAATTTTATAAGCCTGGTGATGATGTCACAGGGTAATATAAGTTGGTTCTCACTACAAGTACAAGACAAAAGCAAAAAAAAAATGCTCTAGATGAGGAGAGAGAGGTTAGGGGTTAACATGGGTAACGGTGGGACATACCCTTGACATATACACATGACATGGCCAGTGATGCAGAAAAAAATCATCTCTAAACTATTGCTTCTGCTCATGCTCTTTTCCTGGCGTTATAATTTGAGTCCAATAGATACTTTTTTCTCATTGTTTAAGCTCTGATGAAGGGGGTTGTTTGCCGAAAGGTGGTAGTGCCTTTTTGCTCTCCTGATACCTGTGATTGTAATGAGAGGACTATGGCGCTATTTTGTGGTTCATCTGTACAGGATGTACCCTTTAATATTATTAATAAATGCTTTTTTATGCCTCGTTCACATGGTGGTACTGTGCAGGTGCAGTGCACGGCCCTGAGCGCAAACAGTGTGCGTTTGGTTACAAGTAGGTATGGGCCGAACACCCCCTGGTTCGGTTCGCACCAGAACATACCGAACAGGCAAAAAATTCGGCAGAACACATGAACACTATTAAAGTCTATGGGACACGAACATGAATAATCACCCGAATGAACATGAATAATTACTTAAACGGGTGGCCATGGGAAGCGTCAGAGGGGGGCGGGGTCACCCGGGTACATCACCGTGTGGCCCCGCCCTCAATTATATAAGAACTGTCAAAGGAGATGAAGCGTCACACGGCGGGAGCCTCCCATGGAGGCGGATCCGTGGCGGATTTTTTTTTTTGCTTTTTCGGTCCGTCGGCGGAACATCGTGGGACATTTTCATTTCTTATTTTTTAATAAAGAACTTGTCCCCAAGCTGTATCTTGTTTTTTTTAACATTTTGACATTTTTTTGTGAAAAGGTAGGGGTACATTTGTACCCTGTTACCCTTTCACACAGGGGGGGAAGCCGGGATCTGGGGGTCCTCTTGTTAAAGGGGGCTTCCAGATTCCAATAAGCCCCCTACCCGCAGACCCCCACAACCACCGGGCAAGGGTTGTGGGTATGAGGCCCTTGTCCCCATCAACATGGGGACAAGGTGCTTTAGGGGGCTACCCCAAAGCACCCTCCCCATGTTGAGGGCATGTGGCCTGGTACGGTTCAGGAGGGGGGGGCGCTCTTTCATCCCCCCTTCTTTTCCTGTGGCCTGCCAGGTTGCGTGCTCGGATAAGGGTCTGGTATGGATTTTGAGCGGTACCCCCTACGCCATTTTTTTTAAAATTTTGGTGCAGGGTTCCCCTTAAAATCCATACCAGACCTGAAGGGTCTGGTATGGATTTTGGGGGAGACCCCTACGCCATTTTGAAAAAAATTTGGCACAGGATTCACCTTCATTTCCATATCAGACCCAAAGGGCCTGGTATGGATTTCAGGGGGACCCCCACGCACTTTTTTTTTTCATTTTGGTTCAGGGTTCCCTTTAATATTCATTCCATACCCAAAGGGCCTGGTAATGGACTGGGGGGGACCCCATGCTCTTTTTTTCAATGAGTTTTATCTATATTGCCAAGACTCAACAATTCATTACAGCCGCGATCAGTTTTAAATGACAATTTTTCCTTTAGAAATGTAATTTTGCTGTGGTACTGTTCTAAACACAGGAAAAATGTGCCACTTTACAGGCATACTATAGACATCCCCCCCCCCCCAGGCACAATATTTAAAGGAATATTTCATTTTTATTGTTTCACTTTATGCTTTAAAAAAATCACTGCTCCCGAAAAAATGGCCATTTTAAAAAAAATGTTTGCATTGATACATGTCCCCTGGGGCAGGACCCAGGTCCCCAAACACTTTTTATGACAATAACTTGCATATAAGCCTTTAAAATGAGTACTTTTGATTCTTCGTGTTCTTGTCCTATAGACTTTAACGGTGTTCTGGTGGCTTTCGAATTTTCCTCGAACGCGGCATATTGTTCAGTGTTCGCCGGAGCATCCGAAAAACCAAAGTTCAGCCCGAACTTATGCTCGGGCTAAACCGTTTACCCATCCCTAGTTACAAGTACCTACACCTTTAGGTGTCAAAATGTTGTGTATCTTGGAAAACTGGGGGGGATGGAAGGGGTTCTTACCTTGTTTTCATCCTTTGTTACATCTCAGCACTGCAGCCTCTTTACAGCCTGTTCCTTTTCACATACACTACAGTGATAACAGGTTGTATGTGTTTTTTCACAGGGCATATTTCCTAATTGTTGCTGAACAGTAAACTGTATTGCACCCTTTATGAATGAGGCCTTAAAATCATGTTACACCTGTCAGTTACAGTTCTCCTTGGCCCACCAGATAGAATAGGAAGGTTATAAACTTTAAGGACAATGGAAATAAATGAGTCACGCTGACGTAGCCAATAGTGTGCAATCTGGAAGCTGAATCAGGTTAAATGCCGACTGTCAGTTTGTGTCAGCTGTGCTGCATTTTCTTTGTAGGAAATCAATATAAAAGTAATTTTCTGCTTCTACCAAGGATCTCATATGCTCCATATGAAGCTCTGGCATTGTACTCCGACTAATTGTCGAATAAAATCACATGTTAGAATTGTGTGCACCGTTCTGCCCCATGGCTTCTATAAAATCAATCACGTACAAAGCACAGCAACCCATTACAAAGCAATCATCTGTCATTCTTCCAACTGCTCTGAATCAGTGTTACGACTACATAGCGGCTCCCACATCCATCTGGAGCTGGAGAGTAAGGGGGCCCAGTGTAGGATTCCTCCCTACCTTGCCAGCAGCCTCCTACATGGTCTCAGACAGCAGGTGGGGGCAGTGCTTCAGTACTATGCTTTGTGCCTTTGATTGAGATATGCTTAACTGACACTGCAAATGCTTTAGTTGTGCCGAGACCAGCCGTACGGAACCAGGATTCCTCCAGAGACTGAAAGGGGTTCCTTAAGCTGTGGCTAATTGACCATTCATTTGATAGTGTCTGCATAGTTCCAGGTCCAATGCCACTTGACAGAGCCAGAGGCATAACTGTAAGAGCATTCTGACCACCATATGTAAGACCTATTCTTTCCACTGGCCACCAATGCAAGGGGCATTCTACCTTCTGACCACCAATGTAAGGGGCATTCTTCTCACTGACCACCAATGTAAAGAGCATTTTTTCCCACTGACCACCAATGTAAGGAGCATTTTTCCCACTGACCACCAATGCAAGGGGCATTCTTCCCTCTGACCAACAATGTTAGGAGCATTCTTTCCACTAATCAAAAATGTAAGGGGCATTCTTTTACTGACCACCCATGTAAGGAGCATTTTTCCCACTGACCACCAACGTAAGGAGCATTCTTCCCACTGGCCACCAATGTAAGGAGCATTCTTCCCACCAATCACCAATGTAAGGAGCATCCTTCCCACTGATCATCAATGTAGGTAGCATTCTTCCCACTGACCACCAATGTAAGGAGCATTCTTCCCACCAATCACCAATGTAAGGAGTATTCTTCCCACTGATCATCAATGTAGGTAGCATTCTTCCTACTGACCACCAATGTAAGTGTCCTTCTTCCCACTAACCACCAATGCAAGGGGCAGGTGTGCCATGTCCTCTAAAAGCCCCCAAAATTAGTTGGATATATCTTATGGACTTTTACTTCCCAACCAGCCAAACTTTCCAATTCTTTTACTCAGGGGGTTCCTTGCCTACC
Source organism: Lithobates septentrionalis (assembly GCA_037952835.1). NCBI lineage: Eukaryota > Metazoa > Chordata > Amphibia > Anura > Ranidae > Lithobates > Lithobates septentrionalis. Next base: position 505,607 of record JBBDGP010001835.1, read on the forward strand.
TCTTCAACTTCTCCACATTGGAAGAGACCCACCATAGACCATCTTCCACCAGCTACTTCCTGCTCTACTTCCCTCACACACTACTGCCCTGTAGTAGGCAGTATTGCCGTGTCCCAAGCAATATAATGGAAGCAAGTAACTGACCAAGAGCTTGCTTTCAAATAACCTGCAAAACAATCATACAGGATAGCAAAGACACCAGGAGAATTGGTGATTTATCAACAGCAACCATCCTGATAGAAACTGTTGACATTTTGTTAGACACCATGGACATGTTGTTAGGTGGTAATGTAGATTGCTGACACATATCTATAGAGACTATTAGGATTTTTAATATATAATTAAACATGGGTTGCCTACAGGACCTTCTAAAGAATAACCCTGCCAGTGTGTAGACTGGAAAATTTAGAGGTAAAGACCTCAGCAATGGAGTCCATGCAAGGGCGTACCTACAGGGGTCGCATGGGGTTACTGTTGTAATATGTTGGCCAATTTATGTATAATATTGTATTGGAGTGCCATGCTGACCAGAAATTCAGTTGCATTGTCCAACTGAATTTTAACATAGCAATTACAACAGTTACCATTGAGACTCAGTCAGCCCCATGCTCCAGGGGGCCCGTGCGGCCCCCCTGTACACCTGGATTGGAGGGCATCGGGGTGGCAGGCATGTAGAGGACCCGATCCTTCCATGTAGCCGCTGAATGCCCGTGTCTTATCCTCTCCCTCCTGCAGACATTTAGCGACTGCAGGGGGGAAATGGAGGCCATCGGTTCCTCCACATGGTACTCCTGCCGCCTCCCTGTCCTGCTGCTTCAGGCCCCTGTGTCCTTCCCTGCCCCCACCCACCTCCTGCCAGCTGCTGCAGAGGATCTGCCAGATTTGAGAGAAGCGAAGGGGCTGTTAAATGGGTAATTTATTGGCCCTTTCCTAGTCTGAATGAATAGAGTCAGTGATCAGTACTGATCACTGACTATTTTTTGTTTGTTTTATTCATGTATAGCTGGGGCATAGTAAACTGTATTTACTATGCTTCGGTTTATGAATGAATGGGGAGCTCTGTACAGAGCTATTCCTGTTCATTCATTATGTGCAGCTGAGGCTGCAGAGAAAGGGACTGATTAATCTGTCCTCTGTCCCTTTCCCTGTTCTCATTATGCCGTGTACACACGAGTGGACTTTTCGACCGGACTGGTCCGACGGACTATCCGACGGACTTTCGGCGGACTTCCAAAGGACTTTCCCAACGAACGGACTTGCCTACACACGATCAAACCAAAGTCTGACGGATTCGTACATGATGACGTACGACCGGACTAAAATAAGGAAGTTGATAGCCAGTAGCCAATAGCTGCCCTAGCGTCGGTTTTTGTCCATCGGACTAGTATACAAACGAGCGGACTTTTCAATAGGAACTGGGTCCAGCGGAGTTCTGACGTAAAGATTTGAAACATGTTCCAAATCTAAAGTCCGTCAGATTTTCGGCAGGTCCTATGAAGCCCACACACGGTCGAAAAGTCTGTTAGTGTGTACGCGGCATTAGTGTGATATTTCACCAAAGTCCCCCAATGGCGGATCTAAAAAAATATGTAAAAAATAATAAAAAATAGAATTGTAAAAAAATAATAAAAAATAAAACAACAAAAATAAAAAACTACTGACACCAGTGGCGGAACTCCCAAGGTCACAAAGGTCGCACTTGCGAGTGGTCTCTGGTGTTCTGCCACCATAGGGGAACCCCAAGACGGCAGGAAGGTGGTCCGCTGAGGAACTCTAATAAGGGTCCCACGATGTAAGTAAATGCCCGCTGGATCAGTGGGAAGGGCCCCCGATCGGGGTTTCTTGCACCGGGGCCCTGAAAGTTCTAGTTTCGCCTCCAAGCCCATGGTGCAGGGATCTCCAAACTGTGACCCTCCAGCTGTTGCGGAACTACCTGTCCCATGAAGCATTGTAAAACTCTGACATTCACAGTTGTGACTAGGCATGATGGGAATTGTAGTTCCTGAACAACTGGAGGGCCATAGTTTGGAGACCCCTGGACTTTAGAGTAAGAAGCAATGTAGGGTGCTGGGCTTGCTTGTTGAGCAGTGCTGTATGTGCTGAAAATGACCATGCTGATAGAGGTAGCAGAGGAGCGCCCAGGCCACCCAACCCCCCCCCCCCCGCGCTCCTAAAGCATGCCGCAGAATGGGTGTACTGCCCCGTGCCCACATTCTCTGCCCCCTTGCTTTGGCTGCATGTGTGGCCGTGTGGTCAATTGCTTGATTTTTAGCAGCTAGTAGGTACTTGTGCATGAAAAGCACAGCGTGACAGCAGCAGCAGCAGCTGTCAGAACAGACATGAAGCCGCAGCCTGCTGGTTGCTAGTCACTGATCTGGAGCATGCGTGTGGTGAGGGGGCACCCCCTCTACCACTGTGCCCTGGGCACATGCCCCTCCTGCCCATCCCTTGTCCCGGGCCTGGATAACACCATCGATCTGCAGCTGTTCTTTCATTGTCCAGTCAGCAGGTTGGGGTGGAGAGATGACGTCACTGTATTTCTTAACCGTAACAGGGAAAGTGGTATCACCCACCAGGCAGTGCTGTGTAAAACTGGAGACTGGATGGACAAAAATGCAAATACTTTGGCAGGTAAACCAGCTTCCACATATGTATTTCCCATTTTTCCTGGAGTTTTAGCTTTCAATGAAACTTTCTTGGAAAGGGTATATGAGCCCTTTACATGTTCTATATGTACAGTATTGTGTTTCCTGTAAAGATATACAGGCGCACTTCCCTACCTTGCAGTAAGCTCTGTAGGTTGAGTTCAGCCTCCTGATGCAGCTCCTCTACGCAAGGAGGCCGCTTAGAGGACAGAAACACGTTCACAGGTTGCTGCTGCCAGTTGCTCAGCTTGGCGTGGTCCACCGTAGGTGCAGCTACAGGAAAAAGGAGAAGATACAAAGGTTAGCTTAACTACAAGGAATATTGTCTCTATCACTAATCAGCCTTAAAATGTATTTATAACTTGTATATATAGTTTTTTAATAGCTGACTCCCATAAACAAAACTATATACATCGTTAAAAGCACAGCATTAAAAAAAAAATATTTAAAATATAAACATTCATAATAGAAATGCCTGTATCTCAAAATAACAAGATAAAAATAAATAGCCCATGTAAAGATAAAAAAACAAAAAAAAACAAAGCCAGCATTTGTGGAACTATTCAACTTTAATCCAGAGATTTTCCCTGCAATACTTTTTTCTGTCACTAGATGCCCTCAGTCTGATACTCTTGACCCACCCTCAACCTGTGACTGTACAGTGAAAGGAGAAGCAGTACAGTGATGAGCATCTAAAATCTCAGCAGGAAGAATGCTCCTTACATTGGTGGTCAGTGAGAAGAGTGCCCCTTTTACAATGGTGGTCAGAATGCAGCTATTGCAGTCATGCCACTGCCTCAAGTGGTGATGGACCTGCAACTATGAAGGCCCCATGAGATGGGAGATCAATCAGCCATGGCCCAAGTAATCCCCTAAGCAACTCTGGAGGATCCCTAAGGTTCTTTGGAACTCTGTTTGAGAATGGTTGCCCCTTGCATTGGTGGTCACTGGGAAGAATGCCCCTTACATTGGTTATCAGTGGGAAGAATACCCCTTACATTGGTGGTCAGTGGGAAGAATACCCCTTACATTGGTGGTCAGTGGGAAGAATGCTCCTTACATTGGTGATCAGTGGGAAGAATGCTCCTTACATTGGTGGTCAGTGGGAAGAATGCTCCTTACATTGGTGGTCAGTGAGAAGAATGCTCCTTACATTGGTGGTCAGTGAGAAGAATGCTCCTTACATTGGTGGTCAGTGAGAAGAATGCTCCTTACATTGGTGGTCAGTGAGAAGAGTGCCCCCTTTACAATGGTGGCCAGAATGCAGCTATTGCAGTCATGCCACTGTCTCAAGTGGTGATGGACCTGCAACTATGAAGGCCCCATGAGATGGGAGATCAATCAGCCATGGCTCAAGTATTCACCTAACCAACTCTGGAGGATCCCTAAGGTTCTATGGAACTCTGGTTGAGAATGGTTGCCCCTTGCATTGGTGGTCAGTGGGAAGAATGCCCCTTACATTGGTGGTCAGTGGGAAGAATGCCCCTTACATTGGTTATCAGTGGGAAGAATGTTCCTTACATTGGTGATCAGTGGGAAGAATGCCCCTTACATTGGTGGTCAGTGGGAAGAATGTTCCTTACATTGGTGGTCAGTGGGAAGAATGTTCCTTACATTGGTGGTCAGTGGGAAGAATACCCCTTACATTGGTGGTCAGTGAGAAGAATGTTTCTTTTATTGGTGGTCAGTGGGAAGAATGTTCCTTACATTGGTGGTCAGTGAGAACAATGTCCCTTTCATTGGTGGTCAGTGGGAAAAATGCTCCTTAGATTGGTGGTCATTGGGAAGAATGCCCCTTACATTGGTGGTCAGTGGGAAGAATGCCCCTTACATTGGTGGTCATTGGGAAGAATGCCCCTTACATTGGTGGTCAGTGGGAAGAATGCCCGTTACATTGGTGGTCAGTGGGAAGAATGCCCTACTTAAAGTGCTGGTCAGAATGCAGCTCTTGCAGTCATGCCACTGCCTCTGCCAAGTGGTGATGGACCTATGAAGGCCCCATGAGATGGGAGGTCAATCAGCAATGTCTCAAGTAATCCCTAACCAACTCTGGAGGATCCCTAAGGTACTATGGAACTCTGATTGAGAATGGTTGCTCTAAATAAAGCTAATAACATTAGCAGATAACTTTTTTTAAGCAAGTTTCACATAAACAGCTCAATAAAAGAAATTGAGGTTTGCAGCAATATTACCAATGATGGGATCCATAACGTTCAGCCACCATTCACTAATAAGGATAAAGTCCACAACAAAGGTAAAAAAATCATAAATACAAAAAACACCAAACTAACTGAAAAACCCAAAACACCCCTCCCCTAGTCCAAAAAACACACCCACTAAATAAATGGAAACATGTATTTAAAAAAAAAAAAGAATACATAGTTGCTTTTTTTAAGCAAATTCCACCTAAACAGCTTTTTTAGAAACAAAATTGAGGTTTGGCACAATATCGCAGATGAGGAAATCCGTAATTTCACTGGAAATGTAATTATGCCGAAATCATGCGGCTCATCCCTACTACCGAGCATATGAAGAGTACGGTGAAATAAAGGGGAGGTGGAGTACAAACAGATGGCCACTCTTTACTCTCATATGTTGTAGTATTGAAGTGTGGAGAAACGGCTTTCACAATCTTTCTGTTTCCTTCCTAAAACCGCCTTCCTGACACCTAGTAACACAAAAACAACATAGTTCCTCTTTTGCCTAAAAAATGCATCAGAAGTCAAGCGAAAGGTTATTTGTTCATTCTACTTATCAACCATTTTTATACATAATGAAACCTTGCATAGACGTGTGGGTAGAAATGTCCTTACATTGGTGGTCAGTGAGAAGAATGCTCCTCACATTGGTGGCCAGTGGGAAGAATGTTCCTTACATTGGTGATCAGTGGGAAGAATGTTCCTTACATTGGTGGCCAGTGGGAAGAATGTTCCTTACATTGGTGATCAGTGGGAAGAATGCTCCTCACATTGGTGGCCAGTGGGAAGAATGTTCCTTATATTGGTGATCAGTGGGAAGAATGTTCCTTACATTGGTGATCAGTGGGAAGAATGCTCCTTACATTGGTGATCAGTGGGAAGAATGTTCCTTACATTGGTGATCAGTGGGAAGAATGTTCCTTACATTGGTGATCAGTGAGAAGAATGTCCCTTACATTGGTGGCCAGTGGGAAGAATGCTCCTTACATTGGTGATCAGTGGGAAGAATGTTCCTTACATTGGTGATCAGTGGGAAGAATGCTCCTTACATTGGTGATCAGTGGGAAGAATGTTCCTTACATTGGTGATCAGTGGGAAGAATGCTCCTTACATTGGTGGCCAGTGGGAAGAATGCTCCTTACATTGGTGGCCAATGGGAAGAATGCTCCTTACATTGGTGGACAATGGGAAAAATGCCCCTTACATTGGAGGCCCATGCGAAAATGCCTGTTACATTGGTGGTAAGTGGGGAAATGCTCCTTACATTGGTAATCAGTGGGTAGAATTCTGCTTACATTGGTGGTCAGTGGGAAGAATGTTCCTTATATTGGTGGTCATTGGGAAGAATGTCCTTCTTACAGCATGGGGCCTCCAAGATTGGAAGGGCACCATTGTCCAAAATGTCTCTGTATGGGTGTAACATTAGCAGTAGCTTCACTGGGAACACCAAATTATTTGGAGGAACGTCCACATACTTTTGGCCATATAGGTAAGTGTGATGGTCAGGGGTCCAGAAATGTTTGGCCATGTAGTGTACTTTAGAATAGGCATTGTATTGCATTGTGAATTGTGGCTGTAAATTATGGATCTCATCATTAGAAATACTTCTCCAAACCTCAATTTTAGGTGCTTAGGTGAAACTTGCCTAAAAAAATGTGATCTGTAATGTGATCTGCTAATTTTATTGTTTTTAGAGCAGCCATTCTCAACCAGGGCTCCCGTAGAAATCTAGGGTCCTTCCAGAGGTGGGCTAGGGGCTCCTTGAGCTACGGCTGATTGACCACCTATCTGTTGGTGCCAGCATAGTTCCAGGTCCATCACCACTTGGCAGAGCCAGTGGCATGACAGCAAAAGAGCCATTCTGACCAGGGCATTCTTCCCACTGACCACCAATGAAAGGAGCATTCTTCCCACTGACCACCAATGAAATGAACATTCTTCCCACTGACCACCAATGAAATGAACATTCTTCTCACTGACCACCAATGTAAGGAGCATTCTTCCCACTGATCACCAATGTAAGGAACATTCTTCCCACTGACCACCAATGAAATGAACATTCTTCCCACTGACCACCAATGAAATGAACATTCTTCTCACTGACCACCAATGTAAGGAGCATTCTTCCCATTGACCACCAATGTAAGGAACATTCTTCCCACTGATCACCAATGTAAGGATCATTCTTCTCACTGACAACTAGGGATGAGCCGAACACCCCCCGGTTCGGTTCGCACCAGAACCTGCGAACGGACCGAAAGTTCGCACGAACGTTAGAACCCCATTGACGTCTATGGGACTCGAACGTTCGAAATCAAAAGTGCTCATTTTAAAGGCTAATTTGCATGGTATTGTCCTAAAAAGGGTTTGGGGACCCGGGTCCTACCCCAGGGGACATGTATCAATGCAAAAAAAACTTTTAAAAACGGCCGTTTTTTCGGGAGCAGTGATTTTAATGATGCTTAAAGTAAAAAAAAAAAAGTGAAATATTCCTTTAAATATCGTACCTGGGGGGTGTCTATAGTATGCCTGTAAAGTGACGCATGTTTTCCCGTTTTCAAAGGAAAAAATCTCATTTAAAACTGCTTGCGGGTTTAATGTAATGTCGGGTCATGGCAATATGGATGAAAATCAGTGAGACAAACGGCATGGGTACCCCCCAGTCCATTACCAGGCCCTTTGGGTCTTGTATGGATATTAAGGGGAACCCCGCACCCAAATTAAAATAAGGAAAGGTGTGGGGCCACCAGGCCCTATATACTCTGAACAGAAGTATACAGGCCGTGCAAACAAGACAGGGACTGTAGGTTTGTTGTTAAGTAGAATCTCTTTGTAATTTTGAACGGGTACATTTTTAATGTGTTTAGCTCCAGCCAAAAAATCTTTTTTAAGCTTTTTGGAAAACATAGGGAAGGGTTATCACCCCTGTGACATTTGTTTTGCTGTCTTTCCTCCTCTTCAGAAGATTTCACCTCACTTTTTGTCCCAATGAAAAATGTTTTTTGAAAATTTGGGTTTTTTTGTGGAACAAGGATTGGAAAGCATCAGTGGAAAGGAGAAATTGTTTTCCCATATTAACTCTTACAGGAGAGAATTTCCCTTCCTAGGGGTAGATTTCATCTCACTTCCTGTTGTCTCCTTCCGTTTGCAAGTAGGAGTCGTTTGTAAGTTAGATGTTTGAAAGTAGGGTCCTGCCCTATATACTCAGCAGAAATTTGGGCCTTAGGTGTTGCTGTGGCCACAACACTGTAAGCCCTCACAGGGCCCTGCTGTGAAATATTAGATCAAGAATTGTAATTACATGCCCATGTTAGACAGGGGCAGAAAAATTGGGCCTTAGGCACTGGTGCTGGTGCCACAACACTGCAACCCCTCACAGACACTCTAGTTGGAACGCAGGAACGAGCCCTGCTGCAAAGTATTGCATCAAAAATTGTAATTACACGCCCCTGTTAGACAGGGGCAGAAAAATTGGGCCTTAGGCACTGGTGCTGGTGCCACAACACTGCAACCCCTCACAGACACTCTAGTTGGAACGCAGGAACGAGCCCTGCTGCAAAGTATTGCATCAAAAATTGTAATTACACGCCCCTGTTAGACAGGGGCAGAAAAATTGGGCCTTAGGCACTGGTGCTGGTGCCACAACACTGCAACCCCTCACAGACACTCTAGTTGGAATGCAGGAACGAGCCCTGCTGCAAAGTATTACATCAAAAATTGTAATTACATGCCCCTGTTAAACAGGGGCTGAAAAATTGTGCCTTAGGCACTGGTGGTGGCGCCCAGAACCAAAAATGTTCTTACAAGCTATCAGCGTGATGATTGAAGAGGAAGAGGATAATTACTCAGGGATAGTCACTCAGCATCAGCATAGGCAGTCTTTGAAGGGATCTGAGATTTCAAAAAAAATTATTCGGTTACATCAGCATCAGGTGCTTGGTAGCTGGTGGTGATCCAAGACTGATTCATTTTTATGAAGGTCAGCCGATCGACCGAGTCGGTGGACAGACGCACCCTGTGATCGGTTACCACGCCTCCAGCAGCACTGAATGTGCGTTCCGAAAGAACGCTGGATGCAGGACAGGCCAGTAGCTCAATTGCATACTGTGCAAGCTCTGGCCAGTGATCCATCCTCAAGACCCAGTAACCCAGAGGATTTTCGGTGGGAAAGGTGTCCAAGTCTGATCTTGCCCCTAGGTATTCCTGCACCATGTAAAACAGACGCTGGCGATGGTTGCTGGAACCGATCATACCTTGGGGCTGCGGACCAAAAAATTGAACGCATCGGTCAGACGGCCACCTTCTCCACCGCTCCTTCTTTGACTGACCGAAGCCTCAGCAACACGTTGTCCAGAAACAGGAGTTTTTAACCTCCCAGTCTCTGGGAACGCGTTGCACAGACCTTTCTGCAAGGCCTCCCGAAGATGTTTCATCCTCTGCTCCCTCTGCGATGGCAAGATAAGGTCCGCAACCTTACCCTTGTAACGTGGATCAAGGAGGGTTGCCAGCCAGTATTGGTCCTTCTCCTTGATACCACGAATACGAGGATCCTTACGCAGGCTTTGCAGGATCAGGGAGGCCATGCAGCGTAGGTTTGCTGAGGCATTCGGTCCGGAGTCCTCTGGGTCACTAAGGACGACAACATCCGCAGCCACCTCCTCCCAGCCATGTACAAGTCCATGTGTTTCTTGGGACTGATCCCTTAAAGACTGCTGCTGATGCTGAGTGCCAGGCTCCACCTCCATACTGACACAATCTTCCTCCTCCTCCTCCTCCTCCTCCTCCTCCTCCTCGTCCTCTTCCTGTGTGATCGGCGGGCACGCAGGAACACTGTCTGGATAAAGGGGGCCTTGAGAGCTAAGGAAGTCCTCCTCTTCCTGCCTCTGTTCTGCCTCAAGTGCCCTGTCCATTATTCCACGCAGCGTGTGCTCCAACAGGTGGACAAGGGGGACAGTGTCACTGATGCATGCACTGTCACTGCTCACCATCCTCGTGGCCTCCTCGAATGGTGACAGGACAGTGCATGCATCCCTGATCATGGCCCACTGGCGTGGGGAAAAAAAACCAAGCTCCCCTGACCCTGTCCTGGTGCCATAGTCGCAAAGGTACTCATTGATGGCCCTCTGCTGCGTGTGCAGCCGCTGCAGCATGGCCAACGTTGAGTTCCACCTGGTGGGCCTGTCACAGATTAGGCGGTTCTTGGGCAGGTTAAACTCCTTTTGGAGGTCCGTCAGCCGAGCACTGGCATTATATGACCGGTGGAAATGCACACAGACTTTCCTGGCCTGCCTCAGGACATCCTGTAAGCCCGGGTACCTGCCCAAGAACCGCTGCACCACCAAGTTAAGGACGTGAGCCAAACAGGGCACATGGGTCATTTGTCCCTGTCGGAGGGCAGAGAGGAGGTTGGTGCCATTGTCGCAAACCACCATTCCTGCCTTAAGTTGGCGTGGCGTCAACCACCTCTGAACCTGCCCCTGCAGAGCTGACAGAACCTCTGCCCCAGTGTGGCTCCTGTCCCCCAAGCACACCAGCTCAAGCACCGCATGGCATCTTTTGGCCTGCGTACTTGCGTAGCCCCTTGAACGACTACGGAGCACCGCTGGTTCCGAGGAAGAGGCCATGGAGGAAGAAGAAGAGGAGGGGGTGGAGGAGAGAGGTGTGTCACAATCATTAGCATTTTGGAGGCGTGGTGGCGGAACAACCTCCAACACTACTGCACCTTGTCCTGCATCCTTCCCAGCTGCCAGCAGAGTCACCCAATGCGCCGTGAAACTTAGGTAACGTCCCTGTCCATGCCTGCTGGACCATGAGTCAGCGGTAATATGCACCTTACCGCTGACCGCCCTGTCCAGCGAGGCATGGACATTGCCTTCCACATGCCGGTAGAGAGCCGGAATCGCCTTCCGTGAGAAAAAGTGGCGTTTGGGTACCTGCCACTGAGGAACCGCACATTCCACAAACTCACGGAAGGGGGCAGAGTCTACCAACTGAAAAGGCAGCAGTTGAAGTGCTAGCAATTTTGCCACGCTAGCATTCAACCGCTGGGCATGTGGATGGCTGGGAGCAAACTTTTTTCGGCGGTGCAGCAGCTGGGGCAGGGAAATTTGCCTGGTACAATCTGACGTCGGTGTACCAAAAGCAGATTGCCCACAAGTACTTGGCTGTGACACACCTAATTCTACACCTTCATTCCTCTCACTGCAGGTCTCAGAGAGGACTGGAGGTCTAGTGGGGTTGGAAATCTCAGCTGATGAGGAGCAAGGAGAGATCCTCTTTGTTCTTTGGTGTGGGTCTTTTAGATACGCTTGCCAACGAACTGCATGGCAGGTCAACATATGTCTGGTCAAGCATGTGGTACCCAAGCGGGAGATGTTTTGGCCACGTGAGATACGCTTGGGACATATGTTGCAAATAGCAGCGGTGCGATCTGATGCACTCGTCTCAAAAAAGCCCACACCAAAGAACTTTTTGAATAACGCGCAGAGACTGCAGCGCCCTGCACATGTGGAGCTTTGGGGTGTGATGCAGTCAATGTGCTGCCCTTAGGCTGGCCCCTGGAGGGCATCCTGCCTCGTTGGTGATGTGCCGCCTCCTCCTCCTCCTCCTCCTCCTCTCTCCTATCAGGCACCCACGTTGAGTCAGTGACCTCATCATCCCCTCCCTCCTCATCACTGGAGCAAACCTGGCAGTATGCTGCAGCAGGGGGAGCATGACTGCCAGATTGCTGTCCTTCTTGGGCACCCCCTCTGTCCGTGCTCATGTTACTGCCTTCATCGAGCTCAGTATCATCATTAGAGCCTTCCAAACGCTGGGCATCCTCCTGGAGCATGTACCCAACACTGTGGTCAAACAGTTCGAGGGACTCCTCAGGAGGACATGGTGGAGCTAGGGAAGGAGTCACTGATGACATTGAGCTGAGGGAAGAGGCCGCTGCTTTGCCAGACAAAGCACCCTGGGCATGGGTGAGAGAGGATGAGGAGGATGAGGACGGCTTGGTCATCCACTCGACCAAGTCTTCCGCATGTTGCGGCTCAACACGGCCAGCTGCCGAAAAAAAGGCCAAGCGTGTCCCATGGCCACGTGCTGATGAGGATGCACCGTCTCCACGACCAGCACTAGACACAGAGCCTGCTTGCCCTCTCTTATTGGCTTGTGACTGTCTGCCTCTCCTTCTTGGCCTTCCAGACATACTAATGGCCTGTAGCTGCACTAAGCTGGGATATATATATCTATATATATATATATATATGTACTGATACTGCAGCTAGCAAAATCAACTGCTTGCCTGTAGTATGAGAACACCACCAACCTTCTACAGGTAGCTTTAGCTAAACACTGTGAGGTGGACGCACCCCACTAACTTGTAGGTTTAGCTGAACACTGTGAGCAGGACGCACTGCACTAACTGTAAATAGTCTAGCTGCCTGACCGTGGTACTAATAGGATCAAAAGAACACCAGTAATTTTCTTCAGGTAGCTTTATATACTGTAACCAGACAAGCCTGCCTGTCAGTAGGAAGATAACAGGAACGGATCTAGCTGAACACTGTGAGCAGGACGCACTGTACTAAATGTAAATAGTCTAGCTGCCTGACCGTGGTACTAATAGGATCAAAAGAACACCAGTAATTTTCTTCAGGTAGCTTTATATACTGTAACCAGACAAGCCTGCCTGTCAGTAGGAAGATAACAGGAACGGATCTAGCTGAACACTGTGAGCAGGACGCACTGTACTAAATGTAAATAGTCTAGCTGCCTGACCGTGGTACTAATAGGATCAAAAGAACACCAGTAATTTTCTTCAGGTAGCTTTATATACTGTAACCAGACAAGCCTGCCTGTCAGTAGGAAGATAACAGGAACGGATCTAGCTGAACACTGTGAGCAGGACGTACTGCACTAAATGTAAATAGTCTAGAAGATAACAGGAACGGATCTAGCTGAACACTGTGAGCAGGACGCACTGCACTAAATGTAAATAGTCTAGAAGATAACAGGAACGGATCTAGCTGAACACTGTGAGCAGGACGCACTGCACTAAATGTAAATAGTCTAGAAGATAACAGGAACGGATCTAGCTGAACACTGTGAGCAGGACGCACTGCACTAAATGTAAATAGTCTAGAAGATAACAGGAACGGATCTAGCTAAACTGAATACAGTGTATATATATATATGCAACACCTGGGATGCAAATATATACACAATACACTGTAAGTGCAGCTAACTGACTGACTGTTCTGCCTAATCTATCTAACTCAAATCAAATGACACTGTCTGTCTCTCTCTGTCTCTCTCAATGAACGCCGGAACACACACTACACAGGGCCGCCGTGAAGGCGGCCTTATATAGTGTTGGGCGTGTACTAAAATCCCCTGAGCCATAATTGGCCAAAGCCTCCTTGGCTTTGGCCAATTACGGCTCTCTGTTCAGGCGGCGCTGTGATTGGCCAAGCATGCGGGTCATAGTGCATGCTTGGCCAATCATCAGCAAGCAATGCACAGCAATGCCGCAGTGAATTATGGGCCGTCACGCGCCACACGAATTTGGCGCGAACGGCCCATATCGTTCGCAATTCGACGAACGATTGAACAGCCGATGTTCGAGTCGAACATGGGTTCGACTCGAACACGAAGCTCATCCCTACTGACAACCAGTGTAAGGAGTATTATTTCCAATGAGCACCAATATAAGGTACATTCTTCCCACTGATAACCAATGTAAGGGGCATTCTTTCCAGTGACCACCAATGTAAGGAACATTCTTCCCAATGACCACCAATGTAAGGGGCATTCTTCCCAGTGACCACCAATGTAAGGAACATTCTTCTCACTGATCACCAATGTAAGGAACATTCTTCTCACTGATCACCAATGTAAGGAACATTCTTCCCAGTGACCACCAATGTAAGGAGCATTCTTCCCACTGACCACCAATGTCAGCACATTTCTACCCACTAGTCTATATAATGTGTCAATGGGTATAAATTGGGTATCAATGTGGTATTATACCCAATGACACATTGCATAGACTTGTGGGTTGAACTGTCCTTACATTGGTGTTAAGTGGAAAGAATGCTCCCATCATTGGTGTCAGTGGAAGGAATAGTGTCCCATCATTTGTGTCAGTGGAAGGAATAGTGTCCCATCATTGGTGTCAGTGGAAGGAATAGTGTCCCATCATTGGTGTCAGTGGAAGGAATAGTGGTCATCTTTGATGTCAGTGGAAGGAATAGTGAGTGCACCGTTGTTGGTAAGGTTGGGAGGAATAGTGCCCTCTCGCTGGTACCAGTGGGAGGAATAGATAAGATGAGGCTTGGTTTCACTGTGGGGGATGAAGGTTCTCAAGGGCTTTAGGAGACTCTGCAGCAGACATAGTGTCCCTGTAGAGGATGAGGTTTCAGGAGGGAGCTGAAGCAACTGTTGGTTATGGGGAGCCCTGGGTGTTTCTCCAGGAAGCTGGGGGTTTTGCAAAGACAATGTGGGAGACTGAAGGGCACTTCAGGGGCTGGGGGGGGGGGGGGGCACTGTGGGACACTGTTGAGGGCACTATAGGTGGTCTGGAGGCTCTGCAACAAGCTAGGGGTCACTGCAGGAGCCTGGGTGGGGACACTGTAGGAGGTTGACAGGCACTGTGGGGGACTGAGAACTCTTAGGGGGCTTGAGGGCACCGTGAGAGGTTGAGAAGGCACCACTATCAAAGGTTGTGTAGCTCTATGGATGTTGGCAGGCACTGTGGGAGGTTAGGGGACGAGTCTGCTGCTACTCTTTCACTGACCAATCAGTAGGTAGGGACAAAGCCCCACGTATTCTTCATCTGTAAGTAGAGTCATCCACCTAGCTGTGCTGTGTGGCAGGGCTGTGTGAATGTCAGGGCTGGAAGGACAAATACATGTCCTTTGGCAGGTAAAACAGCCCCTGTCTGTGTTTTATCTGTGCATTTCATTGATTTCCTGGATTAAAGCTTTATAAAACGATCGTCCCATGCAATGTATTTTACAGATGACCCCATGAACTTCTGACAACAACCGATGAGTTTGATATAAAAACTTTGGCAGTCAGTAGATTTCACCTCTCTTGGCTCCGATGCCAGGAAGCTCATTATTGCCAATATCCTGTGTGGATTTCAGCAGCCCCCCCAGCAACGTCCGTACCTTACTGTCCGCTGTGTCCCCGGGGACAGGACTCTCGTGTTTTGTTCATAGTCTGCAGAGCTACAAGGTATTTGTTTTCACCCTGATTCTTCATACTTTCCCCTTTTCCTTCCTGCATCGCTACCCTTCTTATAAAACAAATAAAATGTATCTAAACCCAAAGGCAACAATGTAACAACACACGGCAGCCCACCAGTCCTCAGAAGGGGTGGCTGCATTCGTTTTCCTTCTTCAGGCTTCTTCCTTTTATTTCTACCTGGTTGATTCCGCCAGCAACACACTTCCCGTCCTTTATGAGGAGAGGGGGAGGTGTTCTGTAGTTCTGAAAACCCTCACTGCGCTATATTTATGGAGGATCGGCGTTGTCACCCTAGAACAGAACTAGAGAACATCTCCCAGCTATGTTATGAGGACGAAGAATGGGTGGTCTGCAGCCCTGTCCTGGGGTGACAACGCTGACTGCGCTACATTTATGGAGAATCAGCGTTGTCACCCTAAGGCAGAACCACAGAACACATCCCACCTATGTTATGGGGGCGTAGGGTGGAATCTGTAGTTTTGTCCTAGGGTGACAACGCTGGACTGCACTATATTTATGGAGGATCAGCGTCGTTACCTTTTGGAGAGAGAACTAGAGGACACCTCCCACCTGTTTAATGGGGGCAATGAGATGGGGAGGTGTTCTGTAGTTCTGCCCTAGATTGACAACGCTGATCCTCCATAAATATCCTCCATAAATACAGTGCAAAGAGCATTGTCACCCTAGGACAGAACTACAGAACACCTCCCCATCTCGTTGCCCTCATTAAACAGGTGGGAGGTGTCCTCTAGTTCTCTCTCCAAAGGTAACAATGCTAATTCTTTATAAATATAGCGTAGTCAGCGTTGTCACTCTAGGACAGAACTACAGACATAGGTGGTATGTGTTCTATAGTTCTGTCCTAGGGTGACAACGCTAATCCTCCATAAATGTAGTGCAGAAAATTTTGTCACCCTAGGACAAAACTACAGACCCCCTTCTTCATCTCCATAACAACGGGGGGACATGTTCTATAGTTCTGTTCTAGGGTGACAACGCTGATCCTCCATAAATATGGCGTAGTCAGGGTTGTCACCCTAGGACAGAACTACAGGCCACCCCTCCATCCCCATAACATAGGTGGGAGGTGTTCTATAGTTCTGTCCTAGGGTGACAACGCTAATCCTCCATAAATGTAGTGCAGAAAACTTTGTCACCCTAGGACAAAACTACAGACCCCCTTCTTCATCTCCATAACAACGGGGGGACATGTTCTATAGTTCTGTTCTAGGGTGACTGATCCTCCATTAATAAAATAGGTGGGAGGTGTTCTATGGTTCTGTCCTAGGGTGACAACGCTGATCCTCCATAAATGTAGGGCAGAAAACGTTGTCACCCTAGCACAGAACTACAGACTCCCCTCTTCATCTCCATAACAACGGGGGGACGTGTTCTATAGTTCTGTTCTAGGGTGACAACACTGATCCTCCATTAATATGGCGTAGTCAGCGTTGTCACCCTAGGACAGAACTGCAGACCACCCCTTCGTCCCCATAACATAGGTGGGAGGTGTTCTATAGTTCTGTCCTAGCGTGACAATGCCGATCCTCCATAAATGTAGGGCAGAAAACTTTGTCACCCTAGCACAGAACTACAGACTCCCCTCTTCATCTCCATAACATAGGTGGGAGATGTCCTATAGATCTGTTCTACGGTGACAATGTTTTCTGAGCTACATTTATGGAGGATCGGCCTTGTCACCCTAGGAGAGAACTATAGAACATCTCCCATCTATGTTATGGAGAAGAAGAGGGGGAGTCTGTAGTTCTGTTTTAGGGTGACCACGCTGATCCTCCATAAATACAGCGCGATGAGCATTGTCACCCTAGGACAGAACTACCAAACACCTCCCCCCTCTGCTCGTAAAGGGCATAAAGTGTGTTAGAAAACTAAAGCAGCCACCACATCCAAGGACTGGAAGTTATCAGTTTGCTGGATTTATAGCAGGATCAACAGATTTTTTTTTGCACTAGCAATACGCTGTTTGTGTCCCCGTTATGCAGATTCGCCCTCTGTCTTTCCTGTTTACCATTATTGCTGAAAGCGAAAGAAAATCCCAAAATTTGGCTTGTCGCCAACTAGGATTAGAAGGGAAATGTACAGCTTTCATGATAATAATCCCTGGTGATCCCGCCATGTTCAGGCACTTCCTGTTATTGGGTGACAACGCTCTGTGCCTGTCTCCCAACTGTGCTCCTGTGTTGTCACCCCCCGTCACACAGGCTTCTAACAAAGACCACATACGGCGATTTCTAACACACGTGACACAGGCGAGGTCTTCTGTTGTCTCCAGGAGGACGCCAGCCCTGAGAAATGTCACGCAGCCATCGCTGGAGACAAGAAGTGGCCACAAAGAGGCTGCAGGAGATCA
This sequence comes from Lithobates septentrionalis, assembly GCA_037952835.1. Classification (NCBI taxonomy): domain Eukaryota; kingdom Metazoa; phylum Chordata; class Amphibia; order Anura; family Ranidae; genus Lithobates; species Lithobates septentrionalis. The sequence goes on from JBBDGP010001835.1 coordinate 523,057, forward strand.
GTAGAACTGAGATGTAACAAAGAAAAAAAAAGAGGAGGATTTTAAGGAAGAATAACATTTTATAAAATGTGGACAGAGTTGTTTTCTTATAATTACATCGAATAACGATTTGCTGTTCCTGCGTGTTGTGCGATTGTCTCCTTTTACCGACACGTTCTCTAAGTTTCTTCGGCTGGTTTATTATTGATCTCCTATTGAATATATCCAACCAGGACACCTCATCCAGCCTGACCCTGCAATTTCCAAAACTCTCTGTTCTCATAACAACCCCCCGCTTCCATTACATACATATCAACCCCCCCCCCCCCCCCCCCCCCCCCCCAACTATTCATAGGAATAGAGGTCATTCATCATAAACACATTATAGAGATAAGAAGGCTGCTGAGATATAGAGACTACCTGAGATATAGAAACTTCTGAGACATGGAGACTGCTGAGAGATGAAGACTGCTGAGAGATGAAGACTGCTGAGAGATGAAGACTGCTGAGAGATGAAGACTGCTGAGAGATGGAGGCTGCTGAGAGATGGAGGCTGCTGAGAGATGGAGGCTGCTGAGAGATGAAGACTGCTGAGAGATGAAGACTGCTGAGAGATGAAGACTGCTGAGAGATGGAGGCTGCTGAGAGATGGAGGCTGCTGAGAGATGGAGGCTGCTGAGAGATGAAGACTGCTGAGAGATGAAGACTGCTGAGAGAGGGAGACTGCTGAGAGATGAAGACTGCTGAGGGATGGAGGCTGCTGAGAGATGAAGACTGCTGAGAGATGAAGACTGCTGAGAGATGAAGACTGCTGAGAGAGGGAGACTGCTGAGAGATGAAGACTGCTGAGAGATGAAGACTGCTGAGAGATGGAGGCTGCTGAGAGATGGAGGCTGCTGAGAGATGAAGACTGCTGAGAGATGAAGACTGCTGAGAGAGGGAGACTGCTGAGAGATGAAGACTGCTGAGGGATGGAGGCTGCTGAGAGATGAAGACTGCTGAGAGATGGAGGCTGCTGAGAGATGGAGAGTGCTGAGAGAGGGAGACTGCTGAGAGATGGAGGCTGCTGAGATATGGAGACTGCTGAGAGATGGAGGCTGCTGAGAGATGGAGAGTGCTGAGAGAGGGAGACTGCTGAGAGATGGAGGCTGCTGAGATATGGAGACTGCTGAGAGATGGAGGCTGCTGAGAGAGGGAGACTGCTGAGAGATGGAGGCTGCTGAGAGATGAAGACTGCTGAGAGATGAAGACTGCTGAGAGAGGGAGACTGCTGAGGGATGGAGGCTGCTGAGAGATGGAGACTGCTGAGAGATGGAGGCTTCTGAGAGATGGAAACTGCTGAGAGATGGAGACTGCTGAGAGATGGAGACTGCTGAGAGATGGGGACTGCTGAGAGATGGAGACTGCTGAGAGATGGGGACTGCTGAGAGATGGAGACTGCTGAGAGATGGAGACTGCTGAAAGATGGGGACTGCTGACATATAGAGGCTGCTGTGCTGAGAGATGGAGACTGCTGAGAGATGGAGACTGCTGAGAGATGGAGGCTGCAGAGAGATGGAGACTGCTGAGAGATGGAGGCTGCTGAGATAAGGGAGGCTGCTGTGCTGACTCGAGATAGAGACTGCTGACAGATGAGGACTGCTGAGAGATGGAGACTGCTGAGATATAGAAGGTGCTGAGATATAGAGGCTGCTGAGATATGGAGACTGCTGAGATATGGAGACTGCTGAGATATGGAGACTCCTGAGAGATGGAGGCTGCAGAGATATGGAGACTGCTGGGAGAAGGATACTGTCTGAGATATGCAAGCTGCTGGGAGATGGAGACTGTCTGACACATAGACACTGCTGAGAGATGGAGACTGCTGAGAGATGAAGACTGCTGAGAGATGAAGACTGCTGAGATATAGAGACTGCTGAGAGATGGAAACTGCTGAGAGATGGAGACTGCTGAGAGATGGCGGTAGCTGAGAGATGGAGGCTGCTGAGAGATGGAGACTGCTGACATATAGAGGCTGCTGAGATATGGAGACTGCTGAGATATGGAGACTGCTGAGATATGGAGACTGCTGGAAGATGGAGACTGCAGAGATATGGAGACTGCTGGGAGAAGGATACTGTCTGAGATATGCAGGCTGCTGGGAGATGGAGACTGTCTGACACATAGACACTGCTGAGATATAGAGACTGCTAAGAGATGGAGACTACTGAGATATTGACACTTCTGAGATATAGAGGCTGCTGAGAGATGGAGACTGTCTGAGATATATAGACTGCTTGGAGATGGAGACTGCTGAGAAATGGAGACTGTCTGAGATATGGAGGCTGCTGGGAGATGGAGACTGTCTGACATATAGACACTGCTGAGAGATGGAGACTGCTGAGATATGGAGACTGCTTGGAGATGGGGTCTGCTGAGATTTGGAGACTGCTGAGAGGTGGAGACTGCCTGAGATAGAGAGGTTGCTGTAGGATAGAGACTGTCTGAGGTATGAAGGCTGCTGAAAGATGGAGACTGTCTGAGATATAGAGACTGCTAAAAGATGGAGACTGTCTGAGATATAGAGACTGCTGAGATAAAGAGACTGCTTGGAGATGGAGACTGCCTGAGATATGGAGACTGCCTGAGATATGGAGACTGCTGAGATATGGAGACTGCTGAGATATGGAGACTGCTGAGATATGGAGACTGCTGAGAGATGGAGACTGCCTGAGATATGGAGACTGTATGAGATATAGAGGCTGCTGAAAGATGAAGACTGTTGAGATATGGAGGCTGCTGAGAGATGGAAACTCCCTGCGATATAGAGACTGCTGAGATATGGAGACTGCTGAGATATGGAGACTGCTGAGAGATGGAGACTGCCTGAGATATGGAGACTGTATGAGATATAGAGGCTGCTGAAAGATGAAGACTGTTGAGATATGGAGGCTGCTGAGAGATGGAAACTCCCTGCGATATAGAGACTGCTGAGAGATGAAGACTGTCTGAGATATAGAGGCTACAGAGATATAGAGGCTGCTGATATTTGGAGATTGCTGAGCTATAGAGACTGCTTGAAGATGGTGACTGCTGTTGACTGGTGAACATCTGTATGTAATTATATCTTCTGATGCTTTACTAGAAGTGATAGAAGGTTATACATGTGTTCTGCCTCCCCGAGAGAACTGAAAATATCCCTTCAGGTTTTCCCTCCAAGGAGACTCTTTCTTTCTTTTTTTCTCTTACAATCTATCCCTCTCCCATTCACATTTTCAATATTTTTAACTCTGCACTTTTCATTCAAATAATCCCTGGTGATCCTGCCATGAAGATCCCTTTTCAGGCACTTCCTCTTATAAAGTGACAACGCTCTGTCCCTGTCTACCAACTGTAGTCCTGTGTTATCACCTTGTCACGTGAGCCTTTGCTAGACACTGCAATCAGACCTCAATAAGAATATATACCACATTTTGGCCACTAGATGGCACTAACGATTATAGCAAGTCAAAGTACAGTATTAATGAAAAAAAAAAAACAGGTAAAGTTCGTACAGCCTGGGTGAATGCTTGTGACATTCGTCCAAGGAATGTCATAAGTAGAGCCCCTTAAACTCACAGTGCAAGATTCTGCTAATATTAGGAAAAGCAAAATGTTGAACAATGACGCAGAAATGGCTTCCACGTTTTTAGGGCTCATTCACACGGGTGTATGTGTATTTTCTGCATGGAAGACAAGTTGACGCTGGCAGAGCTAGCAGAAGATCCTGTGCAAAACACCTGCGTTTAGACGCGTCCAGTTCTTCTAATGACTTTGTGTGTATGCATATGCGTGTTCACACACATACATGCGTAAAAAAATTTGCCGCTATATACAGCCCCAGGCGCCGCCGTGTCCTACTTTTTTTTTTTTCGTAGACCACTAAAAACAGCGCACTTTTTTTTTTTTTTTGGACCTATGGCCCCTATAGCGCCAAATATAGATACATATAAAAACCAAACACTGTGCAGATCTATAAGTGGCGTTTTCGTGTGAATGAGCCCCAATACAAACCCCTCCCCCCCCCCCCCCGAAAAACTGACAATGAGAAACGTTTTTCTTTTCCTAAGCTCTGTCCAAATCCCAAGCCAGGATCTGGAATATTTTGCGCCCGCGCGCTGCAGACGACGGATGCAAATATCTACATCCAGAATGAAGGTTGCATTACATTGTTTATATTAATATGGGGCGGACAGACTCGGCAGAACTGCGAGCACCACCCGTCACGTCCGTCAGTGGCCATCTTGTCCAAGGCAATCTTGGCAAAGGTTGGTCAGATGCAAAGGACATGGAATAATCTACTAGTGTCGGTCGCAAAGCGCTCTTACCTCCCAGCCCGTTCCGTGGAAGAGTCCGCAGACTTGTGACATTCAGAGAAACGTCCGCACACCACACCACCACCCCCAAACATCTGTTAAGGAAGACCTACCCTGTGGTTGTGGTTAATAAATGGGTGTGTGTGATGACATGTGTGATGACATGTGTTTATTCCTGTGTTCTGTTTATTGCTATGAGATCCCCGGTAACGAAACGTGTTGTGTGATATTTGTCACATGTATGGGGCAAGACAGATTCCGCTGATCAGCAGTGTGAAACACTTGGCGTTTTTTTCTTGAACACATTGGAGCAAAAAATAAAAAATTAAAGTCCCCCTGATAAACTATTTGTTACGATTCTTTGCCGTTTACAACTTTCAATGCTTGCCGACTCCTGCTCTCTCAGTCCTGCTTCCCTGAACCTCCATTCTTCACAATGGACAGTGCAGTCTGATGCCAGCCTTTTTTAGTTTGGAGGAGGGAGGAGCAGGGGAGTGCCCTTCCATCCTAGCCTTTAGGGCTGTGTGTTTCTATTGATGCAAACAGTGTAGGGAGACATAAGTCTAGCCCCCCCCCCATGCCTTTATTAATTAATTGTTATTTATATAAATAGCCACTTGATGACTGGGCTTTTTCTGGCACTTTTTGTTTACATGTAACAACAAGTATTTTTTTTTTATTGTATAATTTTTTATAGAATTGTATTTGTATTTTTTTTTTTGTATTTTTATTGTATAATTTTTTTTTGCTATAACCCCCAAAAATAATATATTATTTTATATATATATATATATATATATATATATATATATATATATATATATATATATATATATATATATATATATATATATATATTATTTTTTCTCTGGCATTTTTTGTTTACATGTAACAACAAGTATTTTTTTATTGTATAATTTTTATTGTATTGTATTTGTATTTTGTATTTTGTATTATTTTTTTTGGTATAACCTCCAAAAATGATATACATTTTTTTTTTTTTTTTTTTAGCAGACACCCTAGGAAATAAAATGGCGATTGTTGCAATTTTTTTATGTCACATGGTAATCCTGCAGCAGTTTTGTAAACGCAATTTTTTGGGAAAAAAAACACACTTTAACCACTTGCTGACCGGGCCTTTTTCTGACATTTGTTGCGTACAAGTGTAAAGGAAATTTGTAAGTTCTGTATATAATTGTATTCTATTGTGTATGTATTGCACGCTGCCCTGACTGCACACGGCACCAACAATGTTTTCAGTACATGTTTGCATTCTTTCGAGTCCTGATTAGAATTAGCCTGCCTATGTTACGTCCCTTGTTACCATAAAGGTACAGTTATAATACACTAATAATGTTTTCATTACAGGTTTACATTCTTTCGAGTCCTGATTAGAATTAGCCTGCCTATGTTACGTCCCCTTGTTACCATAAAGGTACAGTTATAATACAGTTATAATATTAATGTGATACCTACGTAATCATGTGTATAAAAACCTTCAATTGCATCATAATAAAGCAGAACAGTTATCTGGGAAGATGTGGAGTGTATCTTTTGTGTCTGTTCCCTAATGCAGTAGTTATTATTAATTTGGAACCACTAATCAATATGAGGATAGGAGTTGCCTATCTATAAATTTCCATGTCAAGTTAAAATCTGTATTTTTTGCTAGAAAATGACTTCGAACCCCCAAACATTTTATATATATATATATATTTTTTAAGCAGAGACCCAAGGAAATAAAAGAGCGATTTTTGTCATTTTTTTTTATGTGACACGGTATTTGCGCAGCGTTTTTTTTAATCACTTTTTTTGTGGGGAAAATAATACACTTTATTAAATGAAAAACAAATAAAACACAATATATTATATACCACAATTTTATATAAAAACCCCAAAGATGATGTTACGCTGAGTAAATAGATACCGAACATGTCACACTTTAAAATGGCGCACGCTTGGGGAATCGACAAACTACGGTACTTAGAAATCTCCATAGGTGACGCTGTAAAAAATTTTTTTACAGGTTACTTGTTTACAGCTACAGAGGAGGCCTAGTGGTAGAATTATTGCCCTCGCTCTAACGTCCGCAGGGATACCTCACACGTGTAGTGCGAACGCCGTTCGCTCCGGTCCTCCAAGGCCATAGAGGCGATCAAAAATGATCAGAATACCTCAATCAGAAAATATATCACATTTTTGGCCACTAGATGGAGCTGAAGATCATAGGAAGTCACAGTATTACAGACTAATGCTCAATTAGAATACCTGAATCAAAAAATATACCTCAGTTTGGCCTAATAGATGGAGCTGAAGATCATAGGAAGTCATAGTATTACAGACTAACGCTCAATCAGAATTCCCTTAATCAGAAAATATGCCACATTTTGACCACTAGATGGAGCTGAAGATCATAGGAAGTCATAGTATTACAGACAAATGCTCATTTAGAACACCTCAATCAGAAAATTATCCCGGGTGGAGCTGATGATCATAGGAAGTCAAAGTATTAGAGCCCAATGCTCAATCAGAAACTATATCACATTTTGGCCACTAGATGGAGCTGAAGATCATAGGAAGTCATAGTATTACAGACAAATGCTCATTTAGAACACCTCAATCAGAAAATTATCCCGGGTGGAGCTGATGATCATAGGAAGTCAAAGTATTAGAGCCCAATGCTCAATCAGAAACTATATCACATTTTTGGCCACTAGATGGAGCTGAAGATCATAGGAAGTCATAGTATTACAGACTAATGCTTAATCAGAATACCTTAATTCAGAAAATATACCTCAGTTTGGCCACTAGATGGAGCTGAAGATCATAGGAAGTCATAGTATTACAGACCAATGCTCAATCAGAATACCTGAATCAGAAAATATACCACATTTTTTGCCACTAGATGGAGCTGATAATCATAGGAAGTCATAGTATTAGAAAAAATACAAGGGAAAATTCATGCAGCCTGGACAAATATCTGTGACATTCATCTACCGAATGTTTTTTTAAAAAAAAAAAATCCCATAAACTCCAATCTTTCTGCATTAATGATTTTATGGGTGTAATCAGAAAATTTACCTAATTTCAGCCACTGGATGGAGCTGACGATCATCGGAAGTTATAGTATTGGAGACCAATGCTCAATCAGAAAATATATCACAGTTTGGCCACTAGATGGAGCTGAAGATCATAGGAAGTCATAGTATTCCAGACTAACGCTCAATCAGAATACCTCAATCAGAAAATGTACCACATTTTGGCCACTAGATGGAGCTAAAGATCATTGGAAGTCATAGTTTTCCAGACTAACGCTCAATCAGAATACCTCAATCAGAAAATATCCCAGATGGAGCTGATGATCTTAGGAAGTCAAAGTATTAGAGCCCAATGCTTAATCAGAAAATATGCCACATTTTGGCCTAATAGATAGAGCTGAAGATCATAGGAAGTCATAGTATTCCAGACAAAAAATAAATTAGAATACCTGAACCAGAAAATATACCTCAGTTTGGCCACTAGATGGAGCTGAAGATCAAAGGAAGTCATAGTATTACAGACTAACGTTCAATCAGAATACCTGAATCAGAAAATATACCACATTTTTGCCACTAGATGGAGCTGATAATCATAGGAGGTCATAGTATTAAAAAAAAATACAAGGGAAAATTCATGCAGCCTGGACAGATACCTGTGACATTCACCTACCGAATGTTTAAAAAAAAAAAAAAAAGATCCGTTAAACTCCAATCTTCCTGCATTAATGATTTTATGGGTGTAATCAGAAAACATACCTCATTTCGGCCACTGGATGGGGCTGACGATCATCGGAAGTTATAGTATTAGAGACCAATGCTCAATCAGAAAATATATCACAGTTTGGCCACTAGATGGAGCTGACGATCATAGGAAGTCATAGTATTACAGACAAACGCTCAATCAGAATACCTCAATCAGAAAATATCCCAGATGGAGCTGATGATCATAGGAAGTCAAAGTATTAGAGCCCAATGCTCAATCAGAAAATATGCCACATTTTGGCCACTAGATGGAGATGAAGATCATAGGAAGTCATAGTATTACAGACTAACGCTCAATCAGAATACCTGAATCAGAAAATATACCTCAGTTTGGCCACTAGATGGAGCTGAAGACCATAGGAAGTCATTGTATTACAGACTAACACTCAATCAGAATACCTCACTTAGAAAATATACCCGAAAAGCTGATGATCATAGGAAGTCATAGTATTACAGATTAATGCTCAATCAGAATACCTCAATCAGAAAATATACCACATTTTGGCCACTAGATGGAGCCGAAGATCACAGGAAGTCATAGTATTACAAACTAACGCTCAATCAGAATTTCCTTGATCAGAAAATATGCCACATTTTGGCCACTAGATGGAGCTGAAGATCATAGGAAGTCATAATATTACAGACTAATGCTCAATCAGAATACCTCAATCAGAAAATTTACCACATTTTGGCCACTAGATGGAGCTGAAGACCATAGGAAGTCATAGTATTACAGACTAATGCGCAATCAGAATACCTCAATGAGAAAATGCACCACACTTTGGCCACTAGATGGAGCTGAAGATCATAGGACGTCATAGTATTACAGACTAATGCTCAATCAGAATCTCTCAATCAGAAAATTTACCACATTTTGGCCACTAGATGGAGCTGAAGACCATAGGAAGTCATAGTATTACAGACTAACGCTCAATCAGAATACCTCAATCAGAAAATTCACCACATTTTGGCCACTAGATGGAGCTGAAGATCATTGGAAGTCATAGTATTCCAGACTAACGCTCAATCAGAATACCTCAATCAGAAAATGTACCACATTTTGGCCACCAATCTGGATCCAATAACGCCGGCACACAAGAATGGTTTCCTTGTAGCAGAAATAGTGCCAAATGACCAGGCGGACCTTCATAGGACACAGCCATGAGATCTCAGATAAATAATGAACAGCGCATGCAGCCGCTATCATTGCACACGCTCCATTATAAAACATTTTGACTTTAGGGCTCCGCCATCCCAAATGCTGATGTCTTTCTCTGCCAGCGTTCAGCTTGTTCTATATCCCTGATAACGAATGAAAATATCCCTGGGCTTTCCGAGCAAGAAACCGCACCGCGATCCGCGCCTCCTGCGTGAGAGTAAACAGACGATGCCGAGGGATGAAGGAAAGTTTCTGGTTTAACTCCTTCCCATCCAGCCCCGGCGTCCCTCTGAGTAAGCCTTTGCACTCTTGGTGCCGCCGGCACGTAAATATGCGGCCTCTCGGTGGGTGGGCTTTGGCGCAGAGCGGCTGCATATTTGCGTACCAGATTGCAGACACAGCACAGTTACCGGCGACTAATGGAAAGCAAGTAGAGGTTAGGAGCTTTCCGATCATGTGGCAGCCAATCATGGCAGTCACATGATCATAAACTCCTCCTCCCGGCATCTGAAACCCATTAAAGGGCCGGGAGGCGCCGGCGCCAAAGGGTTGAGGGGGGGAAGGATGGACAGACTGATCACGTGACCACTGTGATTGGTTGTCACAGTGGTCACATGATCAGGAGCCCGTCCCACTGTGATGGATCACTACTAGAGACTGGGAGCAGCCTGTGACAGCTCGGTCACTGTGCCATCGAAAATGGAGATTTGGTGGAGGTGCAGCAAAGATCTGTCTCTTTCACAATTATCTCCAAGGTCATTCTCTCCCCTTTTAAACTGGCCATAGATAGAATCTCAAAGAAAAGGAAAATTGCCAGAACATATATATCTAGGAAAATTCTTAAAACATTTGTAAATATCTAGTAAAATTCTCAAAACATTCGTAGATATCAAAGAAAATTATCAGAACATTCTCCAAAGATTTGTATAAGGGAAGATTTCAAAACATTTGTACATCTAGGAAAATTCTCAGAACAATTGTATATATACAGTATCTCACAAAAGTGAGTACACCCCCCACATTTTTGTAAATATTTTATTCTAACTTTTCATGTGACAACACTGAAGAAATCAAAAAAGGGGGGGAGAGAACAAGGGGGTGGGACTTTATATGAGGCACGTGGTAGCCAAAAAATAAAATAACAACAAGATTCTATAATGTCCACCATTTATTTTTTGGCTACCACGTGCCTCATTTAAGGTCCCACCCCCTTGTTCTCTCCCCCCCTTTTTTGATGTATGACAGGGATGGAAATATGTGACCTTACCAGGCCACATTTTCATTTAAAGTCCCAAGGGATGGAACAGCTGGCCTTACCAGGTCACAAGTTCACCTAAAGTCCCTTAACCCCCCATTTGTCAATTCAACACTGAAGAAATGACACTTTGCTACAATGTAGTGAGTGTACAGCTTGTATAACAGTGTAAATTTGCTGTCCCCTCAAAATAACTCAACACACAGCCATTAATGTCTAAACCGCTGGCAACAAAAGTGAGTACACCCCTAAGTGAAAATGTCCAAATTGGGCCCAATTAGCCATTTTCCCTCCCCGATGTCATGTGACTCGTTAGTTTTACAAGGTCTCAGGTGTGAATGGGGAGAGTGTTATCGCTCTCACTCTCTCATACTGGTCACTGGAAGTTCAACATGGCACCTCATGGCAAAGAACTCTCTGAGGATCTGAAAAAAGAATTGTTGCTCTACATAAAGATGGCCTAGGCTATAAGAAGATTGCCAAGACCCTGAAACTGAGCTGCAGCACGGCGGCAAAGACCATACAGCGGTTTACCAGGACAGGTTTCACTCAGAACATGCCTCGCCATGGTCTACCAAAGAAGTTGAGTGCTTGCGCTCAGCGTCATATCCAGAGGTTGTCTTTGGGAAATAGACGTATGAGTGCTGCCAGCATTGCGGCAGAGGTTGAAGGGGTGGGGGGTCAGCCTGTCGGTGCTCAGACCATACGCCGCACACTGCATCAAATTGGTTCCTTCCTTCTGCATGGCTGTCGTCCCAGAAAGAAGCCTCTTCTAAAGATGATGCACAAAAAAGCCCACAAACAGTTTGCTGAAGACAAGCAGACTAGGGACATGGATTACTGGAACCATGTCCTGTGGTCTGATAAGACCAAGATAAACTTATTTGGTTCAGATGGTGTCAAGCGTGTGTGGCGGCAACAAGGTGAGGAGGACAAAGAGAAGTGTGTCTTGTCTACAGTCAAGCATGGTGGTGGGAGTGTCATGGTCTGGGGCTGCATGAGTGCTGCCGGCACTGGGGAGCTACAGATCATTGAGGGAACCATGAATGCCAACATGTACTGTGACATACTGAAGCAGAGCATGATCCCCTCCCTTCAGAGACTGGGCCGCAGGGCAGTATTCCAACATGATATCAACCCCAAACACACCTCCAAGATAACCACTGCCTTCCTAAAGAACAGAGGGTAAAGGTGATGGAATGGCCAAGCATGTCTTCAGACCTAAACCCTATTGAGCATCTGTGGGGCATCCTCAAACGGAAGGTGGAGGAGCGCAAGGTCTCTAACATCCACCAGCTCTGTGATGTCACCATGGAGGAGTGGAAGAGGACTGCAGTGGCAACCTGTGAAGCTCTGGTGACCTCCATGCACAAGAGGGTTAAGGCAGTGCTGGAAAATAATGGTGGCCACACAAAATATTGAGACTTTGGGCCCAATTTGGACATTTTCACTTAGGGGTGTACTCACTTTTGTTGCCAGCGGTTTAGACATTAATGGCTGTGTGTTGAGTTATTTTGAGGGGACAGCAAATTTACACTGTTATACAAGCTGTACACTCACTACTTTACATTGTAGCAAAGTGTCATTTCTTCAGTGTTGTCACATGAAAAGATAGAAGAAAATATTTACAAAAATGTGAGGGGTGTACACACTTTTGTGAGATACTGTATCTAGGAACATTCTCAGAACATGTGTTCTTCTAGGACAATTCTTAGAACATTCATATATTTGAAGGAAAAATTTTAGGAAAATTCTGAGAACATTATTAGAACGTTCGTACATCTAGGAAAATTCTCAGAGCATTCTCAGAACATTTATATATCTGGGAAAATTCTCAGAACATTTGTATGTTTAAGCCCGGGTTCACACCTATGCGAATTAGATGCGGCTTACACAGCATCTAATTCGCAGGACATTTTAAAATACATTCATATGAATGCATCTGGTTCACATATGTGCGTTGCATTCGCACTGCGCATTGCATAAAAAACGTGTGCATTTTCTGGGCATTGCGGTGCAAATTACGAGCCCCTTATCTTCTATGGGAACGCATCTGCTTCGCAGATGCATTGCGTTCTGAACATGGATTTTCTCCTTCTCCTCACTACACCTCCCCCTCTCCTCCCCCCCTCTCCCTCCCCCTCTCCCTGCTCACTGATCCTGAGCTAAAACGCAGTGATTCCTTTGAACAGGAGATTTTTATCTCCCCAGTGAAACATGAGCTTCAATTCGCACCGCACACGTGTGAACCCAGGCTAAAAGTTTTCATTTGCTTTTAACATTTGATTTGGGAATGAATGGACTTTACTGAACGAAAACCACATACACTGTTAGAACTTTGTTCGTTAGAAAAAAATTCCCATCATGTTCCTTCAAATTTTCTTGTCACTGCGGTCAAAAATGAACGCCAGTTTAACCCACTATGATTAGAAAAACAAACTTTCTTAGAACATTCTTTCCCTAAAGCAGGCCACACATTAGTCATTTTTCTTCGATGAACAAAAAAAAGTATACAGAATAATGGAACTCTTGATGGAAGAATACAGTTTATTGAGAGTATAAAAGGTACAGATTGAGTCAACGCGTTTCGGGGGAATAGCCTTTCCCTTCTTCAGGGCTGTTGGTACACGCCAACAGAGATGGGTGAGCCTCAGCATTACACAAGCTGGCATTTGCCATTACAAGAAAGTTAGGTATCATAATGGAGCCCAACCATCTCCATTAGCACGTACTAACCACCCTGAAGAAAGATTAAGTGAGCGTGTTTCAGGGGAATTGCCTCCCCCTTCTTCAGGGCTTCCTGGTGCTTCTCCGATTGCACGTGCCAACAGCCCTGAGGAAGGGAGAGGTAATTCCCTGAAACACGCTGGCTCTCTCTGTACATTTTTATACCCTCAATAAACAATTGTAATCTCCCATCAAGAGTTGCATTATTCTCGACACAGAGCGATGCTTCCTCCCCATCCAAGCATTGTTTCTGCTGAAGTGACGGCTCCTTCACACCAGCAGGGTAGCAGCTCAAACCTCCCAATAGGGTTCAGCACCACCACTTACCACCTAATAACTACTAGTGACCGTTTAAATCAGTTCAGTGTGGTCTCCAACTGAAACTAGGCTGACTAGGCTGGAAAATCCCAACAGGCTGGTTGTACAGAAGTCGATCGGTAGACCACTGGGACAATCCCTGCTGGACCGGCCAGATTTCGATCCATTTATAGTTGCCTTAGAATTTTCATTTGAAATTCCACCCATTTATGACCAGCTTAAGAGATATTCTCTAGACACACCACCATTTGGGCGCAGGAAGAGGACCGAGCACTGTGTTCAGACAGTCATGACTCCAAAGAAAATACGAGGGCCTGGGGAAGATATTTTAAGTCACCCCATTGTTTTGTTCTCAGTCAGGGCTGTCATGTGCTGCCCCCAGACACTGAATCATTGCACAATCATTAGAATGTCATCCAATGGCTACAGGCACCCCACGTCCCATGATTACCACATTAAACCGCATGGTGCTTCTAGGTACAAGATGTCGCTATTATCAAATAATATGTGTACATAGTTTAAAAAGGAGGATGGCTGCCTCCTTTTTATATTAGATCTTACTATTGATCTGAAAATATTTTGCTATTGAAGCTACTACTATACTTTTTATTAAAACAAAGGACATCACTCTATTTGGAGCTCCGGAATTCTACCCTTTAAAGTACATAGTTTAATAACTGCTTATTATTATTAATTACCATACTTAAAGTAAATCTTTCAGTAACTTTAAAAGTCTGCATTAACCACTTTGATAACTGATAATGTACACTGTACACAAATTAAACTTATATCATTTTTTCCCCACAAATAGAGCTTTCTTTTGGTAGTATTTGATCACCACTGTGCTTCTTATTTTTTGCGCTATAAACAAAAAAAGAAAATATTTTTTACTTTCTTCTATTAAACATATCTGATAAAAAAATGTCTTCATAAATTTAGGCAAATATGTTTTCTGCTACATATTTTTGGTAAATAAAAAAAAAACATCCTTGAGGAAAGGCATTAGTAGGAAGGCAACAGGCTGGAGACCAAGTGAGGTCCTGTCAATGACAAGGTGGAGAGGCACCAGTTGAATAGTAATATGCTCAGGGCCAAGTGTGTGCGGTCCTGTCCACAACAAGTTGGAGAGCTCCAATGGAGGAGTAATAAGCTCGAGGCCAAGTGAGGTCCTGTCCATGACAAGCTGGAGAGGCACCAATGGATGGGTAATCAGTTCAGGACCTAGTAAGGTTCTGTCCATGACAAGCTTAACAGGCACCAGTGGAAGGTTAATAAGTTTGAGGCCTAGTAAGGACCTGTCAATGACAAGCTGGAGAACTACCAGTAAACGGTTTAAAATTTTGAGGCCTAATTTGGTCCTGTCAATGGCAAAGGAAAGCATTTAGACTTGGTCAAGGGATGCTTGACCCAGGAGTTTGTAAGATCAATCTGTAGAGCTGCAGTATGAGGTCCTTGTGGAAAGGCACTAATAGAAATATAAAAGCTGAAGACCCAGTGAGGTCCTGTCCATGGGGAAGGAAAGTATGCAGTCTCAGGCACACAAGGAAGAAAGTGTGACCCAACAGTTTGTGAGACCCATCTGGAAAACTGCAGGATTAGGTGCTTGTGGAAAACCGCTAGTTAAAAAATGATAAACTGGAGCCCCAGGGAAGTTTTGTCCATAGTAAAGGAAAGCACACAGACAGGCCAAAAGGGGTGCTTGTCCCAAGGGTCCATCTGGGGAGCTGCACTATGAGGTCCTTGAGGAAAGGCTAAAATTAGTAGGAAGATAACAGGCTGGAGACCATGTGAGGTTCTGTCCATGACAAGCTGGAGAGGCACCAGTGGAATGGTAATAAGCTTGAGGCCTAGGGAGGTCTGTCAATAACAAGCTGAAGAGGCCCAATGGAAGAGTAATAAGCACAAGACCAAGTGAGGTCCTGTCCATGACAAGCTGGAGAGACACCAGTGGAAGGGTAATAAACCCAGGCCCTAATGAAGTTCCAACTATGACAAGCTTGAGGGGCATCATTGGAAGTGTAATATGCTCGAGGCCTAGTGAGGTCCTGTCAATGACAAGCTTGAGAGGCACCAGTGGAAGGTTAATAAGCTAAAGGCCAGTAAAAGGGTAAACTGCTTGAGGCCTAGTGTGGTCCTGTCCATTGCAAAGAAAAGCATGTAGACCTGGTCAAGCCTGAAGGAATGCTTTGCCCAAGAGATTGTGAAATCCATCTGGTGAGCTGCAGTATGAGGTCCTTGTGGAAAGGCACTAATAGAAAGATAATAAGCTGGAGACCCAGTGAGGTCCCGTCCATGGGGAAGGAACGTATGCAGTTTCAGGCACACAAGGAGGGGAGTGTGACCCAGGAGTTTGTGAGACCACTTGTAGAAGGGTGATAGACTGGAGCCACAGGGAGGTCCTGTCCACATACCTCCCAACTTTTTGAGATGGGAACGAGGGACACCTATTAGCAAAAGTATATAGGCATAGGACACACTCCCTGCCATGTCCCCTTAAAGGAGAATTATACAAAAAAATGATTAGTTAAACCCAGAAGTGATTTTTTTTACCACTACTCTTCCTTTATACTGGCTTTTGAAATTTACAAACACAGCAAATTATGAAACTCGATGAAAGATTTAGCACTGGGAAAAACTTTTTGAAAGATAAAAAGTGTATTTTATATACAACTACAGTATATAGATCAGACCAAAATGAGGGACAAATGTGGAGGAAAGAGGGACAGAGGGACATTGTTCCAAATCAGTGACAGTCCCTCAAAATCAGGGAAAGCTGGGAGCTATGCTGTCAATAGTAAAGGAAAACACATAGACTTGGGCAGGCCAAAAGGGCTGTTTGACCCAAGGGTCCATCTGGACAGCTGCACTATGAGGTCCTTGAGGAAAGGCACTAATAGGAAGATAATAAGCTAGAGACATAGTGAGGTAGTGTCCATGGGGAAGGAGAGCATGCAAGCACACCAGGAGTAATGCTTGGCCCAAGAGTTTGTGAGACCCATCTGGAAAGCTGCAGCACTAGGTGCTTGTTGAAAACCACTAGTAGAAGGTTAATAAGCTGGAGGCCTAAGTAGGTTCTGTCTATGTTGAAGGAAAGCACATATAGCACGCCATGAGGGATGTTTTGCCCAAGACTTTGTGAGATCCATCTGGACAGCTGCAGCATTGGGTCCTTGTGGAAAGGAAGATAATAAAATGGAGAATTGGTAAGGTCCTATCCATGTCTATGGAAAGCATGTAGACTTCGGCACACCAAAATGGATGCTTGACCCAAGAGTTTGTGAGATCCATCTGGAGAGCTACAGCATTGAGTCCTTGTGGAAAGGAAGATAATAAGCTGGAGACTTAGTGAGGTCCTATCCATGTTTATAGAAGGCACATATACTTGGGCAAACCAAGAGGGATGCTTGACCCATGAGCTTGGGAGATCCATCTGGAGAGCTGCGGCTTGAGGCGCATATGGAAAGTCACTAGTTGTCAGAAACCATGAATCAGACCGAGACAGAAGTACAGTTAAATCACACTTGTTTAATAATAAAAGTAAATAGAACAAACGTAGTCAAAACATAGCCAAAGTTCAGTAACCGGAACGGATAGTCAGACAAGCCAGAAAGTCAGGAAGCCAGAGATCAACATAGTGGAACAGTAAGCAGGATCTGGAGCCCGAAGGAATGTCAGCCAAGCAAGTCTTTAACAGGAACACAGGAGAGCGTCTCTAGAGATGTGACCAAGGCGAAGGCTGAGATCGTCTGGGCTGGACGGCTTTAGTAGGCAGGACTGACGAGCAGGATATCATCAACAGGTGAGTCACTTTGGAGAGATAGGAGCTGGCAATTAGCCGACAGCTGAGCGGCCAGCTCAGAGAAGGAAGGGCTGAGCCTAGCCCTGACACTAGTAGAAGCATACCTCCCAACTTTTTGAGGTGGAAACAAGGGACACCTATTAGAAAAAGTATGTAGGCTTGTGGCACACCCCCTGCTACGCCCCCTTAAAGGAGAATTATACAAAAAAAAATGATTAGTTAAACCCACAAGTGCTTTTTTTACCACTATTTTTCCTTTATACTGGCTTTTGAAATGAACAGATGCAGCAATTTAGAAACTGGATGAAAGGTTTAGCACTGGGAAACGCTTTTTGAAAGATAAAAATGTGCATTTTATATACAACTATATAGATCAAACATAAAATTGAGGGGTTCAGGAAGGAATTGTAAAAATTGGATCATGCTTTGCTGGGGTTTTTCGCCTTCCTCTGGATCAACTCTGGGTATAGGATTGTGTATATGGGATTTTTTTTATTTTTTGGTTGAACTAGATGGACTTGTGTGTTTTCTCAACCTGACTAACTATGCACAGTATGTAACTAAGTATGTAAAATGAGGGACAAATGAGGAGGAAAGAGGGACTTTCTTCCAGATCAAGGACAGTACCTCGAAATCCAGGGAAAGTTAGGAACTATGGTGGAAGGATTAAAAGCTGGAGGCCTAGTGAGGTTGTCCTATCCATGGTGAAGGAAAGCACATAGATTTGGGCACACCAAGAGGGGAATGAGGCTGAAGAGTTTACGGGAGCCATCTGAAGAACTTCACCCTTAATTGCTTGTGGAAAGCATCTGGAGAAAAACTCCCATCCTACTGGGGTTTGGTTTCTACCAAAGAAGCCTCTCCATCTGTATCAGCACCCAACCTTCCCATAAACCAGCTTTGCGTTGTGCTAACCCCCTGTTACAGAGACAACTACGCATTTACAGCCAGTCTAAATGAATAAGGTAGGCGACTAGTTTTTGTATAAATGATGATCTCACCGGTCTGGCTTTGTAAGAGCAGCATTGGAACTGCTCTTTGAAAATGGCAAGGCAGGCTAGCAGTGGTGTAGCGTTTTTATCACCTTCCTACTAATTTTATCCAAGGCCAATAGGTGTTAATGGTCAGCAGCATTCACTTCTATAAATAAACCCAACAGTACTGCAAAATGTGCTACCTTAAAGTATTTATTTGTCAAATGTATTCTCGGAATTAACACAATAGAGCCAGCATCTCTCCGAGTATCCATGGAAACTGAGCAGCCGGAATATATGCCCACTTATATCTATACACTTAGACTGTACAAACATGTCAATCCTCGCGGCACATCACTCGCACGGGAAAAAACTAAGTTAAAATTACAGTCTGTGCTACGCTTCATTGAGCAAACACACTGGAAGGTGCGCAGCAAACACAGAACACCGTTGTATGTTAACAGGACACCAGACAATCGTTTGGTAGGAAATCGCCCACAGGGGATGAGCGGAGGGATCTCGGCAAAATTGATTTTTTTTTTCACAAAAAATTACGAATTTTTCTGTTGACAGAATTTGCTTGAAAAAAAAAACATTTCTACTGTTAATGATGAGGTTTAGTTATAGGACAGCTTAGTTTATTCAATGTATTTGTTTTTCTTTTTTCATTTATTTTTCTTTTTTCTTTTTATCTATGGTTGTTATTTGTGCAACTGTTAACTTTTTATATTGCTAAATTTTTATATAACGTTTTTACTAATATATTGTATTGTATTATATTATATCATAAACATATCTATATTTTTACTAAAAATTACATTTTGTATATGTATATATATATTTTTTGTATCTATGGTTGTTATTTGTGCAACTGTTAACATTTTATATTGCTAAATTTTTATATAACTTTTTAACTAATATATTATGTTATTATATTATATTATAAACATACCTATATTTTTACTAAAAATAAATTTTGTATTATAATATTATTATTATTATACAGGTTTTATATAGCGCCAACAGTTTGCGCAGCGCTTAACAAAATAAAGGCAGACATTACAGTTACATTGCAATTTGGTACAAGAGGAATCAGAGGGTCCTGCTCATTAGAGCTTACAATCTAAAAACGAAGGGTCAATTGATACAAAAGGTAATAGCTGTGGGGAATGAGCTGATGGAGGAAGTAAAACAGTGTTAGAAGCAGGATAGGCTTCTTTAAAGAGAAAGGTTTAGATTAGGGGACAGTCGGACAGACATTTATATATATATATATATATATATATATATATATATATATATATATATATATTTTTTTATCTATGGCCATTATTTGTGCACTGAAAGGATATGGGAAGGTTCCCCCAGGGGGGTTTTAATGCAGCGTGCATTAAAACCCCCCTGGGGGAACCTTCTCATATCCTTTCTATGTATCTTGGGGTGCGCAGCCTGAACTCTCATATATGTGTGTTTTTTCCTTTTTTGTATTATTTGCGCACTGTTTTTTTTTATATTATCACTAATAATAATATTACGTTATGAATATACCTTTATTTTTAATAAATATTACATTTCTATTTTTTATTTATTTATTTTTTTTACTATGTATGGGGTTTTTTTCTGTTAATAAATAAACCAAAAAATAATGAGGCAAATGGCTGCAATAACAGGTGTTGGATAGTTGAAAGGGGCTTCTGGTGCCATTTAAAGCAAACAGGCCTCTGTATAGGGGTTCTTCTGGCACCCTGATAGGAGCCCACCTAACTCCTGGGACAAGACCTCCTGTCTCCTAGCTGGGGCTCCTCTGACCCCTAGGTGAGACCTCCTGTCTCCTATATGGGAGCTGTCCCCAAACTGGGAGCTCTGATCTTTCCTCGGGCTTCAGAATATTCCAACCCTGCACTCCTGAGTACTTCCACAGGCTGCAGGCATCCACTAAAATCCAGACATAGGATTGAAGGGTCCATCCCATCAAAGACACTTTGAAACCTTCAAGCTCCAGGCCCTCAATCCAGGTTTACAGAATCCAGAGAAAGCCAAAAACACAGCTTTCTCCACTCAGAAGCGTTAGTCTGGAACCTCGCATTAACTCTTAAAAGGAAGCCTGTGTCATTTTCACATTTTCACAGTGGCCGGGCCTCGCACTGTGACAGTTGGCACATTCATATTTGGATGACCAACACAGTTGCTGTTACAGGAAAGTAGAGGTAACCCTATGAAAATGGAGGCTGTTAGTGCACAAGACCAGCCACACTACTCCCAACTACATTGGGACCACAGCACAGGACACGCCATATTGGGGGCTACACCACAGGAACATACAACAGCACCTACCAACCGCACTGGGACCATGCTACAGGACCAACCACACCACAGGACCAACCACACTACTCCCAACCACACTAGGACCACACCACAGCACCAACCACACTACTTACACCCACACTGGGACCACACTACAGGGCCAACCACACTAAGAGCAGACCACAGGATCAACCACACTTCTGCTAACCACACTCACACTGGTACCACACCACATGCCCAACCACACTACTGCCAACCACATTGGTATCACGCCACATGCCCAACCACACTAATGCCAACCACACTGGGTCCACACCACAGGACCAGCCTGACTACCAACCTCAGTAGGACCACAAGACCAACCACACTAGTCCCAACCACAGTGGGACCATACCACAGGCCCGACCACACTACTCCCAACCACAGTGGGACCACAGTACCAACCACACTACCCCTAACCACAATAGGTCCACACCACAAGGCCAGCCACACTACTCCCAATCACACATGGGACCACACCACAGGACCATCCACACCTCTTCCAACCACACTGGGATAAACCACAATACTCCTAACCTTGCTGGGTCCACACCACAGGGCCAAACACATGACTCCCAACCACACTGAGACAACACCACAGGGGCAGCCACACTAGTCTCACCCACACTGGGAACACACTACAGGGCCAACCACACTGGGACCACACCACAGGACCAATCACACTATTTCAAACCACACTCACACTGGTATCACACCACATACCCAACCACACTACTGCCAAGCACACTGGGACCACACCACAGGACAAACCACGCTACTCACAAACACCCTGGGATAATACCACAGGACCAACCACACTGGGACCACACCACAGGACCAACCACACTACTTCAAACTGTATTTAGACCACACCACAAGCCCAACCACAATGGGACCACACCACAGGACCAACCACACTACTACCAAGCACACTGGGACCAGACCACGGGTGCAACTACACTACCCCAACCCCCACGGTTTCTAGAATGGGACATTTAGCCTTCAGTCAGATCTGTTCAAGCTTTTCCTTGATGTATATGTGAAAAAGTGCACTTGCTATTTCTATTGTATTCTAGAACCTAGGGGTGTTAGTAAGGTGAGCTTTGGTACCTACATTTCCCCACATAAGAGGAAAGAAGAAAGTAAAGTTGAAATGTTGGGAAGCACTTAAAGTCATGCAGAACAAAGGAGGCCTTTGTGGGGTTTAAGAATGCTTAAAGCCACAGCTTGACTCTGTGTAAACATACAATAGAAGTCGGGGTCAACTCCGAGCAAAAGATCAACCCAGAATAAACACAGCTCCCATCTATACGCTCATTGATGTTCACACCCAGACCTGATGTGTATGGGATGCCTGTCTCGTATTACAAATAAAAAAGGAAAAAAGGCATAAGAAATGTTTTATTTTTATATGATATATTTTATGTACATCTTATTATGGGAAAATGTTATACCTCCTCAACTGTATAATTAGAAATCAGACTTAAAGCTGAATACCTGGTAGATATAAAAAAAAAATCTGTATCCAATAAAATGGACTGTCTCTCCCCCTCCCCCGTTCAAGACCGACCATAGCAATGCAATATTAATTGAAAAAGCAAAAATGCAATATTAGTGACTTGCCCTTTTTTAGGTTTTCTTCAGTCTCTCTGATCTGTCCAGCTAAGGATGGGAAGCCCGCATCGTTACATTTAACAAAATACAGCATCGTTGCTGGCTTCTTCTTCAGAAATAAGTTTTGTGCCTGCCCACCGATGAAGTCCACGCTCCATCTCACACATTTAAAAAGGCTTTTGGGAAACTTAGATATTTGTTCCCCCCACTTCCTGGTTCTGAATAGGCCTCACAGCTGCCCCCTGGAAAGGCTACATCACCATTGCCTGCCAAGAAGCCAGGGCACCTGATCTTGCACATGTACCTTGGGAGTAGAGAACCTGGTGTGGTTTGTTACTATTCTATCACAATCTGTGCCAGATGTTGTAGGATGCATGCACTGATCTTGCACACGCGCAATTTATGAGTCGATCTCTTGCATGTGCAGTAGGAGACCCGGAGCACTTTATGCTATCATGCGCAATAGGAGACTTGGGGTGGTTTATGAGTTGATCTCTTGCATGTGCACTAGAAAACATATGCTGTTTTTTACATCAGTCTCATGCATGTGCAATGGGAGACCTGGAGCTCTTTATGCTTTGTTCTCACACATAAGCAATAGGAGACCTGGGGCAGAGCATTGATCGATCTAATGCATGTGCAGCAGGAGACCTGGGGTGGTTTTTGAGTCAATCTCATGCATGCGCAGCAGGAGACCTGGGGTGGTTTATGAGTCAATCTCATGCATGCACAGCAGGAGACCTTGGGTGGTTTATGAGTCGATCTCATGCATTTGCAGCTGGAGACCTGGAGTGGTTTATGAGTCAATCTCATGCATGCGAAGCAGGAGACCTGGGGGAGGGGTTTATGAGTAGATTTCATGCATGTGCAGCAGGAGACCTGGGGTGGTTTATGAGTCTATCGCATGCATGCGCAGCAATAGACCTGGGGTGGTTTGTGCGTTGATCTCATGCATGTGCAGCAGGAGACCTAGAGTGGTTTATGAGTCGATCTCATGCCTGCACAGCAGGAGACCTGGGGTGGTTTATGAGTCGATCTCATGCCTGCACAGCAGGAGACCTGGGGTGGTTTATGAGTCGATCTCATGCCTGCACAGCAGGAGACCTGGGGTGGTTTATGAGTCGATCTCATGCATGTGCAGCAGGAGACCTGGGGTGGTTTATGAGTCGATCTCATGCCTGCACAGCAGGAGAAATAGAGTGGTTTATGAGTCGATCTCATGCCTGTACAGCAGGAGACCTAGAGTGGCTTATGAGTCGATCTCATGCCTGCACAGCAGGAGACCTGGGGTGGTTTATGAGTCGATCTCATGCATGTGCAGCAGGAGACCTGGGGTGGTTTATGAGTCAATCTCATGCATGTGCAGCAGGAGACCTGGGGTGGTTTTTGAGTCAATCTCTTGCATGGGCAGTAGGAGACGCAGAGAGCTTTTTTGCTTCAATCTCATGCAAGTGTAGATGGAGACCTGGAACACTTTATGCTCTGGGGGGGGGGGGGTTTATGAGTAGATCTCATGCATGCGCAGCAGGAGACCTAGGGGGGTTTATGAGTCGACCTCATGCATGCGCAGCAGGAGACCTGGGGTGGTTTATGAGTTGATCTCTTGCATGTGCAGTAGGAGACCCGGAGCGCTTTTTTGCTTCAATCTCATGCACGTGTGGTAGGAAACCTGAAACACTTTATGCTCTCATGCGCAGTAGAAGACCTGGGATGGTGTATGCATTGATCTTATACATGTGCCATAGGAGACCTGGGGTGGTTTATGGGTTGATCTCATGCATGTGCAGTAGGAGACCTGGAGTGGTTTATGAGTCGATCTCATGCATGTGCAGCAGGAGACCTGGTGTGGTTTATGAGTCGATATCATGCATGTGCAGCAAGAGACCTGGGGTGGTTTATGAGTCGATCTCATGCATGTGCAGCAGGAGACCTGGGGTGGTTTATGAGTCGATCTCATGCATGTGCAGCAGGAGACCTGGGGTGGTTTATGAGTCGATCTCATGCATGTGCAGCAGGAGAACTGGGGTGGTTTATGAGTCGATCTCATGCATTCGCAGCAGGAGACCTGGAGTGGTTTATGAGTCGATCTCATGCATGCGCAATAGGAGACCTGGGGTGGTTTATAAGTCGATCTCATGCATGTGCAGCAGGAGACCTGGGGTAGTTTATGAGTCGATCTCTTGCATGTGCAGTAGGAGACCCAGAGCGCTTTTTTGCTTCAATCTCATGCAAGTGTGGTAGGAAACCTGGAACACTTTATGCTCTCATGCGCAGTAGAAGACCTGCAATGGTGTATGCATTGATCTTATGCATGTGCCATAGGAGACCTGGGGTGGTTTATGGGTTGATCTCATGCATGTGCAGTAGGAGACATGGAGTGGTTTATGAGTCCATCTCATGTATGCGCAGCAGGAGACCTTGGGTGGTTTATGAGTCGATCTCATGCATGCGCAGCAGGAGACCTGGGGTGGTTTATGAGTCGATCTCATGCATGCGCAGCAGGAGACCTTGGGTGGTTTATGGGTTGATCTCATGCATGTGCAGCAAGAGACCTGGGGAGGTTTATGAGTCAATCTCATGCATGTGCAGCAAGAGACCTTGGGTGGTTTATGAGTCAATCTCATGCATGTGCAGCAGGAGACGTAGAGAGCTTTTTTGCTTCAATCTCATGCAAGTGTAGTAGGAGACCTGGAACACTTTATGCTCTGGGGGGGTTTATGAGTAGATCTCATGCATGCGCAGCAGGAGACCTGGGGTGGTTTATGAGTTGATCTCTTGCATGTGCAGTAGGAGACGCGGAGCGCTTTTTTGCTTCAATCTCATGCAGTGTGGTCGGAAACCCGGAACACTTTATGCTCTCATGCGCAGTAGAAGACCTGGGGTGGTGTATGCATTGATCTTATGCATGTGCCATGGGAGATCTGGGTGGTTTATGGGTTGATCTCATGCATGTGCAGTAGAAGACCTGGGGCAGTTTATGCCTCGATCTCATAGATGCGCAGTAAGAGACGTGGCATTGCCATGACCTCCTCCCCGGCGTTGTTAGATTTATAACAATGCATTTAATAATAGTTTTATTTGCACTATGAAGAGCTTCAGAACGTGTTTCCCCCAGACCGGAGTTCCTCTTTAAGGATGCAGATATTTAAGGCCGGCACGGATTTCACGTCTGTGTCTCAGCTGACAAATATCAACTGTTCTGAAACTAGGTCATTCGATCGGAGATCTTGTCCCGGTCTGCAAGAACAAGAAGTCTTTTGTGACATACTTCTGTTGGAGTTATTAATCAGCATGAGGCCAGCAAAGTTCGTCCAGGAGATGTCACACTCCGAGGCCTCATTCACAACACATCAAACATCGTCCTCAATATAGGCTTTTAGGTTGTTTTTTTTGTTTTTTTTGTGTGTGTGTGTGTGTCCAATAAACTGTTCATGAAAAATGTATGATCAGCTTAAAGCAGATATAAACCCTAAATAGCGCAGATTAACGCTGCCGATCTCCTGCGGCCTCTTTGCGGCCACTTACATGCACTTTAGCGATGGCTGCGCGGTCCGCCGCGCCCCTGGAAAAAATGATCTACGCTCGGATCGTTTTTTTTCAAAGGTGTTTGACGGCGATAAGTCGCCTGTTTCAACCCACTAAATGCCACACGGGAGTGCATTGCAGAGGCTGTTGCAGTGCGACCTCATGCCTCATTTGAACAGCGGGCGGAACACAGTCTTTGCGGCACTTTAAGACCAGATTTTTTCTGGAACTTTTTTTGTTTACGAGTTTAACCACTTGCCGACCAGCCGCCGCAGTTTTACTGCTGCAGAATGGCACGGCTGGGCGAAACGACGTTATGTTCCGTCACTTCGCCCTGTGGCCACTAGGGGGGGGGCGTGCGTGCCGCAGGACTCCCGCGATCACTCGTGACACAGATCCCGGTTCTCTGAGGGGAGAAGAGACTGACCGTGTGTTCATACAAAGTATGAACGCCAATCTCTCTCTTCCCCTAGCAAGTCCCACCCCCCCCCCCCCTTACAGTTAGAACACAGAGAGGGAACACATTTAACCCCTTGATCGCCCCCCCCCCCCCCTAGTGTTAACCCCTTCCCTGCCAGTGACATTTTTACAGTAATCAGTGCATTTTTATAGCACCGATCGCTGTATAATTGTCAATGGTCCCAAAAATGTGTCCAATTTGTCCGCCGCAATATCGCAGTCCTAAAAAAATCGCTGATCGCTGCCATTACTAGTAGAAAAATAAATAATAATAAAAATGCCATAAAACTATCCCCTATTTTGTAGACGCTATAACTTTTGCGCAAACCAATCAATATACGCTTATTGCGATTTTTTTTTTTTTTACCAAAAATATGTAGAAGAAGAATACATAGCGGCCTAAACTGAGGAAAAAGTTTGTTTGTGGGATATTTATTATAGCAAAAAGTAAAAGATATTGTGTTTTTTGCAAAATTGTCGCTGCTCTTTTGTTTTATAGCGCAAAAAATAAAAACCGCAGACGTGATCAAATACCACCAAAAGAAAGCTCTGTTTGTGGGGAAAAAAGGATGCAAATTTTGTTTGGGTACAGCTTCGCACGACCGCGCAATTGTCAGTTAAAGCGACGCAGTGCCAAATTGTAAAAAAGTGCTCTGATCAGGAAGGGGGTAAAATCTTCCGGGGCTGAAGCGGATAAATTAGTATTTGTTGCTAGAAAACAGAACCCCCAAACATTATTGAAGCGGCGTTTTGCGGGCGGTTTTAACCCTTTTTCGGCCACTAGCAGGGGTTAAAAGCGCCCCGCTAGCGCCCGAATAGCACCGCTAAAACGACGGTAAAGTGCTAAGAATAGCAGCGATTTACCACCGACGCCCAGGCGCTGGCAGTGTGAAAGTTAGAGTTACAGAGGAGGTCGAGAATAAGGGCACTTTCACACTGCCAGCGCCCCGGGCATCGGTGGTAAAGTGCTGCTATTTTTAGCGGCGCTTTACTGACGTTTTAGCGGCGCTATTCGGCTGCTAGCGGGCGATTTTAACCCCCGCTAGCGGCTGAAAAAAGGTTAAAACTGCCCGCAAAATGCCGCTGCGGCGGGGCTTTGCCGACGGTACGGTGGCGCTGCCCATTAATTTTAATGCGCAGGAGCGGTTTAGGAGCGGTGTATACACCTTTCCTTCACCGCTCCAAAGATGCTGCTTGCAGGAGTTTTTTTAACGTCCTGCAAGCGCACCGCTCCAGTGTGAAAGCACTCGGGCTTTCACATTGGAGAGACAGGAGCGGCGCTATAGCGCCTGTAAAGCGCCTCAGTGTGAAAGGGGTCTAACGATCACGGCGATACCTCACATGTGTGGTTTGAACACCATCGGTGGGCGGAGTGAATCACATTGTGGGCGTGGCCTGGTTGGGGGGGGGGGGGGGTTCCAGGCTGAGACTGCCATTCACCATCATACAGCAGGTCTTGACTTGATGTGCAGCTCCCGGGACACCTAGTCATTCTATATATGAAGGTTTTCTATTTTTTTACATTTTTTTGATTGGTTGAACTAGATGGACTTGTATCTTTTGTTACTATGTAGGGATAAAATTGACAGAATCTTTTTTAATTAAAAAATATATTTCCTTGGAGCCTGATTGGGTGTTGATGGATATACAGACTAGATCTTTCAGTGACTCATAGCCACGGGGTGAGATCAGTTTCCATATACCGGTATGGAGATACGTCTGTTCCATATTTCTTCTTTTAGTTTAAAATGTGAAAATACAGTTTTGCTATCGCTATGGCAACAGAGCATGTCATAGTTCTCTTTCCTCCTGCTCCTCCGATGATGAACTCGGGCTTTCACATTGGAGAGACAGGAGCGGCGCTATAGCGCCTGTAAAGCGCCTCAGTGTGAAAGGGGTCTAACGATCACGGCGATACCTCACATGTGTGGTTTGAACACCATCGGTGGGCGGAGTGAATCACATTGTGGGCGTGGCCTGGTTGGGGGGGGGGGGGGTTCCAGGCTGAGACTGCCATTCACCATCATACAGCAGGTCTTGACTTGATGTGCAGCTCCCGGGACACCTAGTCATTCTATATATGAAGGTTTTCTATTTTTTTACATTTTTTTGATTGGTTGAACTAGATGGACTTGTATCTTTTGTTACTATGTAGGGATAAAATTGACAGAATCTTTTTTAATTAAAAAATATATTTCCTTGGAGCCTGATTGGGTGTTGATGGATATACAGACTAGATCTTTCAGTGACTCATAGCCACGGGGTGAGATCAGTTTCCATATACCGGTATGGAGATACGTCTGTTCCATATTTCTTCTTTTAGTTTAAAATGTGAAAATACAGTTTTGCTATCGCTATGGCAACAGAGCATGTCATAGTTCTCTTTCCTCCTGCTCCTCCGATGATGAATTTGTAGATGAGCTAAACTGGTCCACCCACCTATTTCATTGTGTCTTCCCGTCATAGGGATAGAGCATACATGGCCTCACAAAACAAGTGTGTAGCCTATACAGTACATATGGATATCCATTGATTATTGATTACTTAAGGCCCTAATATAGTCTTGGTCCTTGTACCGTTATTTCTCTATCTCCTCTGGCATAAAGTGTCCTGTGATACACTATATGGGCAAGGGTATGTAAACCCAAAGCTAAGCCAAGGGCAGCAGCCACCAAAGGTGGCCATTTTTTTTTGCCCTTCTTTCCTGCTTAGTTACCAGGATGCTGGCAGCAATGCCACACAGCATTATCAGTCACTAGGAAGCTGGCAGCAGGGTTGCACAGCATCATGGGTTGCTGGGAAGCTGGCAGAAAGGCCAGACAGCATAATCAATCACTTGGAACCTGACAGCAGGGTTACACAGCATCATGGGTTCCTAGAAAGCTGGCAGCAGGGTTACACAGAGTGAACAGGTGCTAGGAGGCTGGCGGCAGGGCCACACAGCATAATCAGTCACTAGGAAGCTGACAACAGGGTTGCACCGCATCATGGGTTGCTAGGGAGCTGGCAGTAGGGCTGCATTGCGTAATCGGTCTCTAGGAAGCTGACTGTGACAGCAGGTTTGCACAGCGCCATTTGTTCCTAGAAAGCTGGCAGCAGGCTTAAGCAGTGTCATCAGGTGCTAGGAGGCTGGTGACAGGGTTGCACAGTGCCATCAGTGACTAGGAAGCTGGCAGCAGGGTTGCGTAGAGTAATTGGTTGCTAGGGAGCTGGCGGCAGGGTTGCACAGTATTATGCTGTACTTATACTCTTGCTAAGTTCTTAGGTGTTATTTATATTATATGCACCACCGTTTTAGCCATCCCACTAGTCCTATTATTACCATCATTGTATTTATTTTTTAACACAAACTACGCACCCAAGCTTTATTTTTTTATACACTTAGGATTAGCGCAGCACCACCCATTTACAGATTTACTTACAAGATCAGGTGTTTACCTTTACCGGTGCATGCAGCTTTTCCATCTTCAGCCGACTTTCATATGTGATAGCGCGGGAATAATCTACCCCTATATCTGCACAGTATTATGGGTTGCTAGGAAGCTGCCAGCAGGATCACACGGTGTCATGTGCTGGGAGGCTGGTGGCAGGGCCACACAGCATAATCAGTCACTAGAAAGCTGACAGCAGGGTTGCACCGCATCATGGGTTGATAGGGAGCTGGCAGTAGGGCTGCACTGCAAAATCGGTCTCTAGGAAGCTGGCAGCAGGTTTGGACAGCGCCATTGGTTCCTAAAAAGCTGACAGCAGGGTTGCACAGTGTAATAGGTTGCTAGAAAGCTGGCAGCAGGGTTGCACAGTGTAATAGGTTGCTAGAAAGCTGGCAGCAGGGTTACACAGTGTCATCAGGTGCAAGGAGGCTGGTGGCAAGGCCACACAGCATAATCAGTCACAAGGAAGCTGGCAGCAGGGTGGCACTGCATCATGGGTTGCTAGGGAGCTGGCAGTAGGGCTGCACTGCAAAATCGGTCTCTAGGAAGCTGGCAGCAGGTTTGGACAGTGCCATTTGTTCCTAAAAAGCTGGCAGCAGAGTTAAACAGTGTCATCGGGTGCTAGGAGGCTGGTGGCAGGGTTGCACAGTGCCATCAGTGATTAGGAAGCTGGCAGAAGGGTTGCATAGCGTTATTGGTGGCTAGGGAGCTGATGGCAGGGTTGCACAGTATTATGCGTTGCTAGGAAGCTGGCAGCAGTATCACACAGTGTCATGTGCTAGGAGGCTGGTGGCAGGGCCACACAGCATAATCAGTCACTAGAAAGCTGACAGCAGGGTTGCACCGCATCATGGGTTGCTAGGGAGCTGGCAGCAGGGCTGCACAGTGTAATTGGTCTCTAGGAAGCTGACAGTAGGTTTGCACAGCGCCACTGGTTCCTAAAAAGCTGACAGCAGGGTTCTACAGTGTAATAGGTTGCTAGAAAGCTGGGAGCTGATGGCAGGGTTGCACAGTATTATGGGTTGCTAGAAAGTTGGCAGCAGGATCACATAGTGTCAGGTGCTAGGAGGCTGGTGGCAGGGCCACACAGCATAATCAGTCACTAGAAAGCTGACAGCAGGGTTACACCGCATCATGGGTTGCTAGGGAGCTGGTAGCAGGGCTGCACAGTGTAATCAGTCTCTAGGAAGCTGACAGTAGGTTTGCACATCGTCATTGCTTCCTAAAAAGTTGGCAGCAGGGTTGCAAAGTGTAATAGATTTCTAGAAAGCTGGAAGTGGGTTACACAGAGTCATCAAGTGCTAGGAGGCTGGTGTCAGGGCCACACAGTATAATCAGTTACTAGGAAGCTGACAGCAGGGTTGCACAGCATCGTGGGTTGCTAGGGAGCTGGCAGAAGGGCTGCACAGCGTAATCGGTCTCTAGGAAGCTCGCAGCAGGTTTGATAGTGTCATTGGTTCCTAGAAACTGGCAGCAGGGTCACACGGTGTCATAGGTTGCTATGGGTTGGGCCCAGTAGCTCGGCAGTGCCCTGCTGAATGCAACTGGTGGGGGGGGGGGTATCATTTTTGCTGTGGCATGTGTACAACCCCCTACAGTGATCATCCAGTTCGCAGCAGGTTTGACAGTGTCATTTGTTCCTAGAAAGCTGGCAGCAGGGTTAAACAGTGTTATCAGGTGCTAGGAGGCTGGTGGCAGGGTTGCACAGTGCCATCAGTATGAATATGTATAGGTACGGGGATAGGTGGCGCTGCCTCTCCACCTAGGGAGTGACCCCCGGTAGTAACTAACAGTGTTAGATGTAGATCTTAGTTAGATTAGTGGATGGTGTGGGCTTCTGGATGATATGTACTAGGATACTAAATTCCAATGATAGAACAAGGTAACCTAGAGCTTATAGATGTACAAGTGAAACATCCAATAGTAGTTAGTGATATCAAGATAAAATCGTAATACAAAAGGAATGTTATCCCCCTAACTAGTGTATACAGTGCTCAGTGCTCAATAAAAATTGAATATGCATATAAAATCCACTTGATTCGAATTAAAATGTGATATATTGGTGGACCGCACTCTAAACTAATTTTTTTTTTTCAATTTTACTGTTTTAATACCTTTTGGAAACAGGGACCGTTGCCCTGCATTTTAATCAATGAATCCAGAATTTTTTATGGAACGTCACTATTTTATCTATGTGAGGATATACCAAGGATCTTAAATGCCAGGAGACAAACTTATATTCAGGAACTGGCATAGCAATCCAAACATCATCCATCACCAGGAGGAATATTGAATCGGGATATCCTTAAAGGGTGGATCCAACAAACAGGAAGACGGCCCTGGAAAAAGACCCCCACTTCCATGTGGATTACCCCTGCAAGGGGTTTGGAAGTCTGGTGAGTGGGGAACTGAAGGGGAGCACCACCGTCACCTTGATGTGGTTTTTGCACAAGGATTTTGCACAAGTCACTTTGGATGGTTTGCTTGCACTATTAATTAGGACGGTGTTTTCTTAAAGACTTAACTATTGCACTTTAACATTGCATTTGTGTTGCATACTCACACCATAATATATTTAGGCTGGTTTTGCGTACATATCACATTTTAATTCGAATCAAGTGGATTTTATATGCATATTCAATTTTTATTGAGCACTGTATAGGAGGTATAACCACTGTGGGATAAAATTCCTTTTGTATTACGATTTTATCTTGATATCACTAACTACTATTGGATGTTTCACTATAAGCTCTAGGTTACCTTGTTCTATCATTGGAATTTAGTATCCTAGTGCATATCATACAGAAGCCCACAACATCCAGTAATCTAACTAAGATCTACATCTAATACTGTTAGTTACCACCGGGGGTCACTCCCTGGATGGAGAGGCAGCGCCACCTATCCCCGTACCTATACATATTCATACTTCTGGGCTGCACCTGTGTAGCACCTAGGAGAGGGAGCAGCCTAGCATAGCCCTACCTAAGCTTGGTATCTACTGACTACAGTGCCATCAGTGACTAGGAAGCTGGCAGCAGGGTTGAATAGTGTTATTGGTTGCTAGGGAGCTGGTGGCAGGGTCTTACAGTGTCATAGGTTGCAAGGAAGCTAACAGTAGGGTTACGCAGTGTAATCGGTTGCTAGGAAGCTGGCGACAGTGTTACACAGTGTCATCAGTTGCTAGGAAGCCTGCAGCAGGGTCACACAGTGGCATAGTTTGCTAGGAAGCTGACAGCAGTGTTACGCCTTGTAATCAGTTGCTAGGGAGCTGGCGGCAGGGTTGCAAAGTGTAATGGTTGCTAGAAAGCTGGCAGTGGGTTACACAGAGTCATCAAGTGCTAAGAGGCTGGTGGCAGGGCCACACAGCATAATCAGTCACTAGGAAGCTGACAGCAGGGTTGCACCGCATCATAGGTTGCTAGGGAGATGGTAGCAGGGCTGCACAGCGTAATCGGTCTCTAGGAAGCTGACAGTAGATTTGCACAGCGCCATTGGTTCCTAAAAAGCTGACAGCAGGGTTGTACAGTGTAATAGGCTGCTAGAAAGCTGGCAGCAGGGTTACACAGTGTCATCAGGTGCTAGGAGGCTGGTGGCAAGGCCACACAGCATAATCAAGTCACAAGGAAGCTGACAGCAGGGTTGCACAGCATCATGGGTTGGTAGGGAGCTGGCAGCAGGGCTGCACAGAGTAATCAGTCTCTAGAAATCTCACAGCAGGTTTGACAGTGTCATTGGTTTCTAGAAAGCTGGCAGCCGGGTTAAACAGTTTCATCAGGTGCTAGGAGGCTGGTGGCAGGGTTGCACAGTGCCATCAGTGACTAGGAAGCTGGCAGCAAGGTTGAATAGTGTTATTGGTTGCTAGGGAGCTGGTGGCAGGGTCTTACAGTGCCAAAGGTTGCAAGGAAGCTGACAGTAGGGTTACGCAGTATAATTGGTTGCTAGGAAGCTGGCGACAGTGTTACAAAGTGTCATCAGTTGCTAGGAAGCTGGCAGCAGGCTGCTATTGGTTGGGCCAAGCTCAGGGGGGGCACTGCCTGCTGAATGCAACTGGGGAGGCGGGGGTATCATTTTTGCTGTGGCATGTGTACAACCCCCTACAGTGATGATCCAGTGCCCAGGGCAAAGATAGCAAATTGCGCCCCCCCTTTGTATGTGCGAGCTTATGAGGAGGAGGCGGAGAGAGATCACAGCCCACACCTCCTGCCGCTGTCACTACTCCTGTCAGCCTTATAGTAGAAGGAACTTGCGGCACCCCCATCCCTTCCATACACTCTGCACCCAGAGCAGCCGCCCCTTCTGACCACCCCTTGTCCCAGCCGATGACCTCCTATGGCCACTGTGAAAAGTTATGAGGGCAGTCAAGAGGTGGTAAGTCTGCAGCCCATTTTCACTACACCCCCCCCTCCCCCACACACACACATATGTAAATGAGCCCTATATGTGGAGAAAACTAAAAATAAAGGCGTTGGGGAAAAAAATGGAATTGACTTAATACTACTACTATACCTCCCACTGACACCAGGGATGGGGTACTTTTCCTCCCATGGACACCAATGATGGGGCACTATTCCTCCTACCGACATCAACAATAGGGGCATAATTCTTGCCACTGACGCCAACAGTGGAGGACTATTCGTCCCAATGACCCAATGACACCAATGATGGAGCACTATTCCTCCCACTAATACCAATGATGGGGCACTATTCCTCCCACTGACACCAGCAATGGGGCACTATTCCTCCCACTAAAGATTTGACATTTTTTACTCCCACTGGCCATAGTGTGCCCCCCCCCCCCCCCTAAAGTCTGAAGAACAGTAAACGGGCCCTTTTTTTAGAAAGTTTGGAGACCCCTGATCCAGAGGAAGGACAAAAAAAAAATCCCAAGTGCAACTTTTTTCCCCAAAAAAAGTCTCACAATCTGCTCCAAATAATTACTGGTAAAGAAAATGAGTTATTCGGTCCAATAGAAGTGCACAATATTGTGCCAGGAGGATGATGGCGCGAGACAGTTGCCCATTCCGATATGCGTCAGATAGTTTTTTGGACGCGCAAAGCTGCAAAAAAAAAATAGATATCACGCCAATCATAACCTGGCTTAACACTAGTAGAATTTCATTCAAATTTTTTGGTTTTAACCACTTTCCTACTGGGCACTTTTACCCCCTCCCTGCCCAGGCCAATTTCCAGCTTTCAGCTGTCACACTTTGAATGACAATTGCGCGGTCATGCAACACTGTACTCATATGAGATTTTTATCATTTTTTGAGACAGATAGAGCAATTTTTCTCCTTCATTGATGGGCACTGATGAGGCGGCACTGATAAGCGGCACTGATAGGCTGCACTGATATGCGGCACTGATGAGGCTGCACTAATATGCGGCACTGATGAGGCTGCACTGCTATGTGGCACTTATGGGGCTTCACTGATAAGCGGCACTGATGAGGCTGCACTGATATGCGGAACTGATGGGTACTGATCTGCTGCACTGATGAGGCTGCACTGATGAGGCTGCACTGATGAGGCTGCACTTATGGGGCTGCACTGATAAGCGGCACTGATAGGCTGCACTGATATACGGCACTGATGAGGCTGCACTGATATGCGGCACTGATATGCTGCACTTATGAGGCGGCACTGGTGGGCAGTGATGAGGCGGCACTGATGAGGCTGCACTGATATGCAGCACTGATGGGCACTGATATGCTGCACTGATGAGGCGGCACTGATGGGCACTGATGAGGTGGCACTGATGAGGATGCACTGATATGCAGCACTGATGGGCACTGATATGCTGCACTGATGGGCACTGATAGGTGGCACTGATGGGCACTTATGATGACACTGATAGGCGGCACTGATAGGCTCTGAGTAGGTTTCACTGATGAGGAGGCACTGATGAAGCAGCACTGATGGGCACTGATAGGCAGCACCGATGGGCACTTATGGTGGCACTGATAGGGGGCACCGGTGGGCACTGATAGGCATCCATGATAGGCAGCACTGATAGGCACTGAAGGGCATCACTGATGGGCACTAATTGGCAGCAGTGGTGGGCACTGTTGGGACTGCACTGATCATCAGGACACTTTCGATGTCCCCTGTGTGGATTTACTGGTTATCTGCTGCCAGCATGAGGGGAGGAATGAATGCCAATAACCGGGAAATCCCGTTCACACTGTTAATCAGCTGTGATTGGACACAGCTGATCACATGGTAAAGGGTCGCCCTGATTGCCTCTCTACCCCGATCTGTGATCAGCTGTGTCCAAAGGATGCAGCGATCACGGATTACTGCTGATGCGCTCCATAGGGAAAGCGTGAGCACGGGGAGGACGTCATATCAAAGCGTGACCTCGCCGTCATTCGGCTATAGTGCGGTCGTAAAGGGGTTAGGAATGTTCGTTCAATTTTCTAACCATAATCGGCGTTCAAATTCGGCCACTGTGGCGATGGAAAAATTTTTCTCGAAGGAACAAAATTTGCCAAAATGTGGTTCTCGTTTGGGAAAGTCCATTCACTCCAAAATCAAATATTAAAAGCGAAGGGGGATTTTTTAAAGTACTTTCAAATGACATACGTCAGATCATCGAATGTACTGAGAATTTTGGTACGAATGTTTCTTCGAAAATGTAAAAGTACAGCCAGCTTTAGTTTTACTTTTTTTTTTTTTCTCTTTTGCTTTATGTTGGCGTTTAAGCATATGGCTTGCGTCGCGCTTAGGGGCAGCCCCAATATCCCTACACCGTTTTCAAACTCTGTGTCAAATCACGTGGTACTGCAGTACCGCGTTTGCAAGATGCGTAGGTGCCGCGCAGCTGCCAAAGGGCAATGCATTTCTGTCTGTTGCAGGAAAGCACGCAATTTTGCGCAATTTCCCGCAACGCACTACTGACAGTAAGTCCCATATTTCATTCAAGACATATTCGTCATGGAAGAATATATACCATAAAAATACTGACAAATGCCGGAACTGTTCCGGAATGTTCTCTCCCCGGATGTTTGCTTGATTTGACATTTCCCAATGATGTTTTTGAGACAGTTAAAATTCCAGTTGTCAGCTCCTCTTACAAGGTCAGTAAAATCACTATCCTCCATGAAATCCCAATGAATGTTTAGAGCGGGGATACACTGCGCATGAAAGGTATGCTTTGTTACATTGATTCCAATATGACAGATACGGGGTGACTGGAGTTAACCAAACACAGCTGAGCTGTGGGAGGGGCTCAGCAGGCCCAACCCACTACAGAAAACTACAGCAGGGGCAGAGACAAGACCAGTCACCCTGCACAAGGAGAGCGAGCTGAGTTGTGGGAGGGGCCCAGCAAGCCCAACCCACTACAGAAAACTACAGCAAAGACAAGATTGGTCACACTGCACAAGGAGAGAGAACTGAGCTGTGGGAGGGGCTCAGCAAGCCCAACCCACTACAGAAAACTACAGCAAAGACAAGATTGGTCACACTGCACAAGGAGAGAGAACTGAGCTGTGGGAGAGACTCAGCAGGCTCCACCCACTAAAGAAATCTACAGCAGGGGCAGAGACAAGACCAGTCACCCTGCACAAGAAGAGAGAGCTGAGCTGTGGGAGGGACTCAGCAGGCTCCACCCACTACAGAAATCTACAGCAGGGGCAGAGACAAGACCAGTCACCCTGCACAAGAAGAGAGAGCTGAGCTGTGGGAGGGACTCAGCAGGCTCCACCCACTACAGAAATCTACAGCAGGGGCAGAGACAAGACCAGTCACTCTGCACAAGGAGAGAGAGTTGAGCTGTGGGAGGGGCTCAGCAGGCTCCACCCACTACAGAAATCTACAGAAAGGGGCGGAGACAAGACCAGTCACTCTGCACAAGGAAAGAGAGCTGAGCTGTGGGAGGGGCTCAGCAGGCTCCACCCACTACTAAAAACTACAGCAGGGGTGGAGACAAGACCAGTCACCCTGCACAAGGAGAAAGAGTTGAGCTGTGGGAGGGGCTCATCAGGCTCCACCCACTACAGAAATCTACAGAAGGGGCGGAGACAAAACCAGTCACTCTGCACAAGGAAAGAGAGCTGAGCTGTGGGAGGGGCTCAGCAAGCTCCACCCACTACAGAAATCTACAGCAGGGGTGGAGACAAGCCCTGTCACCCTGCACAAGGAGAGAGAGAGCAGCAGTGAGCGGTCTGTATTACAGGAAATGAAATGGCCGGTGAAACAAAATTGTGTCTCCATTGGGATCAGGCGAGAAAGATAAAAGTGCAGGATGGATAATACTGCCCAGGAGGAATTTTCATACTGGATTACTGCACAGATCTTAAAAAAAAATACATAAAACACACTTGGCGGTTTCCTGTAAAGCTGCACGCATGTTCTTTCTGTGTGAATGGGGGCAAAATCAAATGTTTTTAGGCGATTTTCTCTCAAGGTCGAGCGTTATTTACTCATACAGAATAGAGCAGAGAGCAGGAAAATACCGCACTATGGCCACTAGATGGAACTGGTGAGCGAAGGGGGGTGTTTATTGCAGGGCAGGAGAGAGCAGCAGTGAGCGGTCTTTATTACAGAATGTTGATTGCAAATGTACTTACAAGAAGGACACTGATAGGAGGAGAGGGTGAGTAGAAGTGCATGCAGTGTTTTGACAGGGAACAGGCCGATATGGGGGCTGCTCTAGCAGCCAAAGGAGTTGTATGTCTGTCCATCCAGTCCTGAGATTTATACAGCTCTGCTAGGCGGATGACACCACTTTCTACAATATCAGATTGTAGAAGAAATACAGTGGTCTCCTTTCTTCCAGCCTGCTGATTGGACAGTGAAAGAGCAGTAGCAGACTGTTGAGATTACCCTCTGCTCTCTCTCTCTCCATTATCTATCTAATTTTTTATCTACATCAATTTTTCTATCATCTACCTTTCTTTCTATCGAAGGAAAGATTGATACAAATAAAAAATGATAAAACAAAAGATAGATTGATAGATAGATAATTGATAAATAGATAGATAGATAGATAGATAGATAGATAGATAGATAGATAGATAGATAGATAGATAGATAGATAGATAGATAGATAGATAGATAGATATTGATAAATAGATAGATAGGTAGATGATAGATATTGATAAATAGATAGATAGATAAATATTGATAGATAGATAGATAGATAGATAGATAGATAGATAGATAGATAGATAGATAGATAGATAGATAGATAGATAGATAGATATTGATAAATAGATAGAGATAGATAGATAGATAGATAGATAGATAGATAGATAGATAGATAGATAGATAGATATTGATAAATAGATAGATAGATAGATAGATAGATAGATAGATAGATAGATAGATAGATAGATAGATAGATAGATAGAGAGATAGATAGATAGATAGATATTGATAAATAGATAGATATTGATAAATAGATAGAGATAGATAGATAGATAGATAGATAGATAGATAGATAGATAGATAGATAGATAGATATTGATAAATAGATAGATAGATAGATAGATAGATAGATAGATAGATAGATAGATAGATAGATAGATAGATATTGATAAATAGATAGATAGATAGATATAGAGATAGATAGATAGATAGATAGATAGATAGATAGATAGATAGATAGATAGATAGATATTGATAAATAGATAGATAGGTAGATAGATATTTATCTACCTATCTATCTATCTATCTATCTATCTATCTATCTATCTATCTATCTATCTATCTATCTATCTATCTATCTATCTATCTATCTTTATTCCGTATCTATCTCAATCAAAATGATTGATAGATAGATAATCATTTATATCTATATATCATATTTTATCTGTATCTCTTTCTCTCTCATTCTTTCTATCAATTAACTTTCTTTATTGAAAAATTCATATAGATAGATAGATAGATAGATAGATAGATAAATAGATAGATAGATAGAATGATGGATTTTTCGATAGATATAATACATGGAAATACAATAGAACACGCGGTATACAAATAATAGAACGATTCTTTCCCCTCCGTCTTACCTTTGCCCCGTGAGAGACTTATCATCATTCTCTCCATCCCGGGAGACCCCTATAACGTCCGATCCGCGCTCTCCTAGAAATTCCGCCGTCCTCACACAACTCCTTCTTCTTTTTTTTACCTTCCAAACTTTCAATCGCAAATTCCCAAAAACCGAGGATTGTACCGGGAGGGACAGCTGTCTATGCTGGCGTTCCCCCCCCCCCCCCCCTTTCCGGATGGAGCACCCGGCGCTATAGATGGATGGATGTAGATAGATAGATAGATAGATAGATAGATAGATAGATAGATAGATAGATAGATAGATAGATGACGGGCAAGGAACGGTGGATCTATGGATGTGGGTCCTCCGGTTATCCTTCCATGATGTTACTTTGTATCCATCCTCCTCCAATGAGCGATCGGTCTCCTGTAGTCGCAGGCCGCGGATGGAGCGCAGACATGAGCTGCATTCAGATGGGGAGAGGAAGGGAGGCTCGTGCTCTGTGGATGCGTCTCCTGATCGCTGGTCCTCTGAGCGGCTGGAGGGATATCTCAGTGGCTGGGAGAAAACATGGGGGGAGGAGAGGAAGGCAGCAGGAACTCTGCTATTTTATTAAACGTCTCTCCCTAACTATTGTTTCCCCCTCCCTATGTTTCCTTCCTTCACATAACGTAGTGCTTTCCTCCTCACACAGCCCACTCTCCAATATGCTCTGATCTCTCATCTCATACATTATCCGGATATAGAATACAGCTCAGGCTATCATATAGAAGGATGGACGCGCATCAGCCGGATGCATTGCAATTCATTAAAAAAAAAAAAATTAAATACATTCCGTAATAGCCACAAAAGATATAAATCCACTTTGTGTGCACCAAATGCCTTTGCAAACCCAGATTTTACTTGTAAAAGTAGCCATGCACTGTGCTGAGAGCGCAGCTGTGGGAGGGGCTAAGAAAGCCCCACCCGCTACAGAAAACAACAAGAGGGGGCGGAGACAAGACCAGGCACCCTGCACAAGGAGAGGGAGCAGCAGTGACTGATCTGTGTTAGAGGAAGCTGCATTGCAAACATGCATACAAGTCCCGGCAGGCTCCACCCACTATAGAAAACTACAGGAGGGGGCAGAGACAAGACCAATCACCCTGCAGAAGGTGACAGCTGAGCTGTGGTAGGGGCTCAGCAGGCTCCACCCACTACAGAAAACTGCAGGAGGGGCATTATCAAGATCAATCACCAGGCGCAAGGAGACCTCAGAGCTGTGGGAGGGGCTCAGCAGGCTCCACCCCTTACAGAAAACTACAGAAGGGGGCATTAACAAGACCAATCACCCGGCGCAAGGAGACATCAGAGCTGTGGGAGGGGCTCAGCAGACTCCACCCACTACAGAAAACTACAGGAGGGGCATTAACAAGACCAATCACCCTACGCAAGGTGACAGTAGAGCTGTGGGAGGGGCTCAGCAGGCTCCACCCACTACAGGCTGCCTGCACAAAACTACAGAAGGGGGCGGAGACAAGAGTGGTCTTTTTTACACCAAAATGATGTCTTCATTGGGATCAGGCAAGAAAGATGAAGGTGCAGGATGGATAACACTGCCCAGGAGGAGTTTTCACACGGAATCTGTGCAAATCGGTGAAAAAAGAAGATCTGGAAAAAAGGCATAAAGCACACTTAGGGGTGTCCTGTAAAGCTGTATGTACATTTTCTTTATTATTGTTATTTTCTCTCCGGGTCGAATGTTATTTATGCATACAGAATAAAACCAAGTTAGAAAAATATCGCCCTATGTCCACTAGATGGAGCTGGTGACCAATGGGGTGTATTTATATAAAAGTTATTTTAAAAAAAAATTGCAGAGCTGTAAAATTGTATGTACATTTGTTCTGCGCAAGTACAGGCATATTTGAATAGTATTAGTCCAGATCGAATGTTAGTCATTCATACAGAAAAGAGTGCATAAGGAAAATACCGCACTATGGCCACTAGATGGAGCTGGTGACGGAAGGGATGTGTATTATTATTTTTTTTTTTAAAGCAGAGTGGTGAAACTGCATTTGTTCTGTGCCAATATGGGCATATTTGAATGCTACTAGTCCAGATCAAATGTTATTCATTCATATATAACAAAATGAGTCAGTAAAATACTGCTTTATGGCCCCTAGATAAATAAGTAATGAATTCCTATAATCATCAGCGCCATCTAGTGGACATATTGTGGTTATTTTCCTGATTCACTCTATTCTGTATGAATGAATAACATTCGATCTGGAGCTAATATAGCCTAATGACATTTGGTTTTGGCCTCTTCGCACAGAAGAACTGTACATGCAGTTTCTAAGGACAAGTAGCACTGTAAATGTTTTATAAATATACCACAAAGACTGAAGTGAGAAGACGTGTGCCTCTTCTATTGGTATTTGCTATTCCTGGAGTTCAGCTTGAAATTCAAGATCTCTTCGATGGTACAATACAGTGCAGCACCTGATGTGAGACTCTCACACACCAGAGGATCTAGTCCCTGGTCAATGGATATAAAACCTTGAGGGGGAGCGGGAGAACAAATGTGACAGTAGATAGGGGACAGACAGTATACACAGTGATAGCAATACTCTGCTAGTATACAGTATTTAGGATCTCATGCTATACTATAACAAAATCATGGGGGGACTCTGTGATAAGGGACTTTGTAATGGGGGGGCTCTGTGTAATGGGGACACTGTGATGGAGGGAATCTATGAAGGGGGGGGCACTGTGATTGGGGGAATCTGGAATGGAGACTCTATGATGTGGGG
The DNA here is from genome assembly GCA_037952835.1 of Lithobates septentrionalis. Classification (NCBI taxonomy): domain Eukaryota; kingdom Metazoa; phylum Chordata; class Amphibia; order Anura; family Ranidae; genus Lithobates; species Lithobates septentrionalis. The sequence goes on from JBBDGP010001835.1 coordinate 565,562, forward strand.
CACGGTGATTGGAGCAACCTGGAATGGGCACTCTGTGATGCGGGACTCTGTGATGGGGGGACTCTGTGAGTGGGGGAACCTGGAATGGGGACTTTGTGATGCGGAACACTGTGATGGGGGGACTCTGTGAAGGGGGGAACCTGGAATGGAGACTCTGTGATGGTGAGACTCTGTGAAAGGGGGGGGGCACTGTGATTGGGGGAACCTGAAATGGAGACTGTGATGCGGGGCACTGGGAAGGGGGGCACTGTGATTGGGGGAACCTGGAATGGGGACTCTGTGATGTGGGACACTGTGATGGGGGGACTCTGTGAAAGGGGGGGCGGGAACTGTGATTGGGGGAACCTGGAAGGAGACTCTGTGATGCGGGGCACTGTGATTGGGGGACTCTGTGAAGGGGGGCACTGTGATTGGGGGAACCTGGAATGGAGACTCTGTGATGTGGGACACTGTGATGGGGGACTCTGTGAAGGGGGGCACTGTGATTGGGGAACCTGAAAGGAGACTCTGTGATGCGGGGCACTGTGATTGGGGGACTCTGTGAAGGGGGGCACTGTGATTGGGGGAACCTGGAATGGAGACTCTGTGATGTGGGACACTGTGATGGGGGACTCTGTGAAGGGGGGCACTGTGATTGGGGAACCTGAAAGGAGACTCTGTGATGCGGGGCACTGTGATTGGGGGACTCTGTGAAGGGGGGCACTGTGATTGGGGGAACCTGGAATGGAGACTCTGTGATGTGGGACACTGTGATGGGGGGACTCTGTGAAGGGGGGCACTGTGATTGGGGGACCCAGGAATGGGGACTCTGTGATGTGGAACACTGTGATGGGGGGACTCTGTGAAGGGGGCACTGTGATTGGGGGAACCTGGAATGGAGACTCTGTGATGGAGGGACTCTGTGAAGGGGGGGCACTGTGATTGGGGGACCCAGAAATGGGGACTCTGTGATGTGGGACACTGTGATGGGGGGACTCTGTGAAGGGGAACTATAATTGGGGGAACCTGGAATGGGGATTCTGTGATGCGGGACACTGTGATGAGGGGACTCTGTGAAGGGGGGCACTGTGATTGGGGGACCCAGAAATGGGGACTCTGTGATGTGGGACACTGTGATGGGGGGACTCTGTGAAGGGGAACTATAATTGGGGGAACCTGGAATGGGGATTCTGTGATGCGGGACTCTGTGAAGGGGGGCACTGTGATTGGGGGAACCTGGAATGGAGATTCTGTGATGGAGGGTGTGACGGATCCTATTCCACACTCCACTGAGTGCCCCCGTCAATAACACCGCTTCCTCCCGTATGATCATCAGTCAGATATAATATTATAGCTGCAGTAAATACAAGTCTAGTCGATAATAGCTTGTAGAATCTTGACTCCTTTATTGGGCAGAACACAGCCTTTTTATACACATTTAACACAAGGGGTTAGATAACGAGGTAGGGCTGACTCATGGACACTTCCCCCCTCCCCTCTAGCAAAAACTTAAAAGACAATAATATAATTAACATGCTAATTAACACAACACTTAAGGCAGACCTGGTGACCAGACAGTTCGTCTCTGCAGGTTAATGTGATCAGCTCTTTCAAGAGTCATGTATTGTTCAGAATAAACAACTGAGAATATTCTTTGGGCAAGTTCAAAAAAATAAAAGATTAATATAGAAATACCAAATAACAGGGTGAATGTGGACAGAAAAAGGTCCTTGCAGCCAGTGTCCGCGACAGTGCCCCCCCCCTGTCCCATAGTCCGGCAGACCCAACTAGATCCACCACGGGTCAGCTTGGGGCTGTCCGGGAGAGTTTTATAGTTCCGTTTGCCGGGAAAGTCCATCAGCGTTCCCATTCTGCTTTCCTGGCCGATACTGTATGGTAAAATTGTAGGGCTGCAGTGCCAAGCTCCATCGTAACAAACGTCCATTATCCCCGGAGACCCGATTAAGCCAGATTAATGGATTGTGGTCGGTGAGCACCGTAAAAGATCGTCCGTAGAGATAAGGTTGGAATTTCTTGAGAGCCCACACCAGCGCCAAACACTCCTTCTCCACGGCTGCATAACCGACTTCCCTGGGTAGCAGCTTCCGACTGATGTAGGCCACTGGGTGCTCACCGCCATCAGGTCCTACTTGGCTCAGTACTGCCCCCAGCCCGAATGTAGAGGCATCTGTGTGGACACAAAAACGTTTGGTTGGGTCAGGGGCAGCTAGAACAGGAGCTGAAGTTAGTGCATTCTTTAATCGTTGGAAGGCAGCTTCACACTCAGGGGACCACAGTACCTGTCGGGGAAGGTGCTTCTTAGTCAGGTCTGTCAGGGGCTTAGCGATGGAACTATATTGCGGGACAAATTTCCTATAGTACCCAGCTGTGCCAAGGAATGCCAGGACCTGGGTTTTAGTACGGGGGGTCGGCCACTTGGCAACGGCCTCAATCTTAGCAGGCTCAGGTCGTTGTTGTCCACTGCCTACTCGATGTCCAAGGTACTGTACCTCGGACATCCCTATGCTGCATTTCTCTGGCTTAAGGGTTAGTCCTGCAGCCTTGATGCGGTCTAACACGACACCCAGATGAACCAGATGGTCCTCCCAGGTATCACTGTAGATCGCAATGTCGTCCAGATATGCACAAGCATAGTCCTGGAGGCCATCGAGGAGTTGGTCTACCATCCTCTGGAAAGTTGCCGGTGCATTCTTCATCCCAAATGGCATTACTTTAGACTGGTATAAGCCAAATGGGGTAATGAACGCCGATTTCGGAATAGATTCCGCATCCAGAGGAATTTGCCAGTATCCTTTGCATAGGTCAAGGGTTGTCAGGAATTTTCCCAGAGCAATGCGATCTAACAGATCATCGACCCGGGGCATAGGGTAAGCATCAGTGGTGGTGCACTCATTTAATCTGCGGTAGTCTACACAGAAGCGAGTTGTGCCATCCCGCTTCGGTACAAGGACCACCGGGGAAGCCCAGGGGCTGCTGGATGGCTCTATGACTCCCAATTCAAGCATCTCCTTAATCTCATGACGCATCTCCTCTCTCACTGCGTCAGGTATCCGGTAAGCCGCCTGTCTTAGCGGCAGTTGTCCCGGGGTCTCCACACGGTGCACTGCCATAGTAGTGTACCCGGGGACTGTGGAGAACATTTCCCTTCTCTGACTAAGGACCTGTCTAGCTTGTTCTCTCTGCGTCGGCCCTAGCTGGTCGTCAAGCTTTATCATCTCTATCCCTGCAGTAATACTATTTAGCTCCGGGAGCACCAGCAGGGGAAGATTCTCAGAATCTTCCACAGCTGGAGCACATATAGCGGCTACCTCTCCTGCTCTTTCCCAGTATGCTTTCAACATGTTTACATGAAAGGTCCGTCGGACTCTTTCATCCGAACATTTAGCCACTAGGTAGGTTGTGTCACAGAGCTTTGCCACAACCCAGTAAGGTCCCTGCCAAGTGGCCTGTAACTTGTCCTGCTTGGTTGGTCTGAGGGCAAGAACCTTCTGCCCAACCTCCAGAGTGCGGTTCCGTGCAGTACGATCGTACCATCGTTTCTGCCGCCTTTGGGCAGCCCGAAGGTTCTCCTGGACAGTGTCCGTCAGCTCCTTCAGTCTGTCCCTAAACTCAAGAACGTATGCTACGATAGAGGACCCTTGGGGATCAATTCCCCCTTCCCAGTGGGCTCTGACTAGATCTAGGGGCCCCCTCACCCGCCTCCCATACAGTAACTCAAATGGGGAGAACCCGGTAGATTCCTGCGGCACCTCCCGATAAGCGAAGAGAAGGTGTGGCAGATATCTCTCCCAATCCCTGTGAGAGGTTGCAAATGTCCTAAGCAGCTGTTTCAGTGTTCCATTGAACCTCTCACACAGTCCGTTGGTCTGGGGGTGATAGGGAGAGCTCTGTAGGGGCTTTATCCCACAGAGCCTCCATAACTGCTGAGTGAGCTCAGCAGTGAACTGGGTCCCCTGGTCAGAGATGATTTCCCGAGGGAAACCCACCCTGGCAAAGATCCGGAGCAAAGCATCAGCCACAGTTTCTGCATGGATATTTGCCAGGGGAATGGCCTCTGGGTACCGGGTGGCATAATCCACCACAGTAACGATATATCTCTTCCCAGAAGGACTAGGTCTGGGCAATGGTCCAACCAGGTCTACGGCAACACGGCTAAAGGGTTCATCAATGATCGGTAAAGGGTGTAGGGGAGCTTTCAGCGGGCCCCCATGCTTACCCACCCGCTGGCATGTGTCACAGGTCCGGCAATACTGTCGGACATCCCCTGTAATCCCTGGCCAAAAAAACGACTGAGTCAGACGGTGGAGGGTCCGGGACATCCCCAGGTGTCCGGCTAAGGGTATGTCATGCCCAATGCGCAGCAGGTCATGACGATATTTCTGCGGCACAACCAGCTGCCGCTTGGGTGGATGGGAGGCTGTCTTTCCCTCAGTAACCCGATAGAGTAATCCCTGGACCCACTCTATTCGCTCCCTCTCCAACCCCCCAGGGTCCAATCCTGCTCTTTCCCTATAGCTAGCTAAGGAAGGGTCGCTAAGAGTTGCCTGAGCAAATTCTTGGGGAGAAGCCCAAGTCGGGATAGGGTTAGTTGGGGTAGTACAGTCTAGGTCAGGGGTGACAGGTCTTACCTGGGTCCCGTCCTCGAGGGAGCGCACCTCCATCCGGGCTTGCTGGCGGGTGGTAACAGGATAGGCTTCCGGGGATACATCCAGGGAGAAGGCTGAATTTAAACGTCCCAAATCGTTGCCCAACAAAACCTCTGCAGGTAAGTTCTGCATTATTCCCACTTCCACTTCTTTGGCCCCCGAACCCCAATCAAGGTGAACCCTGGCAGTGGGGACCCGCATAACATTTCCCCCGGCCACCCGCACAGCCACAGACTGTCCCGTCTGCTCTGCCGGGTTTATCATTCGGGACTGTATCAGGGTAATAGTAGCTCCCGTGTCCCGCAGTCCCTGGGCAGCCCGACCATTAATCCACACGGCTTGTCGATGGTGCAAACGATTATCTGTAGTGGCAGCTTGCACAGGGTCTGCCTCATGTAGAATTCCAATATTCTCCTCGCTTGGGTAAGTCACATCATCTCTCTCCAGACAGTGTGCAGAAGCCCGGGCAGGTCCAAGGGGCCTGTTGTTCCGCGCGTCCTGGGAAACCTTCTGCGGACAATACCTCCTAACATGCCCTGATTGGTTGCATCTGTAGCAGAGGTCCCCTTTTCCTCGTGAAGATGGTAGCTGAGTGGGGCCGGGGATCGACGGCTGGTGTGAAGGGGCAAAGCTCCGTGGAATGTTGGGGACAGGCCGAGCTGGGGTCTTAGGCTCTGGTTGTATGGTCCGCCTTGAATCCACGTATTGGTCAGCTAGGGTGGCAGCTTCATCTACTGTGACTGGCCGCCGATCCTTTACCCAGTCTCTAACCTCATGTGGGGTATGATCGTAGAATTGTTCCAGGAGGATTAGCTGGAGCGCATCTGCCATGGTAACAGCTTGGCGCCCGGTCATCCAACTCTCCGCTGCTCGGGTCATTTGATGAGCCCATTCTGTGTAAGGCTCTCTCTCCTTTCGGCGGAGGTTGCGAAACCTCAAACGGTGTGCCTCTGGAGTAATGCCGAAGCGAGCCAATAGTCTTTCTTTTACCCGGTCATAGTCCTGGCTGATCTCATCAGGGACATTATTGTACGCCTCTGCAGCCCTTCCTGTGAGACGGCTGACCAGGAGCGTGACCCAATCTGCTTTATTGACACCTTGGAGACCGCATTGACGCTCAAACATTTGCAGGTAAACATCCATCTCATCTTCACCATCTTGAAACATGCGGAAGGCGGTATAGGGTAGCTTTTTGCGGGCTGCTGGAGCTTCCCGGTTGAACATAACTGACGCTCCTTGGTCCCGCTGGAGTTCAGCCATTCGCAGCTGGGACACCTCTGTTAACACTTGACTGATAACCTCCTGTGGGGGGTGAGTACCATACAAGGCCAGTCGCCACTGGACGTCACGCTGGAACTCTGTCGCCTCTGCGGTGTCTGCTGGTGGGTTGCTGGCCTGGTCAATCTCCATTAGTTCGGTGATGAGAGTCGCTTTGGATTTGTTGCTGGAGACTTGTCCACGGGCTTCCAAGAGATCCTTCAAGGTGCTGCGCTTGAGACTGGCGTAGTGATGTTCCATCTGCTGTTAGGAGCAGGGGGTCCCGGTGGTGATTTGGGTGAGCCTAGGCAAGAGGAAGCATCCCACTGCTGCCACCAATTGTGACGGATCCTATTCCACACTCCACTGAGTGCCCCCGTCAATAACACCGCTTCCTCCCGTATGATCATCAGTCAGATATAATATTATAGCTGCAGTAAATACAAGTCTAGTCGATAATAGCTTGTAGAATCTTGACTCCTTTATTGGGCAGAACACAGCCTTTTTATACACATTTAACACAAGGGGTTAGATAACGAGGTAGGGCTGACTCATGGACACTTCCCCCCTCCCCTCTAGCAAAAACTTAAAAGACAATAATATAATTAACATGCTAATTAACACAACACTTAAGGCAGACCTGGTGACCAGACAGTTCGTCTCTGCAGGTTAATGTGATCAGCTCTTTCAAGAGTCATGTATTGTTCAGAATAAACAACTGAGAATATTCTTTGGGCAAGTTCAAAAAAATAAAAGATTAATATAGAAATACCAAATAACAGGGTGAATGTGGACAGAAAAAGGTCCTTGCAGCCAGTGTCCGCGACAGAGGGACTCTGTAAAGGGGGGACTCTGTGATTGGAGGAACCTGGAATGGGGACTCTGTGATGTGGGACACTGTGATGGGGAACTCTGTGAAGGGGGGGCACTTTGATTGGCGGAACCTGGAATGGGGACTCTGTGATGCAGGGCACTGTGATGGGGGACTCTGTAAAGGGGGGCACTGTGATTGGAGCTTCTGATGTGATGGGGGTCCAGCGCTATATTCCCACAGCTGATTCCCAGTGCCGCCATTTTGGATTTGGGAGCCGGTTACGACTTCCCGATGAACCACAGCCGCCTCCCCATTGCACATGCGTGAGAATACACAATTCCTTTCCCAGAGAGACCAGGGTTTCTGAGCCCGGGGGGCGGGTCCATGACAGCCTGCGCTCATAGGAAGTGGGAGACTGGCACCATCTAGTGGCAGAAATTAATTACTATTAGAGGCTTCAAGCTTTGCATTGAAGGTGATTTTTGCAGCAAAGGTTGATTTTTTTTTTAAAATCTTTTAATGCGCTTTTCCTTTTCTTTTCTTTTTTTTTAACTTTAAGTGTCACTATAAGCTGATGCTGGAATTGGTTATCACCGCTACAACACTGACTACGCTACAAACATTGCAGCCTATTATATTATATGACATTTTGTTTCCACCTCATTTACAAACAGCTAAGTATGCTAAACAGGTCTTTTTTTTCCCACTCGTTCAAAGCTGTAACAGCACATGGCTTTATTATAGCTCATTAGGATGCCTTGATAATTAACGACTTCATTATTACATAGGTGAGAACGCACATCCCATCTAATTGTACCGTAAAATATGCAAATATGCGTCCAATGGCTTCCGGGCGTACTATTGTCTTTCTGTAAGGAAAAGCGGCCCCCTTTTTTTTTTTTAATTAGAAGCTTTTGTTGATTTTTCTGATTATGTAAACAAAAAATAAATAAATAAAAAATACGTTTGCACACACTTTATCAGAAAAGTCTAAAAAAAAAAAAAAAATCTGGTAACTATTTTCTTCTTAATGTACAATTCCTAAAATAATTATACTATTTTATAAATTTTTATAGGATATTATTTTTATTTTGTTTATATTATAATGTTCATTTTTTTACGATTATATAATTTTATTATTATTTGTAATAATTATTTTTAAAATAAATACATGTATTACTTATAAATAATTATTGTTTATATAAAAAAAAAAATTCTAGTCTTGGCTACAGCAGTAAAGGGTTAGGGCCCCCTTCATGTTTATTCAACACGATACATTGTTTTTATATTGTATTATTTATTTATTTATTCCAGTTGTGTTTATGGCACCTGAGTCCTTATATATTCTTAGGTCTCAGTGGTGTCAGCGTTTATCTCTGTCTCGTCATTTTTTTTACCGACAATGACGCTTAGGACTATATACAGTGCATCCAGAAAGTATTTACAGCGCTTCACTTTTTCCACATGTTGTTATGTTACAGCCTTGGATGGGGAGCGTCGGTGCACAGCCATTTTCAGATCTCTCCAGAGATGTTCAATCGGGTTCAAGTCTGGGCTCTGGCTGGGCCACTCAAGGACATTCACAGAGTTGTCCCGTGGCCACTTAGGGTTGTTGGCCTGTTGGAAGATGAACCTTCGCCCCTGTCTGAGGTCCAGAGCGCTCTGGAAATTACAATACCTATACCTAATTTAATAGTTAGTTACTATTTCAGATTTTCGGATTTTCGAATTTTGAATTTCCAAATTTTCTAATTTACGAATGTACGAATTTATGAATTTACGAAGTTACAAATTTACGAATGTACGAATTTACGAATGTACGAATTTACGAATGTACGAATTTATGAATTTCCGAAGTTACAAATTTACGAATGTACGAATTTACGAATGTACGAATTTATGAATTTACGAAGTTACAAATTTACGAATGTATGAATTTACGAATGTACAAATTTACGAATGCACGAATTTATGAATGTACGAATTTACGAATTGCGATCATAATGAATGACCCGAAAAACGAAAAAAAAACCCAAAAACAAATGAAACGATAACGAAAATGAACTAATTTTTTGGCAGTGAACATGTCTACTCTTTCTTGATGTCGGGCTCCTTGGGGTTGTGCCGCCTGACCTTCAGTTTCCTCCTCTGCTCTATCTGGCACCCAAGTCGCATCAGTGACCTCATCATTATCTCCATCTCCTCCATTTTAATCATTACTACTGGAGACAACTTGGCAATACGCTGTGGCTTGGGGAACATGAATGTCAATTTGTCTACCAGTGTTCCTCCCTCTCTCTAGGCTCATGTTCCATTCATTCTCAACCTCAGAACCAACATCTGAATCCAGTAATGGCTGGGCATCATCAAGGAGGAAGCGGCTAACACTGTGTTCAAATAAGCTGACTCCTCAATGGCTGATGTTGGGGCTATGGCAGGAATAGATGTGGACAAGGAGGCAGGTTTATCCACTCTGGCAACTGTAGGGGACTGCATACTTTTATCTGCTTGCGTGACAGAGGATGAGGAGGATGAGGAAGGTTTAGTAAGCCAGTCCACCACCTCCTCTGGATCCTGTGGCTGGATAGCACGGGCAAACTCACTAAACAGAGGAAATAATGCTCTGCCTAAGGACTGACCACCACGTCCACCTTTGCCTGTGGACACATTTGTTGCTGGCCCCCTTACAGTGCCAAGGGAACGTCTGCCTCTCCTTGTTGTCCTCCCAGACATTATTGGGAAGGAGAGGGCAGTCCTTATAAGCAAATGTAAAGAAGAAGTTGAAATCTGTTCGCTGATGCACTTTAATCAATGTAAAGAGGTGTTTGGTGCACTCAATTTGAGTACTCACACTACACAGACACACTCCACGGATACACCTATAATATACTGCAATATAATGCGCCAAACATACAGTGACGCACAGAACTGCATGGCGTTAAACTGGCAGTAACGCACACAAAAGTAAATGGCGTTAAACTGGCAGTAACGCACACAGAAGGATATGGCGTTAAACTGGCAGTAACACACACAAAACTATATGGTGTTAAACTGGCAGTAACGCACACAGAACTATATGGCGTTAAACTGGCAGTAATGCACACAGAACTATATGGCGTTAAACTGGCAGTAACGCACACAGAACTATATGGCGTTAAACTGGCAGTAATGCACACAGAACTATATGGCGTTAAACTGCCAGTAACGCACACAGAACTATATGGCGTTAAACTGGCAGTAACGCACACAAAACTATATGGCATTAAACTGGCAGTAACGCACACAAAACTATATGGCGTTAAACTGGCAGTAACGCACACAAAACTATATGGCGTTAAACTGGCAGTAACGCACACAAAACTATATGGCGTTAAACTGGCAGTAACGCACACAGAACTATATGGCGCTAAACTGACAGTAATGCACACAGGACTATATGGCGTTAAACTGACAGTAACACACACAGAACTATATGGCGTTAAACTGGCAGTAACACTCAAAAAACTATATGGCGTTAAACTGGCAGTAACGCACACAGAAGTAAATAGCGTTAAACTTGCAGTAACACACAAAACTATATGGCGTTAAACTGGCAGTAACGCACACAGAACTATATGGCAATAAACTGGCAGTAATGCATAAGAAAACTATATTGCGTTAAGCTGGCACACACAGAACTATATGGCGTTAAACTGGCAGTAATGCACACAAAACTATATGGCATTAAACTGGCAGTAACGCACACAGAAGTAAATGGCGTTAAACTTGCAGTAACTGGCAGTATTGCAATCAAATAGACGGTGTTCAACCGTCACTACACTGACGCTATCTGAACTTTCCCTACTCTAGCTATACAATAATGTACAAATTACTGACACGGCCTCACTACACTACACTGAAACTATCTGAGCTGTCCCTACTCTACTTGCACACTATGCAAAGCTGAATGATGGTCCTCCTCACTGCACTCACACTATCCCTAAACTGACACTAAACTAATATTCTCCACTGACAATTGAAGCAAAATAGCACAGTATAGCACACTAAATAACTAATAGCACTGAACAGAGCCCTGTTCTATCTCTCTCCACGCTGAAATCACACTGAAAATGGCTGCAATGATTGGATAAAGTCATCATGACAGTGTCCAATCATGACTCTGACAGTGCTCTGTGCCCTGATTGGTTGAAGCTTTCACTGCTTCAGCCAATTAGGGCTTGCAATGCACTGTTCAGTTCATGCATTGTGGTTGGTTCGGGGGGCCGAACAAACGGTCGAACGACCCGTTTGTTCGGCTGTTGGTCGAACGTCCAAACAGCGAATGTTCGGCCCGAACTTATGCTCGGGCCAAACCGTTCGCCCATCCCTAGTCAGGATCCACCCTCATCAAATCAAAGAATGCCTTGGTGTTGGTTCTTGGTACAAGAGAACCAACGCTTTTCAGTGGCCAAACCATGCCTCCTTCATCAGGTCTTAACTGACACCAAATGATGTCCTGATTCTTCAAAGATAATCCATACACATCCAATACCTAATGACCCCACAATCTTTTTGTTATAAAATATCTTCTTACAGGAGGGGTGGACATTGTCAGGATCAACTCTTGGTGTAAAATCAGAGCGGAAGCATGTACAAGAAAACCAACCTGTTTCAGTGGCCAAACCTTGCCTCCTTTATCAGGGCTTAAGTGACACCGAATGATATCCTGATTCTCCAAAGATAATCCATACACATCCAATACCCAATGACCCCATAATCTTCTTGTTATGAAATTGCTTCTTACTGGAGGGGTGGACAATGTCAGGATCTACCCTTGGTGCAAAAGCAGAGCGGAAGCATGTACAAGAAAACCAACGCGTTTCAGTGACCAAACCTTGCCTCCTTCATCAAGGCTTAAGTGACACCCAACAATATTCTTTTTCTCCAAAGATAATCCTTAAACATCCAATACTGAACGACCCCATCATCTTTTTGTGATGAAATTGTTTCTTACTGGAGATTTGGGAGCAATAGAAGCAAATATTTGAACTAAGAGTACATTTTAGGAATAAAACAAAAAATTCTCATATGTGAAAAATGTTTAATTTATGACTTATCTTCGTTTTTGCTTATTTTCGCCGCTCTTTCACTTATAATATGGTGATATCAGAGACAGATCAAGGCAGAGTAACAACTTCATCCTCCCACTCCCTCCCACACATATCAGTACTTGTCTAGGCGCCTAACATGTTGAACTAACGTGTATATGTCATCCTTAGAGTGATAAGGCAATGACAAGCTATGCACGCCACATTAAAGTATATACATAAATGCCAACTGTCCTAGGTTTGCTGGGACAGTCATGCATCCAAATGTCCTGTCCTGATGATACTGTGTCCTGGGGTGTGTCCCGAAATCAAAGCACCACTATTATTTAGTTGTAGAACTGACATCAGAACCACCAGAGATGTCAGTCTTATGCCGCGTACACACGGTCGTACTTTTCGTCTACAAAAGTCGGACAGCCTGTCCGACAGACTTCCGGCAGACTTTCGGTGGACTTGCGGCGGACTTGCGGCCTACTTTCTAACGAACGGACTTGCCTACACACGACCACACAAAAGTCTAACGGATTCGTACGTGATGACGTACACCGGACTAAAATAAGGAAGTTCATAGCCAGTAGCCAATAGGTGCCCTAGCGTGGCTTTTTGTCCGTCGGACTAGCACACAGACGAGCGGATTTCGGGGTCCGTCGTAGTTACGAAGTAAAGTTTTAAAACATGTTTCAAATCTAAAGTACGTCGGATTTGAGGCTAAAAAAGTCAGTTGAAAGTCCGGAGAAGCCCACACACGATCGTATTACCAGCCAGCTTTAGTCCATCAGCGTCCGTTGGACTTTTGTAGACGAAAAGTAGGACCGTGTGTACGCGGCATTAGAGTGTGTAGCACTACCACCCATAGAAGTCATTTTTAACTGGTTCTTTCCTGAAAGCGTACAGAGGCCCCCACTCACACAGACAACAGTTCATTCACTCCATTGAACAGTCTAGGGGATGTCTTTTTAAGGTTTATTGCTTGAAGAACTTCAACGGGAGAGGGGTAAGGGGCATGGGATACTCCAAAATGCATAAAAACTGTTTACAGAGGTCTCCCTCTAACATCTGGAAACCATAAGGTAGCCTGCAGGGCAGTCAAAGTTTCATAGCTGGGGATAATGAGATAGCTCCAAGATATGTAAATTCACATGTCTGGGGACCAACAGATAGCTCGAGGATAGGTAAATCCTCACAGCTGAGGACCATGAGATAGCTCCAGGATAGGCAAATCTTCATGGCTGGGGACCATGAGATAGCTCCAGGATAGGTAAATACTCATGGATGGGGACTATGAGATGCTCCAGGATAGGTAAATCCTCACGGCTGGGGACCATGAGATAGCTCCTGGATAGGTAAATCCTCAAGGCTGAGGGCCATGAGATTGCTCCAGGATAGGTAAATCTTCATGGCTGGGGATCATGAGGTAGCCCCTTGATAGGTAAATCCTCATGGCTGGGGATCATGAGATAGCTCCAGGATAGGTAAATCATCTCAGCTGAGGACCATGAGATAGGTGAATCTTCACAGCTGGGGACCATGTGATAGGTGTGCAGAACAAGGCTCTACTCACAAGTCTCAGAGTTGCTCAGGCTTGATCCCTTGATAGAAAAGCTTGGCAGTCAGTCCAGGGATGTCTCGGGGCAAGCAGCCACCTGAACCCCACTGATCCATCCCTCATGGGGGAAAAGATGGTCTCTTTAGCCTCCCCCCCAGACCACCATTTTGGCACACCACCCCAGGGATTGGCCAGTACATAGTAAATATTGAGGCCTGTCATTTGAATTTCCTGCCATAAGCCCTGAAAGCTTCTCCCAGAGGCAGGGGGAAACTCCCAACAGACTAAAGCAAACAATCACTGCTCCTCTGATTACAGAGCAACCCAAATCTAAAATTACCCAGCATCCAGGGATGGATCCTATACTAGAAGGGTGCTACAAGTGATAAGGTGATGACAAGCCATGCATACCACATTAATGTAGATGCATAGATGCTGTCTGCTACAGTCCCACATCCAGATGCTCTGTCCTGATGATTATGTGTCCTGGGATCACAGCATCACACTCATTTGAGTTGTAGAACTGACTTTAGACCCTAAGCAGAGATGTGAGCCTAAGAGTAATAAAGCAATGACAACCTTTGCGCACACATCATAGTATATTTATATATGCCTTTCTGGATTTGCCAGGACAGTCATACATTTTGGTGTTCTTTCCTGTATATATTGTGTCCCGGGATCACGCCATCACCCTTATTTGAATTACAGTCTGGCCTGATCTCAAGTTGACAAGCACAGATAGGGACATGCAGGTCACCTTGACAAAGGAAATCTGGGTGTCCCACAAACTCTGGTTCTTTAGCTTGATATGTTCTTCTAAGTCAATGGTCTCCAAGCAGAGGCATGTAGTGTGGGTAAAGGCCACTTGCCCACATCACTTGCCTTTATCTGGCCCTTGGGGCATTATTCCTCCTACTGACACCAAAGCACCATTCCATCCACTGACATCAACAATGTGGCAGAATTTCTTCCGACACCAGTGATGGGGCATTATTCCTCCCACTGACACCAATGATGGAGCACTGTTCCTTCCACTGACACCAATGATGGAGCACTGTTCCTTCCACTGACACCAATGATTGAGCACTATTTCTTCCACTAACACCAATGATGGGTTCTATTCCTTCCACTGACACCAATGATGGGGTCTTACTGAGACCAAGGCACCATTCCTTCCACTGACATCAACAGTGTAGCATAATTTCTTTCCTAGGGACACCACTGTGATGGAGCACTATTGCTTCCACTGACAGCAACGATGGGACACTATTCTTTCCACTGATATAAACGATGGAACACTATTCTTCCCACTGATACCAACAATATGGCACTATTCCTTCCACTGACAGCAATGATGGAGCACTATTCCTTCCACTGACACTAACGATGGGGCACCCTTCCTCGCATTGACACCAACAATGGGGCGCTGCTGTTCCCACTGACACCAACGATGGGGCACCATTCCTCGCATTGACACCAACAATGGGGCACTATTCCTCCCACTCACACCAACAATGGGGCACTGCTGTTCCCACTGACACCAACAATGTGGCACTATTCCTCCCACTGACACCAATGATAGAGCTCTATTCCTCCCACTGACACCAATGATGGAGCACTATTCCTCCCCCTACTGACCATAGTCACTATGGTATACTTCTACTGATGGTGGGGCATTTCTACTCCCACTGGCCACAGTCCAGCCCCACTAAAGTCTGAAGGACAGTAAACTGGCCCTTTGTTTAGAAAGTTTGGAGACTCCTGTCTTAAGTAAAAGTCATCCTGAGAACTCTAGATTGGTGGCCATTACTCTCTTTCAGTTTATCACGACACCACCAATGGCCACATACCTAACTTTTAATCTGAAGGTATGAGTATATGGGGCAGATTTGTTTTCAGACTTAGTGTTGGATGAGAAGGTCTGGTTCGCAATTGGCACTCCAGTTCATCCCAAAGGCGTACTTGTGTCATCTGTTTTGACACATTCCATTTATTCCAGTTACCTGTATGACTATAAAAGCTGGGGTATGTTCCCGACACTCAGAACTGAGGAACTGCTCCCAATTTTGCAGAAGAAGTCCAGTGCTATGAGTAACTGCTACTACATAGTTATATAATTAGGTTGAAAAAAGATATCTACGGTTCTAGGTGTACCCCGACCTGTATAATTGAGAACCTTCATAGACACCGAGCACCTGACTTCTTCTTTGCTTCTAATGAGACTCTCAAGTCCTCAATGGACCCAAAGTACTTGGGAATACAGAAACAGGCAATTCTGGTGATTACCTCATTGGGAGTAACAAAAGCTGTTTCTCGATACAGTAGGAAGGTAAATTAAAATACAATTTTGAGTTATGATCTAGAGGGGGTAGAGTAAGGTTTAGAGGTAAAGTTTGGTCATTTCAGTTGTACAGGACAGATACGATGTCTCTTCCTGGGTTTTGGAGAAATGTATGTCATCTCTCTGCTAACACTTCACACCCGATCTTTCATTCGTATCCCTTTCCCTGCTTAGCATCCTCCCACGCCATAATCGAAAGCATCTCCTAGCAACTAACATGGAAAAACTTTATTGAGCTGTCAGAAAACAAGTAGATTTAACCCCATTATTCCCAGGAAAAGTATTTATCTGATCGTGCCCTATGACTGGACACAGACGGAGAGGTCGTCCCAAGACTATGATCTATCCCATCTGACTGGGACTGGTAATGTGGGGGCCTACTTACTTTCCTCACTCCAGCAGGATGCCTACTATGGTATTTGGCCATGCACACTTGCAGCTGTGGTCAATCAAGCTCTGTTGCTCCTGGCCGCAGGCACCATTTCCGGATTGCTCTACCTGTTGCTCCTGGCTGCAGGCTTAATCCCTGGTTTGCTCTATCTGTTGCTCCTGGCTGCAGGCAGCATTCTTGGTTTGCTCTACCTGTTGCTCCTGGCCACAGATACCATTCTTGGTTTGCTCTACTTGTTGCTCCTGGCTGCAGGCACTATTCATGGTTCGCTTGTTGCTCTTGGCCTCAGGCACCATTCTTAGTTTTCTCTATCTGTTGCTCCTGAATTCAGGCACCATTCTGGGTTTGCTCTACCTGTTGCTCCTGGCCTCAGGCACCATTCTGGATTTGCTCTACCTGTTGCTCCTGGCCTCAGGCACCATTTTGGGTTTGCGCTACCTGCTGCTCCTGGCCACAGGCACAATTTTGCTCTACCTCTTGCTCCTGGCCGCAGGCACCATTCTTGGTTTTCCCTACCTGTTGCTCCTGACCGCAGGCACCATTCTTGGTTTGCCCTACCTGTTGCTTCTTGCAGCAGGCACCATTCTTGGTTTGCCCTACCTGATGCTCCTGGCCGCAGGCGCCATTGTTGATTTGCTTGCTCCTTGCCATTGGCTCCACTACTGGTACACTCTACTTGTCACTGCTGACTACAGGCACAATTCCTAGTATTCTCACCCTGATGCTCCTGGCACCATCCCTGGTATGCTCCAGCTGTTGCTCCTGGGTGTAGTTGCTGTTCCTGGTATGTTCTGTTTGCAAAACCCTATTCCTCTGAGCCCTTTTGGCTGAGCGCATCTGGGCATCTCTCCTCAGTGCTCCCACCAGCTTCCTCCGTTTCCTCCACCAATCTCCTCTAGTAGTCCTTCTTCCTACTACATTCGGCAGTATCCAGGGAAGCAGTATGGGGCTGGGATGTCCTCCCCCTTCCTTCCTTGGTGAATACTGCCCATCCCTTAGACCAGCCATTCTCAATCAGGGTTCTGTGGAACCCTTGGGTTCCTCCAAAGAATGCTAGAGGTTCCTTGAGCTGTGGCTGATTGACCTATGGTTGCATACTTCCACGGGAGTGCCACTTAGCAGAACCAGCTGCATGACACCAATGATCTTGTTAGCTGTCTGTAAATGTGACATCCTGACCAACTTTGTAAGGGTGGAATTCTTCCCACCGGCCAGCAATGAAAGATCCATTTTCCCTACTGATCACCAATAAATTGGTTTTAGTGGGGGTTTCCCCGAGACCTGAAAGTTTTTTCAAGGGTTCCTCTGGGGCCAAAAGGTTGAGAAAGGCTGCCTTAGACTTTGCTTCTCAGCTAACCCAGATGTAGCCAAGGTAGGGTCCAGTTCCCTCTAGTCCATGCTCTTCATGAAAATAGTAAGCCATGTCCTTTCTGACCCCCAAGTTTAAGAAGCATTAGGGATGAACAAAATCAAGAGGTTTCATTTTCCTCAAAGTTTAAGTGAAAATCTGGAGATTTTGGTCTGGGGTCAATGGGGAAGGAAAAATTCAAGTGGCCCTTGATGGCTTTCAAGGGTGTAATGGACTTTACTTCTGGATCTCCCACCTACCATACTGGTAAGCCGCAGCCTGTTTCCTGGTTTGGGGCGCGTACATGCGCGGCCCCCTCCCACGACACCTGCTGTAATTATACACAGCGGGAGACTGTCAGCAAGTCCCGGCCAATGATTTATGGCTGGGACCTGCTGATCAGCTGTGTCCAATCACAGCCTAGAGCCCAGACAATCAACACAGAGATCTGTACAGAGGAAACTATCTCTCGGTTTCTTATCCCTGCAAAGCAGGGATAAGAAACAAAGATCTTTAGTAAAGATAAGCACACATTACACATTGTTAGGCACACATTTAACCCCTTGATTACCAACGATGTTAACCTCCCCAGCCAGTGTCATTAGTACAGTGACAGTGTATTGTATTAGCACTGATCGCTGTATTAGTGTCACTGGTGATGTCAGTGGCAGTTAGTCAGTTCCCAATCAGTGTCAGTTAGTGTCAGATTTCCCGCCGCACTATTCCATCCAGTTATAAGTCGCTGATCACCGCCATTAGTAGTTTAAAAAAAAAATTTTAAAAAAATTCCAGTATATATACTACAGTTTGTAGATGCTATAACTTTCACACAAGCCATTTAATATACACTAACTGGGATTTTTTTTTTTTAACCAAAGACATGTAGCATAATACATTTTGGCCTAAATTTATGCAGAAATTTGATTTTTTTTTTTAATTATTGGCTATGTTTTTAGTAGAAAGTTGAAAATATTGTTTTATCTTTTTTCAAAATTTCCAGTCTTTTTTCATTTATATAATAAAAAATAAAAAATCCCAGCGGTGATCAAATACCACCAAAAGAAAACTCTATTTGTGGAAAAAAAAATGATATAAATTTTGTTTGGGTGCATGGCTAGCTAAAGTAGTGAAGTGCTGAATAGCAAAAAATGCTCTGGTCATGAAGGGGGTAAAACCATTCTGGAGGTTAAATAGCACCAGAGGGTTACGGAATATCCCTTCACCTATCCTGGATCTGTTCTTGTGCCAAAAAAAAAAAAAGACCTGCCCTTATCTTACTTTTTTGTTTTTTTACAAAAATTAAAAAACAAAGAGCACATAAGTCAAATTTAAAAAAAAAGTGTTATAGTCGGTGGCTGTCGGCCGTATGTGGCCTGTTGTTATTTGTATGCCTTTTAAAATGAATAAAAAAGAATTTCCAAAAAAAAAAAAAAAAAAATTAAAAAAAAAAAATTAAAGCAAGAGTACGGCTTACATATATTTGCAAAAGTATGCAACAAAACCTTCAACTTTTTAACTAAATATTAAACATTTTTTATTAAGGAGTTTTTAAATATGTCGTATCTAAAAAAATGCTTCATTAAAAAAAAAATCCAAATAAATGTTTAGTTTATTCTTCTTCTGCTTAAAAAGCAGAGCACAAAAGTCAAATAAAAAAAAAATTTTAAAAATGAAAGCAAGAATACGGCTTACATATATTTGCAAATGTATGCAACAAAACCTTCTAATTTTTACCTAAATATTAAAAATTGTTTATTAAGGTGTTTTTAAATATGTCTACCTAAAAAATGCTTCATTAAAAAAAAAAAAATCCAAATAAATTTTCAATTCATTCTTCCTCTGCTTAAAAAGCAAAGAGCACAAAAGTCAAATAAAAAAATAAAGCAAGAGTATGGCTTAGATATATTTGCAAATGTATGCAACAAAACCTTCTAAATTTTACCTAAATATTAAAAATTGTTTATTAAGGTTTTTTTTAAATGTGACGTACCTAAAAAATTCTTCATGAAAAAAAAAAATCCAAATAAATTTTCAGTTTATTGTTCCTCTGCTTGCACTTTACCCATCGCGCCCGACGGAAGAACCTGTGCATTGTTTATTTCAGAAATTATTAACCATGCTTCGCACTTGTCAAGCATGACAGCTGCCACACACCCAAACCCAGAGCACAGGCCCGCTAAATATAGAAGAGACAACATTCTATTTTTTTCACCCTGTTCCTGAGCTGAAAAACAGGCAAATATTTTCTGGTTGGGCCTTTAACCCTTTCGCTGCCATATTTGCATTTTTTTAAAAAAAAAATTATTAAATAGTGGTCTCATTTTTTTAGGTCTCACAATATTAGCGTAAGGGTTTGTTCGACCAAAAAAAAAAATCAGAAAAAAAAATGCACTAAAGTTTATTTTAGGACACATAAGCGCAATATAATACCCAGTTTTTTTGGGGGGGGTAAAACTATAAAAGATGAGCGTGCACTGGGTAAATACACTCACTGGCCACTTTATTAGGTACGCCTGTTCAATTGCTTGGTAACACAAATTGCTAATCAGCCAATCACATGGCAGCAACTCAATGTATTTAGGCATCTAGACGTGATGAAGACGACTTGCTGAAGTTCAAACCGAGCATCAGAATGGGGAAGAAAGGGGATTTAAGTGACTTTGAACGTGGCATGGTTGTTGGTGCCAGACAATTGAGCTTTGTTTGAACACCACGGCCTACCTGAGTATTATTGCGGACCATGTCCATCTCTTTATGACTACAGTGTCCCCATCTTCTGATAGCGCCTTCCAGCAGGATAATGCACCATGTCACAAAGCTCCAATCATCTCACCACAGGACAATGAGGTCACTGTACTCCAATGGCCTCCACACTCACCACATCTCATCCAATAGAGCACCATGGCATTGACCTTGACCTTGGAACGGGAGATTGGCATCATGGATGTGCAGCCGACAAATCTGCAGCAACTGCGTGGTGTTATCATGTCACTATGGAGCAAAGTCTCTGAGGAACGTCTCCAACAACTTGTAAAAAATAAAAAATGGCGCCGTTTACCTCTGCCAGAGCCGGAAGTGACGTCATAACGTCACTTCTGGCATCCCAGGACCATAGAGACCAGACAGTCCCTGGCCAGCTCTATGTTAACCCAGTGGCCCCGCCGCATAGGATCCTAGGCTCCCTGATTGCACGGGAAAGCCCAGACAGGCGCCGGTGGGCGGCGGGAGGAAAGCCTCTTCTGTGCTGGTTCAGCCACATATAGTCGCCATTGGATGCTTGTGTGACAGGGTGACAAAGCAGGAGCACAATTGGGAGATGGGGCAAAGTGTTGTCACCCTATAATGGGTAGTGTTTGAACAAGGAGATTATTTTACTATTTTTATGAAAGCTGCAAAAAAAAAAACATTAATGTGTTATAATTATTGATATTATTATTAATAATAATAATAATAATAATATTATTAATAATAATAATAATATTCAGAATTTATATAGTGCCAATAATTTTAGTGGTCGGGTTTATGCATAATAAAGTAAATAAATCTCTGTTTTTGCGTTCTGCATAGGACCAGTCGCTGCCCGCTAATTATAGCAGTCAGAGAACTTGTGTAACATCGTATTAATCCGTGAAATTCAATCAAAGTAACACGGATGTTCTTCTGTACTTGACAACCCTAAACATCTGGAGAACAGCTGAGGTGGTCGGGTAGCGCAATCAGCATCCAAACAGCCTGCAAAGCGTATTGGCTTAAAGTGGAGGCAAACCCTAACAATATACTGCTCTTATTTTATTTTTTTTTTTTTTCTGCATTTTAAGCTTAAATATACCATTGAATGCTAAACAAAATAACAATATACCAGTGAATGCTAAAAAAAAAAAAAAAAGAATAAAAAGAAATACACAATTGAATAGTAAAAAAAAAAAGAATAAACAAAATATACCATATATATATGAATAAAAGAAATAAACCATCGAATGCTAAAAAAAATAAAAAAAAATAAAATGATAAAAAATATACAATTAAATGCTAAAAAAAATGAATAAAAAAAATATACCATTGAATGCTAAGAAAAAATAAATTAAATTAAATATATACACATCCCCGTTGTAGTTCATTGAGAACTACAAGCCGACAGCCACTGAGGGTGATGGGACTTGTAGTTTTCCATTCACAGAGCTCTGCTCTGCCCATCCAGCTGCGTTTTTTTTTTAAATTTTGACAGCTAGCTGGGGGAAGAAGATCCTCCATAGGCTTTCAAAGAAGGGGATTGGGGGGGGGGGGGGGGATCGGGGGTGGTCCTTTCGTAACTTGTTACATGTTACACACTGAATATGGGTGTAACATGTTATGAAAGGTGAACTTATCCTTTAACCACTTTCCAACCGCCTATCTGTAAATGTACGTCATTACATACCGGGGTTATGACTACAGCTAGGATTTTTTTTTTCTTTCAGACAAAATTTTTTTTTTTTGCTTTTAAAGGTAAATGAGAGATCTGGAGTCTTTTTGACCACAGATCTCTCAATAAAGAGGACCTGTCATGCTTATTTCTATTACAAGGGATATTTACATGAATAATGTTTACAAAAAAATTAAAGGGACAGTGTAAAAAAAATAAATAAAATAAAAAGTAAAATAAATAATAATAAAAAAATTAAAAAATTTAAAGAGCCCGTCCCTCCGAGCTCTCATGCAGAAGCGAACGCATGCGTAATTTGCGCCCGCATACGTAAACGATGTTCAAACCACACACGTGTGGTGTCTCCACGATCGTTGGAGTGAGAGCAATAATTGTAGCACAAGACCTCCTCTGTAACTCTGAACAAGTAACCTGTAACATTTTTCAAAAAGCGTCACTTACGGAGATTTTTGAGTACCATAGTTTGGCGCCATTCCACAAGCATGCGCAATTTCAAAGCGTGACACGTTAGGTATCTATTTACTCGGCGTAACATCATCTTTCACATTATACACAAAAATTGGGGTAACTTTACTGTTTTGTTTTTTTTCTAATTCATGAAAGTGTATTTTTTCCCAAAAAATATTGTTTGAAAAACTGCTGCGCAAATACAGTAAGACATAAGATATTGCAATGACCTCCATTTTTTTCTCTAGGGTCTCTGTTAATAAAAAAAATATATATATTATATATATATAATGTTTGGGGGTTCTAAGTAATTTTTGATCAAAAAATACAGATTTTTACTTGTAAACAACAAATGTCAGAAAAAATAATTAACCCCTTGGCGCCAGCCATACGCAAATATGCGTCCTCTCGGCGCCCGGTCCTTAGGGACGAGGGGCCGCATATTTCTGTGACTTGCTACCTATGCACTTGTGCTGAGAGCGCACGCGTTGCACGTTCCCAGCGCAGTAACGTCGACTAAAGCTCCCGGTTTTCGGACCACGTGACCGCCGTGACAGCCAATCACGGCAGTCACGTGATCTTAAGCCGCGCCGCCGCCTACCAGCATCATAAACCTCTTAAAGGGTCGGGAGGCGCATGCTTGAAGAGGTTAAAATGGGTAAAACGTAAAGGCAGACTCAGCTTTGTCCGCACTACAATGCGGTTTCCTTCCCGAAGATGGGTTTGTTTTAAACAGTAACAAACTCTTTCCACGTGTCTCTGGAGGCAGCTGGCTGCTTTAACAATGTAAACAAATTAATATCCCTATATGCCACTATCCTAAAGCAAGGAATACTGCAGAGGAGGATTGTGGGTATTGTCAGGAGCAGACCTGTCTTGGTTCAGGGAGTCTGGATATGACGGCCCCCTGGGAGCCCCGTTATAAATATTTATTAAAATGTAGGATCCCAGTGATAATTACATTTACTGTACACATCTGAAGTGCAGCCTGAGGTGTGTATAACATAACTAAAAAAAAAAAAAATGTTAAAGTAAATAACAAATTAATATACCAGGAAATTAAGAATGACTTCATCTATGGAGCCGGAGTGCATCTAGAACAGTGCGCTCGTTTTTAGGCATTGAGTACCCTGATTGGATATGAACAAATACATTTTAGCATTTTAAGTTAGCTGTACAAAAAATTGTACAAAATAAAATCGGAAGGTTAGCAGGGACCGGAAGAATTGTGCGTTTTCATTTTACAAACATTTGGGGAATGATGTCAATATTTTGGCAATTTTTTTTTCCATTTTGGTAAAAATGAATTTGATTTTTGGTAGAAGGAGAAATGAAAGTGGTTTTTGGTGGCTTTGGCACAATGGGCTTTAAATAGCTCATTTCGAAGCTAATTTAAATGTAAGTTAAATTTTACATTTAAGGTGTAAAATTAGAAACAAAAATTATTATTTTTATTATTATTACTGTACAGGATTTATATTTAATATTTTCCATCTTACCAGTCCTTTTTTAATTTTATTTAATTAATTTTCTTTTTTTTTTTACCTGGTTATTCTGCCAGTAATGTGCCAGTCACCAACAACTCCTTTAGCATGTCCTCAGTCTCCAACAACTCCTATAGAATGTCCCCAGTCTCCAACAACTCCCATAGCATGTCCTCAGTCTCCAACAACTCTTATAGCATATCCTTAGTCTCCAACAACTCCTATAGCATGTCCTCAGTCTCCAACAACTCCTATAGAATGTACTCAGTCTCCAACGACTACTACAGCATGTCCCCAGTCTCCAACAACTCCTACAGCATGTCCTCAGTCTCCAACAACTCCTACAGCATGTCCCCAGTCTCCAACAACTCCTACAGCATGTCCCCAGTCTCCAACAACTTCTACAGCATGTCCCCAGTCTCCAACAACTCCCATACCGATTTTCCAGTCTCCAACAACTCCTATACCATGTCACCAGTATCCAACTCCTCCTATAGCATGTTCACAGTCTCCAACAACTCCTATAGCATGAACCCGGTCCCCAACAACTACTATACCAATTTCCCAGTCTCCAACAACTCCTATAGCATTTCATCAGTCTCCAACAACTCCTATAGCATGCCCTCAGTCTCTGACAACTCCTATAGCAGGTCCTCAGTCTCCAACAACTCCTACAGCATGTCCCTAGTCTCCAACAACTCCTACAGCATATCCCCAGTCTCCAACAACTCCTACAGCATATCCCCAGTCTCCAACAACTCCTACAGCATGTCCCCAGTCTCCAACAACTACTATACCAATTTCCCAGTCTCCAACAACTCCTATAGCATTTCATCAGTCTCCAACAACTCCTATAGCATGCCCTCAGTCTCTGACAACTCCTATAGCAGGTCCTCAGTCTCCAACAACTCCTACAGCATGTTCCTAGTCTCCAACAACTCCTACAGCATATCCCCAGTCTCCAACAACTCCTACAGCATGTCCCCAGTCTCCAACAACTCCTATAGCATTTTCCCAGTCTCTATCAACTCCTATACCATGTCACCAGTATCCAACTCCTCCTATAGCATACCCCCAGTCTTCAACAACTCCTATAGCATATCCCCAGTCTCCAACAATGCCTATAGCATGTCCCCAGTCTCCAACGACTCCTCTAGCATGTCCCCAGTTTTCAACAACTCCTCTATCATGTCCCCAGTCTCCAACAACTCCTATAGCTTGTTCCCAATCTCCAACAACTTCTATAACAAGTCTCCAGTCTCAAACAACTCCTATATCATGTCCCCAGTCTCCAACGATTCCTATAGCATGTCCTCAATCTCCAACAATTCCTATAGCATGTCCCCAGTCTCCAACGATTCCTATAACATGTCCCCAGTCTCCAACAACTCCTATATCATGTCTCCAGTCTCCAACAACTTGGCTGAACTCAAAATGAGCATATACATTTATTTAATGGATCATAAGAGAACTACCATGCAGTGTTCAGATCTTCTGTTCACCGTTACATATCTATGAGCGTCCTTCGTTTTAAAAAAAAAAGACTTTATTGCATTTACCTAGACATGATGTCCCCAACAAGATGAGACTATTATACACAATTATATGTACTTGAAATCAAACCTAGCATTGGATATGTCTTTCATGTAAAGTGCATGCATGCCGAGTAATGAGTCAGTGTAACATTTCCAGGTATTTATTGCCTTTGACAGACATCCCAGTACTCCCCCTGACAATGCCTTCATCTGTTTTTCTCTCCAGAAGGGTGGTGCTATCTTTGTTGGGTCATCATTTTTACATCCTGGACTGAGATGTAGTCTGAACATTGCAGATGACATCATCTTAGCCTAGGCACGTGACCAACCAGTGAAACAGCCCCCTAAAGAGCACCCTCTAGTGGTTACCTGGAAAAGCTATTTAATAGCAAGACGGGATGCAACCACACAGCCTGGCCATGTTACTAGAAACATTATTTATATTCAATAATGGAATCTTTCTTATTCTAGGCCAGGGGTCTCCAAACTTTGTAAAGGCCAGTTTACTGTCCTTCAGGCTTTAGGGGGTGGGACTGTGCCCAGTGGGAGTAAACAATGCCCAATCTTTGGTATTTGGGGGAGAAATAGTTGGTGCCCGTGGGAGGAATTATGCCCCATTTTTGTTGTCAGTGGAAGGAATGGTGCCCCATTGTTGGTGTCAGTGGAAGGAATAGTGCCCCATTGTTGGTGTCAGTGGCAGGAATAATGCCTCAAGGGTCAGATAAAGGCAAGCAAAGGGCCGCATCTGGCCCCAGGGCCGCAGTTTGGAGACCACTGCTCTAGGCAACGCATCTAGAGGAACACAGACATATAGATCTACATATCATATTGTCACCCTGCTGTCACCAGGGATGACGGCCAACTGAGACAGAATGCAGATGGCCAGATCAGGCACAGACAAACTGATCTAAACCAGAGTCCAGGTTCCATACAGGCAATGGCTGACAATTGCAGAGATAATAGGTCAATAATCAGGATAAGTACAGACAAGCTGAATAGAAATGTGGCTCAAACAATCACAGGAGTAATCCAGAACATGAGCAGGCAGAAGTCAGACTCAAATATAACTGAATGCAGAGCATGAGCAGAAACACTATCCTGTTGTTCAGGCACAGGCTTATTGCCCAACAGTCTATTTGAACTTTCTTGATTAGGACAGGTGTGCACAGCCCTAATCAATCACAGGAGTCATCTAGAACATGAGCAGACAGAAGTCAGAATCAAACGTATCCAAATTCAGAGCGTGAGCAGACACTGCCCTGTTGTTCAGGCACAGGCTTAATGCCCAACAGTCTATTTCAGCTTTCTTGATTAGGACAAGTGTGCACTGACCTAATCAATCACATGAGTCACCGAGGACATAAGCAGACAGACAGAAGTCAGAATCAAACATATCTCAATTCAGGGTGTGCGCAGACAGATAGACCTGAATCCAAGGCACGAGCACACACACTATCCTGCTGATCAGGCATAGGCCTAATGCACAACTGTTTAATTCAACTTTTTTGAATAGGGCAGGTGCACACCTGCCCTAATCAATCACAGGAGTATTCACAAAACTAATCCAGGACATGAGCAGACAGACAGAAGTCAGAATCACACGTATCTCAATCTCAATCCAGGAGTTGTGCTGATAGACAGACCTGAATCGAGGACATGAGCAAACACACCACTCTGTTGAACAGGCACAAGCTTACTGTCCAGCAATATATTTAATTCACCGTTTTAGGGCAGGTGTGCACTGCAGAGACCTAAGCTTAAAGTGTATTTTCCATGCTTAAAGTGTATAGTATATCACACCATACTTTTTTTTCTAGTTTTGGATAGAGTGGGGAACAATTAGAACTGTTTTTTTTTCTTATTGTTTTGCTGTTATCCAGTGCTCCATTCGAGAGATTTGCTCTCACTTAATAAAAAAGTTGCAACAAGGACAAAGACAGCAATACAAATCTGACAGGGGTTCTAACCTTCCCCCCACTCTACTACAAAAAAAAAACAACATTTTACTTTTGGAGAGTCCCCCTCACTTCCTATGTGGTAAACCATTGTCAGCAGGACAGGAAGTGATGGGAAAGTCAGGGCTTTGAACCCTTGCTCAGGCTATCCAAAACTAAAATATTTTCTTTGAACACTTCTTTTGACATCTCATAAACTACAATTCCCAAAATTCCAAGTGGCCGGGTGGCATGAGTGGTTATGTCACTTTTAGCTCCGCCCTACGTGTTTCGTCATATATGACATCGTCAGGAGTATCAGTTGTGAAGAATAAAAGAGGGACAGAACGGACACCAAAGCATAGACTAAAAAAAATACCAAAGCTGGATTCACCCTTGAAAATTGTAGTTTTGTTGGAAAACAGCGTTCCAGGAAGAATTATTATAACCAGGCCTATATAGGCAGAGAGACAACATAGGCTAGGGGGTGACAACCTGTACTTTTACTTCAATCTTTTTACAGTTTTTTTTCTCATATAAAAGTCTTCTGGAAATAAAATATTACAAAATAACTTTTCACAACATTATTATATGTTACAGAAAATAGAAATAAGCAGACTGGTCTGTGGTTACAAGGTAAGACGTAAATAAGGCCAGGGAGATACATTATTAAAATCCAACCCTTATAAGCGGTAGCTGGAACAAAACCTCAATCACATGATGTCACTGTGGCCTTTCTGCGAGTAATATGCACAAGGACTTTTAACGGTTATAATGTAACTTTATTTGAAGGCTAAACTTAGGTCAAACAACTAAATACAAAATTGAAGTACATATTGTTGAAACACATTTTGTTGCTTTGTAGCCTGAAATGAAGACAGACGCAGTTTTTGTTTTATCCAGCTGTACGGTATTTACTATTTACTGCAACTTGTAACATCCAAGTGAAAGATATAACACCAACATGTCAGAAAATAATAAAACAATATAAAACAGAATCACTGAGTTGGAAAAAGGACCCCCTCCCTGTGTCAATCATTTGTTGAATCAACTTTTGCTTTAATTCCAGCCTTTCGTCTGTTGGGATATGTCTCTCTACTAACTCTGCATATCTAGACTTTGCAATATTTGCCCACTCTTCTTTGCAAAACCGCTCAAGTTCAGTTACATTTGATGGGGACCGTTTGTGGACTGCAGTCTTCAAGTCATTCCACGGATTTTCAATGGGGTTTAAGTCTGGGCTCTGACTAGGCCATACACCCTCTTCTCCTCCAACCACTCTGTGGCCATTTTTGCTGTGTGCTTTGGGTCATTGTCATGTTGGAAGGTAAACCTTCTTCCCATTGACAACTTTCTGGCAGAGGGCAGCAGATTTCCCTCAAGAATTTGATGGTATTTTGCCCCATCCATTTTTTCTTCTATCCTGACAAGTGCTCCAGTCCCTGCTGTAGAGAAACACCCCCATAACAGGACTTTACCGCCCCCCATAACATGATATTACCACCTCCATATTAGCACCTCCCCCCCCATAACAGGATATTATCAACTCTATGCTTTAACGTAGGAATGGTGTTATTTGGATGGATTTCCGCCAGACATATAACTTGGTGTTGAGGCCAAATAATTCAATTTTAGCCTTATCTGACCATAACACATTTTTCTATGTGGCCTCAGAATCTTCAAGGTGCATTTAAGGTGATCAGATGAGACTAAAATTTAATTATTTGTCCTCAGCACCAAACAATATGTCTCGCGGGAATCCAAAACAGCTCATCATCCATATAACACCATTCCTACAGTAAAGCATGGAGGTGGTAATATCCTGTTATGGGGGGGGGGGGTGGTAAAATCCTGCTATGGGGGGGGGGGGTGGTAATATCCTGTTATGGGGGGGAGGTGGTAATATCCTGTTATGGGAGGGGTGGTAATATCCTGTTATGGGGGGGGGGGGGGTGGTAATATCCTGTTATGGGGGGAGGTGATAATATCCTGTTATGAGGGGAGGTGGTAATATCCTGTTATGGAGGGGAGGTGGTAATATCCTGTTATGGGGGGGAGGTGGTAATATCCTGTTATGAAGGGGTGGTAATATCCTGTTATTGGGGGGGGGGGGGGTAATATCCTGTTATGGGGGGAGGTGGTAATATCCTGTTATAGGGGGAGGTGGTAATATGGTAATATCCTGTTATAGGGGGAGGTGGTAATATCCTGTTATGGGGGGAGGTGGTAATATCCTGTTATGGGGGGTGGGGGTGGTAATATCCTGTTATGGGGGGGGTTGGTAATATCCTGTTATGGGGGAGGGGGTAATATCCTGTTATGGGGGGAGGTGGTAATATCCTGTTATGGGGGGGGGTTGGTAATATCCTGTTATGGGGGAGGGGGTAATATCCTGTTATGGGGGGGAGGTGGTAATATCCTGTTATGGGGGGAGGTGGTAATATCCTGTTATAGGGGGAGGTGGTAATATGGTAATATCCTGTTATAGGGGGAGGTGGTAATATCCTGTTATGGGGGGAGGTGGTAATATCCTGTTATGGGGGGGGTTGGTAATATCCTGTTATGGGGGAGGGGGTAATATCCTGTTATGGGGGGAGGTGGTAATATCCTGTTATGGGGGGGGGGTTGGTAATATCCTGTTATGGGGGAGAGGGTAATATCCTGTTATGGGGGGGAGGTGGTAATATCCTGTTATGGGGGGAGGTGGTAATATCCTGTTATGGGGTTGAGGTGGTAATATCCTGGTATGGGGGAGGTGGTAGTATCCTGATATGTGGGAGGTGATAATATCCTGTTATGGGGGAGGTGGTAATATCCTGTTATGGGGGGGGGGGGTGGTAATATCCTGTTATGGGGGGGTTGGTAATATCCTGTTATGGGGGAGGGGGTAATATCCTGTTATGGGGGAGGTGGTAATATCCTGTTATGGGGGGGTTGGTAATATCCTGTTATGGGGGAGGGGGTAATATCTTGTTATGGGGGGGAGGTGGTAATATCCTGTTATGGGGGGAGGTGGTAATATCCTGTTATGGGGGGAGGTGGTAATATCCTGTTATGGGGGGTTGGTAATATCCTGTTATGGGGGGAGGTGGTAATATCCTGTTATGGGGGGAGGTGGTAATATCCTGTTATGGGGGGAGGTGGTAATATCCTGTTATGGGGGGAGGTGGTAATATCCTGTTATGGGGGGGGGGTGGTAATATCCTGTTATGGGGGTGTTTCTCTGCAGCAGGGACTGGAGCACTTGTCAGGATAGAAGGAAAAATGGGTGGGGCAAAATACCATCAAATTCTTGAGGAAAATCTGCTGCCCTCTGCCAGAAAGTTGTCAATGGGAAGAAGGTTTACTTTCCAACATGACAATGACCCAAAGCACACAGCAACCATGAGTACACAGTGGATAAAGGAGAAAAAGGGTGAATGTCCCTGCATGGCTTAGTCAGAGCCCAGACTTAAACCCCATTGAAAATCAGTGAAATGACTAGAAGTCTGCAGTCCACAAACGGTCACCATCAAACGTAACTGAACTTGAGCAGTTCTCCAAAGAAGAGCGGGCAAATATTGCAAAGTCTAGAAGTTAGTAGAGACAAATCCCAACAGAGCAAAGGCTGGCAATAAAGCAAAAGGTGGTTCAACAAATTTCTGACACAAGGGGGTGATCCCTTTTTCCAACTCAGTGATTCTGTTTTGATTGTTTTTGTTTTTCTGACATGTTAGTGTTATATCTATCACTTGAATGTTACAAGTTGCAGTAAATACAGCTGTATAAAACAAAAACCGTGTCTGTCTTCATTTCAGGCTGCAAAGCAACAAAATGTGTTTATTTATAAAGGGGGTGATTATTTTCTATACCCACTATATATATATATATATATATATATATATATATATATATATATATATATATATATATATATATATATATATATATATATATATACAGTATCTCCTAAAAGTGAGTACACCCCTCACATTTTTGTAAATATTTTATTCTATCTTTTCATGTGACAACACTGAAGAAATGACACTTGTCTACAATGTAAAGTAGTGAGTGTACAGCTTGTATAACAGTGTAAATTTGCTGTCCCCTCAAAATAACTCAACACACAGCCATTAATGTCTAAACCGCTGGCAACAAAAGTGAGTACACCCCTAAGTGAAAATGTCCAAATTCTGCCCAAAGTGTCAATATTTTGTGTGGCCACCATTATTTTCCAGCACTGCCTTAACCCTCTTGGGCATGAAGTTCACCAGAGCTTCACAGGTTGTCACTGGAGTCCTCTTCCCCTCCTCCATGATGACATCACAGAGCTGGAGGATGTTAGAGACCTTGCGCTCCTCCACCTTCCGTTTGAGGATGTCCCACAGATGCTCAATAGGGTTTAGGTCTGGAGACATGCTTGGCCAGTCCATCACCTTTACCCTCAGCTTCTTTAGCAAGGCAGTGGTCATCTTGGAGGTGTTTTTGGGTCGTTATCATGTTGGAATACTGCCCTGCGGCCCAGTCTCTGAAGGGAGGGGATCATGCTGCTCAGACCATGACACTACCACCACCATGCCTGACTGTAGACAAGACACACTTGTCTTTGTCCTCCTCACCTGGTTGCCGCCACACACGCTTGTCACCATCTGAACCAAATAAGTTTATCTTGGTCTCATCAGACCACAGGACATGGTTCCAGTAATCCATGTCCTTAGTCTGCTTGTCTTCAGCAAACTGTTTGTGGGCCTTCTTGTGCATCATCTTTAGAAGAGGCTTCCTTCTGGGTCGACAGCCATGCAGACCAATTTGATGCAGTGTGCGGCGTATGGTCTGAACACTGACAGGCTGACCCCCCACCCCTTCAACCTCTGCAGTAATGCTGGCAGCACTCATACGTCTATTTCCCAAAGTCAACCTCTGGATATGACACTGAGCACGTGCACTCAATTTCTTTGGTCGACCATGGCGAGGCCTGCTCTGAGTGGAACCCGTCCTGTTAAACCTGTCCTGTCTTGGCCACCGTGCTGCAGCTCAGTTTCAGGGTCTTGGCAATCTTCTTATAGCCTAGGCCATCTTTATGTAGAGCAACTTTTTTTTTCCAGCTCCTCAGAGAGTTCTTTGCCATGAGGTGCCATGTTGAACTTCCAGTGACCAGTATGAGAGAGTGAGAGCGATAACACCAAATTTAACACACCTGCTCCCCATTCACGCCTGAGACTTTGTAACACTAACAAGTCACATGGCACCAGGGAGGGAAAATGGCTAATTGGGCCCTATTTGGACATTTTCACTTTACTCACTTTTGTTGCCAGCGGTTTAGACATTAATGGCTGTGTGTTGAGTTATTTTGAGGGGACAGCAAATTTACACTGTTATACAAGCTGTACACTCACTACTTTACATTGTAGCAAAGTGTCATTTCTTCAGTCTTGTCACATGAAAAGATAGAATAAAATATTGACAAAAATGTGAGGGGTGTGTTCACTTTTGTGAGATACTGTATATATATATAAGTGGCGGCACCCAGCAGCAGTCTCAGGACTTTTGGATATCTACATAAGGGAGGTTTATTACAAGTAAATACCATTTCTTAAATAGATGAAATTCACATATTGTGTGTGAATAGGGGCAAAATTGAAGGCTATGAGACTGCTTTTTCCCCAGGTCGAAAAATGTTATTCATTTATACAAAATAACGTGAATCAGAAAAATACTGCATTGTGGCCACTAGGTGGAGCTGACGATCATAGTAAATAAGTATCTATTCCCTATGATCATCACGGAAGAGCTTTGAGCGGTTGAGTCCTTTAAAGAGACCCTGTCACCCACATTAAAAACTAGGTAAAAATGATTTTCAATGCTTACTTGCAATTTTTTTTTTTTTTGCATAATTTTTTATATTCACTTGTAATGCGCCTTTGACCTTGACTGCTCTAGAAAGAGTTAATTCCCTGGTACCACCCCGTCATAGCCCTCTTCTCTTCTGTGAATTTCTTTTTTTCGATTCAGTACTTTTTTTATTCTTTTCTGTGAATTTCTAAATGCTGTCTGTGCAGGCCTAGCTCCTCTGCCCCTCCCCTCACCTCCCTACTTAATTTTTTACGTAGCTGCCGGTGGAGTGTCACTTGAGTCTACTGGGGCTACTGACATCACATCCAAGATGGCGGCACCCAGCAGCAGTCTCAAGGCTTTTGAATGTCAACACAAGGGAGGCTTTTATAGGTAAATAAAATGCTTAAAATACATTAAATGAACATATTTTATTGGCAGGCTTCATTTGCATAAAGACTACCCTAGATAACACCCACATGTGTTGCTGAGCCTCCATGACTGAAAGAACTGAGATCCAATGAATTAATGGGACGGGCCAGGGGCAGGAAGTCTAGGGATACCGGACATCCTCCAGCCAGGAAATGAGATGGGGCTCTGTCTGACTTGCTGCAGCTTCTAATGCATATTGTGAGAAGCTCACAGTGTGCAGTAAATCAAAGTAAGCTGTTTTGGCACTGGAAAGGAGCTTGTACAACTGTGCAAGACTGAAGGGAAGGCTGGGGGTCAGATTTAACATTGAGCAATAAAAACCTGACAAGGTTCAAACCCTTCCCCACCTCACCAAAAAACCCCAAAATGTTTTGCTTTTAGATACATTTTAATTTGTGCCAAGCTTACGCCAGAGCGTCAAAGTTGGCTTAATTCAGTTTTCAAGATAGTGCCCCCTCACGTGTTTTTCTTTGCCCATGGCTTTGTTGACCAAGGGCCCTAACAACTGACTGGCCTCTGCTCCCAAGTAGTGGAGTTTCTACATTTTATAATGCACTCTGGTTCTGCTCTGATCGACACTTACAACTCAACAAAGTCAAAAATGTTCCATTGTCACCCAGTACTGGTGTTAGAAGCGCCATGGCCCACAAGTGTAATGAGCTTGTGGGTCCACCAGTGTAATAAGCTCCAGGGTCCACCAGTGTAATGGGCTCTTGGGTCCACTGGTGTAACAGCCCTAGGGTCCACCGGTGTAAAAAACCCTAGGGTCCACCAATTTAATGAGCTATAGGGTCCACTGGTGGAATGAGCTCTTGGGTCCACCGGTGTAACAAGACCTAGGGTCCACCAGTGGAATGAGCTGTAGGATCCATGTGTGAAAAAAGCTATTGGGTCCACTGGTGTAACAAGCCCTAGGGTCCACCAATGTAATGAGCTCTAGGGTCCACCACTGTAATGAGCTCTTGGGTCCACCAGTATAATGAGCTCTTGGGTCCACCAGTATAACACTCCCTAGGGTTCACCAATGTAACAAGCTCTAGGGTCCACCGGTGTAATGAGCTCTAGGGTCCACCGGTGTAATGAGCTCTAGGGTCCACCGGTGCAATGAGCTCTAAGGTCCAGCGGTGAAATGAGCTCTTGGGTCCACTGGTGTAATAAGCCCTAAGATCCACCAGTGTTACATAGTTACATAGTTAGTCTGGTTGAAAAAAGACTCAAGTCCATCTAGTTCAACCAACCAACCAATGTAATGAGCTCTAGGATCCACGGGTGTAACGAACTTTAGGGCCCATCGGTGTAACAAGCTAATGGGTCCACCAGTGTAACAGCTCAAGGGTCCACCAGTGTAACAAGCCCTAGGGTCCACCAATGTAATGAGCTCTAGGGTCCACCGGTGTAATGAGCTCTTGGGTCCACCGGTGTAATAAGCCCTAAGGTCCACCAATGTTACATAGTTACATAGTTAGTCTGGTTGAAAAAAGACTCAGGTCCATCTAGTTCAACCAACCAACCAATGTAATGAGCTCTAGGATTCATGTGATGTAACGAACTTTAGGGCCCATCGTGTAATAAGCTAATGAGTCCACCAGTGTAACAGCTCTAGGGTCCACCAGTATAACAAGCCCTAGGGTCCACCAATGTAATAAGCTATAGGGTCCACCGGTGTAACAAGCCCTAGGGTCCACCGGTGTAACAAGCCCTAGGGTCCACTAATGTAATGAGCTCTACGGTCCATGGGGGTACCAAACTTTCTGGCCCACTGGTGTAACAAGCTATTGGATCCAACAGTGTAACAAGCCCTAAGGTTCCACCGACATAACAAGCCCTAACGTTCCAACGGCATAATGAGCTCTAGGGTCCACCGGTGTAAGAAACCCCAAGGTTCCTCCGGTGTAACAAGCTCTTGGGTTCATGAGCCATCAAGCAGTGCCCACCTACCCTCACTCATAGGCACAACACACTGCCATGGCGGCCTTCCAAGCCCAACATAATGGCGCCATGCACCTATGTGCCCTGGAGTCCAGTCACCAAGGCAACCCAACCTTGCGAGGCACAGGTCTTGACCACAGGGTGGTGCAACAACACAACATTTCATTATCAATGATGCAGCAGCACAATAGCTTAGTAACCAGAACACACTGCAGGGACTCTTTTATCACCTTCCAACATTATGTGCAAAACCCTCCCAGCAGCAAGCCATAACCTGCCAGCCAACGTAACATATTTGGCATCCTAATGTGAATGTAAGGGTGGGGGTTTGGGATGGGGGGGATTATGAAGACTGGTACCTGTTGCCGGCTGCATTCTGTGATGCTTTTTGCTCCTCTGTTTGTGCGGAGAGTTCCCCATCATTCTGCAGCAGGAGCTGGTCCTCTCTCTCTCTCTTGCTCCTTCCTTCTTTTCTTCGCTCCCTCCCTCCCTCCAGGTATTTACATCACCTCTCTCTGTCTGCAGGCTTCACCATTCCTCCCGTCTCTTCCCCACCTTCCAATCCGTTCCCTTGTCTCTCACTACTCTCCGTCACATACTTTTCCCTGCTTCTAATGTCAGGATCATCATCATCCGTTCCCTCTCACCCATTATTTTTGTATTTTTGCTATTTTTATTTTTTGCTATTTCTTTAAGCCAAGCCTGCTGATTTCCTGTCTTTATTCCTGTATTTGCATCCTTGCCCACCTCTTCTCTGCTAACATGTCTAATAGTAGCTCTCTTTTTCTTGCCCCCACATCAATTCCTTGCACGGTTCCTCACCCCTTTTTTTGGGGGGAGCTCACCTTTTTACGCTGTTCCTCACCCCTTTTTTTGGCTCCCCAGCACTGTTCCTCACCCCTTCCTTTTAGCTCCCCTGCACTGTTCCTCACCCCTTCCTTTTAGCTCCCCTGCACTGTTCCTCACCCCTTCCTTTTAGCTCCCCTGCACTGTTCCTCACCCCTTCCTTTTAGCTCCCCTGCACTGTTCTTCACCCTTTTTTTTGGTCCCCAGCACTGTTCCTCATCCCTTTTATTTGGCTCCCTAGGTCTGTTCCTCACCCCCTTCTTCTAGTTCCCCAGCACTGTTCCTCGCCCCCTTTTTATTAGCTCCCCAGCACTGTTTCTCACCCCTTTTTTTTTTGGCTTCCCACCACCTCCTTGCCCTGCTCCTCACCCTCTGCCTATCTTCGCCTTGCTCTGCAGAGACTAGCCACCTAGCAATGGTCCAATCGCCTTCCCCTCCCGGTGTATCTGGTCCCCTCTTATTCTGTTCACATACGTCTCTGTGCTGCTGACACCCCTCCTCACATCAGCACTGCACACAGCCCCCTCCTCCTTACACCTTCCCTGTTCCTACCCAACCGCTGCACACATCAGCCAGCAATGTGCATCATCTCCTCCTCTGCCTGGCCGTGTCCCTGTCCATCCTCCAGGTTCTGATCCTTTCCCTTCCTCTGGCTCTCCGGATTCTGCTCAGCTCACGTCTAACCCCCAGCTGACAATTCTCTTCATCTGATTATTATTTTTTTTTTTTTTGTCTTTCTCCTTCGGTCTATCCAGAGGTGGTTCTGCCGCAGGGATGTGTCTGAGTGGTGCTGATGCTGAGAACAGTGGAAGGATGCAGTTGCTTGCACTGAATCTCCCCTCTATTTTTTCCCCCATTCCCTCAGCCCTAGTTCCCTCCTTCTCCTCCCCTAAGAGCTTAAAGGGTCAGAACCGTGGAAAACGAAGCCGCCACCATCGATGCGAAATTCACACAACGCCGAATTCTAATGAATGAATGAATATATTGAATGTAAGGAATGAAACATATACTGGGATTTCAGTATATTTGAACCCTAACAGAATGACATTTAGGGAGCTGGGTATCAATGTTATAACTCAAAAATCACACAGCATTTCGGGGTCCATGTAGCAATGTTTTCACTCAAGATCACACGGTCACAATTAGGGGTCTATGTATCAATGTAGCAATGTTTTCGCTCAAGATCACACAACTTTTATAACCAAGTAGTCTACGTATCAATGATTTCAGTCAAGACGGTTCTATGTATTAATGTATCAATATATCAACTGAAGTTTACACAATTTTTACATTTTGGGGTCCATGTGTCAATTCTTTTACTCAAGATCACACAACCTTTACACTTGGGGGTTCATGTATCAATGTTTTAACTCAAGATCACATAGCTTTCACATTTCAGGGCCCATCAACATTTTAAATCAAGACCATACAATCTTCACATTTTGGGGTACATGTATTAATGTTTTCACTGAAGATAACACAACCTGCACATTTCAGGGTCCATGTATCAATGTTTTAACTCCAGATCACACAACCGTCACATTTCAGGATCCACGCATTAATGCTTAGACTCAAGATCACACAACCTTCACATTTCAGGGTACATGTGTCAATGTTTTCATGCAAGATCACATAACCTTCACATTTTGGGGTCCATTAAGGTTTTAAATCAAGATCACACAACCCTCACATTTCAAAGTCCATGGTATCAATAGTTTCACTCAAGATCACACAACCTTTACATTTCTGAGTTCATGTATCAAGGTTTTCACTGAAGATCACACAACCTTTACATTTCGGGGTCCACATATCAATGCTTTCACTGAAGATCACATAGCCTTCACATTTCGGGGTCCATCAAGGTTTTAACTCAAGATCACACAACCTTCACATTTCAGGGTTCATATATCAATAGTTTCACTCAAGATCATGCAACCTTCACATTTCAGGGTACATGTATCAATGTTTTCAAGCAAGATCACATAACCTTCACATTTTGGGGTCCATCAATGTTTTAGATCAAGATCACACGACCTTCAATGTTTTAATTCCAGATCACACAGCCGTCACATTTCAGGATCCATGCATTAATGTTTGGACTCAAGATCACACAACCTTCACATTTCAGGGTTCATGTCTCAATGTTTTCACGCAAGATCACATAACCTTCACATTTTGAGGTCCATCAATGTTTTAACTCAAGATCACACAGCCATCAATGTTTTAAATCAAGATCACACAACCTTCACATTTCGGGGTCCATGTATCAAGGTTTTCACTGAAGATCACACAACCTTCACATTTCAGGGTACATGTCTCAATGTTCTCACGCAAGATCACATAACCTTCACATTTTGAGGTCCATCAATGTTTTAAATCAAGATCACACAGCCATCAATGTTTTAAATCAAGATCACACAACCTTCACATTTCGGGGTCCATGTATCAAGGTTTTTACTGAAGATCACACAACCTTCACATTTCAGGGTCCACGTATCAATGCTTTCACTGAAGATTACATAGTCTTCACATTTTGGGGTCTATCAGGTTTTAAACCAAGATCACACAACCTTCATGTTTTAGGGTCCATATATCGATAGTTTCACTCAAGATCATGCAGCCTTTACACTTCAAGGGTCCATGCATTATTGTTTAGAATCAAGATTGGGCAACTTTCACATTTCGGGGTCCACATATAAATGCTTTCACTGAAGATCACATAGCCTTCCCATTTCGGCGTCCATCAAGATCAAGATCACACAACCTTCACATTTCAGGGTCCATATATCAATAGTTTCACTCAAGATCACACAACCTTCACATTTCAGGGTACATGTATTAATATTTTTACTCAAGCTCACACAACTTCATCTATGTATCAATGTTTTCACTCAACAATACAAAACTTTTACAATTAGGGGTGTATGTATCAATTCAACAATGTCTTCAGTCGAGATAACACATACATTACATTACAACATTCATAATTAGGCCCCATTTACATAGCGGGAACACACATTCCTACATGCATTTTTATTTTCACGTTTCTCACACATTTCCACATGTCACACATATGGCAGCCCATTCACTTGAATGAGCTGTCATATGCATGACAAACGCACCAAAGAAGCTCCCACACCTTTTCGAGTGTGGAGCTTCGTGTGTCTTTTTTCAATGCACACTTTGGTACGTTTGCTCCAAGCACCTTCCTGGGATAAGTATCAGCAAGAGGAATTCAAAGGGGCAGAAGATCGACATAACTTGCTGGTGCCTCTCTCGGGCAAGTGCTTGGTACCAGAGATAACCACAGTCTATCAATGCAGTTGTCTCCTTGTTAGCTGCATTGTAGGACAGCTGTGGAGGGCCCTCCATGGCACTAAGTACATGTAGCATTTTGCTCCATCTTCCTATGTGCTATGGAAGGCTAGCTATGTGATCAGATAGGATGCCCCATTGTCTCCTTGGCTTCCCAGCAACACAGCTAGCAAGGAGACAGCTGCATTGATAGCTGGCTCTTATCTCCGCGTCCAAGCACTATCCCGAGACAACTGCTGGCAAGAGGAATGCTAAGTAACCGAAGGCTGGCATGCCTTGCTAGTGCTTGTCTTGTGCAAGTGCCTGGAGCTAGAGATAACCAAAGTCTATCAATGCAGCGTTCTCCTTGCTATCTTCCTTGTCGGACAGCTGTGGGGGGTCCCCCAGGGCACCAAATACATGTAGTACTTTGTCCCATCTATGCACTGTGTAAGGCTAGCTATGTGGTCAGATAGGATGCCCCCACTGCCTCCATGGCTGTCCAACAACAAAACTAGCAAGAAGATGGCTGCATAGATAGCGGGCTTTAATCTCTGTCTCCAAGCAGGTCCCCCAGGGCACCAAGTGCATGTAGTACTTTGTCCCATCTTCCTACATGCTGTGGAAGCTAGCTATGCGGTCAGATAGTATGTCACCTATTCTTCCATGGCCATCCAACAACACAACTAGCGAGGAGACAGCTGCATTATTAGCTGGCTCTTATTTCCGCCTCCAAGTACTTTCCCAAGACAACTGCTGGCAAGAGGAATGCAAAGAGACCGAAGGCTGGCATGCTTTGCTGGTGCTTGTCTGGAGCTAGAGATAACCACAGACTAGCAATGCAGCTGCCTCCTTGCTAGTTGCGTTGTCGGACAGCTGTGAAGGGGTCCCAGGGCACCAAATACATGTAGTACTTTGTCCCATCATCTTATGTGCTGTGGAAGGCTAGCTATGTGGTCAGCTAGGATGCCCCCCCTGCCCCATTTTCATGGCTGTCCGGCAACGCAGCTAGCAAGGAGAGAACTGCAATGATAGCTGCCATTTATCTCCGCCTCCAAGCACTTTCCCAAGACAAGTGCTGGCAAGAGGAATGCAAAGGGATAGGAGGCCGACATGCCTTGCTGGTGCTTGTCTGGAGCTAGAGATAGCCACCGCCTATCATTACAGCCATCCCCTTGCTAGCTGCATTGTCAGACAGTTGTGGAGGGTCCCCTAGGGCACCAAATACATGTAGTACTTTGTCCCATCTTCCTATGTGCTGTGAAAGGCTTGCTATGTGGTCACATAGGATGCCCCCCCCCCCCCCACATCTCCAGGGCCGCTTTACAACGCAGCTAGCAAGGAGACAGCTGCAATGATAGCTGGCTCGTATCTCCGCCTCCAAGCAGTTTCCCAAGGCAAGAGGAATGCAAAGGGATAGGAGGTTGACGTGCCTTGCTGGTGCTTGTGTTTGACAAGTGCTTGGAGCCGGAGATAGCCACCACCGTCTATCAATGCAGCCGTCTCCTTGCTAACAGTGTTGTTGTCCATCACCGCAACTAGCAAGGAGGCAGCTACATTGTGAGCTGGCTCTTATCTCTGCCTCCAAGCACTTTTCTGAAACAAGTGCTGGCAAAAGGAATGCCAAGGGATTGGAGGCCCAACATACCTTGCTGGTGCTTGTCTCTGGCAAAGGCTTGGAGCCGGAGATAGCCACCGTCTATCAATGCAGCTGTCTCCTTACCAACTTTGTCAACCGTCAACGCAACTAGCAAGGAGGCAGCTGCATCGTTAGCTGGCTCTTTTAGCTCCGCCTCCAAGCACTTTTCCAAAACAAGTGCTGGCAAGAGGAATGCAAAGGGATAGGAGGCCAGACATGCCTTACTGGTGCTTGTCTCTAGTAAAGGCTTGGATCTGGAGATAGTCACCGTCTATAAATGCAGCCATCTCCTTGCTGTGTTGTTGTCCATCAACGCAGCTAGCAAGGAGGCAGCTGCATTGTTAGCTGGCTCTTTTAGCTCCGCCTCCAAGAACTTTTCCAAAACAAGTGCTGGCAAGAGGAATGCAAAGGGATAGAAGGCCCGACATGACTTGCTGGTGCTTGTCTCTGGCAAAGGCTTGGAGCTGGAGATAGCCACTGTCTATCAATGCAGCTGTCTCCTTGCTAAGTGTGTTGTTGCCCATCAATGTAACTAGCAACATTGTTGACAGACTCTTATCTCTGCCTCCAAGCACTTTCTCAAGATACTGTAAGTGCTGGCAAGAGGAATGCAAAGGGATAGGAGGCGACATGACTTGCTGGTGCTTGTCTCTGGCAAAGGCTTGGAGCCAGAGATAGCCACTGTCTATCAATGCAGCCGTCTCCTTGCTAAGTGTGTTATTGTTTGTCAACGCAACTAGTATCTGCCTCCAAGCACTTTTCCGAGACAAGCGCTGTCAAGAGGAATCCAAAGGGATCGGAGGCAGACATGCGTTGTGGAGATAACCACCACAGGGACGTGTGGTGAGGTCAGTGGCTGGTGAGGCACTGGCTAGTATCAGAGCCAGATACACACAGG
This sequence comes from Lithobates septentrionalis, assembly GCA_037952835.1. Lineage (NCBI taxonomy): Eukaryota > Metazoa > Chordata > Amphibia > Anura > Ranidae > Lithobates > Lithobates septentrionalis. Next base: position 607,664 of record JBBDGP010001835.1, read on the forward strand.
TTACATATGCCGCAAATGTCAGAGCGAGAGCGATAATTCTAGCACCAGACCTCCTCTAACTCTAAACATGTAACCTGTAAAAAAAAAATGAAGGCGTCGCCTATGGAGATTTTTAGGTACTGAAGTTTGGCGCCATTCTACGAGTGTGTGCAATTTTAAAGCGTGACATGTTAGGTATCTATTTACTCGGCGTAAACCTCGTCTTTCACATTATACAAAAAAATCAGGCTAACTTTAGTGTTTTTATTTTTTAATTCATAAAACAGTTTATTTTAAAAAAAATTGCGTTTGAAAAATTGCTGCGCAAACACCGTGTGACATAAAAAGTTGCAACGACCACCATTGTATTCCCTAGGGTGTCTGCTAAAGCAATATACAGTATATAATGTTTGGGGGATTCGGAGTAATTTTCTAGCAAAAAAAATCTTATACCCTTTTTTTTAGTTTTAGTTTTTTTTTTTAGTTTAGTTTTTTCCTTCTAGTTAGGAGGACTGGGCTGGAAGGGAGCATGTGTCTTTTAGACGCACGCCCCCTTCTATGACACTACAGTGAGAGGCGTGCCTCCACTGCAGCATTTGTATTGGACAGCTTGGGCCAATGGTGCTTTACCATCGGTCCAAGACTCCAAGCTGTCCATTGAGCTCAGTGCCTCTGACAAGAAGTGAGGAGAGGCACTGTGAGCTCATCCTCTCAGTCTGCTGCAGAGTGTGCCAGCTTGTATTTAAACTGGCCGCTCTGTATCTAGCTTCTGACAGGCTGCGCAAGAAGCCCCGTATCTCTGGAACCATGGATGATAGAAGCCCCAAATTTTGACCAGTTGTGGGGTAGGACTTCAGCTTCATACCCCCCAAATCTGTGACCCCAAAAGTGCGATTGTTTGTTTTTTAATATTATTATTATTTTTTTATGTTCATGGCAGGTGAGGCTCTGCCTCACCTGCCTCCCCTGACTGCACCTCCCTGAACCACCGTCTATCAATGCAGCCGTCTCCTTGCTAGCTCTGTTGTCGGCCTGTCCAACCAATTAGCTAGCCTTCCACAGCACATAGAAAGATGGGATAAAATGCTACATGTACATAGGGAACAAAAACTGTAAAGAGTAAATGAGACTTCTTGTTTGAACCTATCGATGTTCTTCTCTGCTGCAGAGTATGCAATGTATCCGCCTTCTCTGTTGTTTGGACTTTGTATGATTTTCACCGCCTTGCTGGGTAATATAATCGGAATTCTCATACGTCTTCCATTAGTTATGTAACCGTTTATTGTCAGGACTGTCACACTGTAATTACACCATATCATGGCGACATCACAATAAACACAGTTCAGTACGCCAAGACCAATTAGCGCTGTTATTTGATTCCTCCACCCTGCATAGGCCCCCTCTATTCCCAGAGACGGATTCGTGTGGAGTTTTTGTAGATTGCAATTTCAAGCTTCCCAATGTTTTAAAAAAAAAAAAAAGAAATATTCACAGAACTACAGAGAATGACAACCGTCCTCTATATTATGCTATCGCTGTAGACTATGGCGAGGTTATTGTGATATCCATTATATACATAAAACATTTAGCAGCCTATGTATAAAAAATTTGCCATGTGGATTAAGCCCAACAAAGGATCGCCGTATTGTTTGCAATATAATTATCTCCTATGATCATTAGCTTCATCTAGTGGCCTAATGCGGTATTTTTTTTTTTTTTTTTAGATTGAGGTATTTCAGTAAAATACCGCATGATGACCAATAGATGGTGCTGACGAGCATAGGAGATGATCATATTATAAAACAAATAATCATTCGTCGCGCCTGTGTGAATGCTTAAGACATTCGTATGGCTAATTTTTCTTATACGCGGACCCCCTTAAATGTTGTTTGCAGGATTAAGAGGCGAAAATGAAGGAAAAAAGACTGAAAAGAGAATCAATGCCGCCACCATTCCCAATATGCAATATATTACATTTTTGGTTTAGATCCACTTTATAGCCCAAACTTGGGCTCCATCTCTTTTCGGCTACTTCCCCCGTCCCCTATTCTCTAATTCCAACACCCCTTGCGCTTCATAATTACCTCCCCTACCCACTGCCAGTGCTGCTCTCTGCATCTTTATACACATCAAATTACCAAAAGTATTGGGACACCTACCTTTACACGCACATGAACTTTATTGGCATCCCAGTCTTAGTCCGTAGGCTTCGATATTGAGTTGGCCCACCCTTTGCAGCTACAACAGCTTCAACTCTTCTTGGGAAGGATGTGCACAAGGTTTAGGAGTGTGTCTATGGGAATATTTGACCATTCTTCCATGGTGAGGTCAGGCACTGATGTTTGACGTGAAGGCCTGGCTCGCAGTCTATGCTCTAATTCATCCAAAAGGTGTTCTATCGTGTAAAGCTCAGGACTCTGTGCAGGCCAGTCAAGTTCCTCCACCCCAAACTCGCTCATCCATGTCTTTATGGACCTTGCTTTGTGCACTGGTCCAAATCATTTGGAGGAGGGGGGGATTATGGTGTGGGGTTGCTTTTCAGGGGTTGGGCTTGGCCCCTAAGTTCCAGTAAAGGGAACTCGTAAGGCATCAGCATACCAAGACATTTTGGACAATTTCATGCTCCCAACTTTGTGGGAACAGTTTGGGGATGGCCCCTTCCTGTTCCAATATGACTGCACACTAGTGCACAAAGCAAGGTCCATAAAGACATGGATGAGCGAGTTTAGGGTGGAGGAACTTGACTGGCCTGCACAGAGTCCTGACCTCAACCCGATAGAACACCTTTGGGATGAGTGGAGGCTGCGAGCCAGGCCTTCTTGTCCAACCTCAGTGCCTGACCTCACTAATGCGCTTCTGGAAGAATGGTCAAACATTCCCATAGATACACTCCTAAACCTTGTGGACGGCCTTCCCAGAAGAGTTGAAGCTGTTATAGCTGCAAAGGGTGGGGCCAACTCAATATTGAACCCTACAGACTAAGACTGGGATGCCATTAAAGTTCATGTGTGGGTAAAGGCAGGCATCCCAATACTTTTGGTAAAATGGTGTATGAGTGCGGGGAACTCTGATGACAACCCTTCTGGGGAGGAGGGGGGGGGTCCATGACCCCCTGCACTCACAAGATATCCTCAGTCACTCAGACGCTGGGTGTCATTCAAGCCAAGAAGACTGAGGACATCTACTGGCGGAAAGGAGTTACAGCAGGGCACAGTGTTGAAGAAAAGGTCAATACTGCAGTAAGGGGTGCCTTTTTCTTTTTTTTTACACCCCTGGACCACCATTATTTTTTTTAAGTTGAACCTTAAAGCCCAGATGAAATTTTGCTTTTTTAAATTTTTATAGCGCTGTAAACAAAATCAGCATATTTCGCCAATACATGTGCATTCCACCTATTAAAAATGTTTCAAGTACAAAAAAAAATAATAATACTGGCTGGTCTGCCAGAAATCCAGTGAGCTCCTAACTTCCTGTAGTGAGCTGACAACTCAGTACCTTTGCTGCACTTTAATCCCAAGCAGTGTTGTCAGCCCAACCTGCTGGACTACAGAATTCCCCTTATCTCCCACTATTGTCTGTCACTGTCTTCATGCATACATTGTTACTTTCCCAGCAAAACGAGGCTGCTGCCTTGACTCCCGTGAGCCTACCCACACACTGTGTGTAGGGGAAGGGCTCTTGGGTGATGTAGTTCTGGGGGTGTGCCTACACCTGCCTGGAAATGATATCACAAGGACTAACAAAAGCAATATAACACAGTCAGGGTCTGACAACTAGGTACAGGGAGTGCTTAATTTCCCTACTGTTTGTAGGGAAAGATCTCTTGGGAGATGTAGCTCTGGGGGTGTGCCTACATCAACAGGAACTGAGCTCCCAACAGCTGAAATATCTTTTCAAGCTTGGTAATGATATTTCAGGGAGTAATAAAAGCCGTGTCACACAGCCAAGGTCTGCTAACTAGGCACATAGAGGGCTCTTGGGTGATGTAGTTCTGGGGGGGTGCCTACACTTGCCTGATAATGATATCACAAGGAGTAATAAAAGCCATATCACACAGCCAGGGCCTGACAGCTAGGACCTGACACATAGAGTTTAACAACTGTATGTAGGGAAAGGGCTCTTGGGAGATGTAGTTCTGGGGGTGTGCCAAGCCCTACGCCAATAGGAACGGAGCTTCCAGCTGCTGGAATAATTTTACAAGTCTGGTAATGATATCACAGGGAGTAATGAAAGCCTGTAAGAGGGGCTGCCTCGCTCCTGTTAGAAAGAAGCTTAACCCTTCGACATCCTATGCCCCACTCCATGCCAGGGGCCTCCTCCCAACATTCCCTGTCGTTAGCATAACAAATATGGACAAAAAAGGCTTGATTTAACATGTATATGTATTTATGTACCTGAAAGGTCGTGATTGTTCTTCAGCCCCTGAAAAACTGCAAAATATGTCCCAAACGGGGGGGGACCAAGAAAAGATGGGGCTCACTGAAGAGCAATACACAGTGTGAGTCAATTATCAAAAATTTATTGATGTGGTACAAAAATAAAACATGTGGATAAAAGAGTATAAACCAAATGCTATACTACCCTTGGTACAGATTGTCTTCTGGCCTCAAGGGGTCAGTCGAAGCAACCACAGACTGGGGGGGGGGGCAAAACAACATATAACAGATGACAAACAACAGCGTCCGGACGCCAAGGAAATTGTAGTCTGACCAGCCGTCCATCAATGGGAGATGTTCAGCGATTGCTGAATATAGCCGCTAGGCTGAAATCGGGTCATGGGCAAATACCATCAGATACTTCCGAGGTGGTGCACGCCTTCCACTATGTTCTACTTCCACTGGATGCTTGTAACATCGAGATAATGTTACTCAAAAGGGCGCTGTGTTGGTGGGCAGATGAAAGTCCATGGATGTGCACCTATGATTCCTCCCTTGTAGTGGCCCTGACCTACCGGTCATGTTCCATCCCTCGGTGTGCGGGCCCGCAAACCCCTGTGGGGGATGACGCCGTGACGTGGCGTCCGGACGGAACTGACGTCAACGCGTTTCACATTACAGGGATGTGTAGCTTCATCTGGATTCATCTGGATGCGAGGGCTCCTTCTTATTGATGTCCGTTCCTCGTACATGCCCACCTAGCAGAAGATTTTAAAGGAGATACACCCAATCTGTATAGTGACCAGATTAGCATTTGCTTATTGGTTGCTGCTTATCCAAGAGGCTATTCTTCTCTTGTTCTTCCGGGTTCCTGCTCTAGATGAGAGGCCTCTCGGATAATGAATAGTCAGGGAGATGGGGTATCCGGAACCAGTAAGATGCTAGGATTCCGATAATAGTAATGCATACAGTTATCCCGTGTTAGACCCCAAATGCAAAAAAACATTCCCTTAAATGGATTGTAATCATGATTGCTTTATACATCATATTTAGAAATAACAAACCTAATAGGGATGGGAATGGGGTGGAGGGGAGGGAAAGGGATACATAGAACAGACCACAAGTTGACACTTAACTGTGTGTGTCAGCTGTTTGCCAATACACACACAGAGCTACGGGTCAGAGGTATAGGGATAGTGTACCCCTCAGCATCCAGTAATAGGGTGACCAGGAGTGCTGTAGAGTTTTCCTGGGGATGCCTGGAGATTTTATTGACCTAGGTTACTAGAAAGGGCTGTAGATTTAATTCCATATTTAGGCCTATCGGAATGAGGGAGCCCAAACGGAAAATCCACCTCTTTTCCTTTTGCTGTAAAACCTGGTCAAAGTCCCCTCTTCTAGAGGAAAGGTCAAGGGCATATATTCCCTTGACCTGTATGCCAGACAGTTTGCCCTGGTGGAACTGGGCAAAGTGTCTGGCCACCGGCTTGTCTGGATTCTTTTCTAGAATCTCCCTCATGTGTTCTCCCAAGCGGATTCCAAACTGGCGTTTGGTCTTACCAATGTACATCTTTTTACATGGACAAATTAACATGTAAATGACCCTAGTTGTTGCACAATTGATAAGACTTTTAATCTCAAAGCTGGTTTTATTTTGGGAGTCACTGAAGGTAGCTGTCCTGTGTACATATGGACATACTTGGCAATGTCCACAGGGGAACATCCCCTTACTTCTCGGGAACTGGGACAACCAGGAAGTATCCGTACTTTTGATATGTTCGGATTGAATCAAACTGTCGCCCAAATTTCTAGCTCTTCTTGCCACCATTTTTGGAACTGGCCCTACTATCTGGGCTATACCGGGAGTACTTGTAAGGATGCCCCAATGTTTCTGTAAGATGGATCTAACCGTATCCCACTGGGTGCCGAATTGTGTGATGATTCTCACTGGGTCAGGGTCAGTAGTTAAAGGGAGAGTGGGAGATGCTTTTTTAGTTTTGTCCAAGAGGGCAGAGCGATCCTGCCCCGCGGCCTTACGCTTGGCTCTTCTAATTTGTTTATGGGAATATCCGCATTCCCGAAAACGCTTATACAGCTCGTCACTTTCTTGTCTGTAATCCTCAACATTGGAGCAATTGCGCCTAATGTGGAGGAAATGGCCTACTGGGATACTATCCTTTAGCCATTGTGGGTGGTGACTATCTGCTCACAAGAGTGTATTGGCCGAGGTCTCCTTCCGATAGGTGTGAGTCACAAGGGACAAATCTTTTACACCAATTGATAGGTCCAAAAAGGAAATCCTCTCATGGTCTCATACATAAGTTAATTTAATGTTGCGATCATTGCAATTCAAAATATCAATAAATTGCATAAGCAAACTCTCATCCCCCCTCCAGATGACAAACACGTCGTCGATGTACCTGAGCCACATGTGAACGTGGCTCAGGTACATCGGCGAGGTGTAAACCAAATCCTCCTCCCCTAGCCCCAGATGGAGGCACGCGTATGCTGGGGCCCATGGTGTTCCCATGGAGGTGCCATTAGTTTGTTGGTAGTGGTTGGACAGAAATTGGAAACAATTGTTATTAAGGGCAAAGGTCAAGAGGTCCACTAGAAATTCATTCTGGGGTCCACAGTTTGGGAAGTGTTTTTCAAGGAAAATCTCCACCGCCCCTAATCCCCTACTCGTGAGGGATCGACGTGTAGAGGGATTCCACGTCGATCCCCACGGGTAGGAGCTCCCCCTGTAGATCAATCTCGGTGATATGTCCTAGGACATTGCCAGTGTCTCTGACATATGACCTGAGGTCAGTCACCATTTCTTTGAGGAGGTTGTCCAAATATTTACCAACCCTCTCCAAAGGGCCCTTAATAGCTGAGACGATCAGCCTCCCAGTGGGATTAACCAAGGACTTGTGCACCTTGTCGTTAACCTTTATGTCTCCAAAGGAAGGAATGTCCACGTATAAATAGGGTTGTTGCACTTTACTGGTGGTACTTGGAAAATGGCACAGTCACATTACACCAACATACTATCCGGGGTCACCTGACAGGACATTGTCAATCACATTTAGCGGACGGTCCGCAGTAGTCACATGTGAAAGCATCATGCAGCCATTAAAGTAAGCCATCTTCCCTTAACAGTCTCTCTCCACCTGGGGTCATTTGTATTCACTGGGACAGGATCTCTGCAGTCACCACCTCCATAGGTACACCTCCCCCGAGGTCCTCAGGGGGATAGCCTCACTCAGGGAACTCTTGGCCTGGCCTAAAAGGCCTTTTGCAACCTCACCTAGCCCCCACCTCTATAAGGGTCAGGAAGTACACAGCCAGGTCTTCTGGGTGCAGGTCTATCTCTTTCCGGCTTCTAGCCCTGTCCAGGACCACCACTTGCTGGCTACCTCTGCATAGATGTGGGGTGTTTGGCTCCCATGCGCCAACTGCACTAGGGCTCCTCCCAACCTGGCTTATAACCTGGCCCTTACTCACCCATGACATCCCTATAGGAGGGCTCTAACTAAAAGGGGCCTATTACCTGATGACACCGCTTTCTTTAACCAGACACTATTCTGGAACAGAGCCACCTAGTGGCAGACTAGCTAACTGCACCTGCCTGTGGCACAAGCCATGTCCCACAGTGCCAGGGTCTGACAGCTAGGCACATGGGGTGCTCATAGCTCCCAACTGTCCCTGATTTTGAGGGACTGTGCCTGATTTGGAGCAATGTCCCTCTGTCCCTCGTTCCTCCTCATTTGTCCCTCATTTTGGTCTGATCTATATAGATGTTTATAGAATGCACTTTTTATCTATCATAAAAGTGTTTTCCAGCACTAAACCTTTCATCTGATTCATCTTAATTGCTGCATTTGTAAATTCCAAAAGCCAATATAAAGGAATAGTAGTGGTAAAAAAAAGCATTTGTGGGTTTAACCAATCTTGCTTTTTGTACAATTTTCCTTTAAGGGGGAGTGGCCAGGGGTGTGTCCTATGCCTGCATACTTTTGCTGATAGGTGTCCCGCATTCCAGTCTCAAAAAGTTGGGAGGTATGGGTGCTTACTTTCCATACTGTGTGTAGGGACAAGGCTCTTTGGTGATGTAGCACTGGGGGGTGCATCTACATCAATAGGAACTGAGCTCCCAGCATCTGCAGGAATTTTACAAGCCTGGTAATGATAGCAGAGGCTGTAATAAAAGCCATGTCACACAGCGCCAGGGTCTGAGAACTATGCACATGGGGTGCTTACTTTCCATACTGTTCGCAGGGTGATGTAGTTCTGGGGGGGGGGGGGGTGTCTTTGCCAGTAGGAGCTGACCTCCAAGCGGCTGCAGGAATTTGAACAAGCCTGGTGATGATATCAAATTGTGTAATAAAAGCCGTTTCACAGGGGCTGACCACTAGGCACATAGAGTGCTTACTTTCCTGACTGTATGTAGAGAACAGGCTCTTGGGTGATGTAGTTCAGGGGGTAGGCCTAAATCAATAGGAACGGAGCTCCCAGTGGCTTTAAGAACTTTACAGGCCTGGTAATGACATCACAGGGAGTAAAAAAAAGCCATGACATACAGTGCCAGCGTCTGACAACTAGGCACATAGAGTGCTTACTCTCCCGACTGTATGTAGGCAAAGGGCTCTTGGGTGGTGTAGTTCTGGGGGTGTGCCTACACCATTAGAATCTGAGATTCCAGAAGCTGCAAGAATTTTATAAGCCTGGTAATGATATCATAGAGACATCACAGAGAGTAATAAAAGCCATGTCACACAGTGCCAGGGTCTGACAACTAGGCACGGTTCGGAGCCGTTCTGAGCCGTTCGGAAATTCTCGGAATGACTCGGAAATACTCGGAAACACTCGGATCTGTTCCCGAGTGTTTCTGACCCTTTCCAGGGCTTTCCGAGCTCTCCCCGAGTATTTCCGAGGCTCTCTGGCGCCCCCCCCCCACCTCTGGCCACATGCGGTATTGCATGTAATAGAAGTCAATGCGGAACAAATTATCTTCGTTTCCATTGACTTCTATGGGGAAACTTGCTTTGATATGCGAGTGATTTGGATTACAGGCATTCTCCTGGAACAGATTATGCTCCTAATCCAAGGTTCCACTGTAATGTCACCTTGCCATACCATGTAGTGAAATGAAAAGTTAATTTATTTACAATTTCCTCAAAATCATTGTTTTCACAGTGAAAAATTTGGTGAAATAGCCGGACCAGCCCTAGGGGGTTATCCTCGCTCATTGGTTTTTCGTTTAGCAAAACTCATGCAGGAGAATACATGCCGAGTGGAAATCCTATTCTTCCCTATGGGTCTGGTGTGCATCCAGACTAAAAGGCAGTGAACTGGGGCTCTATTTAATTTAATATCTTTTTTAATCTCATGGAAAAAAAGTCAAATGTGCGCCAAAACAATCCCCCATAAAACTCACTCGCATTCGCGGTAACACTGCAGATGTGCATATGGCATCGGAAACTTTCCAGTGGCTGTCATCTTTCTTCACAGGACTGGCCCAGTAACATAAAAAATGTGTTTTCATTATATTTCTTTGCTCAGTCGCATTGTCTTCTCACTGTAGAGTGTCTCTGGCCCGGAGAATGGACAAGAACAGCTGCCTGAGGCTGAAGAACATCTGCCAGCGGAAATGTGTATATGTATTATTACTGTTGTGGGAGCAATGTACATGACTGCAGACTCCGTGGGACTGTTGGGATATCACTAGAAGACTTTCTTGCCCCATAAAGCAGACTTGACATTTAAAGGGGTGTATTTTTAAAAAATGTAAAATGTCATAGCTATTCATCTATTGAAACTATAACTGCATGTAAATAAATTCCAATGGGGCCAAATCCAATGTTCTCAGGCTATGTTCCCTGCAGATAAAATGTGCGACTAGGGAAAATACTGCATTATGGCCACTAGATGGAGCTGAAGAGCATACTTACTCCCTATGATTCTCAGCGCCATCTAGTGGCCATAATGCAGTAGTTTCCCCCATTCGCTCTTGGTGTCTGCAGAGAATGGGGCTTAAGAACGTTTGATTTTTCCCCATTCGCACAGAATCCATGTATTGATATGTTTCAAGGGACACAAAGCTATGCACATTTTTATAAAAACTCCCCCAAAGGTATACACACAGTATGGCCACCTGACCATCAAACCTACTATTAGGCCAAATGTGTGTGGACTCTGCTGATGGAGTTCAGGTGTTTTCAATGAGGGGGCCTGTTAATGCCACGATATACAAAGACATTGTAGACAATTCTACGCTTCCAACTTTGTGGTAACAGTTAGGTGAAGGCCTTTTACTGTCCCAGCATGACTGTGTCCCTGTGTACAAAGCCAGCTCCATAAAGACATGGCTTGACCAGCTTGGTGTTAAGGAACTTGAGTGTCCTGCACAGAACCCTGACCTCAACCCTGCTGAACACCTTTGGGATGAATTAGGACGCTGATTGTGAGGCAGGTTGCCTTATCCAACATCTGTACCTAATCTCAACCCTACTAAATACTATTGGGATGAGGTCTTCTCATCCAACATCAGTACCTGACCTCAACCCTATTGAACACTTTTGGGATCTGGTCTTCACATCCAACATCAGTACCCAAACTCAACCCTACTGAACACCATTAGGACCAGGTTGTCTCATCCAACATCAGTATCTGACCTCAACCCTACTGAACATAATTGGGACCAGATCTTCTCATCCAACATCAGTACCTGACCTTAACGTTACTGAACACCATTGGGATCAGGTCCTCTCATCCAACATCAGTAACTGAACTTAACCCTACTGAACACTATTGGGATCAGGTCTTCTCATCCAGCATAAGTATCTGACCTCAGCCCTACTGAATGCCATTGGGATCAGGTCTTCTCAACCAACATCTGTACCTGACCTCAACTCTACTGAGCACCACTGGGATCGGGTCTTTTCATCCAACATCAATACCTGACCTCAACCCTACTAAACACCATTGGGGCCAGGTCTTCTCAACCAACATCGGTATCTGACCTCAAATCTAGTGAGCACCATTTAGAACAAGTCTTCTAATTCAACATCAGTACCTGACTTCAACCCTACTGAACACCATTGGGATCAGGTCTTCTCTCCAACATCAGTACCTGACCTTGATCCTACTGAACACCATTGGGATCAGGTCTTCTCATTCAAAATCCGTACCTGGACTTAACCCTACTGAACACCATTGGGATCAGGTCTTCTCATCCAACATAAGTACCTGACCTCAACTCTACTGAACACCATTGGGTTCGGGTCTTTTCATCCAACATCAGTGCCTGACCGTAAATCTACTGAACATTCTTGGGATCAGGTCTTCTCATCCAACATCAAAACCTGACCTCAACCCTACTGAGCATCATTTGGACCAGGTCTGTTCATCCAACATCAGTACCTGAACTTAACACTGCTGAACACCTTTGGGACTGATCCCAAAGGTGTTCAGTAATGTTAGGTTCAGGTACTGATGTTGGATGTCTTCCCATCCAACATCAGGCGGACCTGACCTCAACCCTACAGAACACCTTTGGGTGAAATTGAGAATTTTTCAAGCAATGTCTTGTTATCCGACATCAGTAACTACATTTAGAAAAAAATCACCTGGAACTCATATGGGGTACACGGTCAACCATATATAGAAACCTATGGAAATGGTCACTAAAGTCTAGGCCAGGGATTCTCAACCAGGGTTCCATGGAACTCCAGGGTTCCTCCAGAGGTTGCTAGAGGTTTCTTGAGCGATGAGCAATTACTGCCTCTCAGATAAGTTCCCACTGTCACCAATGATCTTTTTAGCTATCTGTAAGGGGGTAATTATTCCCAGTGACCACAAGTGTAAGGAGCAGTCTTCCCACTGACCATCCCACTAATGTACAGTGGCTTGCGAAAGTATTCGGCCCCCTTGAACTTTTCAACCTTTTGCCACATTTCAGGCTTCAAACATAAAGATATAAAATTTTAATTTTTTGTGAAGAATCACCAACAAGTGGGACACAATTGTGAAGTGGAACGAAATCTATTGGATATTTTAAACTTTTTTAGCAATTAAAAAACTGAAAAGTGGTGCGTGCAAAATTATTCGGCCCCTTTACTTTCAGTGCAGAAAACTTACTCCAGAAGTTCAGCGAGGATCTCTGAATGATCCAATGTTGTCCTAAATGACTGATGGTGATAAATAGAATCCACCTGTGTGTAATCAAGTCTCTGTATAAATGCACCTGCTCTGTGATAGTCTCAGGGTTCTGTTGAAAGCGCAGAGAGCATCATGAAGACCAAGGAACACACCAGGCAGGTCCGTAATACTGTTGTGGAGAAGTTTAAAGCCGGATTTGGATACAAAAAGATTTCCCAAGCTTTAAACATCCCAAGGAGCACTGTGCAAGCGATCATTTTGAAATGGAATGAGTATCACACCGCTGCAAATCTACCAAGACCTGGCTGTCCCTCTAAACTTTCAGCTCAGACAAGGAGAAGACTGATCAGAGATGCAGCCAAGAGGCCCATGATCACTCTGGATGAACTGCAGAGAACTACAGCTGAGGTGGGAGAGTCTGTCCATAGGACAACAATCAGTCGTACACTGCACAAATCTGCCCTTTATGGAAGAGTGGCAAGAAGAAAGCCATTTCTCAAAGATATCCATAAAAAGTCTCGTCTAAAGTTTGCCACAAGCCACCTGGGAGACACACCAAACATGTGGAAGAAGGTGCTCTGGTCCGATGAAACCAAAATCGAACTTTTTGGCCACAATGCAAAACGATATGTTTGGCGTAAAAGCAACACAGCTCATCACACTCAACACACCATCCCCACCGTGAAACATGGTGGTGGCAGCATGGTGGTTTGGGCCTGCTTTTCTTCAGCAGGGACAGGGAAGATGGTTAAAATTGAGGGGAAGATGGATGCAGCCAAATACAGGACCATTCTGGATGAAAACCTGTTGGAGTCTGCAAAAGACCTGAAACTGGGACGGAGATTTATCTTCCAACAAGACAATGATCCCAAACATACAGCAAAATCTACAAAGGAATGGTTCACAAATAAACGTATCCAGGTGTTAGAATGGCCAAGTCAAAGTCCAGACCTGAATCCAATCGAGAATCTGTGGAAAGAGCTGAAAACTGCTGTTCACAAACGCTCTCCATCCAACCTCACTGAGCTCGAGCTGTTTTGCAAGGAAGAATGGGCAAGAATTTCAGTCTCTCGATGTGCAGAACTGATAGAGACATACCCCAAGCGACTTGCAGCTGTAATCGCAGCAAAAGGTGGCTCTACAAAGTATTAACGCAAGGGGGCCGAATAATTTTGCACGCCCCACTTTTCATTTTTTTATTAGTTAAAAAAGTTTCAAAGATCCAAAAGATTTTGTTCCACTTCACAATTGTGTCCCACTTGTTGGTGATTCTTCACAAAAAATAAAAATTTTATATCTTTATGTTTGAAGCCTGAAATGTGGCAAAAGGTTGAAAAGTTCAAGGGGGCCGAATACTTTCGCAAGCCACTGTATAATTAGTTGTAGATATCATAATTATTAGCAGGGGTTCCCTGAGACCAGAAAGTTATTTCAAGGGTTCCTCAGTGTTGAAAAGATTGAAAATGACTGGTCTAGACTCTAGAGTTTTCAGGCTGAATTTTACTTGTCAACATGTCAGTCTGAAGAACTAACATTTTGGGGGCATACAGATCCCTTTTGTCACGGTGTCCCTGTCTACGGTTGGTGCCCCTGTCTATGGCTGGTGTCTCTGAAGTGTTTATTCGTCAACTTGACATGTTCTTCTAAAAAAAATAATAATAATCTTGGGAACTGGCCATTCAACATTATTACCTGACCTCACAAATGTCCTTTTGGCCCAATGGGCACCAATTCCCACAGACACCCTCCAAAATCTTGTAAAAACCTTGTAGAGTGAGGATGTTATATTTGAAGGTGGGACCAATTTCATATTAACAGCCATGGTATTGGAATGAGATGTCCAACAAGCTCCTATAGGTGTGATGGTCAAACTTGTGGCCATGTATTGTATTACCGAAAAAATTGGGTTTCTGTTTCGGGTTTATGTGGCAATATTTTATTTCCCACCAGAGTTTCTGAATGGCCTGGGTATATTTTAATTCTTTCCTAAATACATTACGTGTTAGCAGTGAAAACCTGACCTTTCCCACTCTATCCAAATGTTTAAAAAAAAAATTGGCTGAGCTTACACGTTTATCTTAACAAAAACATTATGTAACGTTTGGCTGATATTTTCCTCAGTTATGCACTATATACGTCCTGAGTTACTGACAGCACATAAAGTATGAGTCTTATATATATATATATATATATATATATATATATATACATACATATATACATACATATATCATATATCTCTCCAGCGCACCATAGACCCTTAACCCCTTGTCTGTCAGGAACATGCTTAGTCAGGGTGTAAAGCAAGCTCACAGCTACTGCAGCCCAGTAGCAACCAAAATCAGAAACAATGTGTATTACGTCACTTTTGGGGTCACAGCTGTCCTTTCTTTTGCTTCTGCAGCTGAGGAAGCAGCTAATCAAGCACAATCTGTGCTTAATTAGGTGCAGGAAAGACATTAGCATGACTGTGCTCCTGTGTACAAAGCCAACTTCGTAAAAACAAATGGTTTGAACAGATTGGTGTGGAGGAACCCGAGTCCTGCACAGAGCCCTGACCTCAACCCTACTGAACACCTTTGGGATGAAGTGGGATGCTGATTGTTAGCCAGGTCGCCTTATCCAACATCGGTTCCTGACCTCAAATCTACCAAGCACCATTGGGATCAGGTCTATAGTCCATAGTTTATTGTCCATAGTCCATAGTTTATAGTCTAAAGTTTATAGTCCATAGTCCACAATTCATAGTCTATAATCTATAGTCCATAGTTTATAGTTCATAGTTCGTAGACCATAGTCCACAATTCATAGTCTATAATCCATAGTCCATGATTCATAGTCCATAGTCCATAGTCTATAGTTCATAGTTCATAGCCTATTGTCCATAGTTTATAGTCTATAGTACATAGGTCATAATCCATTGTCCATAGTTCATAGTCCAAAGTCTATAGTTCATTGTCCATATAATCTATAGTCTATAGTCCATAGGTCATAGTCCATAATCTATAGTCCATAGTTGAAAGTCCATAGTTCATAGTCCAACATCTCCAAATGCCATTCTGACCTCTCTTTATTGAGGGTCATTATAGTTTGGTAAGCCCCCACCTTGCCTTCACTGTGGTGATTCACTGGGAGTTTGATGTTTTGTTTCTTCTGGGATACACCTTTACGTTTCTTCAACAGGATCACCAGTCACTTGGGATTGGTAATGACTAAGTGCTAACATTTGCGCGAAACGCATCTACCTCTTTGTCCTCTGCTCCATCTGTCAACCACTTGTCATATAAAGCTTCAATAAAAGGATTTTTGGAAGTGCAGCCATCCGGAATCATTTCCTTATGTTATATAGCATGTGAGCTGGGCTAGCACCTGACTAGTGGGTAGCACAGTGGTGTAGTGGGTAGCACTTTCACCTAGCAGTATGCTGGTTCGAATCCCAACCACGACACTACCTGCCTGGAGTTTGCATGTTCTCCCTGTGCCTGCGTGGGTTTCCTCTGGGTACTCCGGTTTCCTCCCACACTCCAAAGACATGCTGGTAGGTTAATTGGATCCTGTCTAAATTGTCCCTAGTATGAATGTGAGTTAGGGACCTTAGATTGTAAGCTCCTTGAGGGTAGGGACTGATGTGAATGTACAATGTATATGTAAAGCGCTGTGTAAATTGACGGAGCTATATAAATACCTGAAATAAATAAAATAAAATAAATAGTGTGTGGGGATTAACCAGAGACGCACTCACCTGGAGCCGCTTTTCTTGTAGTCATTGGGATTGTTCTTGTTTCATTTTTCCTTGTATGGGACTTATAATTATTTTGTGTTCACTTTTGGTGCTAATTACAAGCACGGACTTTTTATATTGCACATTATTTAACATATGTATCTATTAAGCACTGTTTTTTATGGTTGATTATAGTCAATAGTTCATAGTATATACCCAAAGTTCATAGTCCACAATTCATAGTCTATAATTTTTAGTTCATAGTCTGTAGTCTCTAGTCCATAGTTCATAGTCCATAGTCTATAGTCTATAATCAATAGTCTGTAGTCCATAGTACATAGTCTGTAGTGTATAGTTCATAGTCTATAATCAATTGTCTGTAGTCTCTAGTCCATAGTTCATAGTCCATAGTCTATAGCAGGGCTCAAAATTTCAAGTCCCGGGCTACTAGCCAGGCCTTAAGGGTTACTTGCCACCAGTTGCTCCACCCAACCCCTACCCTGCCCCCAATTCTGCCCCTAAACACGCCCTCGTAAATTATCTCATGAAATGACACTTAAATGTTTTATGCAGAATTAAGTTAAAAAAAAAATATTAACAACAACTTTATCAGTGCCCATCAGTGCAGCCTCACCTGTGCCCAACAATGCCGCTTCACCTGTGCCCAACAATGCAGCCTACCTGTGCCTATTAATGCAGCCTACCTGTGCCCATCAACGCAGCATACTTGTGCCCATCATTGCAGCCTACCTATGCCCATCAATGCAGCTTACCCGTGCCCAACAATGCAGCCTACCTGTGCCCATCAATGCAGCCTACCTGTGTCCATCAATGCAGCCTACCTGTGTCCAATAATGCAGCCTACCTGTGCCTAACATTGCAGGCCACCTGTGCCCATCAATGCAGAGCCTACCTGTGTCCAACAATGCAGCCTAACTGTGCCCACTAATGCAGAGCCTACCTGTGTCCAACAATGCAGCCTACCTGTGTCTATCAATGCAGCCTACCTGTGTCCAACAATGTAGCCTACCTGTGCCCACTAATGCAGAGCCTACCTGTGTCTAACAATGCAGCCCACCTGTGTCCAACAAGGCAGCCCACCTGTGTCCAACAATGCAGCCTACCTGTGTCTATCAATGCAGCCTACCTGTGCCCATCTATGCAGCCTACCTATGTCCAACAATGCAGCCTACCTGTGCCCATCAGTACAGCCTACCTGTGCCCATCAATGCAGCCTACCTATGTCCAACAATGCAGCCTACCTGTGCCCATCAGTGCAGCCTACCTGTGCCCATCAATGCAGCCTACCTGTGTCCAACAATGCAGCCTACCTGTGTCTATCAATGCAGCCTACCTGTGTCCAACAATGTAGCCTACCTGTGCCCACTAATGCAGAGCCTACCTGTGTCCAACAATGCAGCCCACCTGTGTCCAACAATGCAGCCCACCTGTGTCCAACAATGCAGCCTACCTGTGTCTATCAATGCAGCCTACCCATGCCCATCTATGCAGCCTACCTATGTCCAACAATGCAGCCTACCTGTGCCCATCAGTGCAGCCTACCTGTGCCCATCAATGCATCCTACCTATGTCCAACAATGCAGCCTACCTGTGCCCATCAGTGCAGCCTACCTGTACCCATCAATGCAGCCTACCTGTGTCCAATAATGCAGCCTACCTGTGCCCATCAGTGCAGCCTACCTGTGCCCATCAATGCAGCCTACCTATGTCCAACAATGCAGCCTACCTGTGTCCATCAATGCCACCTACCTGTGCCCAACAATGCAGCCTATCTGTGAAGGGGAAGAGAGGAAAGGAAGAGGATTGCCGGCCAGATCATCAGAGAGGGGAGAACATCACTGAAACAGCTTTCATTTGAATTGCCGTGTGTTTTCCACCACTTGCCGTCACATACAGCCCTGCCTCCTGGCCCAGGTACTTTAATATATAGATAGATAGATCTGTCTATCAAAGCCAGGAGGCAGGGCTGTATGTGAGGGCGAGTGGCAGGAACACACAGTGATTCAAATGAAAGCTGTTACAGCGATGTTTCCCGCTCTCAGATAATCCGGCCGCCTGCTCTGCCCTCTCTTCCCCTCGGCGATCGCTGGGAGAATGGCTACCATTCAACCCCGCCTGTCAGCGGTGCTCAACCCTCCCCTCTCCGGCAGCAAAAGGCTCGCCAGCCAACATTTTCCACTCGCAAAATGCGAGTGGAAAATTTGAGGGCTTGTCTATAGTCTATAGTTCATATTCCACAATTCATAGGCTATAATCTATAGTCCATAATCCATAGTCCAAAGTCTATACTCCATAGTTCATAGTCCATAGTTTATAGTCTATAGTCCATCTTGGGAGTGAGCAAGAGAGGTTGGCTATGTTTCTACACCATGGAGACCATGGAGAATGAACAAATGTACCCACCCTCTAATGGTAAGTCAGATTGCAGCAGCAAAAGAAGGAATTTGGAAATTTGCAGAAGCAATAGAACACATACCTGAATAGATAAAAAAAATGTAAAAATCAGAGCCTTGTGTCATGTTAACTCTTTCCTGTAAAGTTCAGGGGAGCAGCACCAAGAGAACAGAAGCCAGCAACATTGAAAAGTTGCAAACCTGGGCTAAGAATTGTATCAAATAACTCAGTGGGAAATGCTTATTTTATGGTCCTCGAGGTGATAGACAAGGAGGTGTGACGTAGAGCGCAGACCCTCTTTTGCGCACGTGCTGCATTTAGGGTGTCCTATTCATTTCGAGGGGCAATAGAGTAAAGGTGCCTGTCCCATTTTAAAAATTGTGCACCAAAACGTACGGTACGACAATGCCATGCATTCGGCGTGCGCAAACGCATACGCAGTGACGAGATGCATTGGGGGTGTCGTTAAGAATCAATGTCTGTAAAAGAGCGGACTGTTTTTTTGTGGATCGTGAGAAAAGTACACGATTTTGCGCACGTTCCCACAATGCGTAAGTGTGAAGGAAGAAAACGCTGGGGGTTTAATGCGACTTTAATATAAACAGTACAAGAAATGCGACGTTACGAGCAGACGGCAGGCTAAAGTCACCCAGTACGGCGATCCCTACTCCGGAGAAACTTTGTATCTTTGTATCCCTACTCCAGAGAAACTTTGTATCTTTGTATCCCTACTCCGGAGAAACTTTGTATCTTTAGATCCCTACTCCGGAGAAACTTTGTATCTTTAGATCCCTACTCCGGAGAAACTTTGTATCTTTAGATCCCTACTCCGAAGAAACTTTGTATCTTTGTATCCCTACTCCGGAGAAACTTTGTATCTTTATATCCCTACTCCGGAGAAACTTTGTATCTTTAGATCCCTACTCCGGAGAAACTTTGTATCTTTAGATCCCTACTGCAAAGAAACTTTGTATCTTTAGATCCCTACTCAGGAGAAACGTTGTATCTTTGTATCCCTATTCCGGAGAAACTTTGTATCTTTAGATCCCTACTCCAGAGAAACTTTGTATCTTTAGATCTCTACTCGGGGGAAACGTTGTATCTTTATATCCCTACTACGGAGAAACTTTGTATCTTTATATCCCTACTCCAGAGAAACTTTGTATCTTTATATCCCTATTATGAAGAAACTTTGTATCTTTATATCCCTATTATGAAGAAACTTTGTATCTTTCCTGGGATCCCTCTCCCGGTATATAGAGCGCCCCCCACGCCCCGTACCTTGTACACCGTAGTACATACCTCCCCATCGCTGCGGCACATCTGCAGGAATTGCGCGGACCGGCCCTGCAACATCTGCTTCATCCGAGTCATGCTTTGTGCTGAAGAAAGTGCATTGTGTCCCTGCGGAGAGGGAGGGGGAGACTCAGATGTCTGGGGCTGGGACGTTCTTCCCCAAACTCAATCCAGATTCTCCCCCCCCCCCACCCACCCCTTTCGCAGCCCCCCCACCCCAGGCTTTAACCCTAGTACATCTGCTACAGCGCCAGCCTCCCGGTTGTTATTTCTGGGATTAGACCGCGGCCAGAGGCGGCGATGACATCTGGTTTAGGGTGCGTTTACACTTGCGGCGCCCTCTAAAAAGCGATCTGCGGTGGATTGATTGACAGGAGGCTCCCTGGACGCCTTCTTTAACCCCGTAAAGTCCACAGCATCGCGCCACAAACGCGTCCTTTGCACATGCAGCCCAATTTGATACTGTCTTTGAACGGAAAGGGCGGGAGGGGGGGTATCATTTTTGCTGCTGCGTTTCTACAACCCTTGCAACTTACAAGTGGGCCATGGGGGGGGGGGGGTGGTAAGGCTATGCGTGTCGGGAACACAAGCAAAATTGCGCACTTTCCTGACACATAGAGACACGGCGGCACTAGCAAACGCACGGGGGTGCCATTAATAATAAAAATAAAATAATAAAATGGTAATGGCAACCCTACACATCTACAAACGCATGTGTTTTCACGTACGCCAAAAACTGCACTATGTGTTTGGCGCAGGGCGTTTTTGGAAAAAGAGTCAGGGACACCTTTACCGCGTTTCGCATGCATTCCTATCAATGGGCTGCCCTACACGTGGGAACCAATTTAAATCGTGCCAAAACGCCTGCACTCGGTCTCACTTGTAGGTGTGAACCAACCAAAAGGCTTGTGGTCAAACACGGCTTTTAACTCTTTTGCTGCCAAAGTCGCTTTCACGCACACCAAACTGCGAGGTGTTGCATTTTTGGAAAGATCGGGACCCTGACAATTCCAATGGGGACATTGATGTAAGGGGAACTATCATGGGGACCCTGATGTAAGGAGGGAGTCTGATAGGGACCCTGATGTAACGGGGGCTCTGATGGTGTCCCTGATGTAAGGAAACTCTGATGAGGACCCTGATCTCAGGAGGGGCTATGATGGGGACCCTGATGTAAGAGGGGCTTTAATTGGGACCCTGGTGTAAGGAGGGAGTCTGATGGGGACCCTGATGTAATGGGGGGCTCTGATGGGGACCCTAATGTAATGGGGGGCTCTGATGGGGACCCTGATGTAAGGGGACCCTGATGTAAGGGGACCCTGATGTAAGGGGGGGCTCTGATGGGGACTCTGATGTAAGGGGGGCTTTGATGGGGAACTTGATGTAAGGGGGAACTGTGATGGGGACCCTGATGTAAGAGAGGACTATGATAGGGACCCTGATGTAAGGGGAGGCTCTGATGGGGACCCTGATGTAAGAGGAGGCTCTGATGGGGACCCTGATGTAAGGGGGGCTCTGATGGGGACCCTGATGTAAGGGGGGCTCTGATGGGGACCCTGATGTAAGGGGGGCTCTGATGGGGACCCTGATGTAACGGGGGCTCTGATGGGGACCCTGACATAAGGGGGGCTCTGATGGGGACCCTGTTGTAAGGGGAGGCTCTTATGTGGACCCTGATTTAAGGGGAGGCTCTGATGAGGACCCTGATGTAAGGAGGGGTTCTGATGGGGACCCTGATGAAAGCCCTAATGTAAGGGGAGGCTCTGATGGGGACCCTGATGTAAGATGAGGCTCTTATGTGGACCCTGATGTAAAGGGGGGCTCTGATGGGGACCCTGATGTATAAGGGGGCTCTGATGGGGACCCTGATGTAAGGGGGGGCTCTGATGGGGGCCCTAATGTAAGGGGAGGCTCTTATGTGGCCCCTGATGTAAGGGGGGGCTCAGATGGGGACCCTGATGTAAGGGGGGCTCTGATGGGGATGCTGATGTAAGGGGGGGCTCTGATGGGGACCCTGATGTAAGGGGGCTCTGATGGGGACCCTGATGTAAGGGGGGGCTCTGATGGGGACCCTGATTTAAGGGGGGCTCTAAAGGGGGCCCTGATGTAAGGGGGGCTCTGATGGGGACCCTAATGTAAGGGGGGCTCTAAAGGGGGCCCTGCTGTAAGGGGGGCTCTGATGGGGCCCTGATGTATAAGGCGGCTATGATGGGGACCCTGATGTAAGGGGGGCTCTGATGGGAACCCTGATGTAAGGGGGGCTCTGATGGGGACCCTGATGGGGACCCTGATGTAAGGGGAGGCTCTAATGGGGGCCCTGATGTATAAAGGGGCTCTGATGGGGACCCTGATATAAGGGGGGGGGGCTCTGATGGGGACCCTGATGTAAGGGGAGGCTCTGATGGGGACCCTGATGTAAGGGGAGGCTCTGATGAGGACCCTGATGTAAGGAGGGGTTCTGATGGGGACCCTGATGAAAGCCCTGATGTAAGGGGAGGCTCTGATGGGGACCCTGATGTAAGATGAGGCTCTTATGTGGACCCTGATGTAAAGGGGGGGCTCTGATGGGGACCCTGATGTGAGGGGGGGCTCTGATGGGGACCCTGATGTAAGAGGGGCTCTGATGGGGACCCTGATGTAAGGGGGGCTCTGATGGGGACCCTGATGTAAGAGGGGATCTGATG
This sequence comes from Lithobates septentrionalis, assembly GCA_037952835.1. Classification (NCBI taxonomy): domain Eukaryota; kingdom Metazoa; phylum Chordata; class Amphibia; order Anura; family Ranidae; genus Lithobates; species Lithobates septentrionalis. The sequence goes on from JBBDGP010001835.1 coordinate 630,280, forward strand.
GGAGCCCTGATGTAAGGGGATGCTCTTATGTGGCCCCTGATGTAAGGGGTGGCTCTGATGGGGACCCTGATGTAAGGGGGGCTCTGATGGGGACGCTGATGTAAGGGGGGGCTCTGATGGGGACCCTGATGTAAGGGGGGCTCTGATGGGGGCCCTGATGTAAGGGGGGGCTCTGATGGGGACCCTGATGTAAGGGGGGCTCTAAAGGGGGCCCTGATGTAAGGGGGGCACTGATGGGGACCCTGATGTAAAGGGGGCTCTAAAGGGGGCCCTGATGTAAGGGGGGCTCTGATGGGGCCCTGATGTATAAGGGGGCTATGATGGGGACCCTGATGTAAGGGGGGCTCTGATGGGGACCCTGATGTAAGGGGGGCTCTAAAGGGGGCCCTGATGTAAGGGGGGCTCTGATGGGGACCCTGATGTAAGGGGGGCCCTGATGTAAGGGGGGCTCTGATGGGGACCCTGATGTAAGGGGAGGCTCTGATGGGGGCCCTGATGTATAAGGGGGCTCTGATGGGGACCCTGATGTATGGGGGGCTCTGATGGGGACCTTGATGTAAGAGAGGACTATAATGGGGACCCTGATGTAAGGGGAGGCTCTTATGGGGACCCTGATGTAAGGGGAGGCTCTGATGGGGACCCTGATGTAAGGGGAGGCTCTGATGGGGACCCTGATGTAAGGAGAGGCTCTGATGGAGAACCTGATGTAAGGAGAGGCTCTGATGGAGACCCTGATGTAAGGGGAGGCCCTGATGGGGACCCTGATGTAAGGGGGGGCTCTGATGGAGACCCTGATGTAAGGGGGGCTCTAATGGGGACCCTGATGTAAGGGGGGCTCTGATGGAGACCCTGATGTAAGGGGGGCTCTAATGGGGACCCTGATGTAAGGGGGGGATCTGATGGGAGCCCTGATGTAAGGGGATGCTCTTATGTGGCCCCTGATGTAAGGGGTGGCTCTGATGGGGACCCTGATGTAAGGGGGGCTCTGATGGGGACGCTGATGTAAGGGGGGGGCTCTGATGGGGACCCTGATGTAAGGGGGGCTCTGATGGGGGCCCTGATGTAAGGGGGGCTCTGATGGGGACCCTGATGTAAGGGGGGCTCTAAAGGGGGCCCTGATGTAAGGGGGGCACTGATGGGGACCCTGATGTAAGGGGGGCTCTAAAGGGGGCCCTGATGTAAGGGGGGCTCTGATGGGGCCCTGATGTATAAGGGGGCTATGATGGGGACCCTGATGTAAGGGGGGCTCTGAGGGGGACCCTGATGTAAGGGGGGCTCTAAAGGGGGCCCTGATGTAAGGGGGCCCTGATGTAAGGGGGGCTCTGATGGGGACCCTGATGTAAGGGGAGGCTCTGATGGGGGCCCTGATGTATAAGAGGGCTCTGATGGGGACCCTGATGTATGGGGGGCTCTGATGGGGACCTTGATGTAAGAGAGGACTATAATGGGGACCCTGATGTAAGGGGAGGCTCTTATGGGGACCCTGATGTAAGGGGAGGCTCTGATGGGGACCCTGATGTAAGGGGAGGCTCTGATGGGGACCCTGATGTAAGGAGAGGCTATGATGGAGAACCTGATGTAAGGAGAGGCTCTGATGGGGAACCTGATGTAAGGAGAGGCTCTGATGGAGACCCTGATGGGGACCCTGATGTAAGGGGGGGCTCTGATGGAGACCCTGATGTAAGGGGGGCTCTAATGGGGACCCTGATGTAAGGGGGGCTCTGATGGAGACCCTGATGTAAGGGGGGCTCTAATGGGGACCCTGATGTAAGTGGGGCTCTGATGGGGACCCTGATGTAAGGGGGGGGCTCTGATGGGGACAGCAGCTTTTCTGTGTTTCTCACACATGGGGCAGCCCATTGAAACAAACAGGCTGCCCTACACCTAATGCGTGCGTTCGGTCGCCCCTGTAGACGTGAACCTAGCCCAAAGGCCCGGTGTAGTCAAATGCATTTTTAACCCTTTCGCTGCCAGAGTCTTTGCGTTATTTACACGCGTTTAAAAATAATCATTTTAGTTCCTGAAGATTAGTTAAACAACCCCCAAACATTATATACTGTATATTTTCTGAAAACAGACACCCAAGAGAATATAATGGTAGTAGTTCCAATTTTTTATACTGCGCGGAATTAGCGCAAAGGTTCATCAAGCGCAAAAGAGAAAAAGACACTAAAGTTGATTTTTTCGCAAATTTTTCGCAAATCGCAATATATTATTTAGATGATATTAATATATTATTATATTATATTTTATTGGTCAAATATAAAAAATTAGGTTGCGTCGAGTAAATAGATACCAAACATGTCAAGCCTTAAAATTGCGTGCACAAACAGTGGCAAACTTCGGTACCCTATATTTTTCATAGGGGGCGCTACAGGTCATCAGTTTAGAGATAACTGTGATTAATAATGGGCCTAGAATTGATCTCACTCTGGCGTGTGCGGCGATATGTAACATGTGCAGCACAAGGGACGTTTTTGTGCACCGGCACCCCAGAAACGTGCATGTAAGGGTGGTTGGGGGCTCAAAAATTTGTGGGGGGGGGGGGTTTTAAGAGCTTGGGTGTAACAAAAAATGTTTCACCTAACTTTACTTTACTTTTCATCACATAGGACAAAAAGTCCCCTATGTGAGGCTTTATTTGGTGACTGGTTCTCTTTAACAAGACATCAGGGGTCTATTATACCCCTAATGTCTCACAGATCCTCCAATGAAGCTAACAGAGTGGAGAAGACACGAAAAAAAAAAAAACGACTGACTGTCCTTGGCCCCGCCCCTTTCATTCATTGGATTTCACTTCTTTCAATTACAGAGGCTCAGCATCCCCCATGTGGGTGTTACTTATGCAGATACAGCCTGCCCAGGAACGCCCCACTCCTCCAGACATCCACCTATCAGGACGGTCTGATATTTGCATAACTCCACCCAAGAGCCTGCCCACTGCTTACACTAGGGCTGAGGACTCTTAAAGGGCTGCTCTGAATTGAGCAGGGGCAGGTTTGAAAATGAAGAAGCCCCCCATCATGGAAGTACCGTGGCTTAGTGGTTAGCACTTCTGCCTTGCAGCACTGGGGTCCTTGGTTCAAATCCCGCTCAGGACACACAAAGCATGGAGATTGCTTGTGCGGCTTTGGCCCTGAAATGGAACGAAATACAGCGTTTCTGTGCAGTGCGCTCCGCAGCCGCCCCAGGGATATGTGAATTGGATGTGGGGACATCCAATTTGCATAGGTGTGAAAACAGCCTCAATGTGTCGTTAGGGTTCATTCACATGCGTAGCCAGGGGGTGGTAAAACCAGGCAGTTGAGCCACAATTTTACTGCCCCCACCCCCTCAACTGCCCGGCTGAACAAGGGTAAGCCATCGCTCAGAGCTGTACACATGCAGGTATTACCGCCGCCGAACACAACTAATGAAGGTGTGTGGGGCTGCATCGCAACTGCGTGCAATGCAGGATGGCCTCCCTACTGTCTGTCAAACACCCTCTGAAAAGTGAGTCCCCTTTATATCAGGGTCGCCATCAGAGTCCTCTCTGACATCAGGGTCCCTATCAAAGTCCCCCCCTTATATAAGTGTCCCTATCAGAGTCACCCCTTTCTTCAGTGTCCCCATCAGAGTCCACCCTTACATTAGTGTCCTTATCAGTGTCCAATCAGAGTCCCCCCTTACAACAGGGACCCCATCAGAGACCCCCCCCCCTTACATCAGTGTCCTCATCAGTGTCCAATCAGAGTCCCCCCTTACAACAGGGACCCCATCAGAGACCCCCCCCCCTTTACATCAGTGTCCCCAATAGAGTCTCCCTTTCATTCAGTGTCCTTATCATATTCCCCTAATACATCAGTGATCCCATCAGAGTCCCCCCTTACAACGGTGACCCCATCAGAGACCCCCCCCTCCCTTACATCAATGTCCCCATTAGACTCCTGCTTACATTAGTGTCCCCATCAGAGTCCCCCTTACATCAGTGTCCCCATCAGATTTCCCTAATACATCAGTGATCCCATCAGAGACCCCCCCTTTACATCAGTATCCCTATCAGTGTCCCCATGTACATCAGAGTCCCTATCAGAGACCCCCCTTATATCAGTGTCCCCATTAGAGTCTCCCTTACATCAGTGTCCCCATCAGAGTCCCCCGTTACATCAGAGGCCCCCCTTGCATCAGTGTCTCCATCAGAGTCCCTCTTACATTAGTGTCCCTATTAGAGTCCTCCTTGCATCAGTGTCCCCATCAGAGTCCCCCATTACATCAGAGTCCCTGTTACATCAGAGCCCCCCTCCCCCCCTTGCATCAGTGTCTCCATCAGAGTCCCCCTTACGTCAGTGTCCCCATTATTGTCTCCCTTACATCAACGTCCCCATCAGAATCCCCACTTACTTAAGTGTCCCAATCCGAGCCCCCCCCCCCCTTATATCAGAGCTCCTATCAGAGTCACCCCTTGCATCAGTGTCCCCGGGCCATCAATCAGAGTCCCCCCCCCCCCTTACATCAGGTTGAAGCAGAGACCATAGGCAGCCTCTGCAGATCTGAATCCTCAATCTGTCCACATGGAGGATATATGTCACCGGCCCGATCCATGGGCCAGACAAAATCTTGTAGTGGGTCGTAGTTTGGACTCCCCCAACCCCCCCCCCCCCCCCCCCCCGGCTCTACTATCACACTACATGGGAGACTAGAACTGAATTTTTCTTTAGCTGGTCTGCCCCCTTGTGGCCATTTTTAAATTCTCAGTTATACCAAGGAAAATATGTGATCATCAGTAGCCCTGTATTTTATATAAAGTATATCTGAAATGTGTACTGATCCTCTGCCCTGGGGAACCAATCAGAACACACCTGCAAACCAGACTTAAACGATTATTCCACCTTTTGTAAAAAAAACTAATAAATGCAACCATATTGAAAAAAAAAGAAAAATATGTGAATTTATCAATTTTCTTTTTGCATTGGGTCATGCAAAGCGTTGCGGGTGCAATGCAAAGGCTTCTGCAGACTATTCCTCCAGCCTCAGGTCTGTACGGAGTTCCAGTTCTTGGTTTTGCAGCTGGAGGAAGTAATTGAAGGACTACAAATACAGTGATGTCACCACACTTGTGCTCTATTGGTGTCTATGGATTCCTCTACCGCAGTGGAAAAAGGGACCTATAGTCTTCCATTCACAGATCTATGTTACCCATGGAGGGATGACGAGGCTGTGGGGGCGGGGCAATGCTCAACTCTGACAAATTTAAAAAAAAACAAGATGCTAAAAGAAGAACCCCACAATTCAAGTAAGGGGGGGGGGGGGTAGTAAATATTGCAGTTACATGTTTTATTTTAAATTTCCAAAGTTTAGGGCGATAAAAAAAAAAAAAATTTGATTTTCTACCGGGCCAATTTTGGGATTTCTCTCCTACATGTAAATTTTTTTTTTTGCTAGAAAATTACGCACAACTCCCAAACAATATATATATTTTTAATTAATATTTTATTTATTTTTTATACTGTCCCTTTAAAAAATGTTTGATCACTTTTATTCCTATCACAAGAAATCTTAACATCCTTTGTAACAGAAATAGGAATGACAGGTCCTCTTTATGGAGAGATCCGGGGTCTAAAAGACCCCAAATCTCTACTCTACCCTTAAAAGCAAAAAAAAAAAAATGTGTTTCGATCTTTTGCTTTTTTTTTTTTTTAAATAAAAAGGCCTTGTAGACTGGAACTGGCAGTGACATCACTCCGGTCCTCCTGGCTCCCTTACCTGGCCGATCTGTAGCTCTGGGAGCCGATCCGGCACTGGCGGTGGCTGGGCATAGAGATGAGCAAATGAAAATGGCCTCCCCTTATCTCCATGGCCTAGGGACAGGGGTGGGCAACCTGGGGGCCCTCCAGCTGTTGCAGAACTACAAGTCCCATCATGCCTCTGGTAATAATTGTAACTGCCAGCCTTGCAATGCCTCATGGGAAATGTAGTTCCACAACAGCTGGAGGGCCCCAGGTTGCCCACCCCTGTCCTAGGCCATGGAGATAAGGGGAGGTCAGGTTTCCTGTGCTCATCTCTATGCCCAGCCAGCGCCAGGGCCGGATCGGCTCCCAGAGCTACAGATCGGCCAGGTAAGCCAGGGAAACCCTCCCGCCGCTTCTAAAAGTGATCCAGCAGCGAATGCGTCGCTTGGACCACTTTTATCAGAAAGACCGGCGCCTGGGGGGGGGGGGGGGGGGAATGATACCGGGTTTTGGCATCTAGCTGCAGCCATAACCCGTATTTAAGAAGACTGGGGCCGGGAGAAGCAGCACAAAGAGCTGCAGTGCTCATAGGCAAACAATGAACATGCTGAGAGGAGGAGAGTGCAGAGTGACATATACTTGAGCTGCTCAGTCTGCTCTTTCTCTTTTTTTACTGTCCAAACACAAGTTGGAGGAAAGGCAAGACCTGTAAGCATTACAGAACTGCAACAGAGAAAAATCAGATCTCCGTTCCTGCCAGACAGGGCTACGCTGTGTAGCAGAGATGTGTAAATCTCAGGACTGGATGGACACAAGTAACAAATCCTTTGGCAGGAAAAATGCCCCCCCCCCCCCCCCGTATATGTATTTAGCTGCTTGCCTATAGCTTGGCTTTACATTGGAATTGGTTGTTTTTAGTGAAGAAGCAAGCCTTGCCTTCTGTCGTGTTATTGCTGAATTTTGTTTCCTGTTAGGAGGCAGAAATCCCCATTGGTTTCATGGTAGTACAAAATGAAAACAGCAGGATATTTATATTGGAGTCCCTTTTTTCCTGGATGAGTGTTTCCACCCGTTCTGCTCATGCCCGGCCCTCTATCAGTGAGAGTGTGGGAACTCGGGTCTGTGCCTCTGCTCAGCGCAATCTGTAGATCCCACGGATGTCTTGAATATACAATTGTTGATGTACCAGCGGCAGCATGGGACTTATTTATCTACTGATTTCCCCCGGGGGGGATAATAAAACACAAGATCTGCCTTCTTCAGAATTACCAGCATAAAAAAAAATTAAAAAGTTAAAAATAAGCATGACCACATATGTAGAATGGTACTGGATCTATGTTGGGGTATGTAACTTAATCTTGGGGTATATAACTGAATCCATGTTGGGGTGTGTAACTGGATCTGTGCTGGGGTAATTGGATCTATGTTGGGGTATGTAATTGGATCTATGTTGGGGTATGTAATTGGATCTATGTTGGGGTATGTAATTGGATCTATGTTGGGGTATGTAACTGGATCTATGCTGGGGTATGTAACTTAATCATGGGGTATGTAACTGGATCTGTTTTCGGGTATGTAACTGGATCCATGTTGGGGTATGTAATTGGATCTATGTTGGAGTATGTAATTGGATCTATGTTGGGGTATGTAATTGGATCTATGTTGGGGTATGTAATTGGATCTATGTTGGGGTATGTAACTTAATCATGGGGTATGTAACTGGATCTGTTTTCGGGTATGTAACTGGATCCATGTTGGGGTATGTAATTGGATCCATGTTGGGGTATGTAATTGGATCTATGTTGGGGTATGTAACTGGATCTATGCTGGGGTATGTAACTGGATCTATGCTGGGGTATGTAACTGGATCTGTTTTTGGGTATGTAACTGGATCCATGTTGGGGTGTGTAACTGGATCTGTGCTGGGGTAACTGGATCTATGTGGGGGTATGTAACTGGATCTATGTTGGGGTATGTAACTTAATCTTGGGGTATGTAACTTGATCTGTCTTGGGGTGTGTAACTGGATCCATGTTGGGGTGTGTAACTGGATCTGTGTTGGGGTATGTAACTTAATCTTGGGGTATGTAACTTGATCTGTTTTGGGGTGTGTAACTGGATCCATGTTGGGGTGTGTAACTGGATCTGTGTTGGGGTATGTAACTTAATCTGTTTTGGGGTGTGTAACTGGATCCATGTTGGGGTGTGTAACTGGATCTATGCTGGGGTATGTAACTGGATCTATGCTGGGGTATGTAACTGGATCTGTTTTTGGGTATGTAACTGGATTCATGTTGGGGTGTGTAACTGGATCTGTGCTGGGGTAACTGGATCTATGTGGGGGTATGTAACTGGATCTATGTTTGGGGTATGTAATTGGATCTATGTTGGGGTAACTGGATCTATGTTGGGGTATGTAACTTAATCTTGGGGTATGTAACTTGATCTGTTTTGGGGTGTGTAACTGGATCCATGTTGGGGTGTGTAACTGGATCTGTGTTGGGGTAACTGGACCTTGTTGGGGTAACTGGATCTTGTTGGGGTAGGCAACTGGATCTATGTTGGTGTAGGTAACTGGATCTTATTTGGGTGTGTAACTTTATCTTGTTGGGGCATGTAACTGGATCTGTGTTGGATAAGAAATTTGATCTATGTTGGGGTGAGTAACTGGATCCTGCCGGGGTATGTAATTGGATCTGTGTTGGGGTAACTGGATCTTGTTGGGATAGGTAACTTGTTCTGTGTTGGGGTAACTGGATCCTGGTGGGGTATGTAATGGGATCTATGTTGGGGTAGGTAACTAGATCTACTTTGGGGTAGGTAACTGGATCTTGTTTAGGTATGTAATTTGATCTTGTTGGGGTATACAATTGGGTCTTGCTTGAGTATAAAACCAGGACTGGTTGGGTATTTAACTGGATCATGTTTGGGATTGTAAATGGAACTTATGGGGGTATAAAACTGGATCTTGCTGAGGCAGGTAACTGGTTCTTGTTGGGGTGTGTGACTGAATTTTGTAGGTGTGTAACTGGATCTTGTTGGAGTATAACTGGATCCTGTTGTGGTATATAACTAGATCTTGTTTGGGTATGCAGCTGGATCCGTTGCTGCGGTATGCAAATTGATTATGTTGGGGTTTGTAACTGGATCTTGCTGGGGTGTGTTACTGGATCTTATTAGGGAATGCAACTAGATCTTGTTGAGGTACAGTATGTAACTGGATCTTGTTGGGGTGTGTAACTGAATCGTGTTGGAGTATAACAGGATCTTGTTGGGGTTTATAACTGGATCAAGTTTAGGTATGTAACTGGATCTTGTTGGGGTAAGCAATCGGTTTATGTTAGGGGTTTTGTGACTGGATCTTATTGGGGTGTGTAACTGGATTCTGTTGGGTTATGTAATACCTGGATCTTGTTTGGGGTATGTAACTGGATCTTTTTGGGGGTATGTAACTGACTATGTTTGGGTTTGTGCCTTTAACTTCTTGAGGTAAGTAGCTGGATCTTGTTGGGGTATGTAACTAGCTCTTGGGTTATGTAAGTGGATCATGTTGGGCTACGCAGTTGGATGTTGCTGGGTATGCAACTGGATCTTGTTGGTGTATGTAACTGGAACTTGTTGGGGGTGTGTAAACTAGATTTTATCGGGGTACGTAACTGGATCTTGCTGGGGCAAGTAACTGGATTTTGCTGAGGTATGTAACTAGATCTTGCTGAGGTATGCGACTGAATCTTGTTGGGGTATGCAGCTAGATCTACTAGATCTTGTTGGAGTGTGTACCTGGATCTAACATTGAGTAATTGTAACAAAATCTGATCCTCCATGTAAAATAGGACTCTGTTTTATTATTTTAGTCCAAATAAGGACCTGTGTCAATGGGCTTTTCTTACAAGTCCATGGGAACACAAAATCCATCTGAAGCAGGTGAAATGTAGGTCAGGAGGAGATCAACTGCAGTTCATGTGCACCTGTCAATGAAATATGAATGACCTCAGAAGCCTCTTAAACTGAAGCCATCAACACAAGGCCAAAGCCGGCCAACACAAGCTTTGGGCTCTGAGAGACAACAGGTAGTTAAACTTGCTGAAGGATCAGGGGTTGGACTGAGGCAAACAGCTCTACATGTGCCACAGCGTCTTCTGCTTCTTAAGGAGCTACTGAGCAGCTCAGGCTACAATACTCATAGAGCCTTCTACAATGGTCCAGCCCCTACCCTTCAGTAATCTTCTTTTCAGACACCCAGGTCAGGTTTCCTTATGGTGACAACAGTAGACTATACCTGTCTAATGTGTGATGAAATGGCCATTTGTGGTCTCCATCGGAAGCCCGTGGGAACACAAGAACCAACCAACCAACAGGAAACGCCTGAACCAGAACCTTCATGGTAGGATCAGCAGGGATCCTACACGGCTTATATGACTTTAGTTGATCAGGTTTATATAATTGTACTGTCATGGCACAAGAATAGACAAGAAATGTACCTACAGCATGTCTATGATGCAGCTCACCGCAATGCTTGGTAGCATGCCTTGCTGTTTGCTGCATAGGAGCCACATTGTCTTAATACGTTGGGGTGTCATTCACCGTAACGTGAGGTGTAGTAACAGCTACAGTGTTATTTGGCCCTTAGTCATCTTACATAGAACGTAGACAAGGAATAACATTTACCTTTAGCAAGAGGCGGGTTCTGACCTGGTGTCCAGCACTGAGTACTCTTGCAGAATTCCCAGTACACATCTCCTGTTCGCTGGTGCAAAGAGATGATACGATTCTGTATTGACTGTAGCTGATCCTCCAACTCCTCGAAGAGTGACAGTGACAAGCGACTTAAATCTGACATCTGAAGGATCAGAGTGACCAAGTTACGTATACAAACGTCGTTAAATTCCTGCACCTTAACAGAGCTCCTCGGTAAAATTGGAAGGGCCTTCCCAGGGACAAGACATCCTTTCCATGTCCGGTCGAGGTAAAGGATGTCCCAGCTACCAGGCTGAAGGTATCTGGTGGGGCATCGCGTGTTTCCATGATTGTCTCCTTGACTTGCCATTAACCGGTTTCCATAGTTTCTTTGCAGGCCGGGTCTACCGGTGGTAACATTTTGGGGGTCAACAAATATCTGTAGACCACGCTGTGTATTTCCCCAGGGGGATTGTGGTCTGATGGAGCGTTTATAGAAAGGCATCAGGTGCTCAAAAAATTTAGGCCACCATGACCGTCCAACAGCAAATAAAGCTATTCAACTTGGATATTCTATTTCAAATGCAGATTTCAATATACAAATTCCGGTGTATCAGGCAAGGAATTGCATGAATTGGAACAGGAAAAAGTTCTATATTAGACTTCGGTCCTAAAATCTGGAAGCCTTGGTCAGTTCTCCACCAGAAGCTCTCTCTTGTCCTCCGTGTTGCCTGTTCCGCTGGGTTGCAACAAAAAAACGAATCTAAACATCGGACTGCAAAGCTTCTTTCACAAGGACAGGGCTGGGAAGAGGTGGATTTGCTGAATCTCAGTCATGAAACTGTTGATATCCCCAATGGACATGAACTCCACCTTCTGTATTTTCCACTAACCCGTTCAAACCCAGAAAAGCCTCAATATTCTGTTTTCTTCTCACTGGACGTATCGGGGGCGAGGCTTTGTTTTTTTACTGATGGTTTTCGGGGTCTGTGGTATAGATGTGTGATGGATGTTATCATATAAATACTAATTAGAGGCTGCCCAAAAAATGTTTTATAAAAGAAAAAAAACAAAACTGAAAGTCGATGTAAACTGGATGACAGGAACTTTGCTACACTGTGTGTCATAAAAAACACACAGTAATATGGGACACAATATATATATATATAGAAAAACAAATAATAATGTATAGGTAACAATTTAATACATTATACACAATTAGACAACAATAAACAAAATATGTGTAACAAATTAATGATAAATTATACAGTGTGATAAACAATTAGACAATAAATAATAATGTATAGATTACAAAATTAAAAATAAATTAGACTGCGTAATAAACAATCAGACAATAAATAATAATGTATAGGTAACAAAATGAATAATACATTAGACTGCGTAATAAACAATTAGATAATAAATAATAATAAATAGGTAACAATATGAATAATAAATTAGACTGCGTAATAAACAATCATACAATAAATAATACTGTATAGGTATCAAAATAAATATTAAATTAGGCTGCGTAATAAACAATCAGACAATACATAAAAATGTATAGGTAACAAAATAAATAATAAATTAGATTCCATAATAAACAATCATACAATAAATAATACAGTATAGGTAACAAAATGAATAATACATTAGACAGCGTAATAAACAATCAGATAATAAAAAATAATGAATAGGTAACAATATGAATAATAAATTAGACTGCGTAATAAACAGACAATAAATAATAATGTATAGATAACAAAATTAAAAATAAATTAGACTGTGTAATAAACAATCAGGCAATAAATAAAAATGTATAGGTAACAAAATGAATAATAAATTAGACTGCGTAATAAACAATCATACAATAAATAATACTGTATAGGTAACAAAATGAATAATAAATTAGACTGCGAAATAAACAATCAGATAATAAATAATAATGTATAGGTAACAATATGAATAATAAATTAGACTGCGTAATAAACAGACAATAAATAATAATGTACAGATAACAAAGTTAAAAATAAATTAGACTGTGTAATAAACAAGCAGACAATAAATAATACAGTTTAGTTAACAAAATGAATAATACATTAGACTGCATAATGAACAATGTTGAGGTAATAACATTATAAAAAAATTATACTGTGTAATAAACATTTAGACAACAAACAATAAACAATGTATAGCTAACAAAATTAACAAAAATTGTACAGAGTAATAAAAAAAAAAGAATCAATAAATAATAATGTATATGTAACACATTAATAATACATTATACTATATCACAGGGGTCTCCAAACTTTCTAAACAAAGGGATAGTTTACTGTCCTTCAGACTTTAGGGGGGCCGTACTGTAGCCATTATTGGAAGTAGAAAAGGTCCCAACATAAGTGGGGGGGGGGGATAATGCTCTATCATTTGTTTCATTGGAAGTAATTGTGCCCCATCATTGGTGTCATTGGGCTCTATTGTTGTTCTCATTCGGAGGAATAGTGCCCCATCATTGGTGTCAGTGGAGGGAATTATGGCCCCAAGGGCTGGGTAAAAGCAAGCAAAGGGCCGCAACTGGCACCTGGGCCACAGTTTGGAGACCATTGCTATATCATAAACATTTAGACAATAAATACCGTATTTATCGGCGTATAACACGCACCTTTTCCCCCTTAAAATCAGTGGAAAATCGTGGGTGCGTGTTATACGCCGACCCCCGCTGTCTCTGAGGGAAGAGGAACGAGCGCCGCTGAATTACACAGAGCCACAATCTCCTGTGTACCCGGCGCTCCGTCACTCACAGCCACGCCTCCTGACCCCGCATTGGGCCACTGTTCTGTCTCTTATATGAGCAGGGCCAGGAGGCGTGGCTGTGAGTGACGGAGCGTCGAGTACACAGATCGCGGCTCTGTGTAATTCAGCGGCGCTCGCTCCTCCTCTTCCCTCTGAGACAGCAGGGATAATCCAACACTGGCGAGGCTGCAATGATGGGAAAGGTGAGGCTGCAGATGGGCACTGAGCAGGGTGCATTGATAGGCAATTTATAGGCTGCAGATGGGCACTGAGCAGGGTGCATTGATAGGCAATTTATAGGCTGCAGACGGGCACTGAGCAGGGTGCATTGATAGGCAATTTATAGGCTGCAGACGGGCACTGAGCAGGGTGCATTGATGAGCTGTGACCCTAATTTTGCTTCAAAGTTCTTTATTTTGAATGTAAGTTTTTTTCCTTAAACTTCCCTCCTAAAATTGGGGTGCGTGTTTTATGCCTGTGCGTGTTTTACACCGATAAATACGGTAATAATTGTTTGGGTTTTTTTTTATAATAAAATCCAGATTTTCATCTTTTGATTTGATTTTTTTAATGCTCATCTTGTTTTGATTCCTTGTTATATTTCAGTGCTGCTAATCTCCGCAGCCTCTTTGCAGCCATTTCCCATCCACATGCACTCCAGGGATAGCGGCATGGTATTTCCCAGGCCGGGATTCCTAAAGATGATGTGTAATGTGTGTTTAAACCTCCTCCTCCTCCAGAGGTGGGACAGATGTGCAGGAGGTACAGTGTTAGGACAGAGGAGAAGATGGTTCAGCGGTGAGACAGAAGAGCAGGGTGGTACAGCGGTGGGGCAGATGTGCAGGGGGTTACAGTGGTGGGGCAGATGTGAGGGGGGGTTACAGTGGTGGGGCAGATCTGCAGGGGGTTACAGTGGTGGGGCAGATGAGCAGGGGGTTACAGTGGTGGGGCAGATGAGCAGGGGGTTACAGTGGTGGGGCAGATGTGAGGGGGTTACAGTGGTGGGGCAGATGTGAGGGGGGGTTACAGTGGTGGGGCAGATCTGCAGGGGGGTTACAGTGGTGGGGCAGATCTGCAGGGGGGGGTTACAGTGGTGGGGCAGATGAGCAGGGGGTTACAGTGGTGGGGCAGATGAGCAGGGGGTTACAGTGGTGGGGCAGATGTGAGGGGGGGTTACAGTGGTGGGGCAGATGAGCAGGGGGTTACAGTGGTGGGGCAGATCTGCAGGGGGTTACAGTGGTGGGGCAGATGAGCAGGGGGTTACAGTGGTGGGGCAGATGAGCAGGGGGTTACAGTGGTGGGGCAGATGAGCAGGGGGTTACAGTGGTGGGGCAGATGAGCAGGGGGTTACAGTGGTGGGGCAGATGAGCAGGGGGTTACAGTGGTGGGGCAGATGAGCAGGGGGTTACAGTGGTGGGGCAGATCTGCAGGGGGTTACAGTGGTGGGGCAGATGAGCAGGGGGTTACAGTGGTGGGGCAGATGAGCAGGGGGTTACAGTGGTGGGGCAGATGAGCAGGGGGTTACAGTGGTGGGGCAGATGAGCAGGGGGTTACAGTGGTGGGGCAGACGAGCAGGGGGTTACAGTGGTGGGGCAGATGTGAGGAGGTTACAGTGGTGGGGCAGATGTGAGGGGGGGGTTACAGTGGTGGGGCAGATGTGAGGGGGGGTTACAGTGGTGGGGCAGATCTGCAGGGGGGGGGGTTACAGTGGTGGGGCAGATGTACAGGGGTTACAGTGATCTGAGGTGTGAGAGTGCAGAATGTTAATTTCTTACTAATACTCAAGTAGTTTACTGCATTTACTTTATAAAAAATCCTCTTCATGATTGAGAGTGTGAAGTTGACATTTTTTTGTTATGAAATCGGCACTCTCAATTTCTTTGAAAACATTTTTCGGCACACTGTGCTCAAAAGGTTGCCTACCGCGGCTCTGTAGTGTGTACTTGTCTCAATCCAAAGCATTAAGTGTTATTGCTGTCCGCTGCCTCCTTCTTCTGCTATCAGCATGTCTCACTTCTGACAAGTTTTCATGACACCAAGAGAAAAAAGTTGACAGGGGAGGGATAGCCAGCACACAGCCTGTGAATGACAGCCTCATCTCTGTTGCTGTGTGAAAAGGGGGGTGGTCCTATGCTCTCCAATCAGCTCTCGGATATCTCCTCACTGAGCTCTGCAGAGTGTAACTTCAGCTTCCCACCCCCCGATTTCTCAAAGCTCAGACAACCTTATGTATTCTGAACTTTGAATGGATGTAGAGAAGACTGCAGATAAACAGGTACAACCCCCGTAGGAGCATTTGTTTTATCCATCCCTGTGCATAACCTGAGGCGATACCCACTTCACTGGGTATACAACCACTTTAACCCTACTCCCACCACCCCTAATTCTAACTACCCTGTAAAAGGAAAGAACGGATTTACCTATCCTGAAGTGGCTGCGGTCCGGTCACATGATCCCTCCAGTAGCCGTATTCAGTGAAGAGGAGAGATCACCAACAGCTGCAGAGCCTGTTGGGTGCCATCACCCATAGGCTTACTATAGGGCAGGGGTCTCCAAACTACGGCCCTCCAGGTGTTGCGGAACTACATGTCCCATGAGGCATTGTAAAACTCTGACATTCACAGACATAACCAGGCATGATGCGAATTGTAGTTTCTGAACAACTGGAGAGCCATAGTTTGGAAACCCCTGCTATAGGGCAGGGATATGCAATTAGCGGACCTCCAACTGTTGCAAAACTACAAGTCCCATCATGCCTCTGCCTCTGGGTGTCATGCTTGTGGCTGTCAGAGTCTTGCTTTGCCTCATGGGACTTGTAGTTCTGCAACAGCTGGAGGTCCGCTAATTGCATATCCCTGCTATAGACAGAAAGGCCGACAATTTTTTATATTTTTTATTTTAATATTTTCCGTTCTGCTATAAACCCAATCATTTTTTTTTTAAATCACATTTCTTCATAAATTTAGGCAAATATGTATTCTGCTACATATTTTTGTTTAAAAAAATAAAATAAAATCACAATAAGTGATTACTGGTTGGTTTGCACAAAAAGTTATAGCGTGTACAAACCACGGGATACTACTATACTGGAATTTTCTAATATTTTTTTTTTTACTAGTAATGGCCACAATCAGCAACTTAAAGCGGGTCTGCGATAGACATTCAAACACTAAGTGATCAGTGCTAAAATGATGCATTGTCACTGTACCGACGCTGGCTGGGAAGGGGTTAAACATCTAGTGAAATCAAAGAGTTAAATGTGTGCCTAGACAGTGTTTTTGTGTACTATGTGTGTTTTTACTAAGGGATGTGATGGATTTTACTCCCTGCTGTGCAGGGAAACAAAATTTACATCTCTGCTGACAGAACAGAGCTCTGCCTTGTTCACATAGGCAGAGCTCCGTTTTGTGTGTCTCCTCACGATCAACGGGTGCCAGGGGACATTCATTGGCCAGCACCTGCTGATCGGCTTCTGCCGTTTCTAATCACAGCACACCCCCTACCCAGAAGTGCCGGATCACGTGCTAGGTACATGATCCGGCACAGGAGAGCTGCTCTGCCGCTGTACTCATAACATGGAGGTGGTCGGAAAGCTGTTGAAGACCTTTTATTAAAATAGTCAGGGACCGCTTAGCGACCAGCAACTGTTAAAGGCAATGAAAACTTTGAGAAGTATGTATTGTACAATATAGTTTATATAGTGCAGGAGTTAACCACTTAAGGACCAGAAGGATCTCCCCCCCCCCCCCTTCCTGACCAGGCCATTTTTTGCGATACGGCACTGCGTCGCGTTAACTGACAATTGCACGGTCATGCGACGTTGTACCCAAACCAAATTGACATCCTCACAAATAGAAATTTCTTTTGGTGGTATTTGAACACCTCTGCAGTTTTTATTTTTTGCGCTATAAACAGCAACAATTTGAAAAAAAAAAATAGTTTTTGCTGGAATACAAACCAAAAAAAAAAAAAAAATTAAGGGTTAAAACTATTGTAAACTGCCGGCGTAAAAAAAAAAAAAAAAAAGCCGGTGCGCTGGCAGCACCCCCCCCCCCAACCCAGAAGGGCCAGATCACGTACTAGGTCCATGATCTGGGCACAGCAGGGCCACCTTGCTGCCATATATCCAGGTTATACGGTCTGCAAGCGATTAAGGAACAATACAATTACATTTTTAAACTCGGTTCCGTTGATTAAACATATTGTAGAAGGAGAAGTTAAACCTTTACTACTTGTACTCCAACCATTGATCTTCATTAGCTACAGTGCCCAACTCTGGGAATGTGAGATTCCGGATGCCCCCCCTGCTAAGCATTGTGGTTTCTTCCTTCAGCCCCAACTTCACCACCATCTCCTGCAGTAACTGAGGCTGGTGGGAAGAAATCGGTGCTACAGGAAAATTTTGCAAGGAGGCACCTTTAGGCTTTAAGATGGCCCATTCATTTAGAATGCCGTGCACTGATCTCAGGAGTGCATAAAAACATCACAACTTATTTTGTCCTTATCCAATCCTGCCAATAATGTCCATGAGCTCCCCCTTGCTTGGTTGGTCTTGTTTGGACAAAGAGACAGCATTTCTGCAGACGGGCATTCCCCGACCTGGCTAGATTTGCCTTACCAGTGTTCCCAGTTGACCAAGTCAAGGGCTATGCGAGCAACTGCCTCTTATTTGGCCCGAGTACTTTCATGAGGATGTGACGCTATTAATGCTGCACATGTAGGGAGAAAAAAGCAGCAATGGAACCCAGGTCGAGGGAAGGGTTACGCAGTGACAGGACCATTTTACCCTGTATTGGCCAGAGAAGTGTCTAAAAAGCCATCAGGGCAGTTTGGTTGAATTCAAATACACAGGTCAGCATCTCAAGCAGAGATCTCAAGCCAAAAAAAAAAAAATTGGTGTTTTAAGTCTGCCTTGGATGGGGGGGGGGGAAATAACGCAGGTACCCGCTCCAGCATGGGAAGTGCATCTCCAGCTTCCAGCACCATATCCGTCTGAGCTACACAAACATGGCTGCCAAGCACATCCCCCCCCCCCCCCCCCCCCCGCCCCAGAAGACAGTCCCCAAGTAACGTCACTACTGAACAGGCCTGAAGCCCAAAGTGGCATCAGTCCTATACTGCCCTCAGACTGGCTGGAGAGACTCGGGGGCAGGCATGGGCACTAAGTCCAACTAAGGAGCCCCAGACGCATCTCTTCACTCTTGCGCAAGCTTCGCCATATCAGCAGTAGTGAAGGCCGGAGGTCACACAACAGGGAGGGACGATGTAGCCCAGAGGTTCTCAACTTTGTCCTCAAGTACCTCCAACAGGCCATGTTTGCATGTTTTCCTATATCTTGCACAGGTGCTTGAAATCCTAGTCAATGGCTTGGTATTTTGGACAGCTAATTTATCTAAGAAATTCCCAAAACATGGCCTGTTGGGGGTACTTGAGGACAGGGTTAAGAACCACTGGTATAGCCTACAGTGACCCCCAACATCGGCTACCCTCTCCGTCAGAGGTAAGGAGAGGCATTTCCAGGTGCCTCCCAGGGATGAAAAGGGTACCCAAAATGTGCACATGCCTGGAGGAGTGCAGAAAACAAGAACTGAGGGGCAGTAGGCTTCTCCGGTAGGGGGAGAAGCCTACCCTCATGTGATCATCCTGGAGGGCGACTTGGGGGGGGGGGGGAGATATGACATTCCACCCTTTCCCCAGCTGCAGACATAATACCAGTGGTGATCATCTATACTCCCATACAGCATAAAAACCAGTCCAGACACAGACCTCCAGAACAGAGTTTTTTTTTATTTAATAAAGGTAGAGAACGTTGGTTGAGATTAACCGCTGGTCTGCTTGGCTGCCAGTCTCTTGTCTCTCTCCTCAGCGATGGTGAGACGGATACCCTTTCCACGTGGCAAGGAGATCCATGGCTTGTTACCCTGTAAAATTAAATGAGAAAAAAAGTACTGAAATCACAGCCTTACAGAGACACGAGTAACATTTTACTAACAGGTAGTAGCAACATACAACATAAAAACACACACGAGTGCAAGGGGCACATCTCAAATTCTTCAACATATATAAAAGCAAGCAAAATTTAGGTTCTTGACGCAGCCAAGTCACAGATTATCGACTAATTTGCAGAGTACTCGTTCACACACGGTTGAGCCGTGTTTTAAGCGCACCTTAACTGCTACTCATAAGCTGCAGCAGCCAGGGCTGTATACATGCTGCAGGAATCACACGCTGTTCCTTTCGGCGAGCGTAACTCTGCAAGCACCCCCCCCCCCCGCAAACATGAGCAATGCACACAGCTGCGAACTTCAAGGAGTTAAAGCCGGTGGGAAGGAGGCGATACAATGCCAGTGTGACAGAGCCATAAACCATGGGAACCATCTGATGTGAGGAGAAGTTTACTGATCTAGTAGATCTAAAGTGAAGCTGTGGGGCCAAACTAAGGACATTCAAGTCTTCATATAAACCATAAGCAGTAACTGAGCTTATATAGGAGCCCTAAAATCAAAGACATGCTAAAAGCGGAGTTCCACCCAAAAGTGCAGCTTCCGCTTGTCCGATTCCTCCCCCTCCAGTGCCGCATTAGTCACCTTTGCGGAGGGGGGGAGTGGGTACCTGTTCTTTTACAGGTACCCTGTCCCCCACTTCTGGGAGACCGGGCTGCAGCCAATTACATCAGCACCTCAGCCCCCCCCTCCCCTTCTGCCGGGCCAGTGAGCGCAGCGTGCTTCGCGCATGCGCAGTAGGGACCTGGCCGTAAAGCCGAAAGGCTACACGTCCGGGTTCCCTTACCCGCAATGGCGGCACCCAACCAGCCGATATAAAAATCAGCTGTGGTGCCGACATCGCTGCTACAGTATGTCTTGTCAATCGAAAATATAATAAAATGTTTACAAAAATGTGAGGGGTGTACTCACTTTTGAGAGAGAAAACAAAACAAAAAATTTTACACACACACACACACACACACACACACACACACACACACACACACTTTAAAAAAACCCGCAAAGGTGTTCAAATACCACCAAGACATATCGATTTGTGCATAAAAAAAACCAGGACATCACGACGTTCAAGTAAAGCAGCGCTGTATCGCAAAAAATTGCCTGGTGAAGAAGGGGGGTAAATCTTTCAGACATGAAGTGGTTAAAATG
Source organism: Lithobates septentrionalis (assembly GCA_037952835.1). Taxonomy (NCBI): domain Eukaryota; kingdom Metazoa; phylum Chordata; class Amphibia; order Anura; family Ranidae; genus Lithobates; species Lithobates septentrionalis. The sequence continues at coordinate 650,612 of JBBDGP010001835.1, forward strand.
GTACAAAATCCCCACTTTCCAGATTATACAAAATCACTCCAACCCAGCACAAGTAATCCGACACACCCAGCTAAAGGCTGCCAGTAACAATCTCTTCACACTGGAGGAAAATATTTAGATACGCACCAAAACCTAACAGCGTGGTCACTACAGCCGAGGGGAATAGAAAGCAGATGCTGCAGCCAAATGAATGACCTCATTTACGGACTACGCCGTACACACCTAACCATGCCGTATATACAATGAAGTAACCAATGACCTCTAAAAAGGGGTTTAATAGAAGGGTAACCACCAGAGATGATAAAGTGCACCTATCACTACCCAAAAAAGATACCGACCGCCTGCAGATCTACAATGGGGCCCCTCATGTGCCTTTAACCACTTGCTTATCAGGCACTTTCCTGCCCAGGCCAATTTTCAGCACCGTTACTCTTTGAATGGCATTGTGCGCTCATGAAACACTTTACCCATATGACATTTATATATTTTTTTCACAGAGCTTTCTTTTGGTGGGATTTAATCACCACTGGGGTTTTAACTCACATTCATACAATGCACTAAGGCTCGGTTCACACAGAGGCAACCCAACTTACAGCACGACTTTGAGGAACTTACAACGCGACTTAAAAATGCCTCCAGGACAGGAGACTTTGGCTGTGGCCAATCACAGAATGATCAGCTCTGTGGGAGGGAGGGGGTTGCCTGGGTAAACGTGAGAAGTACCTGTGTAAATTATTTTCTTTCCCCTGTAAAGCTGCTTCAATATAGATGGAGACCCGACGGAGGCGACTTCCATTGAAATCTATGGGTACAAGTTGCCTAGAAGTCGCCTTGAAGTAGTACAGGAACTTTTTCTGAAGTCGGAGCGACGGCTCTCATTCACTTCAATGGAATTTCTTATGTCCAGCGACTTGGGGCAACTTGAGGTCTGACAAGTTGGATCCCAAGTCGCTGTAGTGTGAAGCGGCACTAACACTGAGGAACTGCTTTTCCTTTCAATTGCTAAAGTGACCAGGTGGATCAATTAAATCTACCAAAAGGGTAAAAAACTTTTAGTGCCACACCGCCTCAACCTGTCTGGTCATCTTCAGCTCACCTTTACAGGTAAAAAAAAAAATAGAAAGGTGAACACTAGGGATGCACAGATATCGGTTGGCGAAAATTGTAGGCTGAAAATAAGCGTTTTGCCGATATTTAAAAAATAAATTAAAAAAAGTGCAGATAATGGTGTGCGGTCTCCCACTGGCTGCAATGCAAAAAACGCCAGCCACATTTAAAGAGGAAGTAAACCCGGGAGTATTTCCCCTTTATTTCCCTGCAAATAAGGCTTCATTTATCTACACGGGACGTTTACAAATTCTCCTGAACGATTTAACTTGACAGATGGTAACCCACGTTTAAAACGTCAGTTTTGCCACGTTTACATACCACGTTTAGCTTATCTATATATAAGAATAGATCAGGGGGTTTTACAACCATCCTGAATTTTCAGTTTCGGAACCGCAAATTAATTTTGGGGCACCACTAATGAGCACACTGTAGACCGAACATCCTCACCCCTATCTCTCCCACCCGTCCTCGCTGCACTTACCTCTGAGGATGCTGAGCTGTAAATACTCACACATCCAGCCCAGAGATTTGAAAATCTCCACTCTCTTCTCTGTGCAACACTTAAAAGGATGGACCAGATCAATTCTGACTGATCAGCATCTGTACAGCAAACCAATCTGATTGGTCCCAGACATGCTGCACAGAAAAGGGTGAAGGGCGGGGATCTCAAATCTCTGGACCACTTCATGGGCTGTGTGCTCAGCATCCCTGGAAGCACAGTTGGGGGATGGGGGTTTACGGAGAGTGTACAGGAGGATTAGTTCACTTTTTGCAGAGAAAAGTGAACACTTTAAAGCTGCCTGGAAACGGCTATGGTTTTAGCTAAACCTTTAGCTAAAATGTCAATGCAAAGCTTTATTGTACACTACATGAGGTGGCAAATTCTCATCTAAGGACCCATGCACGTTGGGCGTTTAGCTCCGATGTGTGGGACTCCGGAACTTAGCTGCAAAGGGCACAGATGTCCCGATCCAACCCCCACTGCCAACAGCCTGTCAAATTATGAAAAGCTGAAAGCTGTTGGGGCTGGATAAGGCACCTAGTGGTGCTTGTGTTTAGGGCAGTATGCACCCAGAGATGAGTACACAGAATGTTCCGGCCATTCCTCTAGCCGCACACTGGTCTAAATGTTCCTACCGCTAGGTGTGCCATCCAGCTGCAGCAAGTCTCTCAGCAGTGGGTCTAACTGGCAATGGAAAAAATATGCATAGTTACTGGGTCTTAATGGTAGGGGTTGCGCACGCTTGCCCCCCCCCCCCAAAAAAAGCCACACAACAATTCATCATTAACACCTGACAAATTTTCTGAAATCATGGAAACGGCCAATACTTGGACAACAGGGAACCCACAATCTAGTCTGAGCCCTATACAGCTGGCAAGCTGATCACAGAAGTCTTGCAAAACCACAAAAATTAAACACTTGGCATAATAATAAAAAAAGAAAAACCTACAGATTTACAAACAGGCCAAGGGGGTAACTTACCTTGCCGATGACGAAAATATTGGAAAGCCTGGTGGCAAAGCTGTTGCCGTTGGCATCCTTCACGTGGACCACATCGAATGAGCCTGGGTGTCTCTCCCTGTTGGTGATGACACCAATTCGACCCAAGTTGGCACCTCCAGTCACCATGCAGACATTAGCTAGAGAAAAGGTTGAGAAGATTAACTACTTGAAGTCCAAAACTTTTCTGGCACTTTGTTTTTCTAACAATCTGTATTTGATAAAAAATTGCTTAGAACCCCCCCAAACATATATATATTTTTTTTTGAGCAGAGACCCTGGAGAACAAAATAGTGATCGTAGCAATTACACGGTATTTGCGCAGCAGTTTAAAAAAAATAAAAGAAAAATATAAAAGAAAAAAAAAAATACGCTTTCATACATTTTATTGCAAAAAAACACCATAGCCAACCCAATTTTTGGTTAAATATAAAATGTTATTTCGAGTAAATAGATACCCAACATGTCACGCTTTAAAATTACACACGGTCGTGGAATGGCAACAAACTTCGATACTTAATCTCCATAGGTGATGCTTTAAAAATGTTTACAGGTTGCCAGTTTAGAGTTACAGAGGAGGTCTAGCGCTAAAATGCTCTAACATTTGTGGCAATACTGCTAGGTGAGGTGTGAACAATTACATATGCATGCACCAACTCGCTCCCCTACTTTTTTTTTAAAAAAAGCGAAAGTTGTTTACTTCCGTCCTAGACCGGTGTTTTGTCCGCTTGCCGATGTTTCTCAGGCTTACCGCTTTTACCAGCGAGCCCGGTAAAAAATACAGCGGTTTGTGGGGCTGGCCATAGAGATGAACAGAGACCAGATTGTCTCTGATCACCTCTATGACCTTGGAGGACCGGAGCGACCTCCTGACATCACTTCCGGTGTTCTGCCGAAACAGCCAACTGGCCAAAATCTCCAACCTCGTCACTTCAGTTGACTCTCCAGCAGCAGTAATTGCAGATTTTGACGACTTGGCTGTTTTCACAGAACGACAGCGTATACACTATGGTACATGAAGACTTGGCTGTTTTTACAGAACACCAAGGAGTAAAAAAGTTGTTGCCGTCTTGGAGGCGGCCATGTTGGTTACTAGCGGGCTGACTAACAATGTCCACTCATCATGTACCGTAGTGTATCTGCTGCCGGTGTTCTGTGAACAGCCAAGTTGTCAAAATCTGCAATTGCTGCTGGAGTCACTGGAAGTGACGAGTTTGGACATTGACGATTTGGCTGTTATATGCAGAACACCAGAAGTGTGACATGTCGTCGCTGCGGTCCTCCAAGATCATAGAGGTGATCAGAGACTCATATTGGTATTGGCATCAACCAAGCTGCAGCAGTTTGCTGGCTTCTTTTTAAATACAAAGCAGGCTGACAAAGCTGTTTCGGGATTGTAAGCTCTGACGAGCAGGGCCCTCTGATTCCTCCTTGATTTGTTTTGTAAGTGTATTGTCTGCCCTCATGTTGTAAAGCGCTGCGCAAACGGTTGGCTCTATATAAATCCAGTAGAACAACAATGATACGGCATTAAGTCACTTTAAAAGTTTCTATCAAAAGTACAAAAGCAGCCTAGGACACACATTGCATTGCACCTACCAGTATCAAACTTGATAAAGTCTGTAATCTTGCCAGTTTCCAAGTCGATCTGAACGGTGTCGTTGACCTTGATCAATGGATCTGGGTAGCGGATGGTACGGGCGTCGTGGGTCACCAGATGGGGGATTCCTTTTGTTCCCACCCAAGTTTTCCTGACTTTGCACAATTTGTACTAAAAGATAAAAATGTAACATTGTTTGTAACCAGATGCTTTTTTTTTGGTATCTTAGGTGCAGCCCACAGCTTTTCCCAGCAACGATATCACCAGCCCACACACCGCAGCAAAATGAACATGTCAGCCTGAAGTTCACCAACTCCCGCTGTCTGCTTCATGTGGGGGTTCTTATGATATACGTGGGATTCAAAACATGGGGGTTCAGACACTGGCGCTCAGGATACTCAGTGTGCTGTCAGCACAGATCACTTTTCTATAGGGCTAAAGCACGGACAAAAAAAAAAAAAAAAAACTGATTTTTTTTTTTTTTTATAAAGCTTAAAGAGGAGTTCCACTGGTTAAGTTTATTAAAAGTCAGCAGCTACAAAAAGTATAGCTGCTGACTTAATAATCAGACACTCAACTGTCCTACGGTCCAGAGATGCGGCCGCCTGATGCCTCGCTCCTCTCCCCTGCGGCGGCATTGTAAGTGTGGCCACCTGGCTGCGACAGCTTGTGGCCTCACAGACTGGCGTGCACTGCGCATGCGCGACTTGAGCTGTGCTGTCAGTGGCCAGGCAAACTTCTGGGACCTGTGACGTGTCCCAGAGGATTGCAGGGAGGGAGGAGTCACCTAGGGGGACAGGAGTCGCCACCTAGGCGGCCAGAAGGAAGTGGCACAAGAAGTCCCTCAAAACCAGGTAACCCCACCCCAAAAAATGACAATTATCCCATAATAACAACGTGAAAGAAGTTTTTTTAAAATCTCTGATGAAACAGATTGAACTCTTTGGCCTGAATGGAAAGCGTCATGTCTGAAGGAAACCAGGCACCGCTCATCACCTGGCCAATACCATCCCCTACAATGAAGCATGGTGGAGGCAGAAACATGCTGCATTCAGAACGCAACAGGGCAGCCACTCAGCACGGGATGCAAATGGAGATCGCTGGACTAGCAATTATTGCTATAGTGATTTCCAGCTACTAGAGCAGTGGTTCTCAACCTCTGTCCACTGACAGGCCAGATTTTAAAGCGGAGTAACGACAAAAAAAAAAAAAAAGTCAGCAGCTACAAATACTGCAGCTGCTGACTTTAAATTAGACACTTACCTGTCCAGGGATCCCGCGATATGGGGGAACGAAGCACCGCACGTCTCCCCCCTCTCTGCGGCGCTGGCATTGTCACTGTGGGTGCCTGGCTGTGGCTTCCCAGCCGGGCACGCACTGCGCAAGCACGAGCCACGTGCTGTGACTGGCCGGGCAATCATCTGTGTCCCAGATGATTGCAGAGAGGGAGAAGAGGTGAACTTACTTCCGGCGCCGCGGTGCCCCGGGAGAAAGTGGGAGGTGGAACCCTCTAAAAAGAGGGTTTCCGCTCCCCCCCCCAAAAAAAATGACATGCCAAATGTGGCATGTCAGGGGGTCACCTCCCTTAAAGTGGAAGTTCCACTTTTAGGTGGAACGCCGCTTTAAGTATTACCTTGGGGAGATGCAGACTAGAATACTGCAATCACTGAGCAGCAAATGATATCACCTGTGATGTATTTCAGTTATCTTGCAAACCTGGCCTGTTGGTGGGTCCTGAGGACAGGAGTTGAGAACCTCTGCTCTAGAGGGATCCCACAGGTATAGTATTATACATAGTTACACTGGTAAAAAAAGGTCACAATAAATTGGGCCATTTGTACTTAAAACAAACCCCCCTCCCTAAAATTAGAGCTTCTGAAAGGGAGGGCCTGAAGATTAAAAAGGCGGTAGCCCCAAATTTGTTAAATCAAAGTTGTGCAATTTATTAGCTTTCAGAAAAAGCAAAAAACAAAATATTGCATTGCACATAAAATCTAATCTCCAAATGTTCTATAATGTGTTCCAGGGGTGGATGGCCTCTACTTGGCGAGAGAAAAAGCAACGGCAGCTGTGCAGCTTCCCATGGGTGATGGACTCTGTCACACTGTAGGGTGTTGTCACCATCAGGAAGATGGTCCAAAGCAAAGATTAAATGCCTGTAGACAGGAAGTGGTTTCCAAGGGGGTAATTCTAAAATACAATGATTCTTCAAGCAGTGTAATCTAGAAGCACGGGATTAGCACATTCTAGCAATTGATCTTTCCAAGTTCACAAAGCTTAAGGGCCCTTTCACATGATCTGTCTGATCAGAATCGCCTGTCCGCTTTTCAGGCGGACCCGATAAAACTCCTCCATTCAACCACATGGAGCTGCGGATGTCAGACACATTCGCTGACATCCGCCATTATCTGATCCTGTCCGCAAAATCCAGGCGGATGGAGGTCCTATTTTGCATCCACCTGGCAGATCGGTTATAATCGGATGAAAACAGACAGGTCTTCATTCGATCTCCAAATAGAAGAGAATGGGACTGGGTCTGTCTCTGCTCAGTAAGCAGAGACCGACCTGTCACCTGCCTGCTCAGCGGGGATCCGCAGACCCATCCCCCGCTGAGCAAGCAGATCCAACAAAACGGAGGCGCCTGTGAGAAAGGGGCCTAACAACCCCCCCAACACCACCCAGAAGAGAATTGCTCTGGTGTTGAACACACTTGGCTACAAAACCCTCATATTTTTACCTTGGACTCCTCAGCTGTGATTCTGTGCACTGCAAAGCGACCCTTAGTATCGTACACCAGACGGAAGTATTCTCCGGTTTTGTCAATGCTGATGACATCTGTAAAGTAAAGCAGATTGCTGTGTATTAGTCACACGCAGAGAATTCTCAAGAAGCGCGCCAGAAACTGACGTATTCAACACCCTTCCAAGAGCAAAACACAAAGTGACGTACTAATTGGCAATCAGAACTGTACTGTGAATATCTACTGGATGAAGATGCTCTTTAACATCTTCCCACCCGGGCCATTGTAAAAAAACGTTCAGGCAGAAACCCTATTGTTCTCGGAGGATGGCATGACGTGCTCCGGACACAGCGGACCGGCCTGTTGCCAGTAGGGCTGGGCGATTTAAAAAAAAAAAAAAAAAAAAAAAAAACTCGATTCACGATTCGAATTTTTGTTTTTTTTTGGACACTGCGCCGGTCCCGAGGAGCTGCGGGTAGAAGTTTTTAGGAGAGGCGGCGGTCTAGGCCGAAGCCACGGCCTCACCTAAAAACTCCTGCCCGCAGCTCCTCAGGGCCGGCACAGTGAAAAAAAAAAATAAATAAAATCGATTTGCTTAAATTTTGAATCGATTTGACCTCTTAAAATCGATTTTTTTTTCCCCAGCCCTAGTTGCCAGCACCATGTAATCACTGACAAAACAGATCACATGACAGTTGTAAAGAATGGATGGCTTCCTTTTTAATGCCATTAGGTACACTTGTGTTGCTAGCTCTGATTAGTCACAGCGATCACATGGTATAGACAGGGCCAACCACAGCCCATTTGTACCATGTGATAACCTGTGGCCAATCACAGCTAATCATAATACAATGTGTAGAATATACACGCTGTCATTCAGTATGAAAATAAAAAAAACTGGAAATTGGTTTCTATGCAGAATTGGCCCAAATTTTGCACGCTTTCATTTTAGTAAATCAACCCCAATGTGTATAATTCAGGATCCACACCAGTACACAAATAAAGGAGCAGCAGGAAACCAAGGAGGTCATCCCTCTAAAGCTGGCCTGCTTTAGGAGGGATGACCTCCCACCCCAACCCAGACACACAATTCTGACAAAGGGACTCCCTGCTGTCAGAATACACCAATCAGTGGCTACATTTTCCAACAAGCTTATTCTACAAAAGTAACTTTAAAGTGGAGTTCCACCCAAAAGTGGAACTTCCACTAATCAGATTCCTCCCCCCCTCCGGTGACACAGTTGGCACCTTTCAGGGGGGAGGGGGGGTACAGATACCTGTATATTACAGGTATCTGTACCCACTTCCGGCATAAATAGCCGCAGAATCTGCGGTTATTTACGCCACTTCCTGCTCCCGCCCGCTGCCTGCTGGGAAACACACACGGGTCCCAGAGGCAGCAGGGAGCATTCGTATTGCACGGCGCGACTCGCGCATGCGCAGTAGGGAACCGGGAAGTGAAGCCGCACGGCTTCATTTCCTGATTCCCTTACCGAAGATGGAGGCGGCAGCACCCGAGGACGGAGAGACGCTTCGGCCTCGGGTGCCGACATCGCAGGCGCCCTGGACAGGTAAGTGTCCATGTTTTAAAAGTCAGCAGCTGCAGTATTTGTAGCTGCTGACTTTTAAATTTTTTTTTCGGCGGCGCCCCGCTTTAAGCATCGACTTTTGTCGAATAGGCACGAACGCATGCATGGATCGAAATTTGGCCAGTCGTAGCTAAACTGGACGAATTACGATCCACCTTTGGCCAGCTTAACAGGTCATTTGTTTTATGCTCTGAATACAACGAATCTGTGTGCCGCTACCCCCTTCATAGTCCAATTTGCACCCTGGGGGTGGGGCAGTGACCCGTCCTTTAAGGTTACAAGAAAAAGAACCGCTGCTCCAGGTGTATAAAGATGAGGCTGATTGGAGTATCTTGCAGAGTGCTAGCCCCCGGCCCGCCTCCGTGGGAAACTTGGAAAGAAGAAATGGCTGCACATCCAGAACTACCAATTATCTTTGTTAAACAAAATAAAAGGCAACACCAGAGACACCAAACTGTGGTCACGTAGACGCGTTTCACACATACATCTTGTGCTTAATCATGGTGGTAATGATTAAGCACAAGATGTATGTGAAACGCGTCTACGTGACCACAGTTTAGTATCTTTGGTGTTATCTTTGTGAAACAAAATAAAAGGCAATCGGAAGCTCTGGATGTGTCCTTTAAAGTTGCCTAAGCCAGTAATGAAGTGTTTGTTGTACTCACCCATGAACCCGGCTGGGTATGTAATGTCTGTGCGGACCTTGCCATCGATCTTAATGAAACGCTGCATGCAGATCTTCTTCACCTCATCCCCGGTCAGAGCGTACTTCAGCCTGTTCCTCAGAAAGATGATCAGAGGAAGACACTCTCTAAGCTTGTGGGGACCAGTGGACGGACGTGGAGCCTGCAGGGGGGAAGAGGAGATTGTAAGTCATATTTTGAAAAAAAAATGTATTTGTAAAGCTGTATTATCTTGCCTGTAGTGCAATAAATGCCATTTTCACCTAAGTGAGAAATAAGAGCTGCATTACAGCACAGAATATAATAAAAAAAAACAAAAAACACAATATCCAAATGTTAGAGGCATTCTATTCAATCCAGGTATGCAGCTTTCATTAAAAAGCTCAGTGATCCTGCCATGAGACCCGAATACAGGCACATCCTGTCACAGGGTGACAACCTTCTTCCTATTGTGCCCCTGCATGGTCTCCCTGTCACACATGCTCCTGATTATTATTATTACTACTATTACAGGTACTTTTTATAGTGCCGTCAATTTTTGCAGTGCTTTACATATACAATCAGCAGACACTCTATTAGGTACACCTTGCTAGTCCCGGGTTGGACCCCCTTTGGCCTTCATTCTTGGTGGAATAGATACAAGGTGTTGGAAACGTTCCTCAGAGATTTTGCTCCATAGTGACATGATAACATCACGCTGTTGCTGCAGATTTGTCGGCTGCACATCCGTAATGCGAATCTCCCCTTCCACCACATCCCAAAGGTGCTCTATTGGATGAGATGTGGTGAGTGTGGAGGCCATTGGAGGACAGGGACCTCATTGTCCAGTGGTGAGATGATTGGAGCTTTGTGACATGGTGCATTATCCTGCTGGAAGGAGCCATCTGAAGATGGGGTACACTGTAGTCATAAAGGGATGGACATGGTCACCAACAATACTCAGGTAGGTCCGTGGCATCTATACAATGCCCAATTGGTACTAAGGGGCCCAAAGTGTGCAAAGAAAATATCCCCCCCACACCATTACACCCCCACCACCAGCCTGAACCGGTGATACCCCATCCCTCACACCATTACACCCCCACCACCAGCCTGAACCGGTGATACCCCATCCCCCACACCATTACACCCCCACCACCAGCCTGAACCGGTGATACAAGGCAGGATGGATCCAGGCACCAAATTCTGACCCCACCATCTGAATGTCGCAGCTGAAAATCCAGACTCATCAGACCAGACAACGTTTTTACATTTTTCCAATCTTCTATTGTCCAATTTTGGTGATCCTGTGCCAATTGTAGCCTCAGTTTCCTGATCTTAGCCAACGGGAGTGGCACCCGGTGTGGTCTTCTGCTGCTGTAGCCCATCTGCTTCGAGGTTGGATGTGTTGTGCATTCAGAGATGGTATTCTGCATACCTTGGGTGTAATGAGTGGTTATTTGCGTTACTGTTGCCTTTCTATCATCTGGATCCAGTCTGCCCATTCTCCTCTGATCTCAACAAGGCATTTTCCTCCACACAACTGCCGCTCACTGGATATTTTCTCTTTTCCCACCATTCTCTGTAAACCCGATAGATGGTTCTGCGTGACAATCCCAGAAATGCTCAGACCAGCCCGTCTGCCACCAACAACCATCCCACGTTCAAAGTCACTTAAATCCCCATTCTGATGCGTGATTTGAACTTCAGGCAAGTTGTCTTCACCACGTCTAGATGCCTAAATGCATTGAGTTACGGTAATGCGATTGGCCGATTAGCAATTAGTGTTACCAAGCAATGTGTACCTAATAAAGTGGCCGGTGAGTACATATTATACATTCACATCAGTCCCTGCCCTCAAGATGACAATCTAAGGTCCCGGATCTCACATTCACACTGTACACATACTGGAGCCAATATAGACCGGAGCAAATTCACCGAACAGCATGTCTTTGGATCAGGGGGTCTCAAACTGGCGGCCCTCCAGCTGTTGCGAAACGACATGCCTGTGGGAGTCATGCTTGTAACTGTCAGCCTTGCAATGCCTCATGGGACTTGTAGTTTCACAACAGCTGGGGGGCCGCCAGTTTGAGACCCCCTGCTGGAGTGTGGGAGGACTAAAAAAAAACCCAGGGAGAACAAACTCCAGGCAGGTTGGTGCTGTGCTTGGGACCTGAACCGACAACCCGAGTGCTGCTAGATAGAAGTGCTAATCACTGTGCTGCCCATGAACACAAGTGTCTGTGCTGTGTAGACAGTTGTCACCATCATCAGGAAGCTGCTCTAAAGCAACGATGTGCAGCAAAAAGCGAGAGCATGTGGACACAAGTGGTTTGCACAGCAGCACTGATACTAAAAGCTGGAAACCGTATAATTAAAAGGATCCGATCCAGTTCGGGTTTATTTTCCGCCTAACATGTATGTGGAGGTATGAGGGTGAGGATCCAGACACCCACACTCTGCACATGTGTACACTGGGCAGCTGAGAGCGCCCCTCACAGCACAGAGGAAAAATACTGTGCAAGACAACTCTTCATCGGCAGCTGGTGCCACCAGCTCCTGATCATGTGACCACAGTGACAGCCAATCACAGTGGTCACATGATCAATCTTCCCTGGTATTTGGAGCTTTTTTAAAGGGATGTCGGGGGCCAGCAGGAAAGGGTCAAGGCCTAGACTGACTGGGATGCACCGATACCATTTTTTTTAACAATGAGTACAAGTACCGATACTTTTTTTTTTTTTTTTTTTTTTTAGTACTCGCCGATAGCGATTACTAATATCTAGCGCAACTGTTTTCACTTCAGCTGTCAGCAATGGTGCAAAGCATTGAAAAGTTATTTATAAATTAGATTTTTTTTTTTAATTTAGCGTTTTTACAATGTGAAATGTGTAAATATATGTGTGTAAAAATATTCACTAACAAAACAAAAAAAAAAGTAGGAAAATAATTAAATGTTGAATAGGGAATTAATTAAGGCTGATTAGAGTCAATTAAGGGGTTAAACAGAGGAACATTTGCTCACCCCTTTGATCTGCAGATGAAGAAACAGAAAGATACAAAAAGAAACAATGTTTCTTTTTATTTTAGTGTTTCAGGCCTGAGCAATGTTGTTAATAAACATTGCCGGCTGCTTTTTTTTTTTTTTTTGACAGCTCCAATTAGCGGACTTCTTTAACACAGGGGAGACCCACCGACAGCTCACAGAACCGAGCCGAGCCTGGAAGTATCGGTTTCAGGTATCCGTGCATTTGCACGAGAAACGGATACTTGTGCACATACTCTGTATCGGTACTAGTATCGGTGAAACCCTAATGACCAACACCAATAACACCCCCCCCCCCATCAATCTTCCCCCCCATACTCACAAAGACACCTGTCAGCTTATCCAGCATCCAGTGCTTGGGAGCAGCGACGCGCTTCAAGTGCTTCTTGGGTCCACGAGCCTTGGAGAGAGAGAAAAAACAATCGTTAGAAAACATGCCGAGATCAATCGTACTTCATACGAAAATCTAATCTACGGCCCGTTAGTCACATTCACCCAGACGGAAGACGTTTCACCTCTCACATGTGCCGCTTCTTCAGCTCTCAACGGGGACTTTGTAGCAGCGACAATTCCCTCCTCTTATCTCTGGAGACTACAATGCTTCTCTATGCTGCTATAAATCTCTAGTGCGCCGGGATCGTCCGCAGCAGCGCAATCCTCAGCAGATAACATGAGTAGCTATGGAAGCCGGAGATTGTCACCGCAGAAAGGCCTCATTCACACAAGCCTCCCATTCAGGTCTATTGGGATGCAGCAGCTGCAGGGACACACCTGCTGGTCTCATTTTAACAGCTGTGTGAGTCCCTGAACCAGTCGGTCAAATTGGGAGCACCCGCTGCGCCCCCAACAGACCTCCATGCATTTGCATGGTACACCTGTGCAGGTACAGACGGCCCATTCCACGGGTGCCCAGACAGGTATACCTGTGTGAATGAGGCCTTAGCAACAAATTCATGGATGGAAAAAAATAAAAAAAAAAACAAAAAAAAAAAACCCAAAAAAACAAAGTAAAAACAAAAACAAAAAAACAAAAAAAAAAGGGAAGAAAATTTTAACTGCAATTCTTTAATCTCCATACAAAGTCTCCAGGGTGGGACGGGTCTAAACCTACATCACGTGCCACCAAACTATCCCAACATTGTGGCCTTTGGAGATACAAGCTGGTGGTGATGACCTCCCGGAATCACAACTCTGAACTCGAGTATCCCATCCACACAACCTCACCCGAAGGAGGTGCAACTACCGCCAGCTGAGCCTCCACCAGGAGAACACGGAACCTTCACAATCTGAGGGGAATTTATCAACACCGGGGGGTAGCTGTGCGTGGCAACCAATCAGCTTCCATTTTCAAAGCTTAACAAGTAACTAAGGCTCCAATGACACTTGTACCACCTCCCAAAGTTGCGCCGACTTTGGAGTGTAACTTTGGATGGGTGCAACCTGGATACGACTTTGGCCAGTGATAATGGACAACTGTTGGACATCCCCCGAAATTTCAAAGTCGCAACAAACGTGGAAGGGCCCCTTGGCTGCAGCAGCTTCATGCACTACTTTGATGCGAGCTGACGTCCATACACCTCAAGTTTACACAGGCATTCCTGACATTATAACCTGGATACGACTTTGGCTTTGACCAGTGATAATGGACAACTGTTGCACATTCCCGAAAAGTCAAGTCGCAACAATTGTGAACGGGGCCTTGGCTGCAGCAACTTCATGCACTACTTAGGGTAAGACTTTCATGCAACTTCTGAAGGGTTAACATTGAAGTCTATGGCCCTCAAGCTCAATGAAAGTCAAGTAGTGCATGAAGTTGCTGCAGCTAAGGCCCCGTTCACACTTGTGCGACTTTTAATTTGGGCAATGCCCGTGTAAACTTGGTGTGTGGACGTCAACTCACATCAAAGTCGGACCAAAAGTAGTGCATGAAGTAGCTTCAGCCAAGGCCCCTTTCACACTTATTGCAACCTGAAATTTTGGGAAATGTGCAACAGTTGTCCGCCATCACCGGCCAAAGCCAAAAGTCGTACCCAGGTTGAAATTTCGGGGAACGCCCGTGTAAACTTGGAGGTGTATGGACTTCAACTCCGCATCAAAGTCGGACCAAGAGCAGTAGAGGGAGCTACTTTGAAGTCGGTGCGACTCGAAGACGCACAGATATGAACGGCACTCGTTGGAAATCATGGGGGGGGGGTGGGGGTACGACTTTATGCGACGTTGATGTGCAAAGTCGCATGAAAAGTTGCACACGTGTGAATGGAGCCTCAGGCCGGGTTTCCACTAGTGTGACTTGTCACACACCCCCCTGACTAAACACACAGCCATACAGGGACGCCATATAAGCACACGACACGTGTCCACACACCACGGGGGGGGGCAAAACATGTGTACTAACAAAAGTGTCGTTTTGTGACAGTTCAATAAAGTTTATCGGGGGGAAAAAAAAAAAAGTGCAACAAATTTATTACAGCTTCAACCAACACACACCAGCGGGCACATGTGATAGGATGAGAAGACGGCCCAATGGGGGGACTGATGAGCCCCCCCTACAGGGGAACATGATAATGACAGGTCCTCTTTAATCACCAATACACAACCGAGGTATCATCTATATACACTGGAGAAAATTATATTATAATATAATAGATATAAAATGAATATAATAGATAGATCTATCTATCGATAGGATAGAAAGAGAGAACAATATAGAGAGAAGTAAATATGACTCCAACATTCTCTGCTAGAGAATCCCTCCTACAACACAACCAGGAAGATTCACCTACAGGGAATGTCATTCACTTATATACAAGTTCCTGAGCCCAGTGATAGTACAGCACCAGAGACCCCCCAATACTAAACACCCCACCCCCCATGTCCTCAGCACAGGACTCCCTCTATTCCTTCCCCCATCCAGCTGCGGCCTAGGGCCCCCCCATATCATTTTCTCCCCCACCCCAATGACCATAGACCCCCCAATAAAGGCCTCCTACTCCCCACCGCGCTCCGCGCTACATCCCCGGCCGGTCGGCTGACGCACACAGGCCGCCGTCACCGAGGATGAAGCCGGATTAGGAGGCCGGAGACACAGACGAGACTCCTCACCATGGCTGCGTCTGAATAGAAAGGACCTCCCGCTTCCGGTGATGGAAGGATAAGCGTTCCGTGCGGGGCGGCCGGAGGGAAGGGACTTCCGGGATCGGGGCGGTGCAGCGACCCCTGCTGGCCGGAGGTGGGGGAAAGGCGCTACAAGAGAATTGGAGAAAATTCAACATTATTTATTGGTGGCAGAAATATTTGTGTTATTATAACTAGTATTATTATACATTATATGAGAATTATTATTTGTAGCATTTATATTATTATTATCATCATCATTACTATTATTATTAATATTAATACCATTACTAGAAGTAGTGTTTTATTATTATTACTATTTATATTATGACTATCATCACTATTAACATTATCATTAGTGTAGAAGTAGTGTTTTATTATTAGTAGTATTCATATTATTATTAAAATTAGATTTACTAGTAATAGTATTTTATTAGTAGTAGTGTTTATATGATTATGATTATTATTATTATTAACATTATCATTAGTAGAAGTAGTGTTTTATTAGTAGTAGTATTTTTTTTATTATCATTATTATTTACATTACTGGAAGTAGTGCTGTATTATTATTAGTATTTATATAAATATTATTATTACCATTACTAGTAGTGTTTTATTATTAGTAGTATTCATATTATTAACATTATTATTATTACTAGTAGTAGTATTTTATTATTATTAGTATTTATATTATGATGATGATGATTATTATTATTACCATTATCATTAGTAGAAGTAATGTTTTATTATTAGTAGTATTTATATTATTATTATTATTATTATTATTATTAACATTATCATTATTAGAAGTAGTGTTTTATTAGTAGTAGCATTTATATTATTATTATTATTAACATTACTAATAGTGTTTTATTATTATTAGTATTTATATTATGATTATTATTATTATTATTAACATTATCATTAATAGAAGTAGTGTTTTATTAGTAGTAGCATTTATATTATTATTATTATTATTAACATTACTAGTAGTAGTGTTTTATTATTAGTAGTATTCATATTATTATTATTACAATTATAATTACTAGTAGTGGTATTTTAATATTAGTAGTATTTATATTATGATTATTATTATTATTATTATTAACAGTATCATTAGTAGAAGTAGTGTTTTATTAGTAGTAGTATTTTTATTATTATTATTATTATTATCATTACTAGAAGTAGTATCAATTAGAAGAAGGATGGGACTTTTGAGGTACCAAAAAAGTATGCAAAAGTACGCAAAGATTTTTCATTACCCAACTTCAAAAATTACTAGAAGTAGTGTTTTATTATTATTAGTATTTATATTATGATTATTATTATTATCATTAGTAGAAGTAATGTTTTATTATTATTAGTATTTATATTATTATCATTATTAACATTATCATTACTAGTAGTGGTGTTTTATTAGTAGTAGTGGCAGCAGGAGCAGTAGCGTAATTTTAAAGCCTCCTTCACACAGCCGGGTTGGTGCGGATGCCGAACTCCTGCGACAATTATCGGTGGATTTTTGCTTCTGGAATGACCGGGTTACGTGGTCAGCGGCGGCTGCTCAGCCCATCACCTAAGCCTGGTTGCAGTCAGCCCACCATTCTTTTAAATTGGCTGGCTGCTGATCACATGACCCAGTCATTCCAGCAGCAGGAATCTGTAGGCCTCACAAACCCGGCCATGTGAAAGGGGCCCTATCATGATTGTAAGTAGTAATAGTATCTCTATTATTATTATTATTATTAGTGGCAGTATTTCTATTATTGATGTAGCACCCTGATGTTTAGGCAGGGTTGCTATCAAATTTAGTTGCCAGGCGTTAGTTGCCTTGGCCAATTGTTAGGAGATCAATTGATTTCCCCCTAATTCTGGAATTGCTGCATTTCTCTCTTCTGTCACTAGGTGGCATGGTAGCTGGTGACATTGGATAAGACAAGGGCATAGCAAGGACAGATTATGAATGGATGGGTGTCTCAGCCAATTGGCAGGGGTTCCTTTAAGTCCCTTGGGCTGCTGAGAGAGCCTATTTATTTGGGTGGAGTCAGGTGATCGGGGTTCTGTGCCACCTGGACGGCTGTCTGGGTGGACGTGTGTTATGTCGCCCTGGGCTGCTAGGCCGTAAGCCTGAGGCCTATTCCAGGGACATCTGGCTACTATGCTGTCTGAGGGCCTATCCAGAAGCAGGAGAGCAGCGTAGGGTTGGGACTGCGGGCTTGTAGTCCAACCAGAAGTAGCGGTTTAGCGGGACGGGGAACCAGCTGTGGTCAGAGGTAGAGGGGAAGCTGTCGCCACTAAGGGACCATCCACCTTGCTACCGGAGACCACTGTGAGTAAGCTGAAGCAAGTACCTGAGCAGTCTTCTCACCAACCGGAGAAGGTAAAGAAGTGGGAAAACTTCAGCAAGTGCCAAGCCAGGGACCCAGCGGGTCAGCAGAGGTGACGCTTGCGGAGCATCAGTGGGTGCCAAGCCAGGGACCTAGCGGGTCAGCAGGGGTGAAGCTTGAAGAGTATCTGTGAGTGCCAAACCAGGGACCCAGCAGAGAAGTGGGGTTGAGGCTTGAGGAAGATACTGAAAGTGGAAGAGCTCAGGGGATCCAGTGGCTATTGGATCCGAAGATTAGTGAAAGACTGGGAGTTCATTGAGTGGAGATCCACAGTGAGTGACTGTGGAGTAAGCGGAGAACTGTTTGTGTTTCCAATAGTTGAATACAATTACCGTTAGTAACTGCTACAAGATTGTTGCCATAGTAGACAGTGATCCTACTTATACAGAAGTGGTATCCGGCTGGAGGCCTTCACCTGTATAGCTTAACACTGTGTCCTGGACTAGGTCTTCAAGGCCCAGACCTAGGGCAGCACTTTGCAGGGGGGCAGCATGGAAAGAGTCCTTGCCGGCTTGCGCTACACTGTTAGCGTAGCACCAGTCTTATGGGGAGGGCTGGGCGGCAAATTAGTCTAGCGCTCCCCATAAAGCGCCCGCACTGCTTCCGGTATGCGGATGGCTGGCATTCCGCAACTATGGGGGGCACTTCTTATTTTGACTGTCCTCTCATCCTGGACCACAAACCTTCCTCACTGTGCTATATGTTTTCTGCTGCACCATTGGCATAGTTACATCTTCTTAGTCCTCTCCATAAAATTATAAGAAATTTGTGCTTAAAGTAGAACTATAGGCAGCACTTTTTTTTCAATTTGGATAGAGTAAGGGAGGGTTATAGCCCCTGTCAGTTTATTTTTTTTACCATCCTTGTCCCATTGCAGAGATTACCCTTCACTTTGGCTATCCCTGCCCCATAGCCAAACAGGAAGTGAGAGGATTTCTATGCAAATTAAGGGAATCCATTGTCCCCCCCCCCCCCCCCCCTCCAGGCCCTCAGAACTAGTGTCCCCACTCGAAAATTTCAGGGCGGGTCTTAAACAGCAAGAAGTGTGGCCTTGACAGGAAGGGGTGGGTCATATTTAAATTAGGGGGTGCACAAGTTTATTCAGGCCTAGAGCAGTACAAAACCTAAATACACTACTGGTATAGCTGTCTTCCTATAGAAGTCTCGGAGTCTGCTAATTATCATTGCATCTACTTAAGGGTGTCCTGGCCCTAACCCTCTCTCCCCAGTTCTGTTCCAGAGACAATAAATCTACATTCAAAAAGTGTCTGGTGACCACCATTTCATCTTGCATTACACCCACCATGCCTTGCAACCCACGCTACACAGAAGGATATCAGCTGTCCCTGGCACTGGAGGTCACTATTAGGCCTCAGGGGCCCCCGGGACTTTGCTAAATTTTGCACCCAACGTGGGGCTAAGGCATTATTCCTGTAGCAGTCGCCGCTAGCAAACAGCTACATCGGGATTTCGTCTGGCTCCGTTGGAAAGTGGCAAGTAACATCTTTACTTCATATAGACTGTGTTATTGTGCATTCCAACAATGTGGGGAAGAACCAGCATGTCTCCTAGCTCATTGGAGAGTATCAGCCTGGGCATTTGACACTTTATGCCAGTGCTGCAAGGGTTAAAACAGACTCCATTACAGTTTTGGTGTGCCGCGAAAGGAAAGAGGCGGGCACTTAAGTTCTCAGAAAGTATCTGTACCAATCCTTAGACAGGGGGAGGAGCTCCCGCTCTGCAGAGGAGGATAAGGAAGTGCGCCACGTGTTCCGGGTTGCGGGATGGAGAAGATGGCACAGTTTGGAAGTACTATGGTTGATTGGAAGATGTATGCTCCGGGTGTTGGCCTTGGTCTGAGCGAGTCCAAGAGCACTCTGACTGATACCGGAGTGCGGTATACACCTAAGGGCAGTCTTGCCCTATACACGGCTGGAGGCTATGAGGCCTTGGGACTGATCTGCGGGAAGTGTTCCGGCTTGGCCACGCATCTGAGGCCTTGGATCGTCTGTGGACACTGCAGGGAACCCCTGCTTGAGTTAGTCTCACTAGTCCAACCTCCGCGGACACTGCAAGCGGATTGGGACAAGAATGTCGCCCTTCTGGCTGGGAGCAGCCTTAAGAGTCCACCTGTTATCACCCAGCTGGTAAGAGAAGCTGCTCCTCTTATTTCTGTGGCTGCTCCAGGACCCAGTACTCTGGTTGTCCCTCGAGGCCGGGGTCGGGCCAACCTGCTCTCCTTGATGGTGGAACCACTGGAGAAAAGGACGCCAGAGTCGGGTAAGCTTGCAAAGGGTGAAAGTGGTGTTCCAGTGGGGGAGGTGATACCTGTGGCCATTAGGAGACAATGTGGTTGTGCCAAACAAAGTCAGCACCACGTGCAACTATCTCCCAGCAGAAAGAATGCTCCACTGTCTCCGACTCGGATGTCGCATCCGATCGGGTCTCTGAACTGTTTTCAGACACTTTATAATGGACTGGGAAGTGGACTGATAGTGATGAGGAGCAGTTGTGTGATTTAGGGGAGGATGAAGTTCCCCCTGTGCCAGTGGCCAGTGTCAAAATTGAATTGTCTGGCAGTGCAGCTCCCTCCTTATGTATTGCCAAGTCCTTTGAGGAGGATCGCTGGGCAAAATGGGTTCCTTGAGTTGCATTGAGTAAACTGGATCCAGTTGACCAAGTTTGATTGTAAGGCAACATTATTGCCGGATACCCAGTTCAGCATGCACCAGATGCACGGGTCCTAACCTGGTACGGAGACCCTAAAACACTGCCCAGGCTGTCCAAGACACAGCGTATAATTATTAAGAAAGTGGCTGAGGAGTACAGGTATCTGTATCCCTATATACCAGCCCATCTAAAGGAAGAGATCCAGGACAAGGAAACCCAATGGGTAGATGAAGCTGTGCAGAGTTTTCTTCGGATCCCCTTGCAGGTGGATTTTCAAAAGTTGTCACCCAAGATAGCCGAAAGGTATACCTCAGTATTGCAAACCTGGAGCTATGGTCGCAAAATTGACTCAGACAGTGTGATTATCCGCAGGCCAAAAAGAAAGACATTCACCATTACATTACTATGGTAAATGCCAAAGGAGAAACCCTGACGTCACTAGATCCCAGATACTACTGGTAAATGCTATTGAATTGTGTTTCTCATTGACACTTTATGGATTACAAATGTGTGCTTGTGGAGTTAAGACGCTATGCTAAACACCACTCCACCCTTTGCACAGAAAGTGCTGCTAGTGGGGGACATTCCCGTTGGCTGTATTGCTGGGACTGTGTTGAACTGTGTGCTGCCGGCAGATACAGGGAATGCCCACTTGAGTCATGCTGGCTAGTGCTCTGGAATTGCCAGTATGCCTCCCTTGGAAAGTAACATGTTGATCTGACATTCAGCGTGTTTGTTTCTTCAGCAAATGAGGTTCTCAGTCCCCGGCTGTTGTGTGGACAGACTGAGATCACCACTGCAAGGGGACCTATGTCAAGAAGTGCTGCCCCTTGCACCATGGCCTGGCTGCTTGTTGCTTGATTGCAGCCATGCCGCTTGTCCCCGGAGTTATCCTTGAGAAGAAGGGAAACTGCTGGGAAATGTTGTACCCCGAGTGAAAAAAAAAAAAAAATGATGGACTTTGAGGCTTCAAAGACACTGGGGTGTTTAGTTAGCTAGGTAGAATAAGCTGTGCAAAGGGGCAAATTCTCACATTACGATTTGAATGATGGACTGTCAAGTGTACTAGGATTGTGTTTTCATATGCCAGCCACCAGGTGGCGTGACCCGTGCCAACCTGAGTGAGCTCTTGTTCACATTATGCATTTATCTGATAGGAAATGCTAAAGCCCCATACACACTATCAGTTTTTCTGCTGAGTTAGTCCTTCAGATTTACCAAAACCATATAATATGAGGTCAAACCTTAGGAGTTTCAATGTGTATGCAATCAGGCAGGCCCTTGCACTACATGGTTTTGGTAAATCTGAAGGACTAACTCAGCAGAAAAACTGATAGTGTGTATGGGGCTTAAGTTTTTCTGTAAGATAGCTATGAGAAGGGGTGGCATCCTCGGCTGAGAATGGGGCCCATTTTCACTCGTACTTGTGTTTAGATATAGAGATCATTGTAGTTTAGACATATCATAGGGTGTATTTACACTGCTTTGCTGCTCTCGGCTGAGGGTAATCAACATTTACTCAAAATTCACTTATGTACATTTTGCACTGCGTTATCATAAGGATAGGATGCATTTCTTTGCTGTCTATTTTTCTCTTTCAGGTGTTCCTGCACCCATTGCATCTTCTTTGAACAAGGAGAGACATTGATTTGACGTGGATAGCGATGCTAATCTTTTATGTCCCTCACTATTGTATACAGTATATTAGATAGATAGTTAGGATATAAGGCTACTGTTTTTATTTTTTTTCTTTCCCTTAACTGTTTGTGTGGTACGCCACACATAAATTTGTATATACTGTCTGCTATTTATCTGCCCCTGTGTGAACTACCACTTACCCATGTATATGGTGTGTTTATCTACTTCATGTGGTACGCCACATGTATTGTTATTGTTATTATTGTTCCTTTCCTGTTTCCCCAACCATCCCAGTTTTTGCCAGGACATTCACTCTCAGGCTTGAGAGTTCAAATTATATTTCTGCAAACTCCGAGATGTAGTTTTCCTAGGCAGGGGGAGGATGTAGCACCCTGATGTTTAGGCAAAGTTGCTATCAAAATTTAGTTGCCAGGTGATAGTTGCCTCGGCCAATTGTTAGCAGATCAATTGATTTCCCCCTAATTCTGGAATTGCTGCACTTCTCTCTTCTGTCACTAGGTGACATGGTAGCTGGTGACATTGAATAAGACAAGGGCATAGCAAGGACAGATTATGAATGAATGGGGTGTCTCAGCCAATTGGCAGGGGTTTCTTTAAGTCCCTTGGGCTGCTGGGAGAGCCTACTTATTTGGGTGGAGTCAGGTGATTGGGGTTCTGTGCCACCTGGACGGCTGTCTGGGTGGACGTGTGTTATGCTGCCCCAGGCTGCTAGGCTGTAAGCCTGAGGCCTATCCCAGGAACATCTGTCTGATAGGCTGTCTGAGGGCCTATCCAAAAGCAGGAGAGCAGCGTAGGGTTGGGACTGCGGGCTTGTAGTCCAACCAGAAGTAGCCGGACGGGGAACCAGCTGTGGTCGGAGGTAGAGGGGGAAGCTGTTGCCACTAAGGGACCATCTACCTTGTTACCAGAGATCACTGTGAGTAAGCTGAAGCCAGTACCTGAGCAGTCTTCTCACCAACCAGGAGATGGTGAAGAAGTGGGAAAACTTCAGCAAGTGCCAAGCCAGGGACCCAGCAGGACAGCAGAGGTGACGCTTGCAGAGCATCAGTGGGTGCCAAGCCAGGGACCTAGTGTGTCAGCAGGGGTGACGCTTGAGGAGTATCTGTCAGTGCCAAGTCAGGAACCCAGCAGGGCTTGAGGAAGATACTGAGTGCTACAAGTGGAATAGCTCAGGGGATCCAGTGCTATTGGATCCGAAGTCTAGTGAAAGACTGGGAGCTCATTGAGTGAAGATCTACAGTGAGTGACTGTGGAGAAAGCAGAGAACTGTTTGTATTACCAATAGTTGAATACAATTACCGTTAGTAACTGCTACAAGATTTTTGCCATAGTAGAAAGTGATATCCTATGGTATCCTACTTATACAGAAGTGGTGTCCAGCTGGAGGCTCTCACCTGTATAGATGTCTTCCTATAGAAGTCTCGGAGTCTGCTAATTATCATTGCATCTACTTGAGGGTGTCCTGGCCCTAACTCTCTCTCCCCAGTTCTGTTCCAGAGACAATAAATCTCTTTGCATTCAAAAAGTGTCTGACACCCACCATTTCACCTTGCATTACACCCACTCTACACAGAAGGATGTCAGCTGTCCCTGACTCTGGAGGTCACCATTAGGCCTCAGGGGCCCCGGGACTTTGCTACATTAGTAGTAGTAGCAGAAGAATTTTATTAGTAGTTGTAGTAGTAATAGTAGTAATATTTTTATTATTATAAATAGTAATATTTTTATTATAATTGAAGTAGTATTGTTTTTATAATAATTATTAGTATTACTACCTTATTTAATATGCTCTTAAGGCAAACCCATCTCTCCTCCGTGTTCTTTGTTCCTAAGATTTTATCCCAATTTATATCTTCTAGCAAGGTTCGTAATTTAGGGATTTTGGCTCTTTTGAAATTCGGTGTCTTTGTATTCCTCTTATGATTTCTATTTGTGTCAATTGACCTGTGATTGCGGTTTCCTAAATTGCCCCTTATTTCCAGATCCGTGATCAGGTCTGTATTGTTGGTAATCAGT
This sequence comes from Lithobates septentrionalis, assembly GCA_037952835.1. Lineage (NCBI taxonomy): Eukaryota > Metazoa > Chordata > Amphibia > Anura > Ranidae > Lithobates > Lithobates septentrionalis. The sequence continues at coordinate 674,703 of JBBDGP010001835.1, forward strand.
AGGTCTAGTAACGCTTTGTTTCTAGTTGGTGTGTCTACCATCTGACCCATGAAATTGTCCTGCAAGACATTTAGGAACTGGCAAGCCTTAGACAAATGCACGGTTCCTTCCGCCCAGTCTATGTCTGGATAATTAAAATCCCCCATTATGATGTAAGAGCTGTGAAAATGTGGAATAGACTCCCTCCAGAGGTGGTTCTGGCCAGCTCAGTAGATTGCTTTAAGAAAGGCCTGGATACGTTCCTAAATGTACATAATATAACTGGGTACTGACATTTATAGGTAAAGTTGATCCAGGGAAAATCCGATTGCCTCTTGGGGGATCAGGAAGGAATTTTTTCCCCTGCTGTAGCAAATTGGAGCATGCTCTGCTGGGGTTTTTTGCCTTCCTCTGGATCAACTGTGGGTATAGTATTGGGTATATTGGATTGTACAATATTTTTTTTTTTTTTATGGTTGAACTGGATGGACTTGTGTCTTTTTTCAACCTGACTAACTATGTAACTATGTAACTATGATGACACCTCCCATTCTTGCCATTAATCCAATTTGTGATAGGAGGTCCGTCTCCCCCTCCTCCCTCACGTTAGGGGCCTATAGCATACTCCCAGTATTACTATCCCCTTAGTTTCATCCCTTTAGAGCTCTACCCCTAAGGATTCCACCTCCTCCCTAGCTCCCCTAGAGATGTCATCTCTCACATTCACTTGTACATTATTCTTGATATACAGGCATACCCTTCCCTTTTTTACCCTCCCTATCCCTGCGATAAAGGGAATACCCTTGAATGGGTATTCCTGCACCGTTGCGTCTTCCTTGGACAAGAAGAGACAGTGATCCAACATGTATGCTAATGCTAACCATTCATGCGCTCTTTATTACTGTACATATTAGATAGATAGTTGGGATATAAGGCTAATGTTGATATTCTCCCTTAACCAGTTGGGTGGTACACCACATGTTAAACTGTATATATAATTCCTGTTATTTATCTACCCTGTGTGAACTACCATGTTTATTTTCTGTGATATGCTATGTGCATTACTTGCTGTTATTATTCCTTTCCTGTTTCCCCACCCATTCCAGTTTTTGCCAGGACATTCTCTCCCAGGCTTGAGAGCTCAAATTATTATTTTGTTTTTGCAAACTCAGAGACGTAGTTTGGTGGGCAGGGGGAGGATGTAGCACCCTGATGGTTAGGCAGGGTTGCTATTAAAATTACCTGCCAGGTATAGTTGCCTTGGCTAATTGTTAGCGATCAATTGATTTCATCCTAAGTCTGGAATTGCTGCAATTCTCTCTTCTTTTGCTAGGTGGCCGGGTACCTGGCGACATTAAATAAGACAAGGGCAATGCAAGGACAGATTAGGAATATATGGAGTATCTCAGCCAATGGGCAGGGGTTTTCTTAAATCCCTTGGCCTGCCGAGAGAACCTATATATTTGGGTGGAGTCAGGTGATCGGGGGTTCTGTGCCACCTGGAAGGCTGTCTGGGTGGACGTGTGCTGTGCTGCCCCGGGCTGCTAGGCCAGAGCCTGAGGCCTATCCCGGGCACATCTGGCTTCTAGGCTGTCTGAGAGCCTATCCAGAAGCAAGAGAGCAGCGTAGGGTTAGGACTGTGGCTTGCAGTCCAACCATAAGTGACGGTTATGCCGGCCGGAGCACCTGTCGTGGTCGGAGGTAGAGGGGAAGCTGTCACCACTAAGGCACCTTATTACCAGGGACCACAGTGAGTAGCTAAAGCAAGTACCAGAGCAGCATTCTCACCAGATGGGGACGGTGAAGAATCGGAAACTTCAGCAGGTGTCAAGCCAGGGGACCCAGCCCAGCGCAGGTGACGCTTGCAGAGCAGCCTTGTGTGCCAAGCCAGGGACCGATCAGGCCAGTGGAGTGACGCTTGAGGAGTAACTGTGAGTGCCAAGCTAGGGATCCAGCAGGGAAGCAGGGGTGACGCTTGAGGAAGATACTCAGTGAGAAGGTTGGAAGAGCTCAGGGGATCCAGTGGCAGTGGATCAGCAGGTCTAGTGAGAGAGACTGGGAGCTCAGTGGAGTGAAGATCTACAAGAAGTGATTGTAGAGGAAGTACAGAAGTTCGTTACAACCTGTGTTAGAAACTGTGTATAAGACTGTGCCATAGGAGACAGTGATCCTATATATGCAGATGTGGTGTCCTGCTGGATGCCTTTCTACCTATAGAAGTCTCGGAGTCTGCTAATTCACATTGCAACTACTAAAGGGTGTCCTGGCCCTAAACCCTCTCTCCCACAGTTCTGTTCAAGAGAAAATAAATCTCTTTGCATTCAAGAAGCCCATGAATCTACCTTGCATTACACCCACCAT